>CM070776.1:18459643-19059643 GCA_036346955.1 Dipus sagitta | reverse complement strand
AGATGCAAAAATTTTCAACAAAATATTGGCAAACAGAATACAAGAATATATTAAAAAGATCATGCACCCCAACCTAGTATACTTTATCCCAGAGATGCAGGGATGGTACAACATATGCAAATCGATAAATGTAATACACTATATAAATGGACTGAAGGACAAAAATCACATGATCATCTCAACAGATGCAGAAAAGACATTTGACATAATACAACAACCCTTCATGATAAAAGTCTTACAGAAACTGGGAATAGAAGGAACATATCTCAATATAATAAAGGCTATTTATGGCAAACCTACAGACAACATAATAGTAAATGGAGAAAAACTTGAAGCTTTTCTACTAAAATCAGGAACAAGACAAGGGTGTCCACTGTCTCTCCTTTACTTAATATAGTATGGGAAGTCTTAACCATAGCAATAAGACAAGAGCCACACATAAAATGGATGCAAATTGAAAAGGAAGAGATCACATTATCATTATTTGCAGATGATATGATTCTTTACATAAAGGACCATAAGTACTCTACCAGCAAACTGTTAAAGCTGATAAACACTTTTAGCAATGTAGCAGGATACAAAGTAAACACACAGAAATAAGTATCCTTCCTGTATACTAACAATGAACATGCTGAGAATGAAATCAGGGAATCACTTCCATTCAGAATTGCCTCAAAAAAATATATCTTGGAATAAACCTAACCAAGGAAGTGAAGGATCTCTAGAGTGACAACTTTAAAATACTCAAGCCAGAAAAATGCAGAAGACTCTAGGAAGTGGAAACATATCCCATGTTCTTGTATTGGAGGAATCAATACTGTGAAAATGGCAATCTTGCTAAAAGGAATCTACACATTTAATGCAATCCCCATCAAAATTCCAATGGCATTCCTCATAGAAATAGAAAAGAAAAAATCCCAAAATTCATTTACAATCACAAAACATTCAAGTATCCAAAACAATTCTGAGCAATAAAAATAAGGCTAGTTTTATCACCATACCTGATTTTAACCTATATTGCAGAGCCATAGTAACACAAACAGCATGGTACTGGCACAAAAACAGACATGTTGATCAAAGGAACAGAACAGAGGCCCCAGATGTAAGTCTGGGCAGCTACATCCATCTGATCTTTGACAATAATTGCAAAAATACTCACTGGAGAAAAGACAGCCTCTTCAACAAATGGTGCTGAGAAAACTGGATATCTATATGTAGAAGGACAAAAATAGATCCTTATCTCTCTCCATGCATAAGAATTAAGTCCAAATGGATCAAAGACCTTAGTATCAGACTTGAAATTCTGAAGCTACTAGTGGAAAAAGTAGGGGAAATCCTCCAGCATTTTGGCCTGGGCAATGACTTTCAGAATATAACCCCAGTTGCTCAGGAAATAAAACCACTAATTAACCACTGGAGCCTCATAAAATTACAAAGCTTTTGCACAGAAAAGGACACTGTGAATAGAGAAAAGAGGCAACCTACAGAATGGAAGAAAGTCTGACAGAGGACTAATATCCATCTTACACAAAGAACTCAAAAAACTAAATAATAAGAAATCAAACAACCCAATTAAAATAGGCTATGGAACTAAATAGATAGTTCTGAAGAGAAGAAATACAGATGACCTATAAGTGTCTCAAAAATGTTGTACATCATTAGCCATCAAGGGAATGCAAATTAAACCTACTTTGACATTCCACCTCACTCCTGTCAGAATGGCTATCATCAAGAAATCAAATGACAACAAATGCTGGTGAGGATGTGGAAAGAGAGGAACGCTTCTACACTGTTGATGGGAATATAATCTGCTACAACCATTGTAGAAATCAGTATGGAATTTCCTGAGAAAGCTAAAAGTAGATTTACCCTATGATCCAGCTATACCACTCCTAAGCATATAGTCTGAGGACTTGCCACACTACCTTGGAGATATTTGCACACACTCATGTTTATTGCCTCTCTATTCACAATAGGTATGAAATGGAACCAGCCTAGATGTTCCTCAACTGATGGGTAGACAATGAAGATGTGGTTCATTTATACAATAGTGTTCTATTTAGTGGTAAAGAAAAATGAATTTATGGAATTTGCAGGGAAATGGATGGACCTAAAAGGATTATACTTACTGAGGTATCCTAGGCCCAGAAAGTCAAGTACTGCATGTTGTCTCCCATATGTGGATCCTAGCTACAAATGTTTGGATATGTGTGTTAGTTGGAATAAAATTCAGTAGCAGAGGCCAGTAAGACAGAAAGGGGCATAAGGGAGGAAGAAGAGGGGAGGACTTAAGTGGATGATATTGTATATATAATATATGTAAGTAGAACAGTTTACTGGGACTGGAAAGGGCTAAATGAGGTCAGCAGAAAATATTGAGTAAAGGAAGGATGGGGGAATGCTTAATCAAAATCTAAGAGGGTATGAATAATTCATATGGAAGCCTACTCTTTTGGACAATGGCACACCAAGAAACCACAGACTGTAAGTAGAATTTTTTCATAACCAGGGATGGGATACCTTCCTGTGAGTTGTTGGCCAGGGAGGTCCCGGATGCCCCAACGCATTACAGGCCATTGCCAAGGCTCATTGTTTCCCATCAGGAATAGATAGTAAGACCCTGTTGCTAAAGACTCCACATGCTTGAGCTGCAAGGTCACTAAAATCAAGCTAGAGCTGAGCTGAAAACCTCTTCCATGTAGACCAGCTGACAGAAAGCTTGAAAAAGCTATGCTGCATGAATGTTCATGGGAGAAAGAGAAGTCATCTGTGGAAATACTCAATAGTGGACACTACAAGCCTTAAACTTGGCCAGCCAGGCCAAATGAGCCAATGGGTACAATAGTGGCATGTCTGTTATAAGGAAAACCAAACACTCTCTAATTAGATGGAAGGCCTGCTGCACAAGAGAGAACACATGCCTGATACTGAAAACCCTATGACAGGGGAAGTCACAAGCCCTAGATGTGTAATGCCTCCTGATGTCTGGATAAATGTATATACTATGCTTATCAAACTGCCCAGTAAGCACTTCTCTTAATGTTCATACCCTTATATTAATGCTACTGTCACTTTTGGTTAGAGAACCTTCTCTTTTCAGATGGCTGTGACCTCTGAGATGACTCAAAAGACACCATGGTACTGAGAAGAAGTAACAGAGGAGTGCTCAGCACTGTAACATCACTACAACTCCTCCCACGGCTCAGGGTCCATTGTGGCAGAGGTGGCAGAAAGAATGTAAGAGCCAAAGGAGGTGTAGAACTCCTTACAATGCACTCTTCCATACATAAAATGACCTGGGTATCCATGACCTCACAGCGCCTGACACTAGCTCCACAAGACCATCATAATAGGATGAAAAGATGATGACATCAAAATAAATGAGACTGGGGGAGAGGGGATATGATGGACAGTGGAGTTGTGAAGAGGAAAGTGGGTGTGGGAGGGAATTATCATGGTTTATTGTCTATAAATATGGAAGTTTTCAATAATAAAAATAATAAAAAGAATATCCTTACTCTATACAGTAGCAGTTATTCTAAAATAATTTCTCTGCATCATTGTGTGAGTTCTGTGTAGACAGTTTTCTAATACAGTTTATCAAACATTTGAAGCAGAAAATTTTTAGGAAATACTTTGAAAGCTGGACTTTTTCCACACATAATGGGGTTGCAGGCTCATAGAATTATTTGCAGTTTCCCAAGCATGCTGGCTCTCATTTCTTTGCGGCATTTTATGTGTCATTTTTGTTTGGGAGAGCCTCCATCTTTCTCCATCAGGGTCACTCCTACATATCTCTTAAGGCACACTTTAAACATTGCCTCCACAAAGAAGTCTTTGATAACAGGCTACCACCCAAGCATCTCTACCAGCCATCCCAATAATAAACTGACTGACTTAACTGCTGTCATCCTTCTGGGTCTCTTGTAACCCTGTTATAGTGCATATCCATTTTATCTCATTTGTCTCCTTCCATTATCAGCCAGATGAATGTTTCTTTTGGGGGTGCATGTATCCAATGTGTGTGTGTGTGTGCCTGTCTTTATGTGTGTGGGTACATCTTATTCATTGAGATTGAGTCCTTGGGTCCAGAGCTCACGAATTTGGATAGACATGCTAGCAAGGAAGTCCAAGGGATCCTCCTGTCTCTAGCTCCTTATTGCTAGATTACAAATATGTACTACCATGTGCAGAATTTTATGTGGGTTCTGAGGATCCATACTTAGCTCCTAATGCTTAGGCTGCAAGCGCTTTTCCCACAGATCAATCTTCCCAGCCCCTATATTCACCCTTTCAGTGCAGAAACTACAACTTTGCTTTATCCCCTGTACATAGAAAAAGTTTCATATTTTGTACACGTTTGAATTTAACTTTGTATAAGTTTGACAAATATTTGTGAATAAAGGAATAAACGTATCTTCAAGCAGGGCATCTCTTCATCATGTGGGATGGGTGCTATGAATAAAGGCGAAGTATGAGCACTGTACTAAAGAATGTATAATCTGGGCTGGAGAAATGGCTTAGTGGTTAAGCGCTTGCCTGTGAAGCCTAAGGACTCCGATTCGAGGCTCGATTCCCCAGGACCCACGTTAACCAGATGCACAAGGGGGCGCATGTGTCTGGAGTTCGTTTGCAGTGGCTGGAGGCCCTGGCGCGCCCATTTTCTCTGTTTCTCTCTATCTGCTTCTTTCTCTGTCTATTGCTGTCAAATAAATAAATAAAAATGAAAGAAACAAAATTATTTTTTTTTGGTTTTTTGTTTTTTTTTTTTTTGGTTTTTTGAGGTAGGGTCTCACTCTAGCCCAGGCTGACCTGGAATTCACTATGGAGTCTCAGGGTGGCCTCGAACTCACGGCGATCCTCCTACCTCTGCCTCCCGAGTGCTGGGATTAAAGGCGTGAGCCACCACGCCCGGCTGAAACAAAATTATTTTAAAAAAGAACGTATAATCTAATGAGAATGAAGAGGCACAAACACAGAACAAATGACAGTGCATCCGCAATTGCTACAGTAAGCTACATCGTAAACAACCTAGCAATCTTTTTTTTTTTTTTTTTTTTTTTTTTTTTTTTGGTTTTTCGAGGTAGGGTCTTGCTCTAGCTCAGGCTGACCTGGAATTCACTATGTAGTCTCAGGCTGGCCTCAAACTCACAGTGATCCTCCTACCTCTGCCTCCCGAGTGCTGGGATTAAAGGCGTGCGCCACCATGCCGGGCTACAACCTTGTAATCTTAATGATATAAAACAGCAAGCCATTTTTCCACTCTAGGATCGGCTGCTCTGTCACTCAGCTATGGGCTTGGTTCCAGGCTGCAGGCTAAACTATATGATCTTCTCATGGTGTATCACTGCAATACAACAGCACATTTAGGCTTCTGCTCATCTTCCACTGGTTAAGGCAGGTCACGTGGTGAAGGACAGCATGGGAGTGGGTAATTAAGTGGGCTCCATCCCCAATGAATAGGGAATGGAGATTTGTGAGTGCTACCGCTAGCTATAAAAACTTGTCAGAGGGCTGGAGAGATAGCTTAGTGGTTAAGGCACTTGCCTGAAAAGCCAAAGGAACCAGGTTCAATTACCAGGACCCATCTAAGCCAAATGCACAAGGTGGCACATGCATCTGGAGTTCCTTTGCAGTGGGTAGAGTTCCTGGTATACCCATTCTCTTTCTCTTTATCTCTCTCTCAATAAATAAGTAAAAAAATAAAATATAAAAAAAAAATCTCTGGAGATGGGGTAGACACTGAGGAGACGCAAAACTCATGAAAGCTGAAAATAAGAGGCTGCTAAGAGCTCAACACTAAATAAAACATCTCTATCATGCCTTTCAAAGCTCGGGGAACATTGCAGAAGAAGGGTGGAAAGAATGTAAGAGCTGCTGGGTAGAAAGGAGCATTTGGGGTCACTGTCCTTTGGCTAGGAACTGACTGGCCCATCCATGAACTCACAGTGGCAGTCATTAACCCCACAAGACCTGCACAGTTCTAAAAACATTGGAATTTTGACATGGAGGACAGAGGAGTACAAAAGGGATGAGACACCCAAAAAGAAGAAGGACACCTTGGGAAGAGTTAAGTGCTAAGTGAGCTAGAGGGGTACAGAACAGGGTAGTGGGACAGGAATACAGTCAAGTTACAATATGTTCGTGTATTAACGTTCTCAATAATTTTTTATAAAAGATTTGCTCCCAGGCTCAGAAAATCAAACACTGAATGTTTTTTCTCATGTGGATCCTAGATTCAAGTGTTTAAATTTGTATATGAGTAGGAATAAAAGTCAGAAATAAAGGCCTGGAGTCTGTTGAGGGAGGGAAAAGAGGAGAGGGCTTAAGGGGATGATATAGTGGATATTTAAGTAGAGGGGCAGAACACTGGGGGGGCAATCTAAGGGGAGGGAATGGAGGGGAGGAGGTGATGGGAGGAGAGTTAATCAAAATTTCAGATGTAGATGATGACATCAAAATCAAAGAGAGACTAATTGAGAGGGGAGGGGATATGATGGAGTGGATTTGAAAGGCAGAAAGTGGGGAGGAGTGTAAATTTTCATGGTTTATTGTCTATAATTATGGAAGTTGTCAGTAAAAATAAGTTTAAAAAATCAAAGGCTGGAAAGACGGCTTAGCATTAAAGGCACTTGTTGGCAAAACCTAAGGACCCAGGTTCATATCTCCAGGACCCATGTAAGCCACATGCACAAGGTGGCACATGTGTCTGGAGTTTATCTGCAGTGGCTGGAGGCCCTGGTGCACCCATTTGCGCTCTCTCTCTCTCTCTCTCTCATAAATAAATAAAAATATTTTAAAAAATCAGATGTTGGGCTGGAGAGATGGCTTAGGAGTTAAGCACTTGCCTGTGAAGCCTAAGGACCCTGGTTCGAGGCTCGATTCCCCAGGACCCACGTTAGCCAGATGCACAAGGGGGCACACACATCTGGAGTTTGTTTGCAGTGGCTGGAGGCCCTGGTGCACCCACATTCTTCTCTCTTTCTCTCTCTCTCTCTCTCTGTCACTCTCAAATAAATAAAAATTTTTTGAGAGATGTTACCAACGTCTTTATTGATCCACCAACAGAATACAAAATATACTGTTAGCTGAACATTTCTGCGGACAGCTGTCCTTTTGTGCTTTTTCTGAAGTTTCTTCCCAACTGTATGCTAGTGATCAGATGAGGGCCACCACTTTACTGATTATACAGCTCTAAAAAAAAAAAAAAGAGACCCTCCTCTCAAAAACAATACCAACTGCTCAAGCCTGCACATTCATTTCCCTCCACCCCTCAGATTACCCCATTTTCAAGGGAGAACAAACAGAATAGAATTTAGCCCTGTTTGAACCTAGCCCACATGCTATCTGCCAGACTACATGGCTGTGAGGCCAGCTTCAGTGTCACTCTTCCTCCTTTATGACCACCAAGACCAGTGTCAAGGATCCGATGTAAATAAAAATTTTTAAAATATGCTGTTATGAATAAGACATAAGGAAATCAACCTCTTCCCTGGCTAATAATATATATGATAAAAAAATAAAAATAAGAGATATTGCTGAAGACTCCACATACCCGGGCTGCAAGATCACTGAGAAAAACTGCTGGAGTTGAGCTAAAAACCTCCTCTGTGTAGACCAGCTGACTGAAAGCTGGAAAAGGCTACACTGCATTCAGTTCAATGGAAAAGAGAGAAATCACCAGTGCAGAGAAACAACAGTGGACACTGCAAGCCTTAAATTTGTTTAGCCGTGCCAAATGAGCCAACAGGTGCAATAGTGGCATGTATGTTATGGGGGAAACCAACTGCTCTCTAATCAGACTGGAGGTCTGCTCCACAGGATGGAATACATGCCTGATACCAAAAACCTATGACAGGGGAAGTCATGAGCCTTAGGGGTGTAACATGTGCTGGTGTCTGGCTAAATATATATACTATGGTCACCAAACTGCCCAATAAGCACTTCTCTTAATGTTCATACCCATATAATAATGATACTCTCACTTTTGGTTGGAGAGTCTTCTCTTTTCAGATGCCAGTGACCTTGGGATGACTCAGAAGGAACCACGGTGCTGAGAAAATATGACAGAGGAGTGCTCAGCACTGAAAAATTTCTATCACATCCTCCAAGACTCAGAGTCAACTGTAGAAGAGGTGGCAGGAAGAATTTAAGAGTGAAATGAAGGGTAGGACTCCTTACAATATACTCTTCCAGACACAAAATGGCCTGGATATCCATGACCTCCCAGTGCCTGACACTACCTACACAAGACCATCATCACAGGAGGAAAAGATGATGTCATCAAAATAAAAGAGAGACTGATTGAGAAGGGGAAAGGGTATAATGGAGAGTGGAGTTGGGAAGAGGAAAGTGGGGGTGGGAGGAAATTATCATGATTTATGGCCTACAATTATGGAAGTTGTCAACAAATAAATAAATACTTTTTTTTAAAAAAAAAAGGAGTTTTAGCCAGGTGTGATGGCACAAACCTTTAATCCCAGAATTCAGGAGGCAGAGGTAGGAGAGTTTCTGAGTTTGAGGCCAGCCTGAGACTACAGAGTGAGTTCTAGGTCAGTGTCTGGACTAGAGTGAGACCCTACCTCAAACACATACACACACACACACACACACACACACACACACACACACACACACACATGAAAAAAATAATAAAAGGAGAGTTTGGGGGAAGTATCCTGTGAAGATAGATAACAGTTGTACCCAGAAGCCATAACTGAAGCAGATCAAAAATGAACCCAACATGGCTCAGGGAAATTTTGCGGAAGAGGGGGTAGAAAGAATGTCAGAGCCACAGGTTGGGTCATGATATGCAGAGACATTTATCTTACCCATAACTGTGGGCCAACTCCACAATTCATGACCCATATACCTCAACAAGGAGGGGCCAAGGGGAGGAGGTAGGTCATGGATGAGCCTAATAATAGTACCAAACTGACTGTGTTTGCTGAATACAAAACTAATTAATAAAAAAAAAAATCAGTACCAGGATGGGATACCATCCAGTAAGTTGTTAGCCAGAGAGGTCCCTGATGCCCTCAAAACAATAGAGGCTATTTCCAATACTCTTAGTTTCCCACAATAACTAGATGGTAAAACCCTATTACTGAAAACCTTATATGTTTGGGCTGCAGGTCACTGAGAAATCAAGCTGCAGCTGAGCTGGAAGCCTCCACCCTATTAACTGTCAGGCTGCTGGAAAGAGCTCTATATGGTACACAACCATTGGAAGGCAAAAAGTCATCAACAGTCTTAAGAAGCAACCAACCCTTCAAGCTATATGGTTGGTCAGCAAGGAGAAATGTACGCACTCATGCAATTGTGATGTGTCTATTATGAGGGAAAACAATTGCTCTTTGACTAGATTTGAGGCTTACTGCATAGGAGGGAATTCTTGCCTAGTACTGAAAATCTAGGCAAAAACCTATGGCTGAGGAGGTCATAAGCCCTAAGGGGGAAACTACTATTGTTGTCAAATTAAATTCATCTATTATGACCACCAAACTGCACCTAAGCACTTATGTTTATGCCCCTATGTTAATGTTACTCGCACTTTTGGTTAGAGAAGCTTCTCTTTTCAGATGATGGTAACCACTGATACGACTCAAAACTGATCAAAATGCTGAGAAGTGATAGTGAAATGTGCAGAAATAAGTGAGATATCTCTATCACACCCTCCAATGCTTAGAAACTATTGTGGAAGAGGGGGAAAAAAGAATGTATGAGCCAAAGAAGGGGAGGGCTGCTTACAAAGCTGTCATGCAGAAAAAAAGTGTCCTTGACATTTATGACAACACAGTGGCTGATGTTACCTACACAAGACATGTATAATAGGAGAGAAAAAAATGATGCCATCAAAAAAGAAGAGATCAACCCAAGTGTCCATCACTGGATGAGTGGGTCACCAAGATGTGGTATATCTACATGATGGAATTCATCAGTAGTTAGAAAAAATGGCACAGTGAAATTTGTAGAAAAGTGGCCGAACTTGAAACAAATCATACTCACCAAACTCACCTAATCACAGAAAGACAATTGTCACATGGTCTCACTCATTTGTGACTCCTAACCTGGATCAGCCTGAGATGCTGATATAACTAATAGGCATCTCAATGACTGGACAACAGGGATGGTAGGGCTTAAGGGGAGGTTAGGGGCTCGGGGAACACAAAACTGAACCCAAATGGAATGGTAACATACAATCCTACATCCTGGAAGATAGACTAAAAGTTTGAAACCTCAACAGAACTTTAGAGGGAGCACCTGAATTGAAGGGCCCTGGAGAGGGTGAAATGAAGCCTAAACTTAAATTTCTCCTCCTTCTTTTTTTCTTTCTTTTTTCTATGTTCTTTCTTTTTCTTCTTTCTTTTCCCTTTGGTGCTGGCCTGTAACTCCTAGTATCAGGATGCATTTAGCACCCACAATGAGCTGTTGATCAGAGAGACTACAAGTGTTCCCAAAACACAACAGACTTCTGTCAGAGCACTACCTACCAGAGGTTAATGGTAAGAACCTACTGCTGAAGGCACCATATTCTTTTGGTATGTAACATGGAGAGACCTGGCTGGAATATGGAAGGGAGCCAGTCCCCAGGAAGTTAACCTGTCTAATGCTAGAAGGTGTTACATGAGCTACTGGGGGAAAGTGGGCAACATATGTCTGAGAAACTTGAGGTCTAAGCTACTCAGAAGCAAACAATTTGACATGATGCTCACACAAGTGCAATAGTGCCACACAGCCATGATGGGTAATCAACTGTTCTTGGATTAGCTAACAGATCTGCTCACTGGAAAGGAAACCATATCTGGAACTGGGAAACAAGTCAGAATCACATCCAGATAATGAGTTTACTGTCCAAGATCAAGCTCCCACTAATCTTGGGCTACAAGAGGCTCTAAACCCATTAAAGTCTCTCTAAACTAGTAATGGTTACCCCATTTAACCTATGCTGACTTCACTCTCTGCTGGAGAATCTGCTTCTCTTTTTCAGAAACAAGCAAGACCTGAGGAGAGAAATGACCCATCGCACACCAGCCCAGCCCCAGCTGAAACCACAGAGGAATTGGGGAAATGAGCAAAAGTACTGCTTTCTTGGTGAATCTGATATCAGCACAAGGGTGAAAGAGATAGACACTGGGTACACTAAACACCTACCAAACCAGAGATCCAAAGATCCAGAGGCTCCTAAGATCCCATCACTGAAGTAGACTTAAAACAAACCCAACATGGCTCAGGGAATTTCACAAAAGAGGGGGCAGAAAGATTGTTAGAGCCACAAGTTGGGACATTATGCACAGAGACATTGCTTCTCCCCCATAACTAATGGCTAACTGCACAATGCATGACCTACAATCCCCATGGGGATGACTTGCATCCTCATTAAGGAGCGTCCCTCTGGAGGGGTGGGCAGGGATGAGGGAAAGGATGGTACCAACATATGCTGTTTATATACTGAGTATGTCCATAACTAATAAAAAAAGAAGAGATACTAGTTGAAAAGAAAAGATTCAGTGGAAGAGAAATTTGGGAGGGGGAAAGGGGAAATATTGGGAGTGGATTAGGATCTTGGTATATTGTCTATATTTATGGGACTTATCAACACAATGTTAGAAAAAATATTTGCTGTAAGTCTCCTTCAATGTTGATTTCTCAGCACCCTCTAAGTTTCTTCTTTGATGAGTTTTGAGTCTCCTCAGTGTCTCTCACCACCTCCCTGGAGAAGATTTTTAGGCTGGCCATAAGGGCAGCACTCATATTTAATCTTCAGTTTCTTCTGTAATATTTCTTGGGCCCTGAGAGATGTGATAGAGATGACATGTTGAGCTAGGCACTCAGCTTTCTTTTTCTATTTATCCTGATGGGTCTTGGGTCTCTGTGGTATTCACTGTCATCTGTCAAAAGATGATTGTCAGGCTGAAGAAATGGCTTAGCGGTTAAGGCATTTGCCTGTGAAACCAAAGAACCCAGGTTCGATTCCCCAGGACCCACGTAAGCCAGATGCACAAGGGGCACACGCATCTGGAGTTCATTTGCAGTGGCTGGAGGCCCTGGCGTGCCCATTTTCTCTCTCACTCTGTCTCTCTCTGATTGCAGATAAATAAATAAAATAAAATAAACAAAACAAGTAAATAAATAATAGAAAAAATATAAAAAAGAAGGTTGTCTTACCAAGAGTGAGAGCAGCATAGAGCATAATAGGTAAACATAGAAATTTAAATGATTCTCTGATGGGCATAACCGCTTTTAGCCAAAAAGTGGTGGAAGTTTCCTTGGCCAATGGGATGGGGCTGGGGGAAGGGGAAATAAGAACAGAACTCAATTTGCAATATGTTCATATACTATAGTTGTCAAAATTTTATTAAAAATAGTAATAATAAAGAAATGTCCAGTGAGGCAATAACGGGGTCTGTTGAAACTCTATATTCATCCTTTTCAGTAGCCTCCAAATAGATTTTCAAAGTGGTTGTATCAGCTTACATTATCACCAACAGTGAATGAGGGCTCCTATTTCTCCACAGCCTTGCAATATTTATTTTCATTTGATTTTTTTAATGTTTTCTATCCTTACTGGGGTGAGGTTGAATCTCATAGTTGTTTTAATTTGCATTTTCCTAATGGTTAGGGATGTTGAACATTTTCTTACGTGTGTGTTAGCCATTTGCAATTCTTCCTCTGAGAACTCCCCATTTAATTATCTGCCCCAATTTTGGAATGGGTTGTTTGAATTTTTTATTGTTTAGTGTTTTGAGTTCTTTGTAGATTCTAGATATTAGGTTTCTGTCAGTGGTATAGCTGGCAAAAATTTTCTCCCATTTCCTATTGGCTCTTCTTATGCTATTTTATCTGCGTTAAAGCTTTTAGCTTCATGAGATACCATTGGTTGAGTGCTTGTTTAATTTCCTTGGCTACTGGGGTTTCATTCACGAAGTTTTTTCCCAGTCCTATATCAGGGATAGTACTTCCTATTTTTTTCTTCCAGTATTTGAAGTGTTTCAGTATTTATATTGAGGTCTTTAATCCATTTGGACTTGATTTTTGTGTATGGTAAAATGAGTAGGTCTAATTTCATTTTTTCTACATATGGTCATCCAATCTGTCCGACACCATTTGTTGAAGATGCCATCTTTCTCCAGTCTACATTATTGGCACCTTTGTCAAAGATCAGGTATTTGTAGCTGCTTGCCCTAAGGTCTGGGTCTTAAATTCTGTTCCATTGGTCTATGTTTCTGTTTTTA
Organism: Dipus sagitta; assembly: GCA_036346955.1. Lineage (NCBI taxonomy): Eukaryota > Metazoa > Chordata > Mammalia > Rodentia > Dipodidae > Dipus > Dipus sagitta. The sequence goes on along the minus strand of CM070776.1, from coordinate 19,046,408 downwards.
TTCCAGTACCATGCTGTTTTTGTCACTATGGCTTTGTAATATAGCTTTAGATCAGTTATGGTGATACCATCAGAGGTGTTTCTTTTGCTGAGGATATGTTTGGATATCCAAGCCCTTTTGCTTTTCCATATGAATTTTGAGATCATTTCTAGGACTGAGAGGCTTAGTAGTTAAGGCATTTGCCTGCAAAGTCAAAGGACCTCAGTTCAATTCCCCAGGACCCACATAAGCCAGATGCACAAGGTGGCACATGCATCTGGAGTTTGTTTGGAGTGGCTAGAGACCCTAGTGCACACATATTCTCCCTCTCTCTCTCTCTCTCTCTCTCTCTCTCTCCTCTCTCTCTCTCCCTTTCTCTCTCTCTTTTTAAATATTTATTTTTATTTATTTATTTGAGAGCAACAGAGAGAGGGAGAAAGAGGCAAAGAGAGAGACAGAGAGAGAATGGGTGCGCCAGGGTCTCCAGCCACTGCAAACGAACTCCAGACGCGTGCGCCCTCTTGTGCATCTGGCTAACGTGGGTCCTGGGGAATCGAGCCTCGAACCGGGGTCCTTAGGCTTCACAGGCAAGCGCTTAACTGTTAAGCCATCTCTCCAGCCCTCTCTCTCTCTCTCTTAATCTCCAACCCCTTCTCTCTGTCTCAAATAAATAAATAAAATATTAAAAAAAGAAATGCGGGTTGGAGAGATGGCTTAGTGGTTAAGCACTTGCCTGTGAAGCCTAAGGACGCCGGTCCGAGGCTCAATTCCCCAGGACCCACGTTAGCCAGACGCACAAGGGGGCACACGCGTGTGGAGTTCATTTGCAGTGGCTGGAGGCCCTGGCTGCGCCCATTCTCAGTCTCTCTCTCTCTCTCTCTCTCTCTCTCTCTCTCTCTCTGCCTCCTTGTCCCTCTGTCTGTCACTCTCAAATAAATAAACAAAAAAAGATTAAAAAAAAAAAAAGAAATGCCAGTGCTTAGTTCATCTGAACATCCACTTGAAATATTCCCCAAATGTACAGAATGGATAAAGACTCAAATATATCTGAGTAGTCTAAGATTATACAAACAAAACGTTTGACCTATTACCAAAAAGAAAAAAAAAATGTAGCTAGGCTAAAGGAATCAAGGTAACAAACCAAATAAATAATTATACAGTAGTGGAAATATACCAAGTGCAGTCCACAATATGCTTAATACCTAAAAGGGGTCAGAAGTTAGCCATTTCTCTCTCAGCATTTGTTTAGCTATTTGAAGTACTTGGAGCAATTACATGCCATGACTCCTGACTCAACTTGGTTGGTCTTTTTGCCCACACAGCTTCCCTGACCCCAAATAACAAACAAGATTTCTCATTTTGAGAAAAAGGGACTAGCTCTGGCTGGCCTAATAGCAAGGAACTTTGGGAAACTAGTAAAAGGCAATGGAGGCTGTCTGGGTGCCATGGCCATAACCATATACCATCCGCTGAATTTATCAAAAGAATCTCTGTGCTGTTAAAACTGACATTCAGAGCCAGGTGTGATGGTGCACACCTTTAATCTCAGCACTCAGGAGGCAGAGGCAGGAGGAATACCGAGGGTTCACAGTCATACTGAGACTACATAGTGAATTCCTTACCTCAAAACATATACACAAAACAAATTGGCATCCAGAGCTCTCCCCAGGACTAGAAGTATAATTCCATGGTACGAACATGAAGTAGTGAGTGATAGAGTGTTTCACACCTGTGGCCCTGGGTTCAATGCAGACACAGAGACAGAGATTAGAGATATCATCTCCACTGGAACACACTGAGGCGCAAGGCTTTGGGCCTTATGATGAGCACCACTGTCTCTGTAGTCTCTCAAGCAAGCTGCTGCAGTTGCTGCTCATCTGCAAATGTATTCTCAGTAGTGCCGCTGTTGTGCACCTGCTCCAAATCTATCTAATCTTTGCAATGAGTCTGCCTAATTGGTTGAACTGAGGTCACCATCTCTAGACTAGCCTCAGGGGCTGCTAGGGTGTTAAGTATCTGGGAGTGTTGTTTAGCACTTAGTATTATAAAGGTTATTTATACTAAAAGATAGGCTCTGCTTCCCACTCATAAGGCAGAAATGTCTCCAGGAACAGAAAGCAGATCAGAAACCAGCAGTCAAAATGGAAATAAGGGCTTCAAGAGAAGTCTTTTTTAAAGTTTATTTATTTACTTGCAAGGAGAGAGGGGGATGGGGGAATTAGTGCCTCAGGCCCTCTTAGCCACTACAAATGAACTCTAGCCACATGCGCCACTTTGTGCATCTGGCTTTAAGTGGGTACTGAGGACTTGAACCCTGGTCATCAGGCTTTGTAAACAAGTGCTTTAAGTGCTGAGCCATCTCTCCAGCTCAAAACCTCTTCTTAAGAAAGCAACCCCTAAAACGTTTTTTTTCTTCTTCGCAATTCACATACCAACTTCACATTTTCCTTCCTCTGGAATTCCACAGCAATTCACTTTGGAACCACTCCTTTGATATTCATCTCGTGTAATGTTGAATTTCCAAAATGCATGTGTCTGTCTATCTGGAGTGCAAGTAATGTGCAGACAGTGATCACAAATTTTGTTTCTGTGTATTCGAAGTGCTTTTCCCTAGGGATGTTCATGGGGCCTCAATGTGATTTTTATATTCTATTTTAAAACATGTTCATTAACTATTTGTTCAATATGATAAGTGTATTTTTGATATTATAGTACAGGTCATCACTGTACTTTGCTCCTATTTATTCCTCCATCTCCCTCACCAGTTCTGCTCTCATCTACCACTGGTCCATTAATTACTCTCCAAATACTCCCCCTCCAATGTGAATTTTAATTAATCGACTAATACATGCAGGGCTTGAGCACAGAAGCAAAGGTAGAAAAGCATATATGCCATTCTCATAAAACATTGTAAGCATGAAGTTAGAAGAGTCTAAACTGAGAACTGAAATGAAGGAGAAAGGCAGATACAATCAACAAGGCAGTAGGTGGTGGGGCTGCCTAGACTGCTTCAGGAGTGCCTACTGTGCACATACATGTTTTCCAGCCTCCTCCAAGAGCTGACTTTCAGTGACATATCATCAACAGCTTAAAATAGGCTGTGGTGAGGATATTTACAGCACAGAATTCTAGGAAGGCTGTGATTGTAGATTCTCTCCAGCCCACCAGTTGTTAAACATTTATTCATATACCATTGCTCTAAGGAAGAAGAAAGACTGTGCTTCCGTCACTTCTGCAAATTAATATTCAGTAATGTAAACTTTTTTGCACATATGCTATGTATATTTTGCATATGACTCTTCCTAACATAGATTTCCAAGTCTGTATAATGCAACTATAAAGAAATGACAAGAATTGCAGAAGAGAATGGAGGAGTTAATGTGTGCATATATTTTAGTTTATTTTTAAAGATACAGCATATCTTTAGCTGACAATCAAATGACAATTTAACAAAGTGTGATTTAATTTTAGAAGAGTAGATAATGATGACGTTAAAAAAAAAAACAGATTAAGAGCTAAGAGAATGTTCCCCATACCATTGTCAATGTGGGTATTTTCACCTTGGAAGAAAGAAACAATTCTATGGGCAAAGGACAAGCATGGCAAGTGCACTTTCAAATGAGCACTGGCATAAGACAATGGAAAACACCTCCCCTCGAGTAGAAAATAATATATGCATCTTCATTGGAACTGTATGATTCTATTACAGCTTCATAACCTCCCCGTTCAAATGTTAATGAAATGCTTTCCAGCTCTCTTGTAGTCAGGATACACTCAATAAAGCGTCAGCTGTGTTATCCTCCCAGGGTTGTATGGACCTTGCTGCTACGTGTCCATCAAAGGCAACAATGCACATAGGTCTCCAAAGGACTGCATTGGCCAGTGTTAAGTGGCAGAATGACAACGCTTCCCTTTGAGAGATGAAGGACATTTGCACTTAAAAGTCTTTAAGAAACAGAAATGCTGAGAGCAATTTCTGTAAAACCTTAAAATTAAATGCATGTTTTTTTTTTTATTATTGTTGTGCTGCATCTGGTTTCTGTAGAATGAATCTTGTTGATGCCAGTTTCAAGGTTGCTGTTCTTTGTGCTTTTAAACCAAGGTCAAGCGAGAGGCAGCTCAGAGGCCTTGAGATTGTCATTGACAAGGAAAATAGAAGCTTTATAGCTGGAGCACTAATTAATCACTTCAAGCAAAATAGAAATAGGGGGAAAATATATACATATACATACATATATACACATAATTTTTCCCTGTCAACAGTTAATACAAAATTTGTTTTGTGATCATATGTTTGTCATTATATATGGCTAAACATATGATATATTAAATATATGTGTTTTCCATAGCTAGATCATTTTAGGGAAACACATAGTTCTATTACAACACCTTTTCAAATCACTGCTATAGTCAAGTTGTCCTTTTAAGAAATCTAACATTTCAGAGCTATTTCAGTTACAAATATGAATCTTGGGCTGGAGAGATGGCCTAGCAGTTAAGTGCCTGCCTGTGAAGCTTAAGGACCCCGGTTCAAGGCTTGACTCCCCAGGACCCACGTTAGCCAGATGCACAAGGGGGTGCACGCGTCTGGAGTTCGTTTGCAGTGGCTGAAGGCCCTAGCACGCCCATTCTCTCTCCCTCTGTCTATCTGCCTCTTTCTCTCTCTGTCTGTCGCTCTCAAATAAATAAATAAAAATAACAAAAACATTTTTTTAAATATGAATCTTAGGCTAAGGTGCATATCAAGGACAGGATACTTGCCTAGCCCATGCAAGATAATGGGTTCAGTCCTCAGCATCATAAAAACTATCCAAATCTTTCTGTTAATATTGTATTTTATATTATATTTATTTATTTGCTTAAGAGAGAGGAAGAGGCAACAAGAGAGAGAGAATGGGCATGCCAGGGCCTCCAGCAGCTGGAAATTCCATACAATGTGCCACCTTGCACATCTGACTTACGTGGGTCCTGGGGAATTGAACCTGAGTCCTTAGCCTTCACAGGCAAGTGCCTTAACAACTAAGCCATCTCTTTAGCCCTATCTGAATCTTTATTACTAACATGTTTCTTTTTCCTTTTAATCATTTTACCCACCAGATCTCAGTAGCTCATATGCAACTTACGACAAAGAATGCTTTTCACATGTTTATCTTCACATATAAAATATATCAATTAACACCAAGATATTATGCAAAGAAATACTTTTCAAGTGGTTAAATTCAAGCCTTGTGTATGAAAACTTATTTGTCCCAAAGGCATAATTTGGTTATTCTGAGCATTCTGGGACAAACTTTCTTAGAATATTTTATTTCTTATTTATTTGGAAGGGGAGAGAGAAAGAGAATGGGTACACAAGGGCCTCTTACCACTGCAAATGAACTTTAATGCAAGCATCACTTTGTGCATCTGACTTTACATGGGAACTGAGGATTGAACCCAGGCCATCAGGCTTTGCAAGTAAGTGCCTTTATGTGCTGAGCCATCACTCTAGCCACTGGGACAAATTGTTGACAAGGGCCTATTATGTGTCAGATGTTGGGAAACTACGTTCCCTCAGACAAAAAAATATGTTTAGATATTTTTCTGAAGCAATTAACATAATACACAACTCATTTGTGGTAGGATCACAATTAACTCTTTGGGTTAACAGCTAACTTGAATGTTTCATTAACCTTTTTTGTTATCTAAAAGATATTTACCTTAAATTGAAATTTATATGTTGTCTTCAGGAAGATCTATTTAATTGTAATGCATAAGTATCATCATGCTGCTATAAGGACTCTTCTAACTCACAAAGGTGATAGAAGGTGTGGTGGCACACGCCCAGCACTCTGGAGGCTGAGACAGAAGAGTTATTACTTTGAGATCAGCCTGCATAGTAAGACCCCTTTTCAAAAAGAGTAAGAAAATATGATGAATACAGTAATATATCACACTTCTAGAATGCTAAGAAATCAAATCTTATACATAACTCATTCTTTCATTCCACAACCACTTCCTGCAACCAACTTCACACCAGGAATTGTAGAACATTCTAAAGATACAGCACTGACAACAGTGTTCATCATTGTTGCCCTCGCGGAATTTCAAACATCATAGTAATGGAGTTTAATTACTTTTACAACAGAAATAATGACCATCTTCTTTGGGAAACTATAAAGGCTATGTAACCTAGAATAGGAGTTGAGGAAGGTCGCTAGAGAGGGCAGCCTCTAAATCAGTGTGTAAATGAGAGGAAAGGATGGACCAAGTTTAAGATTAATGGAATTACAAGTAGCAGCAAGAGCAACTGCTGAGGAAAATAAAACGACCTTGGAAAGATTAGAATTTGTTTAGTTGTGTCTAGAGTTTAATAGTTGAAGAAAAATGGAAGAGATATGGTTCTAACAGTTGAGCAGGAGCAAATTTAAAGGCTTCAACTCCCTGTGAGCTCCGCTAAGGCTGTGTGAGCCCAGATGGCAACCACAAATCATTGAAAGGCGTCAGTAAGAGGTTCTGGTAGGGCTGGAGGGATGGGTTAGCAGTTAAAGTGCTTGCCTACAACGCCAAAGGACCCAGGTTCAATTCCCCAGGACCCACATAAGCCAGATGCAACAGGTGGCACATGTGTCTGGAGTTCATTTGCAATAGCTGGAGGCCCTGGTGTTCCCATTCTCTCTCTCTCTCAAATAAATAAATTACCTAATTAAAATATTTTAAAAGAAAAGAGATTGTGGTAGGATATGGGTATTTAATACACTGAAATTCAGTGGACAGCCGAAAAAAAGGAAGGCCATTGACTAGGCCTCTAAGGTATCAACGTGTGTATGGATAGTGGGATGAATTAAAACGGTGAATGTAGTGATGGAAAGGTGAGAAGAGGATCTCAGTCACTGCGATCAGCAGGAGTGGTGATTGGTTGTATGTGGAAAGGAACGGTAAGCTAGGAATCTGCCAGGGTTTCTCTACTTTAGCATGCTTATCATTTAGGACCAGATCACTTATTGTGAGGGCAGTTTGTGTGTTGAAAGAACTGCATCGCCAGTCTCCAACACACCAATTAGTCGAAGCTCTCTCTTCCTGATAGCAAACGCAAAATGCTTGCAAATTGTCAAATGTGCTCTTTGAAGGAGCACAATTACCCCTATTAAAAACTACTGATTTACAGATATCAGCGTTTTCAGCATTGGTTCCACATTAGAATCGCCTGAGAAACTTCTAACACAGGCTAATACTTGACCCTCTACCCCTGTTCATTAGATCAAAACCTTGGAAAATAAAAACCATGAGTAATTTTTTTTCTTTTTTTCTTTATTAATTAGTTTTGTATTCAGCAAATACAGTCAGTTTGGTACCATTATTAGGCTCATCCGTGACCTACCCCCTCCCCTTGGCCCCTCCTTGTTGAGGTATATGGGTCATGCATTGTGGAGTTAGCCCACAGATATGGGTAAGATAAATGTCTCTGCATATCATGACCCAACATGTGGCTCTGACATTCTTTCCGCCCCCTCTTCCGCAAAATTTCCCTGAGCCATGTTGGGTTCATTTTTGGTCTGCTTCAGTGATGAGGTGTTGGGGGCCTCTGAGGCTCTGGCTCTCTGATTTGGTAGGAGTTGATTTTTCTCTGTGCTGATCTCCTTCCCCCTTGTGCTGGTATCCATTCATCAGGAAAACAGCCCCCTTACTTGTTTCTCCAATTTTTCTTAGTTTCAGCCGGGGGCCCTTTTGAGGTATGATGGGGTGGCTCTCTCCTTAAGATCTACTTCTATCTGAAAAAGAGAAGCAGATTCTCCAACGGAGAGTAAGTTAGCATCAGGACAAATGAGATAACCCTTACTTTTTATAGAGAATTTAATAGGTGTAGGCCCTCTTGTAGCCCATGATTGATGGTAGCTTGATATTGGAGAGTGGGCTTATGTTTGGATATGGTTCTGACTTGTTTCCCAGCTCCAGCTATGGGTCCCATACCACTGAGGGGATCAGTAAGCCAAAATAAGAGCAGTTGGTTCCACACCATGGCTGTGTGCCACTATTGCACTTGTGTGGGCATCACAACAAGTTATTTGCTGCTAAGTAGGTTAGACCATGAGTTGCTTGGACAGATATTGGTCATTGTCCCCCAGTCGCCCATTTAATTTTTAAATATTTTAAGCAAGTGCATGCTGCAGTTCAACTTGAGAAAGCCACTGATATTGACTGTGTTTAAGTTGAAGTTTAACATTCAGATGGATTGATATGCTTTCACAAATACCACATCTTTTATAAAATTTTAAACAATACTTTTAAATGCTTTTCAATGAATATAGTCTATATAACATATAGAAAAGCTGTTAAGCAATATTACTGTGGTGAGGGTGGGTACCTAACCCCTGTACCAGAGACCTCAAACTATGACTTATTTCATGGTCAGTTCTTGATTTTCAGATATTTCTAAGTATTCCAAGAAATTATGCCATTAGGACTCATTTCTTGCTGATAGCGGTGTATCTGTATCAACTGATTGCTTCCCTGGTTCTCCGACAGCAATCTTTATGCCCTATGCTTCCTTGCTTAATGTGGGACTTTCATCAACTGAGACTGAGAAACATACTAAAGTAGATTATCACAAGAGAGTTAAATAATGACAATTACAGCTTTAAGAAAGAATTTAAAATATTTGCAACAAACTACTGCAGTCTTTGGAAATCTTCAAGATTCAAGACTTTCCAAATCCATGAAAATATTCTTTTTGAAAATATTTTTATTTGTTAGCAAACAGAGAGAGATAAAGACAGACACACTCAGAAAGAGAGAGTGTGAGTGAATGTGAATGTCAGGGCATCAACCTGCTGCAAACAAACTCCAGATGCATAAGCCACTACATTTGGATTTACGTGAGTACTCAGGAATCAAACCTAGGTTGTTAGGCTATGCAAGCCAGCACCTTAACTGCTGAGCTATCTCTCTCATCCCAAAAGTATTCTTTTACTTATTTATTTATTTAATTTGCAAGCAGAGAAGGGGAATGAGAGGAGAAGAAATGGACGTGCCAGGACTACTTTCCACTGCAAATGAGCTCCAGACTTATGAGCCACTTTGTGCATCTGGCTTTACGTGGGTACTGGGAAATCAAACATGGGCCTTCAAGCTTTGCAAGCAAGTGCCTTTAACTACTGAGCCTTCTCTCCACTCCAAATGAAAATATTTTAAATTTAACAAAAAAATATCAGAAACTCTGCTTAGTTAAGATCAAAACAAAAGCTAGCGATAATCCCAGAACCTGGGAGGCTAAGACAGGAAGATCATGAGTTGGAGGCCCATCTGAACTACATGGAAACATTCTATCTCAGTAAAAAAGAACAAACAGCAGCAACAAGAAAACTCTGACAGAAAATACCTTCTAAAAGCACTACCATTCAACAATCAACTAAAATTTCCAATATTAAAAAAATAAAACAGAAGAGCTATATTAGCCATAAGTGCTAGAAAGGAGAAAGTTATACCACCATGTTTTATTTGAATACTGTTTTCTTCATAAAAATTCAAGAAAATTAGATATCAAAAATTTAATGTGATGGGCTGGAGAGATGGTTTAGCGGTTAAGGAGCTTGTGTGCAAAGCCTAAGGACACAGGTTCAATTCCCCAGTACTCACATAAACCAAATGAACATGGTGACACATGCCTCTAAAGTTTACTTACATTGGCTAGAGGCTCTGGTGAGCCTATTCTCTCCTCTACTGATTTGCCTTACTCTCTCTCAAATAAATAAATAAAAATAAAATATTACAAAAAGTATTCAAAATGAATTTTTAAGAAGGTAATGTAAGGTAGTAGGAAATAAGATAGTCACAAAAATATTATTTTTTCAATATACTAGTATAGTCAATTAGGCACAAAGTACAAAAAAATCACACTCACACTTAAAACTTACTGGAAGCTGGAGATATAGCTCAGCTGTTACAGATGCTTGCTTGCAAAGCTTGAAGGCCTAGGTTCGATTCCCCAGTACCCACATAAAGCCAGATGCACAAAGTGGTACATGTGTCTGGAGTTTGTTTGCAGTGGCACTAGGCCCTTCCACACCCATTCTTATTCTCTCTCTGTGTCTCTCTACTTGCAGATAAATAAATAAAATTTAATATACTAGATTACACAAAAACCAATAGTAAAATATAATCCAAATTCAACAAATTATACAAATTCATTTAAAAAACATATAAATATCTAAATAAGTGAATCTGCATAGCATGAACTTGAAGATAAATTGGTCCAATTATTAAAAACCATTTTCTAAAATTAATCTAAAATGTCAACACATCACAATCAAATTTTTAAATGAATGTTACACTTTATGAAAAATTTCTGCACTTCATTAGGAATAACATGTGCACCATAACTTTTAAGAGAACATGAAGCAATAGAAACATGATATACACACAGAGATGGATGATAGATAGATAGATGATAGACAGATTCACAAAAAAGTTAAAACAAAACTGCTCATGATGGTACACAACTGTAATTCCAGCACTCCACAGGCTAAGGAAGGAGGATTGTGAGTTTGAGGACAGTCTAGGCTATGTAAGGAATGAAACTATATCTTTTAAAAATCTAAAACAGTGCTAAATTGGAATAGGAGTAAACAAAACACACAGATTCTGAAAAATAATAAGTCCTAAACCCATCCCACACAGGAATGCTTTAAATATGAAGATGTTTCAAATCAATTGAAAAGTGAATTCTTCTGTAAAATGGTTAAAATTTAATTAATATGCTATCCTTCACACTGTGCACAAAAATAAATTCCAGATATGTGAAATATCTTAAAATATAAAGTAAAACTATAAAAATTCCTGAGTGGCGCTTGGGAGATGGCTCAGCAGTTAAAGGTAGTTGTTTGCAAAGCCGGAAGGTCTGGGTTTGATTCCCCAGTACCCACGTAAAGCCAGGTGCTCAATGTTGTGCATACATTTGGAGTTTGTTTGTAGTGGCTAGAGGCCCTGGAATGCCCGTTCTTTCTCTATCTCTTTCTTTCCTTATAAATAAATAAAAAATATTTCTAAAAATTAAAGAAAACACTGAATAAAGTACAGCAAAATATTTTCAATCTTCTTGACATCAGAAAATCTTCTTAGCCACAAGAATGAACACAAAAAATTGGAGAAAAAAATAGAAAGTGTTGATGAAGTTTGCAAGCAAAGGTTGTTTTAAATATTTTAATTATTTATTACACACACACAACAGGGCCTCCTGTCACTATAAATGAACTTCAGACACATGCACCACGTTGTGCACCTGGCTTTACATGGGTATAAGTAAATAACAAATAAAACAAAAATAGTCAAAGAATATGAACATCTGTTCTTCCAAAAGAAATTTAAATGGCCAGTAAGTATGTAAAAACATGATTTCACAGGAGGTGGCCTTTGTATCCATGACTTCACAGCAGCTGACATTAACCTGCACAATACTGAGCCCTTCACCATGCCATCATGTATGATGGAGAAGTGCAAAAGAAGGTATCAAAATAGAAAAGAGACTAGTTGGAAGGAAAGGTTTCAGTGGAATGGAAATTGGGGATAGGGTACAAAAGTAAACAATGGGATGGGAATATGATCAAAATACATTATGAAATACAGTATGAAAATTGTCAACAAATCTCTTGGAAGAGGAGATATAAGGAGGTAAAGTCAAGGCCCTGTGTTCTAAGGCCAGAGATATCTTGATCCTGGAGAGGATGGCCAGGTGTGGTGGTTCATGCCTGTACTCACAGGCAGAAGGATGCTGCAGGTTAGGCCAGCCTCATCTACATAGCAAGTTCAAAGCTCCCCACTGGTATCGATCCTGTCTCCAAAAAAATCAAAACAACAAAAAACAAAGTGAACAACAAAAGTAACATGCTGAGGGTAGACTCGCCGATCACAATGTGCAGTGACAACCATGGACAATTCTAAGATCTCAAGAAACTCTTCAGAGTGGGTGGTAATGTTCCTGAGACCAGCTACCTCTTTGTGTAATCCATGGTTTCTAAAGCATGAAGACCATCCTCCTGGGGTTTAAACTTAACTCTTGCTGTCCTGACCTCATCACTCTGACCCAGCACAACCATGATTTGCCTTACTCTCTCTCAAATAAATAAATAAAAAAAAAAAAAAATGAGAATTTATTGTATGGGCTTTGTCTCTGTCATTTTGTCTGCATTAAGATGGTCACAAAAGATTTAGGACTAATAACACACAAAGCCATCTCAAAGGGTGCATGGACAGGAAAACTTTAAGGAAATCAATTTCCGGATACTTAACTTCCATGTGTTCTCTTACCTAGCATTTATTGCATAGACTCTTTTCTACCAAAAGTTAACTTCTGTTGCTTTATTTCTCCATCTATAATATTATTGCATCATATTTCCCAGAGCATTACAAACCTCGGTGTTACTCAAAAGAGTGTAATTAGAAGTATTAGTTTTTGTCTTGGCGAAATAAATGAGTTTAATGTCTAGGCAACCAATCTTTTAACATGACAGGTAATTTCCAGTTGGGGTTTTTGTTGTTGTTGTTGCATTTAACAAAATGGAAGGAATACTAAATGTATTGCTAGCTAATATATTATTAAATATGCCACGATCCAGACATAGCATGGAATACTAGAAAACAGTGTAATCCCTTAGTAGAGGGAGATAGGAGCATATGTAATAGGATGGAAATAAATCCCAGACCCCCAGTTTACAAAAACATATATTTTATGTTTAGTTTCTTTCCTAGCTTTGCCCTTCTTCCCTCAGTAGCTTATCAATTTCCCCCAGAACAGTTCCTTAATAAATCACTAACCCATGAATCCTCATTTCAAGGTCTCTCTCTAGGCCAGTCAACCTAAGAGGGTCTCTGGCAGGGGTATGGTGAGGTAAAAGGGAAGTCACACTGTGACTTTAAAGGCTACTGAAGAGAACCTGTACATTTCCACTGCTAAATGAAACACTCCCTTGGACAAACAGGAAAATGAATAAAAATGCCGGTGACGATATATAGAAAATTGTTATAAAGCAATTGTCCCTGGGAATTAAGGTTGACAGGAGGTGAAGCAGCATTTTTACTTTTTCCTCGGCATGCTATTTTGTCTGGAACTCAGTAAGCATGAGTTCAAATAATGCCAAAGCCATTTAAAAAAAAAAATGAGAATTTATTGTATGGGCTTTGTCTCTGTCATTTTGTCTGCATTAAGATGGTCACAAAAGATTTAGGACTAATAACACACAAAGCCATCTCAAAGGGTGCATGGACAGGAAAACTTTAAGGAAATCAATTTCCGGATACTTAACTTCCATGTGTTCTCTTACCTAGCATTTATTGCATAGACTCTTTTCTACCAAAAGTTAACTTCTGTTGCTTTATTTCTCCATCTATAATATTATTGCATCATATTTCCCCAGAGCATTACAAAACCTCGGTGTTACTCAAAAGAGTGTAATTAGAAGTATTAGTTTTTGTCTTGGCGAAATAAATGAGTTTAATGTCTAGGCAACCAATCTTTTAACATGACAGGTAATTTCCAGTTGGGTTTTTTGTTGTTGTTGTTGCATTTAACAAAATGGAAGGAATACTAAATGTAGTTGCTAGCTAATATATTATTAAATTATAGTTTTGATAATGTACGACTGTTATACTTTCCATGTAATTCAGAAGAGATTAAAGAATTTGAGTGTTATGCCTTTAACAAAACTCCTTCCAGGGCTGGAAAAATGGTTTAGCGGTTAAGGCACTTGTCTGCAAAACCTAAGTACCTAAGTTCAATTCCCCAGTACCCATGTAAGCCAGATGCACAAGGTGGCACATGTGTCTAGAGTTAGTTTGCAGTGGCTGGAGGCCCTGGCATGCCCATTCTCTCTAGCTCTCTTCTTTCTCTCTGTTTGCAAATCAATAAATAGTTTTTTAAAAACTCCTTCTAAGACCAGGCATGGTGGCGCACGCCTTTAATCCCAGCACTCAGGAGGCAGAGGTAGGAGGATAGCCATGAGTTCAAGGCCACCCTGAGACTACGTAGTGAATTTCAGGTCAGTCTGGGCTACAGTGAGACCCTGCCTCAAAAAAACAAAACAAAACAAAAAAAAACCTTCTAGTCTTATGTACTTATTTATTTGAAGATCCACCAGTACTTATATCTAAGAACAAAGAACAGGTATAGACTTGATGTTGAACTCAAACTCTTTAAAGTATCAATTAATATTTGTACAGAAATACAAATTAGAAAAATTAATTCTTAGCCATCTTTTTCAGAGAAGCATTTTTTTCTGGGTGTATAACTCCATGATAGAGCATATGCCTAGAATGCTTGAAGCCCTGAGTTCTAGCACAACACTGGAAAAAAGATGCATTGTAACCAATTATTTACTTTAATGTTTAATAATTTGATATAATGTAATGTATTTTCGTTTTGGTTAGCTATATCCTAATAAGAATTGTACAGATAACCCAATGGAGGAACAAACATTGTTCTTCTCTTTAATGTGTGTGTGTGTTGTGACAGTATCTTTCTACGTAACCCATATTGACTTAGAACTTACTATCTACCACAGAATGACCTTGAAATCCTGATCCTCTTTCCACAGCCTCCACGATGCTGGGATTACAGTGTTACAATTCCACCCATACTGACTTAGAAGAAAAAAATAAACCTTATAATGACCATAGAAAATGCAAATCAGGCTGGAAAGATGGCTCAGTGATTAAATGTGCTTGCTTGTAAAGTCTGATGGCCCTGGTTCAATTCCCCAGTACCCACATAAAGCCAGATGCAAAATAGGTGGCACATGTACCTGGAGTTCATTTACAATGGCAGGAGGACCTGGCATGCCTATACTTTCTCTCTCTCTCTCTCTCTCTCTCTCTCTCTGTCTCTTTCTCTCTGTCTCTGTACCAAACAGATAAAAATAATTTTAATGTAAATCACTTTCTCTTTTTTGTTTGTGCATATATGGCACATGTGTGTGGGGGTGTACGTGTGCATGCACGAGCACAGATACCATGGCATGAGTATGAAGGACAGAGGACAAGTTGTTGGTCCTCTTCTTCCACCATGATTTGAGTTGGGCTATCTCATTGTTCACTATTGCTCTAACCAGATTAGCTGGCCTGTGAGCTTCCAGAGAATTCTCCCGCCTCTCACTGTAGGTAAACCCACAGCAGCATACAGCTTCTATGTAGGGGCTGGGGTTCCAAATTCAGATATTTACATGTGTGCAAGGGTTTTAGCCACTGAGCCATCCTTCCAGGCCTGTAAATCATTTTCTTTTTTAATATTTTTTTTTTCCAAGGTAGGGTCTCACTGTAGTCCAGGCTGACCTGGAAGGGTCAGGGTGGCCTTGAACTCACGGCGATCCTCCTACCTCTGCCTCCCGAGTGCTGGGATTAAAGGCGTGCGCCACCACGCCCGGCTTATTTATTTATTTGTAAGGAGATACAGGAGAGAATGGGCACACTAGGGCCTCTTGCCACTGCAAATGAACTCAAGATGCATCTGCCATTTTGTGCATCTGGTTTTACATGGGTCCTGGGGAATCAAACCCAGGCAGTCAGGCTTTGTGAGCAAATGCCCTTAAACACTGAGCCACCTCTCCAGCCCCTCATTTTCCTATACATACATATGTTTACAATGTAGAAATACAGCTCAAAACTATGCCACTGAATGTGAAAAAGGCAAATTTTTATTTTCTGTTTTTGACAAATTCATACATATATATGATTCATTTTGATCATAATTACCCCCACTATCCTGTCCTATCCCCTCCCATATCCACTAAACTCCCTCTTTTTCCTATCCAGTACCCTCCCACTTTCATGTCTTATTATTTGTGTGTTAATGCCCTACAAAGTTTAATTACAGTTGATTATAGGGCTGCAGAGATGGCTCAGTGGTTCAGGCACTTGCCTGTAAACACTAAGAACCCAAGTTCAATCCCCCAGCACCCACATAAATCCAGATTCACAAAGTAGCACATGCATCTCAAATTCATTTTCAGTGACTAGAAGCCCTGGTACAGCCATTCTCTATCTGCCTCTCTCATTCTTTTTTACTCTGTCTCAAATAAATACAATTAAAACTAAAATTAAAAATAGAGTTGCAAAGCCGGGAGTGGTGGCGCACGCCTTTAATCCCAGCACTCGGGAGGCAGAGGTAGGAGGATCGCCATGAGTTCGAGGCCACCCTGAGACTCCATAGTGAATTCCAGGTCAGCCTGGGCTAGAGTGAGACCCTACCTCGAAAAACCAAAAAAAAAAAAAAAAAAATAGAGTTGCTTACAATGAGCTTGGATGGGAGTTATCTACAAGAGCATGAGCAACTCACCAGTGGCTACACCACTCAAGAACCTGACTTCCTTCTCCAGCAACAACCATCAACTGACAATAGCTCCTCCAAGAGGAGTAGGGTCTCATGATACCCTACCCTATCCATGACATAGAAAAACCACAGCTGCTGTGAGTTCATGAATGCAATGGCCATGTCATGTCCAGAAGACAGCATTCCACAGCACTTTTTATTTCCATCTTCTAGCTCTCACATTCTTTCCAGCCCCTCTTCCGTGATGTTCCACAAGCCTTAGAGTGGGTGATAAAGATGTCCTGTTTAGGGATGAGCACACAATAGTCACTTATTCTCAGCACCTTAACCAATTATACATCGCTGAATTAACCAGTGCCTACTGCAAAAGAAGCATTTCTGATCAAGGCTATTATTGGCACTAATCTAATGGTATGAACATCAATATTTAGAAGGCAGTTTGATAATGTGACATTTAGCAAAACAGTAGTAGATTGGCCATTAAAGCCAATGACTTCCCTAGCCATGGGCTTACAGTATAGGCTTGAATTTCCTCCTCTGGAGCAGGCCTCACAATCTATGGGAAAGCAGTTGGTTTACCCCCATAACAGTCATGCCACCATTGGACAAGTTGACACACCTTTCCTGGCAGGTCACTTGTATAGCAGACAGGAGCCATAGCTGGGTAAGACTGTTGATGACTTTTCTCTCCCAACAGTCTTTACCACACCTTCCAGCATCATGAAAGCTACCCAGCACGGTGAAGACTTCCATGTCAGTTGCAGCTTATTTCTCAATGTCATGATCCCAAAGTGTGTGGTTCTTCAGCAGTACAGTATTACCATGTAGTTCTTGTGGGCCACCAAGACCAAGAGAAACAGTCTGTCCTGTTTGGGTGACTTTTATTGCCTTTCTGCCTAACAACTCATAGTGAGGTATTCCGCACCTGGGGCTTAGATTTTGTTTAATATGCCTTGACTTCTGGGAGCAACTTGATCTACCCAGGAAGGGTACCTTCATTCATACTTTCTAGAATCATATTTCAATTATCTTATGAAGTAGTAGGATTCCATGTGGCTTTTTCATACATTCATAATTTTGATTAACTCTCCCCTCACCACTTTTCTCCCCATCCCTGCTTTAAAAATGCCATTCCTGGGCTGGAGAGATGGCTTAGCGGTTAAGCGCTTGCCTGTGAAGCCTAAGGACCCCGGTTCGAGGCTCAATTCCCCAGGACCCACGTTAGCCAGATGCACAAGGGGGCGCATGCATCTGGAGTTCGTTTGCAGTGGCTGGAGGCCCTGGCGCACCCATTCTCTCTCTCTCTCTCTCTCTCTCTCTCTCTCTCTCTCTCTGTCACTCTCAAATAAATAAATAAAAGTAATTAAAAAAAGAATTCATGAAGATGCTCCATCTCAAGGACACTAGACATTCTCTGTCTTCCCTGTGCTCACAGGGCCCCACTTCTGCAACACACACACATGTTGCATACACCACACACACACACACACACACACACACACACACACAAGAAGAAACTGGAAAAGTGTATTTCATGAATAAAAAGAGACACAATGCCAGATGTGGTGGCACACGCTGTTAGTCCCAGCACTTGGAAGGCAGAGGCATGAGGATCACTGTGAGTTAAAGGCTAGCCTGAAACTAAAGAATAAGTTCCAGGTCATCCTGGGCTAGAGGGAAGCCCTACCTATAAATATATTTATATACAAGAGAGAGAGAGTAAAACTTCCCACGTTAAAAAAAAAAAAAGGAGATTGGCTGGGCTAGAGTGAGACCCTACCTCGAAAAACCACTCAAAAAAGAGAGAGAGATTGTGGCCAGGAGTAGTGGTGCATGCTTTAGCTCCAATACTTCAGAGTCAGAGGTAGGAGGATTGCTGTGAGTTTGAGGCCTGTCAGAGTCTACATAGTGAATTCCAGGTCAGCCTGGGCTAAGATGAGCCCCTACCTCATCACAATATACATATATATTGTGATCACATATCTATCTATCTATCTATCTATCTATCATATATATCATATATATATATGTATATATATATATATATTGTGATCAGGGTGTATTATTGAAATTTATGGAAATTATAAATAAAAATGTTACTTTTAAATGAGATTGTTGAATTTTTTTAATTGATGCTGGTTGGTATTACATGCCTGTGATACTCTACATACACTGCTGCTGTGGTATTTTCTAATGGGACGTTTATTTCATAGTACTGATGGAACAGTTTCATTTCTACCGTGCATCTAATGTCAGCTAGCTAATTTTCATTATCGTAAGTGCAATTCTGTGTTCAGAGCAGTGTTCTAGAAGGTGGGTGAGCATTTTACAGCTACAGCCACTACAGAATTGAAGCTTTAAAGAGATGTTCATAGAGTTATTTTAGTCAGTGCCAAGAAAGGAACAGTATCTTCTAAGTTGGGGACTGTTTAGCTCACAAGTTGTGATACCAAGGTGACCCTGCTTAGCCAGGTTGGAAGTAGCAGACTATAGCAGTAAAGGGGCAGGAAATAGCTGAACAGGTTCAGAAGAAATGTCTTCAAAGAACATTCTGCTCTAGAAAGAAGCAAGAGAGTCTGCTTTCTCTGACCAATTATCCATGACCTTTAGAATTCACTTCTTGGAATTCTGCTATCTTCCATTGTGTGCTATGAACCCGCTATTCTGTTAATTTCTGAGACTCTTAATAATATTTGATAGAGTTCTAAAATGTAGGTTTATGTTTGATGCTTTCACATCTGTTGAAACGACTATATCAAGAATTCCAAATAGAGACTGGAGATTGCTTAGTGGTTAAGGCACTTTCCAGCAAAGCCTAAAGACCCAGGTTTGATTCCCCACTACCCACCTAGGTCAGATACACAGGATGACACATGTGGCTGGAGTTTGTTTGCAGTGGATAGAGGCTTTGGCACACCCATTCTCTCTCTCTCTCTCCCTCTCTCTCCCTCTCCCTCTAATAAATAACTATATTATTCTTTAAACAATTCCAAATAGAGCCAAGCGTGATTGTTTACACCTTTAATCCCACCCCTCAGGAAGCAGAAATAGGAGGATCACCATGAGTTCGAGGCCAGCCTGAGACTACATAGTGAATTCCAGATCAGTGTAGGCTAGAGTGAGACCCTAGTACAAAAAAAAAAAAAAAATCCAAAGAAAAGTTCCCATGGGAATCAAAAATTTGTCACTGTGGTTTACTTGGTACCCAAACAAATAATGGAAGAATTTCTTTCTGGTACCTATTTCTCCAAATGTTCAAAAAATAAATATAAAATCAGACCCACTCAATGGCCTGATTCTCTTTCATAGTCATCAGTAATTACTGAGCCTTGATCATATACCAAATGCTGTGCTAATCACTTTACATAAAATACAGTCTTGGGGCTGGAGAGATGACTTAGCAGTTAAGGTCCTTGCTTGCAAAGCCAAAGGACTCAGGTTTGATTCCCAAGGATTCACATAAGCCAAATGCATGAGGTGATGCACCAAATACATATATTTTTTCCTGATTCTTATAACAGGAAGCCTGAGGCCAAAGAATTACCATAAGTCTGAGGCCAGCTAGTGCCACATAGCAAAACCCTGTCTTAAAACAAACAACAGAGATAAAGATCCTAATAATCACCTTATGTTATAGGTACAATTTTTATTCACCATTTTGCTAATAAGGAAACACAGTTTAGCTAAGTAACTTGCTCCAATTCATGCAGCATAGATAGCATCTTAATTTCTTCCTAGGTGATGGGTGTGGGATTTGAGTGAAGTTGTTTGCCATGATGCCAATGCTTTAAAATGGACCATTTCCATTACAAATTCTATACTAGCATGTCCCAGGATAATTTATTTTATAAATTTAGTCTCCAAAATCCATACTGCAGATTTATATTAGCAATAATTATTATGGTTACTGTTTGCATGTGGAAAATGACAAGTTAAACTTCCTGTTGCATAATTTTCACTTTCAAACCTATACTTCTGGGGGAAAAATGTAGTACTGCAAGTTAGTAGCCTTCTCCTCTTTCTGTTTCTTGTTTTTCCTTAGGAGCTTTGGTCCATTATATGGTCATTTTATTTCTTTTTCACTATGATTAATTTTGATTTAAAATAATGTACTTCATTATGAACTTTTAACATTCTTTTTTGCATGTGCAGAGCATATGTGGTGTGTGTTCATTCATGTGTGCATGCAGATGCTTGCACAGAGGTCGGAGGAAAACAGCCAAGCTTTCTGTTTCATCATTCATCTGCATGAACACAGAGCTGCCATTCTTATGAACCCTATTAACCCACTGTCCTTGCCTCCCCACACACAGGATTCAGGTTGCAGGCACATATGAATATGCCCAGCTATTTATATTTGCCCTGTGGAATTCAACTCAGATGGTTTCAGGTCCTCCCAGGTCCTGAGTGCTTTCCATGCAAGCATCCTTACTCACTGAGCCATCTCTACAGCCGCCATGATGACACTTTTTAAAAAGAGAAATAAAGACAGACAGGAGGGCTGGAGAGATGGTTTAGCGGTTAAGCGCTTGCCTGTGAAGCCTAAGGACCCCGGTTTGAGGCTCGATTCCCCAGGACCCACGTTAGCCAGATGCATAAGGGGGCTCACGCATCTGGAGTTCGTTTGCAGTGGCTGGAGGCCCTGGCACGCCCATTCTCTCTCTCTCTGTCTCTCTCCCTCTCTCTCTGTCGCTCTCAAATAAATAAATAAAAATTTTTAAAAAAAAAAAAAGAAAAGAGAGACAGGAAAAAATAGACAAACTGGGTGTTCTAGGACCTTCTGGTTCTGCAAACGAAGTCCAGGTGCATGTGTCAATTTTTGCATCTGGCTTTACTTGGGTTCTGGGGAATCAAACACAGGCAAGTGCATTTAACTGCTGAGCCATATCCCCAGCCCCACATTATGACATTTTTACAAAAATGTGTCGTTTTATGTTGCTTATGTTCTCTCCTTATTATTCCTTCTTGACCCCTCCCTAATTTGCCCCTTCTGCTTTAATATCTTGGCATTTTAACATAAAACCCAATATTTGATCAGAGACACCTTCATATTGCAATTTCTAATATTTTTAAAAATTACTTTGAAAAGGGTAAATGAGGACTACTCCAAAATTATACCCTTAGGGCAGGAAATAAATACAAATCATCTAAACTAGCTCAAAAATTGTCATGAAAGCAAGAAGCCAAGAATTAATTATAATAAAGTTAATGAAGCTTATCAAGCATTTGTTCTAACAGCAGTAGGGAAAACATGCAGTGTCCATTCAGAACTCATATATTTTGTAGACTTGCTATTATGACAAAAGCTTTCTAAGGGTCAAGGTTTTCCAGTTTATACAGTAACATATCCCTAACTCTTAGCACAGGATAGTTCGCACAGTGGATGGTCATAGATACTTAGTAATTTTATAAGTTTGTTCCATGTTTTGCCATCTCAAAAACAGTGTTCATATTGGTTGTTAAGAGATTGTGTTGATTCATCATTTCATTACTACTCAGTACTTAATATTAAAAATATGCATACACATGTTACTGATAATCCTCTAAACAATGACAGCTTCATGCTTATTACATTCTGCTTTAAAAATAAGGTGGTTATAGAATTGATGGGGGTATATAAAAGACAGCAGGTGTCTAACATCTCCTCCCCTCCAAAATATCTCACTACAGGGCGGTTGAAAGTGTAGTCCTCCTGGCTGGCCTGGTATATGAATGCTTTACTGACATTCTATGACATAACTAGGCAAAGAAATTGAGAGGTAAGCAAATAAAAGTGTATAAGGATTTTTACAATGCAGCAATATGTAGGAATTCACGTTTATTGTTATTTTCAAATATATCAGGCCTTGATGAATTACAATTTTAAAACAAAAATACTCTCACTGGCTCTTGAGAAACATAGGAGTCAATGTTATGAATAGGCTTTGAATCAATCTTTTTTGGAGGGGTGTGTGTGTATGTGTGACTTGCATAGAATGTTATCCATCCCAAAACATTAAGCACACTTATCACCAGAGCATTCTGTATTCTAACTCCTTTGAGTATTGAAGGCTTGTATTGATTCAGAAACCCTCTGTGAATTGCAAATACATCTAATGAAAATCTAGTTTACAACATTAACTTTTCACACTTTCAGCATGTTAATCACTACCCACCCAGATGTTGCAATGAACTATGATTTTTATCTGTGAAGTGCTAGTTTTGGTTTGTTTTGTTTTGGGCAGTGCTGAATTAAACCTAGAGCCTGACACCTGGTACCAAAGATTCTATTATGATTTGAATGTAAAGTATCTTCCACAAGCCCATGTGTTTGAACATATGGTCCCCATATGGTAGTACTGTTTTTGGGGTTTGTGGAACCTAGATGACAGAGATGGGACACTGGGGTGAGCCCTTTGAAAGTATATAGCCCAGGTTCCAGTCTACCTCTCTGTTTCCTGATATGCCAATAAGTGATAAGTGAGAATCAGAAGCTGCAAATGTTCACTGCTTCATGCATGATGGCCTGTATTATCATAAAACATGAGTGAAAACAAACCTCCTCTCCCTTACTTCACTTCTATCAGATATTTTATCATAACAATAAGAATAGCTCCCATCACTGTTAATGCTTTAATCACCACCCACATTGGTATAATGAAAGGGAAAGAGGACTAGAGAACCAGTACCATAGTTGCCTAAGAAAAACCTGGACTAGTAGTAATAGCACCAAATGTGAGTTCCAGTGTTAACATCTAGAAATTCCACAACTGAAAAATTAAAAAGCTGCTACTACTGGCCAGTTTCCAGGTGTTGCAATGACCGAAGTGTGTTTGAGTAACATATTATTTGTGTTGTTTTAGACAATGCTAGGGATTGAACCCAGCCAGTGCCTCTTGCATGTAAGTAGACACTCTTACCACAGAGCCTCCTTGTCGAATACTTGCATACCTAATATGTTGGTATTTTGTGCTCATGTAAAAATTTTTCAATATGTCAAATCCAACCAGAGTTTAATATGATATATGGCTTGTCTCTTTAAAGAATACCGGTAGCATGAAATTGTTTTTAAACATTTCCATATTATCAGCTGGTTACCACCATAAATGTACAATATAATAAGCCAGTCGATACTTGGTGGCACAGAGGAACAACGATTTCTCCATGCTCACACATCTGCAGTTGGACTGAAAGCTGACTGACCTATAATGGGCTCTGATGGACTTGGAGCCATGTGACAGTTTGCATCCAGGTGAACTCCATGCATCTCTCATTTCCTTTGCTCAGCCAGGCAGGCTGGTGCACAACTGTATTCTTATCACTCAGTAGGCTAAGTCAGGAGGGTTGCCACAACCCAAGGCCGTTCCAGGCTACACAGCAAGTACCAGGCCAGTCAGGGCTGCATAGAAAGATAATTCCTTTTAAAAATCTTCTTTTTGGGCTTTCACTTCTGCCCACATATCAGGTGCCAAAGCAAATGGCTTGGCCAAGCCTACTAGATCTATTGGGAAGAACTATAAAATTTCATGCAAGTAGGAATGGATATACATGAGAGTGGATAAATTAAAGCTCACACACATTAAGAATATTACTATTGGTCTGAAGAGATTGCTTAGTGGTTAAAGCACTTGCCTGCAAAGCCAAAGGACCCAAATAAGCCAGATGCAAAAGGTGACACATGAATCTGGAGTTCATTTGCAGTGCCTAAAGGCCCTGGCATACCCATTCTCTCTCTCTCTCTCTCTCTCTCTCTCTCTCTCTCTCTATATATATATATATATATATATATATATATATATATATATATCAAATAAATAAACATATATAGTAAATTTTAAAAAAGAAAGACTATTACTATTAAAATTTTTGTGAGGCCCAGGAGTATGTTTGCATTGCACCTTGGGCCATGCACTCAGCCTCATTAAAACTTAGTGGAGGAGGGGCTGGGGAAATTGCTTAGTGGTCAAGGCATTTGCCTGCAAAGCCTAAGAACGCTGGTTTGATTCCGCAGGACCCACATAAGCCAGATGCACAAGGGGGCACATGTGTCTGGAATCTGTTTCCAGTGCCTGGAGGCCCTGGTGCACCCATTTTCTTTCTCTCTACCAACTCTCTCTCTCTCTCTCTCTCTCTCTCCTCTCTCTCTCTCTATCTCTATCTCAAATAAATAAAATATTTAAAAAAATCTTAGTGGAGGAGAGCAGTGATCATTTGATTTGTCAGCTTCTGATCACTGATTTGCAGTCAGTAACGAGGCTCATCTGAGCAGTTTTTCTTCTTAGGTCATCAGGACTCACTCAGGGTTGTAGTATTCAGCTGATGTATTTGCAGAGACCAGATGATCTGAGAGGGCCTCGCTGACATGTCCTGATAGCTGTTTCTAGCAGTCAGCTGATACTGGTCTATTAGCTGGAGTAGTAAAGGTGCCATATGTCAATAGCACACTTTATTCACATACAGGAGTATGTTATTTAACTGTCTATCACTAAAATGAAATGCCTGAAGCATTAACTTACAAGAAAAAAAAAAGGTTTAAGGTTTATGTAGCTCACAATTTTGGAGGTTCCATGATCCAGAGTTCTCACAGCTTTGAGCCTCTGGGGAGGCAGCATATCATGGTGGGAGCATGTCAGAAAGCAAACAGCTCTCCTTATGAACCAGGAAGTAAAAAGATAAATAAAGGAAGAAAAAAAAGAGTCCCATAATCTGCTACAAATTATATGCCAGGCTGGAGAGATGGCTTAGTGGTTAAGGTACCTGCCTGCAAAGCCTAAGAACCCAGGTTTGACTGCCCAGAACCCACATAAGCCAGGCGTACAAGGTGACACATGCACACAAGGTGACACATTCATCTTGAGTTTGACTGCAGTGATCAGAGGCCCTGGTGTGCCAATACTCTCTCTCTCTCTCTCTCTCTTTCTTATAAAAAAAAAATAAGAAAAACTACAAAAGTATCTTGCAAATGAGCTAAGGACCTCCCACAAGGCCTTACTAATACTGGAATTAAGAGCGTTGGGCTTTCCTGGACTCTTGAGTGAGCAATAACTCAGGAGCATGGGTGTCTGACATTCATGGTCATGCAAAATTTCCACTGAATTAGTAGCCTCTGTGTTCTTCTCTTATGAATTTTGATGAATGAAACCCACAGAAGAATAAATTTTAGAATGGTTCTGTTATAGATTTTATAGAGATGGAAGTCAAGAGAAGGAAGAAATACCGAGCTGTTACCCAAGTGGGGGCAAGAGGGGTTCCAGAGAATGGAAAAGCCCAATTGAGACCCAGATTGGGGTGTTTTATAAGAGTGACTGGATGAGGTGAACAGGTCAGTCCAGCCACAGATGCCAGGTGTCTAGGTGCCTCCAGGTTCTCAAGAAAGAGGAGTAACTCCTTTCCATTCATCTCTCTTCTAAGAAGGAAAGAGAGAAGACCAGAGATACCTATTCACGTCTTCTGTTGAAGTATTAGAGGAAAAGGAAGGACAAAAACCAGATTTCCCCTTAAAGGCTTAAGGACATTCCTCATTTCCACTGTTTTTTATTTTGTTTTGTTGGGTGTGTGTGTGTGTGTGTGTGTGTGTGTGTGTGTGTGTTTGGTTAGTTTTTTCAAGGTAGGGTCTCACTCTAGCTCAGACTAATCCAGAACTCACTCAGTAATCCCACTCTGTTCTCAAACTCACAGCAATCCTCCTACCTCTACCTCCCAAGGTCTGAGATTCAAGGCATGTGTCACCATGCACAGCTTTATTTCCACATTTTAGGAGCCTTAGTACCCCTTAGCTGTCTCTCTGCCTCCTAAAGGTCAACGTCACCTCTCAACAGCACAATCCTAGTAACTAAACGTTTAATGTTTGGGACTTTTGGGAACACTTTTCAAACTACATCATAGAGGTTCAAGATTTTAATACTGGCAAGACATAGTGAGCATTAATGAATGTTTTTCAAGCTTCTGCTTTTGCCACATTTGTTAGTTAGCAGCCAAAATAAATAATATCATCACATTCAAATTCAGAATATATAATTATAAATTATATATAATTATAAATATATAATACATAAATATGGACAGTAAACAAATTGGCATATGCCATGTATTACATGGCACAGTTTCTAACCCAAATCAGGCACTCAGGAATCTCGGCTGATAATTGTCTATTGTTTTGAATTTTTTGTCTATTGTTTTGAATATTTGTTATGAATGATAGACATTCAAAAATTTCCCAGTTACTACTAAAACACATTACTATACTGACCTCTGCCATAGTGAAGTCTCTAATAATGTGTTATCCTTATCTAGTTAATAGCAAAAAGTATACTTTGCAAGTTTTCAGATGCCACAGTGTTTGACAATAATATAGTGAATATTATAAATAAACCCAAAATACCAAGTTAGAATAAAATATAATTTTTAAAAAAAGATAGTTACTGGGCTGGAGCAACGACTCATCAGTTAAGGCACTTGCCTTCAAAGCCTAACGACCAGGGTCCCATTCCCCAGTACCCATGTAAAGCCAGGTGCACAAAGTGGTGCTCATATCTGGAGTTCGTTTGCAGCAGCTGGAGGCCCTGACATGCCCATTCTCTTTGCACCCCTTTGTCTCTCTTCTTTCTGTGTCTTTCTGCTTGTAAGTAAATAAATAAATAATATCTTTAAAGATACTAAAACCTACCCTAAGCCACCAAAATTTCACTTCAGACATTTATAATGAAGGGACACATTTGACTTGAAGTGTTTTACAAAGTATATGAAGTTTCCTGGGCATGGTGGCACACACCATTAATACCAGCACGCAGGAGGCAAAGGAAGGTGTATTACTATGAATTGAGGCCAGCCAGGGACTGCAGAGTGAGTTCCAGGTCAGCCTAGGCTAGAGTGAGACCCTGCCTCAAAAATATATATGTGTGTGTGTGAGAGTGTGTGTGTGTGTGTGTGTGTAGAGAGAGAGAGAGGAGCTAGTTATATAGACAGATATAGATATATGAGGTTTTAGATAATCCCAGGTTCACATGTCTAGTAACAATAAATTGTTCATGTACATGGATAGGCATAACACCATTATCATGGAATCTAAAAGCACTAGTAAGAACATACTAGTAAGAACATTATTGGTACTTCTAGATGTTAAAAGTTCTATCTTTAAAGGGATTGGAGAGATTGCTCAGTGGTTAAGACACTTGACAGCAAAGCCTAACAACCTGGGTTTGGTTCCCCAGGACCCACACACAGCCAAATGCACAGTGTGGCACATGTATCTGGAGTTCGTTTGCAGAGGCTGGAGACCCTGGCTTGCTCACTCACACTCTCTCTTTGCAAATAAAAACATTTTTTAAAAAAATGTGTGTGTATATGTCTGTATTTGTGTGAGTGAAGACTCTGTGTGTGTGTGTGTGTGTGTGTGTGTGTGTGTGTAGGTCAGAGGACAACCTTGGGTGTCATTCCTTACTGATCGTCTTATTTGAGGCAGAGTCTTTTGTTGTTTTACACTGTGTATGCTTGACTAGCTGGCCTGTGAGATTCCTGGTATTCTCCTGTTCCAGCCTCACATCTCACCATAGATATGCTGGAATTACAGACACACCTTATCTAGCTTATGGGGATCTGAATTTGCATACTCATGCTTTTATAGCAAGTATTTTTACCCATTGAACCATCTGCCCATCTTCCTACATGCCAATTTAAAGAATTCTGATGAAATATTGTCTCAAGGAAGACAGACAAGATGATGCATAATTCAGGATTCATTTCACATAATGTGAAGTTGAGAAAACCAAAAATTTTTATTGGAGAAGCATGATACTGATCTTCAAAGTGAAAACCTGTGTCACATAGTAGATAGAGAAAATAACCTGTAATGTCTGAACAGCTATCAAGAATCAGTAGCTAAAATGTTATAGGGAGGCAGATGTCATTTCAATAGAAGGTGGTATAGTTTGGATCTAAAATGACCTCCTTCAAAGGCCCGTATGTTAAACCTTAGATGTCAGTCTGACACTGTTGGGAACTGGTGGAAGCTTTAGTATATGGAACCTATTGCGAGGGCTTTTAAAAAATATTTTGTTTTTATTTATTTATTTGCAAGCAAGCAGAGAGAGAGAGAGAGCATGGGTGTTCCTTTGCCTCCTACCACTGCAAACGAGCTCTAGATGCATGCATCACTTTGTACATCTGGCTTACATGGGCACTGGAGAATTGAATCTGGGTTGTCAGGGTTGGCAAGCCAGTGCCTTTATCCCCTGAGCCCTCTTTCCAGCCCGAGGGGGCTTTAAATCACTGAGCAGTCCCTCAAATGATATTATGGTCCTTCTGTCTCGTTTATTCACCAACCATTGAGCGAGCACTTTTGCTACAGCACACACTTCAGCCATGATGTGTTGCCTCACCACTGGCCCAAAGGAACAGGGTCAATTGGTCTTGGAATGAATCCTGTAAAGTAAGCCTTATTTTAGGGAGACAAAAATAAACCTTCTCCCTTTTTAAATTGACTATCTGAGGTATTGTGAGGAAACGGAAAGCTCGCTATAATGGAAAGCCTAAGAGTCCTACACAAATAAAATGGAATCCCCAGTAATGAGGGAGCTGACCTCACTAAAAGTTTCAAGTAGACATTGGTTAGACATCTCTCAGAGATGCTTCAGAAATGTAACTTGCAGTAATGTTGCTCTAGTGTCATCTAAGTTCTCTCCCTGATTCAAGGTTACATCTGGTGCATTGTATTTGGGGGAGGGAGAGCTCTTTGGAATATCAGAAGATACTCTATTTACACTGATACATGAATTTGTTAGAATAATAATGTGCAGAGTACCAAACAGAATAAAAAACTAAGTCAAGGTTATTTTTCTTACAGGAAAATAAATTACTAACAAATATTGCCAATGAGAGACACAAATTGCTTTCAAATAGGGAAAATGAAACTATAAATTTTGTATTTTAATTACTTTTTCGGTACAAATTCTATTGTTAACACAATCATGAGTTTGTCCTATCATTCCAGGAAAATGCATGATAGTTTTTTTTCCTTTCAATATAGTGATTTCTTTTATCCTTTCATTACTGATAAAAGCAAACATTTATTTTCAAATTGTAAAACCATTATTAGCCTTCCACTAATTAATTCTATTTCTGTGGATGCGGTTTGTAAAGTACTGCTTTTTATATCTTGTAGTACAAACAGAACTGTTTTTAAACTGTCCCTATGATGTTGTCACAAAAAATAAAATAAATAAGTTCTGTTCACTGTCAAGATTTATCTGTTTCAAATTTTTATAAAGCAGAAAACATTATTAATGAAGCACTTAACATTAAACTTCCATCAGCCTGATATAAAAACAACAATAATCCACTAGATAAAGAGAAATATGGAACATGTTTTCATTGGGAGCTAGGGAGGGATTTATGTACTTTTAATGGGATTTTATAGGTTCCAGGTTCCATTATTTTGTAGAGATATAAAGAAAGGGAAATTGAGTGATCTTTATAGTTTGTTCCATATAGTTTAGAAAGACATTCAGTAGTTCTGGAGATGAGTAAGAGTTCGAGCAGGTGAAAGCAAATTTTGTTATTAAATTTATATGCTGAACCCCAAAAAGCCAAACACACCCAGCAATGAGGAGGGGGAGACTGTCTTGCTCCAGGTTGACAGAAGTAAAGGGGTCATTCTGGGGAAAGAGGGCTGTCAGTAGGCTCAAACTGAGGAACCCACTGGATATTCTCTGTTAGCAGAATAGAGGGAAAGACCTACCAAGGTGGCCCCTAATGGGAACTGAATCTGTGCCAAAACTTGCTTGAAGAGAAGAGGAGGCTCAATTTTGAATTGCTAATCAAGGCTTTTCAGTGCAAACGTCTAGGTAAGGGAAGCTAGAAGGGATGTCTCTGTGAGCAAGAAGCACTTGGCTTTCCTCCAGTTTGGGTGGCAGTTTGGCCATGAGGGAGCACTGACAAGAGATAGTGAGAGGGAGGAGAAGTTAAAATACTTGGTCCCCAAGCTACATCTATGTTTGCATAAGGCTGGTTTCCTTTTAAAAGGCTATGGCTTCTACCACCTTTCTACCCTCTTCAAAATAAATACTTTAACTACAAGCTCTACTAATAATTCCCTGCCCTCGCCAGCTTAATCCTTGGTAACTGCACTCAGTTCGTACTGCTGCTGGGGTACGCCAAGCCTTTGTGGTGTTCCGACATTCTGATCACTCACTTTAAAATGTATTTATAAACTATCCTCAAATGACCAAGCTTAATGTTGCCATCTTGGTGTGTGTGTCATGAATGTGTGTGGAGATGCATGTGAACCGTGTAAAGAGGCTACAGGAGGGCATCAGGTATTCTCTACTACTCTTCCACATTATTTCCCTGACACAGAACCACTGAACTTGGAGCTCTCCATCTCCATTTATTGGTTAGCCTGATTGACTAGCGAACCCTAGCCATCCTTTTGAATCTGCCCCTCTCAGCACTGTGGTTACATGCATGCAGGGACATGAATGGCCTTATTTTTCTTTCATATTTTATTTATTTATATATTTATTTATTTGAGAGAGACAGAATGGATGTGCTGGGGCCTCTAGCCACTGTAAATGAACTCCAGACACATGTGCCACCTTATGAAGCTGGCTTATGTGGGTGCTTGGGAATTGAATCTGGGTCCTTAGGCTTTGCAGGCAAGCACCTTAACTGCTAAGCCATCTCTCCATCCCCGTGTTTTCAGTTTTGTTAATCAAAAACTTTATTGTGGGCTGGAGAGATGGCTCAGAGGTTAAGGGGCTTTGTTGCAAAGCCTCACTGCCCCTGTTCGATTTCGCAGAGCCCATGAAAAGCCAGATGCACAAAGTGGTGCATGTGTATGGAGTTTGTTTGCAACAGCTAGACCCCCCCCCCCGCCCGTGCATCTTTTCATATTCCCTCTCTCTGTCTCTCTCTCCCTCTCTCTCTCCTTACAAATAAATAAATAGAAAGTACTTTTTTTTCAAATTTTTATTAACAACTTACATGGTTATAAAAAATATCCCATGGTAATACCCTCCTGCCCCCCACTTTCCCCTTCGAAACACCACTCTCCTTCATATCCCCTCCCCATCTTAATCAGTCTCTTTTATTTTGATGTCATGATCTTTTCCTCCTATTATGATGGTCTTCTGTAGGTAGTGTTGGGCACTATGAGGTCATGGATATCCAGGCCATTTTGTGTCTGGGGGGGAGCACAATGTAAGAAGTCCTACCCTTCCTTTGGCTCTAACATTCTTTCCGCCACCTCTTCCGCATTAGACCCTGAGCCTTGGAAGGTGTGGTAGAGATGTTACTGTCCTGAGCACTCCGGTCACTTCTTTCCAGCACTGTGATGCCTTCTGAGTCATCCCAAGGTCACTGCCATCTGAAAAGAGAAGATTCTCTACCAAAAGTGAGAGTAGCATTAATATAAGGGTATGAACATTAAGAGAAGTGCTTACTGGGCAGTTTGATAAGTATAGTATCTACATTTAGCCATACAGCAGCAGACGTTACACCCCTAGGGCTCATGACTCTCCCTGTTTTAAGTTTTCAGTATCAGGGATGTATTCCCTCCCATGGAGTGAGCCTCCAGTCCAATTAGAGGGCAGTTGGTTTCCAACATGACAGACATGCCACTATTGCACCCGTTGGTTCATTTGGCCTGGCTGGCCAAATATAAGGCTTGCAGTGTCCACTGTTGAGTATCTTTACTGGTGATTTCTCTTTCTCTTATTGAATTGCATGCAGAATGTCTTCTTCCAGCTTTCTGTCAGCTGCTCTACATGGAGGAGGTTATCAGCTCAGGTCCACCAGGATTTCTCAGTGGTCTTGCAGCCCAGGTATGTGGAGTCTTCAGCAATAGGGTCTTACCATCTGTTCCTGGTGGGAAACCAAGGGCCTCGGCAATGGCCTATAATGTTTTGGGGGCATCAGGGACCTCCCTGGCCAACAGTTCACTGGAAGGTATCCCATCCCTGGCACTGAAAATTTTTCTAGCAACAGAGCCAGGCCTGGTGGCGCACGCCTTTAATCCCAGCACTCGGGAGGCAGAGGTAGGAGGATTGCTGAGAGTTCCAGGCCACCCTGAGACTACATAGTGAATTCCTGGTCAGCCTGGGCTAGCCCAAGACCCTACCTCAAAATACCAAAAATGCAAAAATGTGTGTGTGTGCGTGCACGTGCGCGCGCGCACACACACACACACGCATGCTTAAAAAATTGCATTGGTCCCATTTCCCTCCTCCCTTTCATGTATTTATCAGTATTTTGTTAAATTCTTATTAGGGCACAAATCCCATTTATAAATGTTTCTTTCCTGTGATCTAATCATCTCCATATTCTATTGGATACTAGAAGTCTAAAATATGAGTTTTAAAGGGACACATGCATTCTATTCATAACACCATCAAAACAAAAGTAAAACTTTTAGGTCTTAATATTGTATTAATTACCATAAAATAATAACTAATTTTTACTGAAAGCTTACTACATGCTAAACTTTTTAAAGATCACATATATCAGCCGGGCATGGTGGCGCACGCCTTTAATCCCAGCACCCGGGAGGCAGAGGTAGGAGGATCCCGGTGAGTTCGAGGCCACCCTGAGAGTACATAGTGAATTCCAGGTCAGCCTGGGCTAGAGTGAAACCCTACCTCGAAAAACCAAAAACAAAACAAAACAAAAAAAAAAAAGATCACATATATCTTACTACCTCAAAAATAACTTTGAGAAGATGATATAGAAATCACCCACATAAGCAGAGGAAACTTATGTGACTTGCCCAAAATCACACAGCTAACCAGTTACAGTTTAAAAATAATAATCACACAGGTGGAAATTGACAGGTTAAAGCAGAGAAGTTTTATTCCTCGGCCCTCTTTGGTAACAGAGAAAGAATACATTCATATACAAAATTACTAAGAGAATGATTTATGGGAAAATGTGATTAAAATGAAAAAAATTTTTTTGACATAGGGTCTCACTGTAGCCCAGGCTGACCTGGAATTCATTGTGTAGTCTCAGAGTGGCCTTGAACTCACAGTGATCCTCCCACCTCTGCCTCCCAAGTGCTGGGATTAAAGGCATGCACCACCACGCCCGGCAAAAATTATTTTTAATGACATTTCTAGAACATATAAGGTAGCCAAAAGTCAAAAATAAACATATTTAAGACTGGTGTGGTGGTTCATGTCTTTAATTCCAGCACTTGGGAGGCTGAGGTTGGAGAATCACTGTGAATTCAAGGCTACTCTGAGGCTACATAGCAAATTCCAGGTCAGCTGGGTTACAGGGAAACCCTACCTTGAAAAAAAAACTATTTGTTTTAATTTTTGCACAAAAAAGCTTTATGGAATATATTGCAGTGCATGAAAATAAATTTGAGAAATAGCACTTTAGAAAGGTACATTGGGAGGGAAATGATTGTTTATTCAGTATCTACTCTCTTACCAAAGACTTATATAGAAACATTGAAACATACTCATTTATATAAATCTCATAAAAGGTAAATGTGGGCTGGCAGTGGTGTCGCACACCTATAATCTCAGCAATCAGAAGGCTGAGGTGAGAGGGTCATGATTTCAAGGACAAGCTGGACTAACAAAATGAGCCCTGTCTTGAAAAGCAAGCAGAAACTAAAATACAAGAGAGCTTTCATTGATAGCTGCTGTTGTTTTCATCATATAGATGAGGAAAGTAAAGTTTAGAGTTAGGTAGCACCACCCCAAGACATTGCATTCCCTAGTAAAATGTGCTGGCCACTCTTAGTCTCAAGGGTTAGCAACTTAAGACCCCCTGAATACGGGACAATGGGCAATGTGCATTAAATGGGAAAAATTCATGAGGTCTATATGAACTCCTAAATTTTCAAACCCCTATAAATCTGTCCCATGTTAAAAAATAATGAAGCATGATGTTGCTAATAACAAAGCATGAACCATGGTTTGTCACATATATACTCTGTGCAGCATATGGCCATATCCTCAGTTACAATAAAGAGACTTCTGAGTAGACAGTATACAAACACCTACCCAGAGCAGGGAGGACCAAGCTGCTCCACACAGGTTACTGGTCCCACCTACACCCAACCTCTACACACATGAAGACTGCCTGATAACATCCTCCCTGAGGTAGTAGTACCAGGCTGCTATGCACAGGTTGCTGGTGAGAGCACAGTTCTCTCCCTGCTGCACCCACCATAAGGGACTTGTGAGCCATCCAGAGAAAAGAAGGCCAAGTCTCTTTCTCTGGACATGTCAACAGTGAACACATGGTAGGCTCTCATCTGCATCCAACTCAGATGCACTTGTAGGCCACCCATCATACAGCAAGAAGGGCCAAGCTATTAAGCACAAGTCCCTTGAGAGCACTGTTAATCCCCCATCACCCCTTCACCCAACACAGACCTGTTACCAGCATGCAGCAAAGAGGATCAGCCCACTTGGGACAGGCCCCTGCCCCCTACTGGAGTAGAAAATCCGGAGTAGTCTAGGCCCAGGCTCAGTGACTTTGCAATCTAGACCAGTGTCTGTTACTGGATCAGTCTGTGGCCCAGTCCAGCCTGTATCCCCTGATAGAGCCACTGTTAACTATAGACTCAGAAAGACAAAAATATTGTTTCCAGATGGGCAAACTGCAACACAAACAAACAACACAAGAAATTAGGGGAAATTATCCCACCAAGAATGCCTAGTCCCACAGTTGAAACCTCCATCAAGAACTACTTCCAGAAAACTCCAGACGTAGTAGTATTAAAAAAAAAAAAAAACATGTACAACAACTGGACTTCCTGGTAAGATCATGCAGTAGTAGATATGTCAAAGTAGCCTAACAAGGGAAATAAGCAGAAAAACAACAAAATCTATATTCTTCTATTGAAAAGTGAAGGTAGATACAGAACTATCAACCACAGCAGAGAAGCAGGAGAGACCCAGAGCTTCCAGCAAGTAGGAAGCCAGCCAGAATACATTCTAGGGCCCAAAAGCCCCAGTTTGAGGGCCCAGTGGCCCCAGTCTGTGTGACTGCCTGCCCAGCCTAGTGCAGAGCTGCAGGAACATAGCCAGGTGAAGGAATTTTCCACTTCTATCACCTTCCACACAAAGTTATGAAACGCGAAGGGGAAGACAGCAGGGACCAGCTGAGCAGCTGCTGACTGAATGACATCACAAAGGGGACCCACTTAGCAGCTCCAGTACAACTCCAGGCATCCTGCACAGCTTCACATCCCCCAACCACCAGTGCCACAACCACCTGAAAACTCATCCACCACCTAGCCACACAGCATCTAGCACAGCAGGTCAGAACACCAGATCCAGTGACCCAAGCAGCCAGACTGAGTCCACAGAGATGGATTGAGGTGGGCACTCAGCATTGGTGAGATTGGAAGCCATCCCAAAAGGTAACAGAGCCTACTTACACAAAGCCAGATACACAGGCCTACACTGGAACTGCTAATCTCACCTTCCATGTCAAGGCAGGTTATATGTTAGATTGGATAGATGTATTCTTGGTTGGCTTTGCCTTTCTCGAATTAACTATATTTTGGTGTTGACTACTGTTGCCTTTGACATTTCCTGATTTATAGGACCTTTGTCTTTTTCTTCTGTCATTATTGGGGGCAGGGACTCACTCGGCCCCAGACTGATAAGGAACCCATTTCAGACCAGAAATCTCAGCCTCCCAGTTAACAGGAGTAAGTGTGTGGGGTAATACACATACTTAGGGACTTTGGCTTTATTTGATTATCTGTATATTTTAAACCCAACTCTTATATAAATACTCTGTGTTAGTTTTGATTGAATGTGTATATTGCTCAGTTGAATTTTAGAATATGCCAGTAATTTGCTCCACTAGGCTACTAGAATACTTGCATAGCAGGTAAACTCAACGCCTAGGGTCACTTCTGCTGTTCCTCTGGTGATAATATAAGAGCCATATCTGGCACCTTAAACTCTTACATGAAGATTTATAAAGTGGGATTTAAACGTCTAAGCATACTGCAAATAATTAGAAAACCCAAGTATCATATTAACTCAAGATGCAAAAATCTTTACATTATCTTACAAGAAACACAAAAAATACAAACAATACAATTCCACCAAAAATTATCAATACATCAGAAAAGACCTCCAAGGAGAGTGATTCTGATGAAATGCCTGACAATAATTTTTAAAAAATGACTATACATATGTTCAAAGAAATCAAAGGAATCAAAGAAGGAAAACTCCTGAAGGAATCCCA
The DNA here is from genome assembly GCA_036346955.1 of Dipus sagitta. Classification (NCBI taxonomy): domain Eukaryota; kingdom Metazoa; phylum Chordata; class Mammalia; order Rodentia; family Dipodidae; genus Dipus; species Dipus sagitta. The sequence continues at coordinate 19,009,939 of CM070776.1, read as the reverse complement.
AGAGAATATAGTAAACCAACTTATAGAAATAAGGAGGTCAATACAAGACATGAGTAAGGAAATTGAAACAATGATAAAATGCCACTCAGAAATACTAGAAATGCAAAATGGAATAAGTCAAATAGAAAACTTTATAGAAAGCATTGCCAGTAGAATGGATGAAGGAGAGAACAGAATATCTAAACTAGAAGACCAGATGGCAGATTTAGTATAGTCCAACAAAGAGAAAGACAAACTAATAGGAAGTCATGAATGGGAATTTTAAGATATTTGGGACACTATGAAGAGATCATAAGAATTCAGGACAGCTGGGTGTGGAGGCACACACCTAAAGAGGTAGCAGGATTGCTGTGACTTCAATGCCACCCTGAGACTAAATAATGAAATCCAGGTCAGTCTGGGCTAGAGCAAGACCCTAGCTTGGGAAAGAAAAACAAATCATGGTATGGTAGGTGGAGAAGAATTTCACTCCAAAGGCATAGTACATATTTTCAACAAAATCATAGAAGAAAATTTCCCCCAAATAGGAAAAGTGATGCCAATAGAGATACAGGAAAACTTTAGAATACCAAACAGACAAAATCAGGAAAGAACCTCTTATTGCCATAGTAGAATAAAACTACAAAACACACAAACCAATGAAAACATATTGAAAGTACTTAGAAAACTCAAGGTATATATAAAGGCAAGCCCATTAGGATAACAGCAGATTATTTAACACAAACTTTAAAAACCAGAAGGGCTTGGAACGATTTATTCCAAATTCTGAAAGATAACAACTGTCAACCAAAATTACTTTATCCTGCAAAGCTGTTCATCCAAATTGACAGAGAAATAAGGACATTGCACAACAAAAACAGGTTAAAGTAACATATAAACACTAAATAAGCTCTACAGAAAATACTTGAAAGGATCCTTCATGTTGAAGAGAAATAAAAGCACAGACATAAGGAAACAGGAAAAAATAAGCCATACTACAGAGAATGTAGGGTGGAATAATTTGCACTGAAAACAATTAATATATTCAAGAGGCTACAAGAAAGAAAGAATAATAGACAAAACTAAAATAGTTGTGAAAGCAAATTAAGATAAAGAAAAGGCAAAACTATACAAAATCTAGCAAAAGAGATTGACTAAAGGAAACGTGGGGGAGGGTTAATCAAAGTCTAAGAGGGTATGACTAAGTCATATGCAAACCTACTTTTTGGACAAGAGCAAACTCAGAAGCCATAGATTTTTACTAAAAAATTTTCAGTTCCAGAGATGGGATACCTTCTAGTGAGTTGTCAACCAAGGATATCCCTTGTGCCCCAAAACATTACAGGCCTTTGCCAAGCCTCTTGGTTGCCCACAAGCAATAGATAGTAAGACCCTATTGCTTAATACTCCAATACTCACTGAGAAATCCTATGGGAGCTGATCTGAAAACCTCCTTCGTGTACAGCTGTCAGAAAGCTGGAAAATGCTACACTGCATGCAGTTCCATGGAAGAGAGAGAAATCACCAGTGGAGATAAACAACAGTAGACACTGCAAGCCTTATTTTTGGCCAGCCAGACCAAATGTGACAATGGGTGCAATAGTTACAAGTCTGTTATGGGAGCAACCAACTGCTTTCTAAAGGGACTGAAGGCCCTCTCCACTGGAGGGAATACATGCCTGATACTGAAAACCTATGGAAGGAGAGGTCATGAGACCTAGAAGTGCAGCATCTGCTGGTGTCTGGCTAAATGTGTATACTATGCTCACCAATCAGCACAATAATAACTTCTCTTAATGTTCATACCCATATATTAATGATACTCTTACTTTTGGTTAAAAAAATCTTCTCTTTTCAGATGGTAGTGACCTTGGAATAACTCAGTAGACAACATAGTGATGAAAAGAAGTGACATGGGAGTGCTCATCACTGAAATATCTCTATCACACCTTCCAATGGCCAGGGTCCATTGTAGAAGAGGTATCAGAAAGAGTGTAAGAGCCAAAGGAAGGGTAGGACTCCTTATAATGCACTCTTCCAGACACAAAATAACCTGGATGTCCATGACCTCATAGTGCCTGACACTACCTACACAAGACCAGTATAATAGGAGGAAAAGATCATGACTTCAAAATAAAAGAGACACTGATTGAGTGGGGAAAGTGGTATGATTGAGAGAGCAGTTGCAAAGGGGGAAATAAGGAGAGGGAATTTCTATGGTTTATTGTCTATAATTATGTAAGTTGACAATAAAAGATAAATTTTAAAAACTAAACAAAATCATTAGCATGACAAAGATTAACTCAAACATTGCAATAGCAACTCTGAACATCAATAGAATTGACTCACAATCAAAAGACAAGTTTGCAGCTGGTAGAGAAAATAGAGAGCCTAGATTCATTGATAAAATAAAAAGATAACTGTCCACCATGAGACCTTTCACCTCCTCCACATCTGCCAGGGTCAAGGAGAAATTGCAGAGGACGTGACATTGTGAATGATGCTCTTACTGCTAGCATGACAACCATGCCCAGAGTGATGTTGACAGACACTTAGAATAAATAAAATCACTGGGCATGGTGATGCACACCTTTAATGCCAGCACTGGAGAGGCAGAGGTAGGAGGTTTTCTGTGAGCTCAAGGCCATTCTGAGATGACAGTGAATTCCAGGTCAGCTTGGGCTAGAGTGAGACCCTACTTTGAAAAAAACAAAATAATTCCAGACTAAGAAGCTCAAAAAAAAACAAAGAAAAAACAAAATAATAATAATAATAATAACAACAACAACAACAACAACCTATGCAATCAGAAATCCAGAGGCTAAAAAGGACTCAACACTAAAACAAACTGCCAACAGGCCTGTTCAGGGAACTTTGCAGAAGAGGGGACTGAGGAAAACTTGTAAGAGCCACAGAGTGGGTAGGAATACTCTGAGGAATTGTTCCCTGCTACCCAATAGGGACTGACTGAGGCCTTAATGACCCCACAGTGAGTACCATAACCCCACTTAGGAGGGCCCCCAGGGTAATGGGAGTTAGGTTGAGGGGACAATAGTGTATAAACTGTTATGATATAGGTAAAATAAAATTTGAGCCGGGCATGGTGGTGCACGCCTTTAATCCCAGCACTCGGGAGGCAGAGGTAGGAGGATCACCGTGAGTTCGAGGCCACCCTGAGACTACATAGTGAATACCAGGTCAGCCTGAACTAAAGTGAGACCCTACCTCTAAAATCAAAAAAAAAAATTAAAAATTAAAAAGAAAAAATAAACAAATTATAATGTTAGGTCAGAAAATGTGATCCAACCATTCAGTAACTTCAGGAAACTCATCTTACCATCAAAGATAGACACCTTACTGTGAAAGAATAAAAAAGATATTTCAAGAAAATGGAACTGGGAAGCAAACAAATGTGGTTATACTAATATCTGAAAACAGATGGACTTTTATCCAAAAGTGTCATAGTCAGCTTCATGTAGATGGGGTGAACCTCCAGACCAGACATATTTTAAGCACGGAAGGGATTTATTTCAGGCTTACAGATCCAAGGGATTTTCCATAATGGCATAAGAAGGTGGCCTTCTTTACCAAACCTAATCAGAGAGAAAATCCACCACTAGATCCTAAAGCAAGCACACACCAGGGACCCCAGGCAGAAGTCAAGCACTCTAGCCCCTAATAGACTGATAAGCTTTTCACATTGTAAATTGTATTCAGTCCAACTTCAAAGAGCCCCATAGTGTTTACCAACTTAAGATAGTTCCAAAGTCCCATGCCTCATATGAAACTTAAGATTATCTAATAAAGGTGAGTCCTGTAAAATCAAAACAAGTTATGTACCATCAACATATAATGGCACAGAGTGAAGATTTCCATTGTTATGAGGTATAACAAGGAGAGACTGGACCAATGCAAATTCAACAACCATTAGGCAAATATCTGCAGTTTAAGTCTGATATCTATAAAGGGTAACCAGTGAGGAGTCTCTGATTTTCAAATTCCACCACTCCAGCTGGGATGAGTAGCCAGTGAAAACTTCCATCACAAGCCAACAGCACTTCATGGTAGTGCTTGCACAGTCCTGGTATATCCAAAACTCCAGGTGACCATACAAACCACAGTCCACCTTCCAATGGCTTCACCAGCTTCTTCATCAGGGTCATCATGCCCTACCTATATGCCACATCTCAGCAGCAGCTTCTGGTACCATGTGCACTTCATGACCCACTCCATACAGTTTTATATGCTTCTGAAACCAATACCAGGTATGCAGGATAGAGGACACAGACATATTCTTAATTCAGGGATGAAATAAATTGTGACCTTGAAAAGCAGGTTCCTTCCTTTCCAAAGAGTTTGCTTGCCTACCATTTAGTCTTTCTGGGGTGGAATCACCTCAGGAATTCTTCCCATTGATTCAATGTAAAGTAGTTGGGCCATCCTTAATCACAGTAATATCTTCTCAACAACAGCAGCTTTAGCATCCAGTCTCATTGACAGTAACCTTAAATTTGCTTGAGTTTTTCTAAATTTAAATCTTAAATTTGTATGTTCTATATCTTCCATAATGCACTCATTACTTTTAAATTCTACCTTGATGAAACCCTGTGGGTATAGGGAGCAGAATGCAACCAGCTCCAACAAAGTTCTCTTCAGTCTTTCCTTCCTCTTTGAAAGTCACAAGCAAAGCCTCCAAATACAATTCTCTCTGTACTTAGCATTTCAAATTCTCATCAGAAGACTCCATAAAACTTGGCTTACTACTCTGGAAGGCATCTTCAGTTACATGTACAAAGTCCATTTACATTCCTCCAAAATAAAAGTTCCAAAAGACCAAAATCCACATGGTCAGATTCATCACTCAGCAACAACCCAATCTCTGATACCAATTTCTGTTATAGTCAGCTTCACATTGCTGGGATGACCCTCCAAACCAGACACAAGTTATGGGAGGAATGGATTTATTTGAAGATTACAGATCCAGGATAATTTCCATAATGGCAGAAGAAGAAGCACACCCTTTACCTAATCCACACTGAGAGAAAAAACACCACCATAACCACAAACAAGCACACTCTTGGAACCCCAGACAGAGCTCAAGTACTCTGCATACCTTAGGCTGGAATTCAGATCTGCCCCCAGTGACACCTTAAGGATGGACTCCGGGATCCACCAACAGTGACACTTCTTCCAGTCAGGTGGCTGGAAAATCCAAGTTGCAGCTTTAATAAAACATTTGAGTCTATTGGAGGACATAAATTCAAACTACCACAGATGAATTTATATTCTGTATAATTTAGATGGAATGTTCTGTAGATGTCCATTAAATCCATTTCATTTATGATGTCATTTAGCTTATACAACCACTATGGAAATCAATATGGAAACTCCTAAATACAGCTAACAACTGACCCAGTTATTCCTTTACTTTGAATCTACACTAAAGGCTCCACGCTTCACTGCAGAGATATTTGCTGAACCCTGTTTATAGCTGCTATATTCAGAATAGCTAATAACTAGAATCAACCCAGGTGTCCATCATTGGAATAATGGATAATGAAGATGCAGTACATTTAAACAATGGAATTCCACTCAGCAGTAAGAAAAAAAAATGGAAAAAAAATATAAGGAAATTTGTAGGAAAATGAATAGACTTGGAACAGATTATACTCAGGAAACTCACACAAACACAGAAAGACAAATGCTGCATGTTCTCTGTCATCTGTGCTTCCTAACCTGGAATAGCTTAGTTGCTGGCATACCTGACAGGCAACTTGAAGGCCAGACAATAGGGATGGAAGGATGTGGGGAGAGGGAAATGGGATGCTGGGGAAAGATGCCCACAAAATTAAACCAAAAATGAATTGATTCCATAGAAAACTTTCTCCTGACTAAAAGATATAATCCTCAGCAGGAGTATGGGGGGGACCATCTGGTAAAAAGGGCCCTGAAGAGAGTGGGATGAAGACTAACCTTAAAACATTTGGCTGTGACCTGCAATTCTCAGTGCCAGAAATTAGTTACTACCTACATTGAGCTGTTGATCAGAGAGATCTATGAGGCCACCAGAAAAGACAGGCTTCTGTCAAAGCACTTGATTACCCACCTGAGGTAAAAGGTAAGACCCTATTACTTAAGACACAACAAGCTACCAAGAAAGAACATGGAGAGATCCAGCTGGAAACCAGAAGGAAACCAGTTCCCAGTTGGTTAGCCCATATAGTCCTGGAAAAGTGCTACATGAAGCTGCTGGGAGAAGGTGGCCAACAATGTTGGCAAGCAGGGGACAATGCTCTTCAAAGTAACCAGTGTGACAACACTTACATACCTGTGCAATGGTATAGCCTGGCCTTGGTGGGTAACCAATGGCTTTCTGATTGGCTAAGAGATCTTCTCAGTGGAAAGGAACCCATAGCTGGAACTGGAAACCAGGTCAGAATACTATGGAGACCAAGATTATGGTCTCCAGTGACAAGATCCCACTAGTATTTGGCCAAAAGAGAGGCTATGTATTTCAAAAGCTCCCTAACTTAACAATGCTTATCCCATTTAACATATTCTGACCTCGTTCTTCATTGCAGAATCTGTTTTTCTTTTTCAGAAGGTAGTAAGAATGGAGGAGATAAACCACCCCTTGCACATCATCCAGGGCCCAGGTGAAACCACAGAGGGATTGGGGAGATGAGCAAGAGTGCTGCTTCCATGGCGAATCTGACAATCAGCACCAGGGTGAAGGAACAGACACTGAGGATACTCAACACCTACCAAAGCACAAATACAGAAGCTCCTGCAAGCTCAACACTGAAGTAGACTTAAAACACACCCACCACGGCTCAGGGAATTTCACAGAAGAGGGAGCAGAAAAATTGTAACAGCCACAAGTTGGGAGGTCATATCCAGAGGCATTGCCCACCCCCACAATAACTGCTTCTCTCACAATTTATAATCTACAACCCATGGGAAACACCAGCAATCCCACTGAGGAGGACCCTGAGGAGAATGGGGGCAGAGAGGAGGGTAAAGATGGTACCAACACATGATGTGTCCATACAAAATTTATACCTAAGTTTAAAAAAAGAAGTTAAAGAAAAGCAGTGGCTACATCTGATTTCTTTTTTTAAATTTTTTTTTTTGTTATTTTATTTATTTGAGAGTGACAGACAGAGAGAGAAAGAGGCAGAGATAGAGAGAGAGAATGGGCGCGCCAGGGCTTCCAGTCACTGCAAACGGAACTCCAGATGTGTGCTCCCCTTTGTGCATCTGGCTAACGTGGGTCCTGGGGAATCCAGCCTTGAACCAGGGGTCCTTAGGCTTCACAGGCAAGAGCTTAACCGCTACGCCATCTCTCCAGCCCTACATCTAATTTCTAACATCCATGTGTAAAGATGTATGCAGTATTCTGAAGTTGAATCAGTAACATGTTTCTATCCTTGGTTTTGAGAAAGAAAAATTGAAAATTCTCACATATTACTAACAATCATATTTAGTTCTACTTCAATTGTATGGATCATTTAATGTATAATATCAAATAGAAGAAATTTGTCTTAAATTATTAGCCCCATGGGCTGGAGAGATAGCTTAGCAGTTAAGGCACTTGCCTGCAAAGCCAAAGGACAAATGCTCGATTCCCATGTACAGCCAGATTCACAAAGTGGCACAAGCATCTGGAGTTCGTTTACAGTTGCTGGAGGACCTGGCATGCCCATTTTCTCTCTCTCTCTCTCATAAATAAATCAATAAAATATTTTAAAAATAAAAAAGTAGAAAGATGAAAAATAAGAATGACATTATATGATGTGGAGATGGCTGAGAGGTTAAAACCACTTGTTGCAAAGCCTGACAGTCTGGGTTCAATTCCCTAGTACCCATGTAAAGCCAGATGCACAAATCAGTATATGTGTCTACAACTTGTTTGCAGTAGCAATAGGCCTGTTGTGCCCATACTCATTCATCCCCCCCCCTCTCTTTCTCTTTCCCCCTTAAAAATAAATTAAAAAGTACTTTTCAGGGCTAGAGAGATTTCTCAGTGGTTAAGGTGCTTGCCTGAAAAGCCTAATAACATGTGTTCAATTGCCCTAGTGCCCACGCAGAGCCAGATGCAAAAAGTGGCACATGCATCTGGAGTTCATTTGCAGCAGGTAGAGACTCTGGTGTGCCCATTCTCTCTCCTCTTTCTCTCTCTTCTCTCTCTCTCTCTCCTCTCTCTCCTTGCAAATAAATATTTTTTTCAGTGCTAAAGAGATGGCTTAGCAGTTAAGGCATTTTCCTGTGAAGCCTAAGGACCTAGGTTTAATTCCCCAGTACTCACATAAGCCAGATGCATAAACTGGCACATGTGTCTGGAGTTCATTTGCACTGGCTAGAGAACCTGGTGCAACCATTCCCTTTTCTCTCTCTCTCTTTCTCTGCCTATCTCTCTCAAAAAGTAAATAAAATATTAAAATATATTTTATACATCTGGAAAGGATTATACTAAGTGAGGTAACCCAGGCCTAGAAAGCCAAACATCACATGTTCTCTCCCATATGTGGATCCTAGCTACAAATGGTTAGACTTCTGTGTGAGTAGGGGGAAAACTCAGTAGCAGAGGCAAGTAAGCTACAAAGGAAATATAAAGGGAATAGAAAGGAAGGGGGGACTTAATAGGATTGTATATATGTTGTATTGTGTATATGTAAGTAGAAGAACAGATTAATGGGGGTGAAAAGACCTAAGCGGGGTCAGGGGAAGAGATTGAGTAAAGGAAAGGTGGAGGGAGGGCTAATCAAAATCTAAGAGGACACAAATAAATCATATGGAAACCTACATTTTTGGACAATGGAGCACTCAGGCGCCATAGATTGTTACTAGAAAATTTTCAGTGCCAGGGATGGGATACCTTCCAGTGAATTGTTGGCCAGGGAAGTCCCTGATACCCCAAAAACATTATAGGCCATTGCTGAGGCCCTTGGTTTCCCACCAAGAATAGATAGTAAGACCCTATTGCTGAAGACTCTACATAGTTGGGCTGCAAGGCCACTGAGAAAACCTACTGTAACTGAACTGAAAACCTCCTCCATGTAGACCAGCTGACAGAAAGCTGGAAGAAGCCATTCTACACGTAGTTCAATGGGAGAAAGAGATACCACCAGTGAAGATACTCCACAGTGGACACTGAAAGCCTTGTATTTGGCCAACCAGGCCAATGAGCCAAAGGGAGCAATAGTGGCACATTTGATATGGGGAAAACCAACTGCCCTTTAATTGGACTGGAGGTTCGCTCCATGGGAGGGAATACATCCTTGATACTGAAAATCTACAACAGGGGTAGTCATGAGCTCTAGGGGTGTAACATTTGTTGCTGTCTGGCTAAATGTATATACTATGCTCATCAAACTGCCCGGTAAGCACTTCTCTTAAGGATCATACCCATATATTAATGCTACTCTCATTTTTTCATTAGAGAACATTCTCTTTTCAGATGGAAGTGACCTTGGGATGACTCAGAAGGCATCATGGTGCTGGGAAGAAGTGACAGAGGAGTGCTAAGCATTGAAATATCTCTATCACACCTTCCATGGCTCAGGGTCCCTTGCGGAAGAGGTGGTGGAAAGAATGTAAGAGCCAAAGGAAGGGTAGGACTCCTTACAATGTGCTCCTCCAGACACAAAATGGCCTGAATATCCATGACCTCACAGTGCCTGACACTACCTACACAAGACCATCATAATAGGAGGAAAAGATGATGACATCAAAATAAAAGAGAGACTGATTGAGAGGGGGAGGGGATATGATGGAAAGTCAAAAGGGAAAGTTGGGGAGGGAGGGAATTACCATGGGATATTGTTTACAATCATGGAAGTTGTTAATTATAAAAAACAAAAATAAAAAACAACACAACAACAAAATAATAATAATAATTAATAATGAAATTAGGGTCTAGAGAAATGGCTCAGGGGTTAAGGTGCTTGCCTGCAAAGCCTAGCAAATAGGATTTGAGTCTCCAGTACCTACATAAAGTCAGATGCATAAAATGGTGCATGCATTTGGAGTTTGTTTGCAGCAACCATTTTCTCTGTCCCTCTGTCTCTCTTCTCTCTGCTTGCAAATAATTTGTTTTAAAAGAGTAAAATTATATCATTTGCAGAAAATTAATTGAGCTGGAGATCATCATGTTAAGTTAAGTAAACCAGAGTCAGTTAGATAAATATAACCATTTCTCTCCTAAGTGGAAGCCAGTTTGGGAAAGGAACATGAAACTAAAAGGGCGCATACTAAGGATGGAGAAGGGAAATAAACAAAGGAAGAGGGATGGAAATAAGAGTAATACAGGGGATAAATAGCAAAGTACATTATATTCATATGTTGAAATATCATAATTAAACTCCTTACTTTGTACAATTATACACTAAGAAACATTTAAATGAATTTCAAAAGCAAAGATATAAAATCTTGCACAGCAACTGCTTATTTATTTATTTATTTATTTTTATCTCTATATGGGTATATTCGTACATGGGTACTTTGGGATTGAACCCAGACTGACAGGCTTCACAACAAATACCTTTAACCATTGAGCCATCTCCACAGCCATATAATTTGATTCTTATTTTCCTTCTTTCTACTTTTTTATTTGTAAATATTTTATTGATTTATTTATTTGAGAGAAAGAATAAAAATAAAAATAATCATCATTTGAGTTAGGGTCTTTCTCTAGCCCAGGCTGACTGTGGAATTCACTATGTTGTTCCAGGCTGGCCTCGAACTCACAGTGATCGCCCTACCTCTGCCTCCTGAGAGCTGGGAATTAAATGCATGAGCCACCACACCTGGAAGCAACTGATTCTTACGAAAACAGAAAAAAATGTTAGTTTCAAACACAGGCACACACTTTTTAAAAAATATTTTATTTTTATTTATTTATTTATATGACAGAGAGAAGGAGGAAGAAAGAGAGAGAGAGAATGGGCATGCCAGGGCCTCCAGCCACTTCAAATAAACTCCAGATGCATGCAGCCCCTTGTGCATCTGGTTAAGGTGGGTCCTGGGGAATGGAACCTGGGTCCTTTGGCTTTGCAGGCAAATGCGTTAACTACTAAGCCATCCCTCCAGCCCAGGCTCACAGGTTTTTTTTTTTTTTTTTTTTTTTTTTGGCTTTTCGAGGTAGGGTTTCACTCTAGCCCAGACTGACCTGGAATTCACTATGTAGTCTCAGGGTGGCCTCGAACTCACAGCGATCCTTCTACTTCTACCTCCCAAGTGCTGGGATTAAAGGCATGCACCACCACGCCTGGCTAGCACACAGTTTTTTAATGCTCAGTCCTTCATTTACAGATACTTATTATACTCCCTGCCAGCACTTTTTGAAACTCTAAGATTGATTGTGAGCAGGTGAAGAGAGTAAAACCACTGCTTTTAAAGAGTTGATCGTCAATGGAGGAGTCATACTAATCTTCCATAGGAAACTTCTAGCTTTTATGAAAACAGGTAATATTTACAGGCTTTTCCTCCACCAGATGTTAACATGCTAAACACACTAGAATAAACAAACAAGAAATATTGCAAGTTTTATTTAAGTTCACAGTAAAAACAAAGCCAGACTGTAACTTGAAACCATCCTGTACTCTGTATGATTTTTTTCATGATGTTTTTTTTTATTTTATGTATTTATTTATTTGAGAGAAAGAAAGAAAGAGAGAGAGGAAGGAAGGAAGGAAGGAAGGAAGGAAGGAAGGAAGGAAGGAAGGAAGGAAGGAAGGAGGGAAGGAAGGAAGGAAGGAAGGAAGGAAGGAAGGAGGGAAGGAAGGAAGGAAGGAAGGAAGGAAGGAAGGAAGGAAGGAAGGAAGGAAGGAAGGAAGAGGTACATAGAGAGAAAGAATGGACATGCCCGTGCCTCGAGCCACTGGAAAGGAACTTCAGATGCTGCCTTCTGCTGAATTGAACCTGGGTCGTTAGGTTTTACAGGAAAGCACCTTAAATACTATGTCATCTCTCCAGCCCTGATTTGTTCAAGACAGAATTTCATGTATCCTAAGCTAGCTTTGAATTCACAACGTAGTGAAGGAAGACATAGAACTTCTCTTCCTCCTGTCTCCACCTCCTGAGTGCTGCAATTATAGATGTGCGTCACCACAAGTTTTTTCAGGTGGTGGGGGTTTTGAGGTAGGTCCTCACTCTTGCCCACGCTGACCTGGAACTCACTCTGTAGTCCCAGGCTGGCCTCTAATTCACAGCGAGCCTCCTAGCTCTGCTCCAAAGTGCTGAGTTTCAAGGTATGCACCACCAGTGAGTTTGTTGTTGATGTTGTTTTTAAATTTTTCATATATTTATTTCCGGGAGAGAGAAAGGTCACACCAGGGCTTCTTGCTACTGCAAACAAAATCCAAAAACATGGGGTCATTTTCTATGTCTGACTTTATATGGACACTGGAATATCAAACCCTTTGCAAGCAAGCACCTTTAACAGCTAAACCATCACCCTAGCAGTGCTAGTCATCAAACCCAAAGCTTTGTGCATTACAGACAAGGACTTTACCAGCTGAGCCACATTCCCAGCCCTGCATAATTGTTTGTAAATGTAAGAGCAGGAGCAAACTTCTATATAACTTATGAAATCATTTAGAAATGATAAAATTTTTCCAAATAATTCTGACTGATAAATAATTAGGGATTTGGGCAATTTAGAACTTAATCCTGTCAATCTCTATCATATTTGGCTAGCAAATATGTTATTGAGTTGAAAATGAGCAAAAACAAGGCTGAAGGAATGGCTTCACAGTTAAGGCGCTTACCTGCAAAGCCAAAGAACCCAGGTTGAATTCCCCAGGACCCACATAAGCCAGATGCTCAACGTGGCACATGCTTCTGGAGTTCTTTTGCAGTGGCTGAAGGCCCTGGCGTGCCCATTCTCTCCATCTTCACCCCTCAAATAAATAAAATAAATAAATAAAAAATTTTTAAATGAGCAAAAACAAATGAAGAATTTTCCATTGGACAAGAATGTCAACAAAAGTAGAAGAGCACATTCAGAACAGGTACACTCAGGGTTCCTTTCCTTTTTCCTTTCCTTCCTTCTTCCATTCCTTCCTTCCTTTCATTTTTAGGCAGAATATCATTAGTAGCTCAGGCTGGCCTTGAATGTGATATTCAGATCAAGTAAGGCACAAATTTGTCCTCCTGCCTCAGCCTCCTGAATGCTGAAATTACAGGTATGTACTACCAAACCTTGCTCAAGCGTGGATTGATTGAAACAGGCAAAACTGAAATTCCTTCTCATGGCCACTGAATGGATTGATATTTGTTGACAAAGTAATAACATGTAGTTAGTAGGGACTCTGAGCTTTAGAATTAGACATTCTATTATTCTTATTCTGAGCTCAAATACCTGAACTCTATTGGGCATTGTGGCTGGGTGTCATGGCATATGCCAGAAATTTTAGTAGTTGAGAGGTCAGTAGATTCATGAATTCAAGGGCAGCCCAGATTGCATAGGACCTCATCTAAAAGAGAAATGAATGAATGAGGGAGGGAGGGAGGGAGGGTGGGTGGAAGAGAGGAAAGGAGGAAGATAGGAAGGTGAGGAAAGGAAAGGAAAGGAAAGGAAAGGAAGAAAGGAAAGGAAAAGGAAAGGAGGAAGAGAAAAATTCCTATACTTTTCCTGCACAAACATGGTGTGATTGTTTATTTTGCCAAGTTGATAGGAACAATCATATGTCTGTGTAACTCAGATTTGAAAAGCTCCTGATTGTATAGACAGGATTATGCCCAAATATTTTTATTTTTTCAGATGAAAGATTCTAAGTAGCCCTTGATATAAGGGAATATTATAATGTATACTATGATATTTACTTTATTCTTCTAACACAAAAATTATTTGGATTTTTCCCCTGAAATGAAGTATAGTTCCTTTGTGTCTTGATTTAGTGTTGCTTTAATTTTAATCTGTTATTTGTATCTTATTTTTTTGTTGGGATCTATATATGCAGAGACATTTAGCTTACCCATAACTGTGGGCTAACTCCACAATGCATGACCCGTATACCTCAACAAGGAGGGGCCAAGGGGAGGGGGTAGGTCACGGATGAGCCTAATAATGGTACCAAACTGACTGTATTTGCTGAATACAGAACTGACTAATAAAAAAAAAAAAAGTGCTCAAAGAAGGACGTAACTTCTATTAGCTCGTTTTGATTAGAGGTTACAAAGCTTGTGAATTCTAATGAATGTCAGACTTAATGACGTCAGTGGGAGGACTTCACTTCTCTTAGTGACACTGAAGTGTCTACAGAAGAGAGTGGCAAAGGAGAGGTTTATATTTACAGCGGTCCTAAAAAAGGGGCCGCATCCGAACACTTCAAAGTATCACAGAGACTGCAATGCAGTAAATAATCACTAATATTGACTTAATTTATCCTCTTCTCTTATTTTGTAAATGTGGAGTATCACTGATGAGGGGCATGTTGCATTATGGGAGGAACAGAGAGTCTGGAGTTGGTTGCCTACATTTGAATCCCAGGTGCATTTAATTTTTAGCTGTGTGACTGTGGGCAAGTAACAAACTCTTAGAGTCTTCTCCTCCTTCTCTATGAAATGACACAAACAGAAGACAGCAAACACTCATTAAACGTTGAAAACTAAGCAAAACAATAAAACTGTTTCCACGCAAAAAATAAATAAATAAATAAAAAAAATAAAATAGTTTACATATTATATATATATATATATATATATATATATATATAAAATATGGCTTTAATTGGACAGTTTATCTTCCACTTCAAATTTATGGAACTATCATAATGTTAAATGAAATAAAAAGTGGGAAGGTTCTTTGCTGTTAATTTTTACATAGTTCTATAGGGTTACATAGGGTTACTGTTAACTTAATCAGTTTGGACTGCCATAACAGGAGTCCAGAGATTGGCTGAATGAAACAGAAGACATTTATTTCTCACAGTTCAAAATCATGGCGCTGGCATGATATTCATTTCAAAGCCTCTTGACTTACAGGTGGCCACCATCTTTCTGTAAACTTATATGAGCTCTTCTTTGTATAGGCAGGACAACAAAGAGCACCTTTTCTGGTTGTCCTTATAAAGGCACTGTCCCATCAGAGAGATCCCACCCTCATGGCTTCATCTAGACCCTCCCAAAGACCCAATCTCCAGGTAACATCACACAGAGAGTAAAAACCTCAACAGTGTTTTTTTTTAATATATATACATAATAACAGGTTATACTCTTTTACCCCTTGCCCTGGCTCTTGCTACCCAGGGGACTCTCCTCAGTGGGGTTAAGGTACTCACTGTAGGGTCTTGAAGGTTTCAGTCAGTCCTGTGGAGTGGGGGGAACTTGCCTGAGGATATTCCTCCCCACTCTGTGGCTCTTACAATCTTTCCTGCCCTTCTTCCACAATGTTCCCTGAGCTATGTATGGTAGGCATGTTGGCAGTCTGATTTAGTGTTGAGATCTCTGTATCCTCTGTATTTTTGCTTTGATGGGTTTTGATTGATCACCATGTCTGCTACCATTGCCCTGGAGGTGGTTGTCAGGCTAGCAGTAAGAGCAGTGTTCATGTCACTGCTTCCTCTGCAACTTCTCCTGGAAAACAGCAGACGTAGCACAGAGAAAAATCAACTCCTACCAAATCAGAGAGCCAGAGCCTCAGAGCCCCCCAACACCTCATCACTGAAGCAGACCCAACATAGCTCAGGGAAATTTTGCGGAAGAGGGGGCGGAAAGAATGTCAGAGCCACATGTTGGGTCATGATATGCAGAGACATTTAGCTTACCCATAACTGTGGGCTAACTCCACAATGCATGACCCGTATACCTCAACAAGGAGGGGCCAAGGGGAGGGGGTAGGTCATGGATGAGCCTAATAATGGTACCAAACTGAGTGTAAAAAATAAAATAAAATAAAATAAAAAGATAGGTTAAAAAAAAAAAAGAAAGAAAACAGCAGATGTGGTACAGGTGGCACATCTCATGGTGGGCAGTTGGCTATCTTCTTGTCTTATCTATGCATCTTAGTTCGCCTCCATTTTCTCTGCCATCTGTAAAATAAAACAGATTCTCCAATCAAGAGTGAGAGCAACTTGGGTTAAAGAGGGTATGCAAAGTTATTTGAGAGACTTTTTAATATTTTATTTATTTATTTGAGAGAAAGAGACACACACAGAGAGAGAGAGAGAGAGAGAAAGAGGGAGAATGGGGCCACCAGGGACTCCAGCCACTGCAAATGAACTCCAAATGCATGGCCACTTTTTGCATTTGGCATACACAGGTATTGGAGAATCAAACCTGGGTCCTTAGGCTGTAACCATAAAGCCAATCCTCCAGCCCATGAGAGACATTTTAGATTGCAAGCTTACTCTTCTCCAGAGGGCTTCTTTCTGAATTCTAAGTTTCCTGACCACAGGATTCTTCTGACTTGTTTTCCAGTACCAGGTATGAGTTCTTTCCCACTGAGCCAGCCTCATGTCCAATCAAAGAACAGTTAGTTACCCACAGATGTAGTGTGCCACTATTGCACAAGCATCAACATGACTATTTTAAGGGAACAAAATTGAACTCACACTGTTCAGATTCTGGTGTGTCAACCTTACACACAAGATAAAGAAGGCAACTTCTTAATAAACAACTTATTTTACTCTGGAACTGAGCTAAAGGATTTATCATGTTATTCCATTTAATAGAATAAATCACACTGTGAAGCTCAGAGAGATGAAAATAAGCTACTCCAAGTCCAAGTGACAAAACTAGTAAGCTTTAAAGAGATTCAAACCCTATCTTATCAGACTGCAGGGTTGTAGTCCTTCAGAGACCCATAAGGACTTTCTAATATTTACTTGTGAGTTGATTTAAGAGTGATTAAGACCAAAGAAGACAGCTCACACTTCTTAGGTCACAGAATATCACTTTGAGTCAGCAATCCAATGATTTTCATTGCATGGAAGCAGTTATCATTGGTCAAAGAGAATATATTTGCACTTGCTCTTTAATCCATATGTGGGTTCTAGAAATTGAATTTTTCAAAAAATGCTTAGTTAACATGAATTCGGGGAAAAGGGAATTGGACAGTCTGTGAAGATATTTCAATATTGACTGTCATTTAGCATTCTTATTCTGTTGGCTATGTGATTTTTCATGTCTCTAACATCAATATCATCCAGCTTAGGTGGTAAGGACCATGTCAATCTAAATTACTATGTACAGCCAAGCATACTAGAAAAAAACAGCTCAATAACATTTTGATCATTACAGAGATACATCACTTTGTATATCTTCAAATACTTTGCTGCGGAGACAGTGGAATGTACAAATGTCCTTCCCTATGGCTGGAGCACCGGGGTGAACCCTCCTGGATTTTCACTCTTCTCCTACCTTCACCAGATATTCAGTACTACATTGGGGCTTTCCTTCCCCCAAAACCCCAGCTTGATGAAAAAGGGCTGACGATTTTATTTTCTATAAAATGCCACCTAGTAAACATGTTTAGCTTCTCAAACTCTAGGGTCTCAGCTTCAACTATTTATCTTTGCACTTGCAATGTGGATATAGCCACAAGCAAGTAAAAAGGATAAGTGTGGCAATATTCTAATAAACTTTTATTCATAAAAAAGTAGTGACCCACATTTGGCCTGCAAGCTGTAACTTAGCATCTGTTACACAGGTAAATAGCATTTATTTTCTTGACATTTTTATAATGAGTGGAGAAGAGGGCTTACCTCATGCACTTCATAGAAAATCCAAATTAAAGACTCCATTGAATTTCTCATTTCTTTACTCTAAAGTCGATTTATGCTTCCAATAACCCCAGGTCTCTCTTTTCTTTCCCTTTGTACCGTGAGTCTTTCAAAAGCCCCAATATTCACCAGAGTACTCAGTTCTTTCTCACATATTGTGGGCTCCATTAAATGTTAACATTACCAATAAAATCCTTTAAAAGCAGATTAAGGGGCAAGGGAGATTGCTTAGTGGTTAAAGGATCTTGTTTACAAATGCTGTCAGTCTTTTCTGGCCCAGGTTTGATTTCCTGGTACTCACATGAAACCAACAGCACAAAATGACACTTGTGCCTGGAGTTGGTTTACCACAGCAAGAGGCCCTGAAGCACCTGTTCATATCTCTCTCTCTCTCTCTCTCTCTCTCTCTCTCTCTCTCTCCCACTTCTAAATAAATAAAAAATATTTAAAAAAATAAAAAAAAAACTGGGCAGGGTTGGGCACGCCTATAATCCCAGAGCTTGGGAGACAGAGGCAGGAGGATCATGTGAGTTTGAGGCCAACCTGAGACTACACAGTGAATTCTAGGTCAGTCTAGACTACAGTGAGACCCTACCTCAGAAAAAATAAAAATAAAAAGCTGGGTGTCAAATGTAATAGTGGCATACAGCCATGGTGGGTAACCAACTCTTCTTGGATTGGCTAACCTATCCGTTCAGTGGAAAGGAACCCATAACTGGAACTGGGAAACAAGTCAGAACCATATCCAAATAATGATTTTGCTCTCCATTATCAAGCTCTCACCAATCTTGGACTACAA
Source organism: Dipus sagitta (assembly GCA_036346955.1). Lineage (NCBI taxonomy): Eukaryota > Metazoa > Chordata > Mammalia > Rodentia > Dipodidae > Dipus > Dipus sagitta. The sequence continues at coordinate 18,991,435 of CM070776.1, read as the reverse complement.
GAGGGCCAACACCTATTAAATTATCTCTAAACTAGCAATGGTTATCCCATTTAACCAGTGCTGAGTTCACGCTCCATTGGAGAATCTGCTTCTCTTTTTCAGATGGATGCAGAACCTGAGGAGAGAATCAGCCCATTGCACTTCACCAGGGCCCCAGATGAAACCATAGAGTAATTGGGTAAATGAGCAAGAGTGCTGCTTTATTGGTGATCCTGGTACCAGCACAAGGGTGCAGGAGATAGACACAGAGAACAATCAACTCCTATCAAACCAGAGATCCAGAAACACAGAGGCTCCCAAGAGCCATCACTGAAGTAGACCTAAAACGAACCCAACATGGCCCTAGAAAATTCACAGAAGAGGGGGCAGAAAGATTGTTAGAGCCACAAGTTAGGACATTACACACAGAGACAATGCCTCTTCCCCATAACTGATGGCTACTCCCACAATGCACCACCCACAATTCCCATAGGGATAACTGGCATCCCCAATAAGGAGGGTCCCTTTGGAAAGGGGGATAGGGATGAGGGTAAGGATGGTACCAACATGTGCTGTTTACACACTGAGTATGTCCATAACTAATATATATATTTTTTAAGACAGGTGTAGTGGCACACACCTTTAATGCCAATACTTGGAAGGGAGAAGTAGGAGGATTATACTGAGTTCAATGCCACCCAGAGACAACATAGTTAATTCCAGGTAAGCCTGGGCTAGAATGTTATTCTACCTTGAAAAAACAAACAAAAAGACTAAATAAATAAATATGACAAACAATTTAAATGAGCTTTATTGTTAATAGAGTGGATCCTTATTCATCAGGGTTCTCTGGAAAGAGAGAACCTGTAGGAGATTAAATATATAAATGGTGATAGATAGATAGATAGATAGATAGATAGATAGATAGATAGAAGGATAAGAGATAGATTGGAGGTCGAAAGAGATATATATCTATAGAGTTAGATACAGAGACAGTTTTTATAGGAAATGTCTCACATGATTATGAACTCCCACAATCTGCAGTCTGCAACCAGATAAGCCAGTCCTCAGTTCAGACTGAGCCATAATTTTGGCCTATGTCCACATAGTTTTATGTTCATTAGTTTCATTGCTTAGTACTGTTTCCTAAAGTAATTATGCCACAGTTCCAGGGGTAAAGGAAATATTGTGGAACTGATGTTGCAGTCAGGTTCGCATTACTGGCAGAAATCACCCAACCAAGAGCAGCTTTGGGGGAAAAAATGGTTTATTTTGGCTTACAGGCTCGAGGGGAAGCTCCATGACAGCAGGGTAAACGATGGCATGAGCAGAGGGTGGACATCACCTCCTGGCCAACATCAGGTGAACAACAGCAACAGGAGAGTGTGCCAAACACTGGCTATAACAACCATAAGCCCGCCCCCAACAATACACTGCCTCCAAGAGGCTTTAATTCCCAAATCTCTATCAGCTGGGAACCTAGCATTCAGAACACCTAAGTTTATGGGGGACACCTGAATCAAACCACCACACCTGGATATTTGTTTATAAAATGAATCAAACAATATACTTTAGAACTAGTTTCACTCTTCTACCTTAATACAAAACTTGTCTTTAATTTTGCTTTTCAGACAGAATCTTGCTACATAGATACAGATAGCCTTAAATTTATGACTCCCCACCTCAGCTTCCTCAGTGCTAATATTATAGACCAGAATCACTAAGCCTGGCTCAGTTTTTTTTTTTTTTTTAAATAATGCATTTACTTGGCATTTTAAGGCTTCAAAATGCAGCGGGCATGTTTCTAGCTCTGTGAGAAAGCACTTGCTTAGCATGCATAAGCCCCTGGGTTTGATCACCAGAATCACATAACAAAAATTCCAAAATGACTGCTGAATTGGCATCTGTCATATCTGCTTTCTAGGCAGTGAAAATAAGAACTAATGAAAAAGTTAAAGGACACAGCCTGTCACAGTCAGCCTTGTGTTGGTGGTATGAACTTCCAAACCAGACACAGTTTATGGGAGGAAGGAACTTAGTTGAAGCTTACAGATTCAAGGTAAGTTCCATCATGGAAGAAGTTGCTCCCTTTCACAGGTCTACACAGAAAGAAATGCAGCCACCACCAGCACAAGCAAACACACTTCAGCAACTCCAGGCAGAACTCAGGCACTTTGCATATCTTAGGTTGGAATTCAGATCTGCCCCCAGTAATAAACACCTTAGGGCTGGACCCTAGGATCAGTCCAGTGACACCACCTCCAGCCAGGTAACTGGAAAACCAAGAAGCTTTAATAAAACCCCTGAATCTATTGGGGGACATCTATTCAAACTACCACACAGCCTAAACCCACTATGTGAACCTTCTTAATGAGACTCAAAATCCCGCCAGCAACTTGGACTTAAAGTTAATTGGATAACCATGATAGAAGATACCTGGAGAAATAGATGCGTATGCTATTTACCCCGACACATCCCAGACAAAATAAATGATATATTTGTAGTAACAATAAAATTTGAGGTGGGGGAGAGATTTTTCAGTGGGCAAGAACTTGACATACAAGCGTGAGGACCTGAGTTCAGATGGCCAGTGCTCACATAAAAGCTGCAGGCAGCAACATGCATCTCTCTGTAACTCTAGCACTGAGCAGGACAGAAATAGGCAGATCTCTGAAGCTCATTGGCCAGCCAGCCTACCCAAAATAGTGAGCTCCAAGTTTGTTGACACAACCCACCTCAAAGAATAAGGTGAAGAGCAATTGAAGAAAACACCTAGTGTAAATCGCTGGCCTCCACACACACATGCACAAACATACAAAAATAAACAACAAATGATGAAAGTAGATAGTGGTTATTCATTGGTAGGTTCAACCATGCCATAAAAATGTGCTTATGAAGCTGCGCATGGTGGCGCACGCCTTTAATCCCAGCACTCGAGGGGCAGAGGTAGGAGGATTGCCGTGAGTTTGAGGCCACCCTGAGACTCCATAGTGAATTCCAGGTCAGCCTGGGCTAGAGTGAGACCCTACCTCAAAAAAACAAAAAAAAATGTGTTTATGGGTTTAAGTTGTTATGGAGTGGTGGGGTGAAGAGATATAGATATGAGAATGGTGAGAGAATGAATCTAAAGATATGTGAATGAGGCTGCTGGTGCACACTTTGAATCCCAGCACTTGGGAAGCAGAGGTAGGAGGATCACGTGTGTTCGAGGCCACCCTGGGACTATATAGTGAATCCAGGTGAGCCTGGGCTAGGGCAAAACCCTACCTCAAAAAAATAAAAAAGATATGTGAGTGAGTCATATGGAAGCCTACTACTTGGGAGATGGTGGTGATTTGATTTAGGTGTCCCCCATAAACTTAGGTGTTCTGGATGTTCTGGATGTTCCCAGCTGATGTCAATTGGAAATTAAAACCTCCTGTAGGCGGTGTATTGTTGGGGGCAGGCTTATGAGTGTTATAGTTAGTTTCCCCATGCCAGTGTTTGGCACACTCTCCTGTTGCTATTCTCTACCTTATGTTGGCCAAGGGGCTGATGTCAACCCTCTGCTCATGCCATCATTTTCCCCTGCCATCGTGGAACTTCCCCTTGAGCCTGAAAGCCAAAATAAACCTCTTTTTCCACCAGCTGCTCTTGGTCGTGTGATTTCTACCAGCAATGTGAACCTGACTGCAACAAAGACCAGGTGTGTGAGTGTGTGTGTGTAAAGCTGTTCCCCAAAGCCATAGCTTATTAATTATAAATTCCAGTGCCAGGAATGAGATACCTCCCAATGACTTGCTCAGGGAGGTTACAGAGGCCTCTTAAAACAATATAGGCTATTGCCATTGCTCTAGGTTGCCCTCCAATATCAGAAGGTAATCCCTTTTCTGAAGGCACCACACATTTCAGTTGCAGGACATAGAGAAACTAAGGTAGAACAAAGCTCAACTTCCTCTCTACCTGCTAGCATTCTTCATACCAGAAGGTTCTATCCAAGCTGTCAAGGAGAAAAACCATCAGTAAGTAGTACTACCCAGCTGTGGAGACTGGGTATTCCACAACCAATCTGCCAGGTAAGATATGCCCACTGGGGCAATAGTGGCATGAATGTTTTTCGTTTTAGAATGAGACTAGCTCAGGATGACCTGTAATTCACTATGTAGTCTCAGGGTAGCCTTGAACTCATAGTGATCCTCCTACCTCTGCCTCCCAAGTGCTGGCATTAAAACTGTGCACCACCACACCTAGCCCAACCAGTTTCTGGTTGAATTTGATGGACACTCTACAGGAGGGATTTCATGTCAGCCACTGTAAACTTGGCCAAACACCTATGGCTAGGGACATAGACCCTAGAGAGGACCCTACAATTGCAATTATGCTAAATAGAAAGCATGTCAACCTATCTTTTTAAAAATTTTTTGTCTATTTTTTATTTATTTATTTGAGAGCAACAGACAGAGAGAAAGAGGCAGAGAGAGAGAGAATGGGCACGCCAGGGCCTCCAGCCACTGCAGACAAACTCCAGATGTGTGCGCCCCCTTGTGCATCTGGCTAACGTGTGTTCTGGGGAAGTGATCCTCAAACTGGGGTCCTTTGACTTCACAGGCAAGCGCTTAACCACTAAGCCATCTCTCCAGCCCTCAACATATCTTTTAAATATCTATATCTGTTCCATAGATGAATACTGTTTGAAGCCTCCATCACAGAAGTTTCTTACTATAATGGACAATGGTTACTACAGAGATGCATAGCTGTCAAAATTGCTTAGAATAAGCGACTACTGTATGTTCCAGCTCACAGGACATTTAAACTATATGTTCCAGCTCACAGGACATTTAAACTATATGCTCCATGGAACCTCACAGACCAATGTAAGAGCAGGAAGATGGAGAGGTGGACTATCATCTGGATAGAATATGCATGAACTCACAGCAGCTGTGGATTTCAGCACAAGATTGAGCATATCAATACTTCACCATCAATAGTTGGGGGATTCATGAGGTCCTAGACCTCCTAGACTAGCTAATAACAGCTAATGGTTTCTGGGAGAGGGGGTGTCAGATTCATCAGTGGTATAACCACTAGTACATTGCCTAATCCACAGTAAATAACCTTCTGCCCATGATCATGTAAGCAATCCTAATTAACTCAATGGGTTTCAAAACAAAGAGGTGTGAAAGTAAGGTGGGAATTAATAGAGAAGAAGGGTGTTAATGAGAGGGGATAAAAAAGGGTAATTGGAAGGAATTTGGTCAAAATACAAGCTATACATTTATGGAAAGGTGAAATGGAAAAAATATGTTTTTGTATTTTCATTTATTTGCAAGCAGAAAGAAACAGATAGAGAATGGACGCACAGGTACCTCTAGCTGCTGCAAATGAACTCAAGATGTATGTGCCCCTTTTGTGCATTTGGCTTTACATGGTTACTGGGGAATTGAACTCCAGTCATTAGGTTTTACAGGCCAGTACCTTAACCACTGAGAAATCTCTCTAGCACAGAAAAATTAATTTTTTAAAAAATAAATGTGTACATGCACACAATTTCTCATGTAATTTTGGCAGATTCTGACTGGAGCCTCTATTCCCTCCTACCTTCTCATGGCCAGGAGCTCTCTGTACTTCTTTCTCTTTCCTTCTCTTAATCTAATAACGTCTCTCCAAATCTTTAAAAAATAAAATAAATTGTACTGCTTGAATGTGAGCAATTAGCTATTGCTGAATAGAGCTAATGAAAAGCATGTGAATGGCAAGTGGGCATTGAAAAACATGCAAGGTTGGATAGAATATATCATACTTATCCACCTAGAATAAATGCTGCAGCCTATGTCTTCCAAAGGTGACTGTTCTTTTAGTGGCTTGTTCTTAATTGGACAGTATTTAACTCTGTTACTATCTTAAATTTACCATATGTGAATGCAAGTAGATAAGCCACTTCACGTAAGTGTGCATTCTACTTACACACTTGATTTGATGACATTAGTTTGCAGGTGTCTCTACTTCAATTAATTGCATACTGGTGACATGCATAATTTAAATTCAGTACAAAACTTAAGTATTCAAATGATAGTCTCTTCAGTATAATTATTCCACATAAGTTGGAGTGCTGACAAAATGTTGTCCTTTATTTTTTTAAATAATAGCTTCAAGTATGTTCAAGATGAGATAACACAGAAAATGTCAACAAGATGTGACAAATATGAAATGAAAATAATGGTATTAAATCTTTCTATCTTATCCAATTTTCCTACATAGGTTCAAAATTTTTCCTCATGAAAGCAAGATACAAATTCCCATAGTTCACAGTTTGGTCAGCCTGATTTTGAGAACAAGAAAAAGTACCTTTAGAAAGCCTCTTTATATTATACTGACACTCTATTTTTGCTGACCAGTAAGCTAGATGTTGATCTGTAAAAATATGCTGACTTATTTCTATTGTAATCACAAAGAGAAAATGATTGAATTCATTGGCGGAAATATACAACTCATTCCTCATTCTACACACTGTATTTGAAGACTGACGTGTATTTATTCTTATAAGTCAACCCTTGCCTGAGTACAGATTGAGGGTTTAGCTCAATGGTATAGTGCTTGCCTAGAATGAAGGACATCCTGAGTTTAATCTTCAGTATGACAAAAAGAATTCCTGAAAGTAAAATGTCAGTGTCTTTTCACACATCCAAAATGTCATTTACTCATTGAGTCACTAACATAGTATCATGTCTCCAAATTAACATTTCATGTTCTAAGTTTTATAGTTCTATTTATTGAGCATATGCTCAGAGACAAGGCCTTTAGAATAGCTGCTCCATGCACCTTTTTAAAAAAAGGTTTTATTTATTATTTATTTGCAGGGAGAGAGGGGGGAGGGAGAGAGAATAGGTGAACCAGGACCTCCTGCTCCAAATGCAAGCACCACTTTGGGCATCTGACTTTACATGGGTACTGGGGAATCAAACCCAGCCTATCTGGCTTTCAAGCAAGTGCCTTTAACCTTTGAGTCATCTCTCCAGCCCAGCTCCTCTATCTTCTAATTCCTGTGGGACCTCTGAACCTTTATATGGACATGGGGATCTTGAATTTTATTGAATTAAGGGTCTTGAGATGAGTATATTAGCTTGGATTACTTGGATGTGCCCAAGGTTCTTATAAGAGAAAAAGAGATGGGAAGCCAGATAGAAGCTGAGAAAAGGAAGATGCCTTGTCACTTGATGTTTGGAGTACGGAAGAATAGTCCATAAGTGAGAAGATACAATTACCACCACCTCTAGAAATTGAACGAGGAAAGAAATAGATTCTCTCTAAAGCCCATAGAAGGAAGCAGCCCCTTTCTAGTCCAGTAAAGTTGATTCTGAACTCTCAACTTCCAGATCTGTAGGAGAATGTTTGTGTTGGTTGACACTAAGCATATGATCATTTGTTACAGCAGCAGTAAGCCATCAACATAAGTTCTCATTCCTAAACCACTCTGGAAGGAGCGTAGCATTATTACACACACACACACACACACATTTGTGAGATAGGAAGAGAAGTTAAAAATGTTAACTAGAAAAATATGTGTAGCTATAGACAAGCTAAGCATTTAGGTATGACTTCAAGCCCACAGACCACTGTCCTAAATCAGACTGGCTCCTATGATCCCTCAAGATTCATTTCACCATGTATTGTTGTTCCAAAGTTATTCCTTCTGTCCATAAATTTAAAAAGCAAAGCAAAATATCCCCTAGTGGGTCTACTTTGGGGGAAGAGTTAATCCAGTGAGGGAGGAGAGCAGGGATAGGGAAGGAGAATATGAACAAGGTACATTAATATGTATTGTTGAAAATGTCATAACGAAACCCACTATCTTGTATGCCAAATTAAAAAGTTTACTTGAAATACCCCCTGTATTTCTCATTTCAAAAGAAAAATTATTCTTTTTTATTTTCTAGGGATCAAACTCAGGGCCTTAGGCATGCTAGTTAAGCTCTGTATAAGCCAGCCATCTTGCTCTGAACAGAGAGTTTATTGAAGCAAATATTTTAATTCCCTAATTTCTTTCTACAGGAGGCTTTTATATTGCAAGTTAACCCTTTTGTTCCTATAGGTATGGAATGTGTGTGTGTGTGTGTGTGTGTGTGTGTGTGTGTAACATACATATATATGTAATTATATAGAATTGCAAAGATATTAATGAATCCAACCTCTATTATGTGAAGTTGCTTTGTAGTAGAAAAGTAATATGCTCCCATCTTTATAAAAATCCTTTTGCCAGCTGAATTGAAAATTTAAAGGAATTTTCCAAGAACATGACATTTGGGGCTGCATTTTATAATGTTTGAGAAATGCTGGAAGGTTCTGAATTCTGTAGGATTCTGTAGGAGATGATCAGATCTCTGTGATTTGATATTGTTGTTCCTATTTTCAAGATAAGGTCTTGCTCTGGCCCCGGCTGACCTGCAATTCACTATGTAGTCTCAGGCTGGCCTCAAACTCATAGCGATCCCCCTTACCTCTGCCTTCCTGCCTCCCAAGGGCTGGTTTAAAGGCGTGTACCACCATGCCCTGAAATTTGATCTTTATTCTCGTGAAATGTGATAATTTCCACCAGAAAATATTGACAATTTCAATGGATGTGTACCAATAAGTTATGGAAATATCGGCAAAGGAAACGGTTTTCAACTATTGAAGCAAAACATTTAGGTATTAGTCTGGTAATATACTGACATCTAGTGGCCCAAATCAGTAGCAAAAATCTCGAAGTTCGGAAAAGTCAAGGCAGGGAAGACAGATACAATGAATGAAAGAAATATTAATACATTTTTGGTTTTTGCAGGTAAAATGATTTTTTTTAATTTTAGATTTATACTAAATGAGCAAAACTTCTGAGTTTATCCACTAAAAATATTCCCTATGCCAACAGGCATAAGGGATTTTAATTTGGAGAATGAAAGCCCTCTTATGGAAATGGAACATAGCCCTGGAAATATTTTATCTCATGAATTTATTGTTCAGGACAAAATATTTTGTCTTTGAAATTCATCTATCATGCAAAGTTCATTTACTTCTCTTTTTCTTCAAATGAGAATAGAGAACGTGCAGTTTCCCCTTGGGTGACTTTATCAGATGCCCTTAGTGATTACACCCATCCTTCCTCTGCTGGACCCATAATTGCTCTAACTTGGGTTGACAATTACCTATTATACATCTTCTCTCTGCCTGAGTTCTATCTCTGGCAACAGTAATGTCCCCAGCCGGCACAGGGCAGACTAGACCAGTCTCAGCAAAGGGTAGGACACAGTCAGTTGCCTCTCCCCTCAGTGGGACGATTCTGTGTTGCTTCCTGCATGTTCCTCTAGAGGTGCCCCAAGAAAATAAAATTCTAGTTGTTCCCAACAGTAATTTGCACCATTTACTCTCTTTCCAGTCTACCTAACTCCCTTCGCATGCTTCCTGGTGTCACCACTCAATGAGTTCATTGCACCCAACCACGCCAAACTGGCTAGGACCAACCTGGATCACCAGGGTAAGTGTAAACTGTCCTTTGCTTCATTAGAATTCTATCGCCACATCATTAGTCTTGCAGACTTACTTTCTTCTCCATGTATCTGTGACCATGACGCATCTAGAAACTCCCATATAAGGGCGTAAGAGGAGTAATAAACCATATTCCTAGAAAATCCCCGCCTAACAGTCCCGCCTTTCCCACAGTAAATAACCCCACTGAGGAGGGGCCCCAGGGAAACTGAGTGGGGATGAGGGGATAAAAGAGTATAACCTTGTATAAAATAAAAAATTTAAAAACCGGATTTTAAAAAAAGAAGAAATAAGAAATAAAATCTCAGCCTAATCTCGGAATCCCCTGCCTTTTCTCCCAGCCTCCACTCATGAATAATTCTCTCCTCCATTAAAGTCTGCCCTTGAGGCCAGCTGTAGTGGGCGCATACCTTTGATTCCAGCACTCCACAGGCAGAGGTAGAAGCAATAGCTGGTGAGTTCCAAGCACCCTGAGACTCTATAGTGAATTCCAGATCAGCTTGGGCTAGAGTGAAACCATACCTCGAAAAGACAAAAGAAAATAATAATAATAATAATAATTTCAAAGCTGGAAAGATTGCTTAGCAGTTGAGGTGCTTGCCTGCAAAACTAAAGGGCCAAGGTTCAGTTCCCCAGGACCCACATAACCCACCCAGATGCACAAGGTAGTTCATGTGTCTGGAGTTTATTTGCAGTGGCTGGAGGCCCTGGCTCACCCATTCCCCCCCCCTCTCAACTAAATAAATAAAAATAAAAATATTTTTGAAAAAAAGTTGCCCTTGAGCCAGGCGTGATAGAGCACAGCTTTAATCCCAGCACTCAGGAGGCAGAAGTAGGAGGATTGCAATGAGCTCAAGGCCAGCCTGAGACTACATAGTGAATTCCAGGTCAGCCTGGGTTAGAGTGAGACCTTACCTCGAAACAAAATGTTCTTGAAATGAATGATCCAAAATTCCAGCAATGTGATTTTCTTTCTTAATAAATTCTACCTTTTCTTCATTAAAAAAAAAATGTGGGCTGGATAGATGGTTCAGCAATTCAGGCACTTGCCTGCAATGCCTCATGACCTGGGTTTCATTCCCCTGCATCTGGAGTTCGTTGCAGTGGCTAGAGGCCTGGCACACCCATTTTCTCCTCTCTCTCTCTCTCTCTCTCTCTCTCTCTCTCTCTCTCCTTGCAGAATAAATTTTAAAAATGCTTTTTAAACAACTACACATACTCCAATCAATGCACCCGTATCATTGCCTAATAGTCAGCTTTTGGAGAAAGGTAAATGACTATGCTGTATGCACGTGTGCACATGATCCAGTACATCAATATGAAAGGAGCAAAGACAAGTATGGAGTATTTTGGGTTTCCTGCAACCATAAAGTCTTTTACAGCTGCTTGGGACCCTGCTGGCATCCCCCTGCAGGCTTTCTCTTTATAGAAATAGAAGTTCAACGCAGGGCAATTGTCACACGAAGGAAAGAAGGCACCTTCACCCCAGGGACTGTGTCCATTCTACTGAACCGGGTACTATAAAAGCTGATGGCCTAACTGGCTAGTCAATAATACATTAATATTGTATACTTCCAGTCACAAGAACTAGCAATCTCTTTTCTAAAACACAAGTTGGTGTTTTTCCTTTTTCACAACAAATTTAATAAACTATTTTTCCTCACTTTCAAGGGCACTTGAGGGGCAGAAATCATAGTGACTATCTCAATATTTTACACAAAACAGACCCCAGCCCAGGCGGTAATAGAGAAGAAGGGGAGTTGCAGCTAATAAGCACTTTGACCATCAATCACATGCAGATTTCAACCTCTGGCCACAACTTTGCATCAAGAGTCAATTTATTCTGGCAATGGAGGGGGGGGAGGTGTTTTATATTGACATGCAGAAAATTACAAAATAAATCTCAGATGTACTCACCCAAAATCTCGGTCACAAACAAGTCAAACATGATAACTACAGCATGTGACTAATTGCAATTTATAATCCAAGCGATGTTGGTGAAGTCATGTTTTCATTTCCCTTTAAAAGAAAAACATTCCTGAGCCAATTATTCATCTCCCTCAAGTAGGAAATTTATGAAGTTCAACAGCCATTAAGCTAAAGAGAAACAATTTATGGACCCTGTGTTTCAGAGCAATAAATGCCATTTTTAAGCCACTATATATTCTAAAATCTAATTCTTATCTTGAAATACTATTGCCTCCTATTTCACTGTGTTTCTGAAACCCAAAATGTCTTTGTATCTGTAAGTAAAACAATAATATTAAATACTAAGGCATATTGCCTAGTATTGCACATATATTATTTCATGTAGAACAAATAACACTATGATGCAGTTATTATGATTATATCCATTCTTATGCTTACATACATCATTATGATTACATATGCTAATACTGATTCTTTAGGGATGTCGCTTAAATCCAGGTTATTTGAGTTCAGACTCAAGCTCTTACATGTGTTATTACACAGCTATTACTGCATACTGAATAAGCACATCTCAGTTTCAAAGAAGTCTAAGCATGAATTTTTCTCACAGGTCTGTACACAAGCTGAAGAGTCTCAGCTGGTCTTGGGTAAGGTTAGCTGGGTAGGTCCAGGCTGCATGAAGGCTGAATCCCGTTCTTCTCTATATGTTTCTCAAATTCCTTGAATCAGTAGACCAGCATTATGGTATTCTTATGATGACGGCAGAAGTACAGAGAATAAATGGAGAATACTCATAAGGTTTAAGAGTTGCTGTCACTTATATCCTACAGGCCAGAGCAAGCCAGACACCAAGCCTAAAATTTAGGAATAATGAAATAGGCTATTTTTTTTAGTGAAACCACATGCAAAGTTACTTCAGAATCGGTGAGGATATAAGAAATAATAAATAAAATGGAAATTAGAACTCAACATACTTAGCTTATTATGTCAGTGGGCTCCCATGGCTTAAGAGTGTGAGATGTCTGTTTTTGTAATGAAAAGTAATGAATTGTTATTCTGGTTTACATAGGAAAACTGAAAAAAACTCAAATCATTAAATAAGAATAGCTGAGCACTGTAGCATACTCCTATAACCACAACCCTTAGAAAACAAAGGAAAAAGGATCTCCAATTTGAGGTCAGCCTGGGCTACATTCCTGATCTGGGCTATATAACAAGTCCTTATAAAAAAAGGAAGGAAGGAAGCATGGGATGGAAGGAGGGAAGAAAGAAATGGAGAAGGGAGAGGCAGAGAGGAAAGAAAGAAAGAAAGAAAGAAAGAAAGAAAGAAAGAAAGAAAGAGAGAGAGAAAGAGAGAAAGAAAGGAAGAAAGGAAGAAAGGAAGGAAGGAAGGAAGGAAGAAAGAAAGGACAGAAAGAAAGAAAGAGAAAAAAGAGAAAGAAAAAGAAAGGGGCCTAGACAGATAGCTTAGCAGTTAAGGTGCTTGCCTGCGAAGTCTAGAAACTCATGCTTGAATCCCCAGGTCCCACATAAGCCAGACACACAGTGACACAAGGGCACAATATCACACATGGGCACAAAGGGGTGCACATGATGTCTGGAGTTCATTTGTAGCAGTTGAAGGCCCTGGTGTGCACATTCTCTCTCTCTCTCTCTCTCTCTCTCTCTCTCTCTCTCTCTCTCTCTCATAAATTAAAAAAAAAAAGAAAGAAAGAAAGAGAAGGAAGGGAAATAGGGGAGAGAGGAGGAGGGGGAAGGAGAGGGGAAATAGTAGATCAGAGGAGGGTCTGTAGCCCAGGTGGGCCTTAAAAAGCCTTTGCAGACATGAAACTGAAGAAAAGCATGGTTAGAATGGCTTCCTTAAAAGAGAACTCTGGGACAAGGTGGTGATCAAGTGGGGTACACTCAAAGTATTTGTGAAGTTCTACCAATCAGTGCGTTAAAATAGATAAAATAAGATGTGGAATTGGGGAACCTTACAGAACCTCAGGAGGTCGATAAAAATGAAGGGTTTCCAGTACTGAAATAAGGGGTATATAAAAGGCAACCACTTTTTCCCTGTATGTGAGAAAACTAAAATTTTCCGATCCCCTAGGATGTGATACATTAGTTGTGATGCCAATATTGGTTTCCTCTAAATAAGGAGAAAAAAAAAAAAAACCAGGGGGCTGGAGAGACGTCTTAGTGAATTTCAGATCTGCCTGGGCTAGAGTGAGACCCTACCTTGGTAAACCAAAAGAAGAAAAAAGAAGTCGGATTGGAGGGCTGGAAAGATGGCTCAGCAGTTAAGGTGCTTGCCTGCAAAACCCCTGGGTTTGATTCCCTCTTACCCATGTAAAGCCAGATGCATAGAAGGGGTGTGCATGCATCTGGAGCTCCTTTGCAGCAGCTAGAGATCTTGTTGCATGCATTCTTTCTGTGTCTCTTTCCTTGTCTCTCTCTCTCTCTCTCTCTCTCTCTCTCTACTTGTAAATAAATAAATGTAATGTGTTTTAAAGAAGTATGTCTGGAGGTGTTATCCCATCATGTCAGAAACTAGAACCCTCCCTGGCATAGAATAAGTAGTCAGAAAAAGAAAATTTTGGCATGTGTGTGTGTAGTGTCCTGGTATGTGGTGTGCTATGTGTAGTATCTGTATTTATGGTGTGCAGATGCCTGTGTGCACATGCAGAGACCGGAGGAGAACATTGGCTGTTCTCTGCTGCTGCTCCTCTTGTTTCCTTGAAGTGGAGTCTCGCACTGAACCTGGAGCTGTCATTTTCATTCAAACTATCTGACCAGTGAGCCCACGTGATTCTCCAGTGTCTGTCCCCACCACCAGCACAGGACTGGAGTTACAGGTATGTGTGGCCTTGCCTGGCTTTTTATGTGGATGTGAGGGATGAAACCCAGACCATCCCAGACCTTCAGGCCCTCATGCTTAAGCAGCAAGTGCTCTTGCTTGCAGAGCCATCCCCCCAGCAAATACTCAAAGAATATATTGAATGAAAGAGCAAAGAAAATCAAGAAAATAGAGGGCTGGAGAGATTGCTCAGTGGTTAAGGCATTTGCCTGCAAAACTTAATGACCCAGGTTAGATTCTGCAGTACCCATGTAAAGCCAGATGCGCAAAGTGGTACATGCATCTGGAGTTTGTTTGCAGCAGCTGGAGGCCCTGGCACACCCATTCTCTATCTCTCTCCTATCTCTGTCTATTTGTAAATAAATATATTTTAAAGTAAAAAAAAAAGAAAATATACTCGTTACACTTCTCTCTCAAACTGAATTTTATGACGTCATCCACATGGTTACAATAAAAAAGCATGATAAATATTTTTGTATTCGCTAGTATTTTTTCCTTTTTCATCTTTTTATTTATTTGTTTGTTTATTTTGTTTATTTTTATTTATTTATTTGAGAGCAACACACAGAGAGAGAAAGAGGCAGACAGAGAGAGAGAGAATGGGCGCACCAGGGCCTCCAGCCACTGCAAACGAACTCCAGACGTGTGTGCCCCATTGTGCATCTGGCTAACGTGGGTCCTGGGGAATCGAGCCTCCAACCAAGGTCCTTAGGCTTCACAGGCAAGCGCTTAACCGCTAAGCCACCTTTCCAGCCCTCCTTTTTCATCTTCTGTAGTTCAAAGTACAATATAGCCCCATTAGAAGTAGGAACATGTTTCAATTCCTAGAGGGACATAGGAAGTAGCAAAGAAAAGGGACTTCAATAAATACATGAAATTTAGGATTAAATTCATTTTCTCAGATAAAATAAAAGGGAGAGATCTGGGAAATTATTTTTTAAAATCCTAGTATATGTGAATGCTCATTAATACTTCCACACTTAGGAGAACTGAATCCTGTTGTGCTAAATGGTTAGGTTGCCAAAATATCTGCTAATATTTGTGCTTATACCCATTGATTAGTGTAACTCTCAGCTTTAATCACAAATGTTCCTTTTTGCAGTAGGCAGAGGTCCATGCAGACACATAGCATGCAAAAGTGCTGAGAAGAAGTGACTATTGGATGTTCAGTTCTAATTGGAATTTCTATATCACTCACTCAAAGACTCAGAGAACATCTTATAAGAGAGGACAGAAAGATTACAAGAGCCCAAGGTGTGCTGGGGGATGTTATCTTCTGGATACAACATGGCCATTACAGTCATGAACTCATAGCGGCTGGGGTAACGTGTATACAAGTGGGCCCATCCACATTCTATGTGGATGAAAAGAGGATCCAAACAATCCAACCTCTCACAGAGGATCTATTGAAGGTTAACGGTAATTGGGAGAGGAAGAGGAGTCACGTACTTCAGTGCTGTTGCCACTGATAGGCTGTCCATACTCCAATAAATAACCTCCAACCCATGCCTAGACAAGCAGCCCTAATTTAACTCAGCAGGCCAAAAAAAAAAAAAAAAAAGATGTAAAAGTAGGGAGGGCCTAGTAGAAAAGGTAAGGGTGAAGGGTGTTTAGCAGGAGTAGGACAGGGATAAGAGAGGGTAATTTGAAGTGAATATGATCAATATATATTACATAGACATATAAAATTGCCAAAAAATAAAATAAAAGGGCTGGAGAGATGTCATAATGGTTAAGACATTTGCCTGCAATGCCAAAGGACCTAGGTATGAATCCCCAGGACTCACATAAGCCATAGCCAGATGCACAAGGTGGCATATGCATTTGCCGTTCTTTGGCAGTGGCTGGAGGCCCTGGCACACCATTCTCTGTCTCTCTCTTTATCTCTCTCTCTCTCAAATAAATAAATAAATAAAATCCAGGTGTGGTGGTGCACACCTTTAATCTCAGCACTAGGGAGGCAGAGGTAGGAGGATCGCTGTGAGTTCGAGGCCACCCTGTGAATTTCAGGTCAGCTTCAACTAGAGTGAGACCCTACCTCGAAAAACCAAAAACAAAAGAAAAAAGAAAGAAAGAGAGAAAGAAAGATAAAATATTTTTTAAAATAAAAGGGAAAGAAAGGCAAATCCCCAAAACCTCCAAAGTGAAATAAAAATGTGACCCAATATGTCAAAACACGGTGAACATTTTTATGCCCCATCAATTGTATCATTGCAAGTCATTAGAAGATTTTGATGAACATCAATTTATACATCAAGAAATATAAATGAGCTCCCATTTATTTCCTTCTCTTTGTTCTCACCTTCAAGATGTTAAAGTCTTTGAGAAGAATAAAAGATGACACTTCAGTAGCTCACAAATCAGACTTAACTGTTCCCATGTCAGTTTGAGTTTAGAAAAGATTACTTTCATCTAACAGCCCTCTCACATACAGTACTACAGTGGGGTACTGTGTCACCTCCAGGAATGATTTATATTGCCTCCATCTAAATTTTAAAACATGAGAGAAGTCTATCTTCTATCCATCCCCATGCATTTAAAATGGTTCTCCACAGTGCCTTAATAGTACAAAAGAACAAAGAAAGGCATTTTCCTATTCCTTAAGTACCTTAAAGCAAATTAATGTTCCAAAAGATGTTGCAAGAAAAGATCAACACTACATGCATAACTAGTCTCTCCAATTCTGGTCATTGTAAGAGAAACAATTCACACCTGAGGTTTAATCACTTTTTTTTTCATTTATTATTATTATTTATTTGAGAGAGACAGAGAATGTGTGTGCCAAGGCCTTCAATCTCTGCAAATGAACCTCAGGTTTCATGTGCCCCCTAGTGCACATGTATGGCATTGTACACTTGCATCACTGTATGTCTGGCTTACATGGGACCTGGAGATTTGAACACGAGTTCTTAGGCTTTGCAGGCAAGCACCTTAGCTGCTAAGCCATCTCTCCAGCCCTAATCACTTTTCTTTATTTCATCAATTTTTGTTCCGGAGGCCCTTGGGAAGAAAGCAAATATGTGTGATCTTTTTCATAGATGGGCTCCCAAGTGAACAAGGATGATAAGATATTGTAGTAATATTTGCAGCTCACAGAATAAGGTGATTGTTCACCTAGAAAGGTGCCATAAATGCCTACAGAAAGAAAAACTTCAAAACTAAGCATGACAGGGAACCTAATGACATTGTAGTTAAAGAAAATTGGATAAACCTGATATCAGGTGTCATCAAGGAAATATGAAGGACCCAATAGCCTTAGGAGCCAAAAAAGCAGTGGAAAAAAATTCCAATGAACCAAATGTGGAAAAAATAATGGTGTGTGCCCCGGCCAGTGGGGCTTCAACAGGAGCACGGACCCCAGAAAACCTGGAATGAAAGGGACAAGAGACACAAGGAACCGACAGCAAGACAGGAGTCTGATCAAGCTGCCAATTTTAATTTTTCTCAGGGTGCCTCTTATACAGCAGAACAGGGAAGTTTGTCAACAGTTTAGGTATTGCTACAGTTCCGTTTCAATAGGATAAGGTTCCGGCCCCAAAGGCACAAGATGTTTCACAGGATAAGGCCCCAGCCCCAAAGCCATGAGATAACGACTTTCTCATTCTTTATGGGTTACATTATTCTTTTTCTGTGCATGGGTTAACAACTGCAGACCTTGCGACTTTCCAGAACAGACAACTTATTACAAAATGGAGTCATTATTTAAGATGGAGGTACTTTTGCTTTCCTAGTGTCCAGTGGTTCCCCACAGGTGTGACTTTGAGCATCAGGACCACAAGCATGAATTTTAGAAGGCCATCAATGAGAACACAAAATAAGGAGGAGCCAGGTGTGCTGGCATAGGTTTTTGTTCCCAGCCTCTAGAGGAGGAGGAAGGAGGATTTCTATAAGTTCAAGGCCAGCCTGAGACTGCATAGTGAATACTAGTCTGAGCTAAAGCAAGACCCTACCTCAAAAAAAATGAGGAAGAAACAAATATGATGTCAGCTGTTATTTAGATCAGTTTGGAAGTGATGGAGGTGGTATGAAGAGACAGGTCACCATCAGGTGGACAACAACAAGATATGTAGTATACGATAAATTACCCACCAATTAGAAAGAAGAAGAGATTCAGTGTTAAGGGATGGAAAGGAAGATAAATTAAAACTTAAACTTATAAAGGGAGACAGAGACATGACTTAGCAGTTAAGGCATTTGCCTGTGAAGCCTAATGACCCGGGTTCAATTCTTCAGTACCCATGTAAGCCAGATACACAAGGTGGTTCATGCATCTGGAATTCGTTTGCAGTGGTTAGAGGCCCTGGTGTGCCCATTCTCTCCCCCCACCTCAAAAATAAATTAAATTAAATTGTAAAAAGAAAGTAATGAGAGGGATTATTATCAAAATACATTATGTGCATGTATGAAATTTGTTATTAAAATAAAATAGATGGGACAGGAGAGATGGCTTAATAGTTAAGGCATTTGCCTGTAAAGCCCAAGGATCCTGGTTCAGTTCTCCAGGACCCATGTAAGCCAGATACACAAGGGGCGCATGGGTCTGGAGTTCATTTACAGTGGCTAGAGGCCCTGATGCCCATTTTCTTTCTATCTGCCTCTATCTCTCTCTCTCTCTCTCTCAAATAAATAAAATAAAACATATTTTAAAAAAGAAAGAAAAACAAAGCTACTTTAAATAAAACATATTTAAAAAGAAAGTTACTTTAAAGACAGGAGTGGTAGCACACTCCCTCCCAGCACTCAGAAGGCAGAGGTAGGAGGATTACTATGAGTTGGAGGCCACCCTGAGACTACATAGTGAATTCCAGGTCAGCCTGCGCAAGAATGAAGCCCTACCTCAAAGATCTAAAAAAAAAAAAAAAAAAAAGTTACTTTAGTTGTACTATGAAATGGAGTAAAAAACTAATATGATTAGCAAAGCAAAATTTACTGTCCACTAAGTCTTCACCACAGAAAGAGAAAGTGTGGAATCAGGGAGGAGAGCAAAGAGTGACAGAGGAAGAAAGGGGAAGAGGCGAGGAGGGAGAGCAAAGAAGAAGGAGGAAAAGGAGCAGAGGAAAAGAAGGACAGGAGGTAAGAAAAAAGATAAGGAGGGAGGGAGGAAGGAAAGGGGGAGCGAGAGAGAAAGGGAAAGAAATTAATAAGAGTGGAAGGACTGTAAAAAAGGAATGGAGAAGGGAGGCTTTGATTCCAGTTAATCCAGGAGAATCACATAAACATGATCTTTTTTCAATAATTCACATCAACATAAAGGCAAGAAATACAAATTTACTAATCTTCAATATCTGTTAATCTGGCAAAGCAAGTCACTCATTAATTGTGTTTAATACAATATAAATACATATAGATATATACATCTATTTGAAGGTTTTTTCATTTTTTTTTGCTTTTTATTTTTATTTATTTGAGAGAGACAGACAGAGAGAAAAAGAGGCAGAGAGAGAGAGAGAGAAAGGGCCTCCAGCCACTGCAAACAAATTCCAGATGTGTGTGCCCCCTTGTGCATCTGGCTAACGTGGGTAATGGGGAATCGAGCATCAAACCAGGGTCCTTAGGCTTCACAGGCAAGCACTTAACCATTAAGCCATCCCTCCAGCCTGCTGTTTGAAGGTTTTCTAAGGTAGAAACAAAAGAAGGTGCTGAATCCAAAAGTTTTATATTAATCTAAGCTTTGCTTTGTATCAAATGTTTGAACTAGACCAATTTATCAACCATATTAGCCTTAATTTTTGGATATAAAATATTTGCAATAATATTCATCTCATAGTGTGACTTTAAAACAAAAACAATATGTGAATGATGTGTTACCACCATGGACTTCCATATTGTCCCAATAACATCTAGTCTGCTGGTGAATAGAATTTCTGTTTGTTAATATTAAATGAAATAATGTATTTAGAGGCACCTGTGAAACAGTAGATTAGCTCAACAAACCTACAAAATAATAAAATTAAGTTTTAAAAGATTGCTTTACCTACGTACATGTCCACATGATTCTTTTTAAGTTGACATTGAAAATGAACTTATTTTATCGAAGAACACCTTGTGGCCTTATTGAAGTTCTAAATATTCTGCATATTAAAATAAAACTGCTGTATTCCCTAGAGTATTTTCAATCACTATAAAACACCATCTTACTGCAGTGCATATTTTTTGGATGCAAGCCATATTTGACTTTGATACAAAACTGGCTGAGAGAAAAACACGGTACTGATTAGCTTTCTTGCCTCCACTAGATTTCCAGCATAATTACATACAACTCCACATTTTAGTTACATAAACATGGCCCTAATCTTACCTCCAAGATCTAGATTAAAATGATTCCAAACATACGGACCTCTGATCCTTTATAGTAGGTAATTGCAAAGAGTCTGCTCCTTCAAATATGCACAGTGTGTTAATTGCACAAAAACTAATGTGGGCTGGAGAGATGGCTTCATGGTTAAGGCACTTGCCTGCATAGGCAAAGGACCCACGTTCCATTCCCCAGGGCCGATGTAAAGCCAGATGCACAAGGTGGCACATGTGTCTGAGTTTGTTTGCAGTGGCTAGAGGCACTGGTGTGCCCATTCTCTCTCTCGCACTCTCTCTGCCTCTCTCTCCCTTTCAAATACATAAATATAATATAACAATGTTCATAAATAAAATATAATATTCTGCTAATATTTTAAAGATGATTTCATATTGTGATCAGTTAAGTATAATATTTATGCTTTTAGATTTGGTGCCGTGATTGTTTGCTTTATTTTCTGGTGGTGCATATAGGCAATCCCTCAAGCCCTGGCCCACATGTCCAACAGTGTCCCAAAAAGCATTCAGATTGGAGAAGGTTCTTGCTGTCAAGTAATAGAAACTCAATGCAAACTAAGAATGAAATCTACGAATTCAGATATTTGAGAAGAATATGGATAAATCCAAACATTCAAATCATGAAAATGGGATCACTCTTTCTTTTTTTTTTTTAAATTTTTTTTGTTTGTTTATTTATTTGAGAGTGACAGAGAAGGAGGCAGAGAGAGAGAGAGAGAGAGAGAGAATGGGCGCGCCAGAGCTTCAAGCCTCTGTAAATGAACTCCAGATGTGTGCGCCCCCTTGTGCATCTGGCTAACGTGGGTCCTGGGGAATTGAGCCTCGAACTGGGGTCCTTAGGCTTCACAGGCAAGCGCTTAACCGCTAAGCCATCTCTCCAGCCCAGGATCACTCTTTCAATAATTCAGCTTTACCTCCTGCATCTGCACTCTAGTCTCATCCATACATTACCATTGTAAAGAGAGTTGCCAGCAGCTGCAGGTACATAGGCAAGCATGCAAGAACAAAAGGCACTGACTGATTTTCACCAATCCCAGGAAGGATTCTAAGATCATCTCAAACTAAGTAGTACATATCCATCTTGAATGTAACTACTGGGGTCAGAGATGGAACATTCGGACAGGACAGGCCATTTATGGACTCTCCTGAAAGTGGACAATCTCATCTGTTAACCCAAGTCAAAATCTTACAACATGGCCGGGCACAGTGTTGCATGTCTTTAATCCAAGCACTAAGGAGGCAGAGATAGGAGGATCGCTGTGAGTTCAAGGCCAGCCTGAGACTATATAGTGAATTCCAGGTCAGTCTGGGTAGAATGAGACCCTACCTCAAAAAAAAGGAGGGCTGGAGAGATGGCTACACAGTTCAGGTGCTTGCCTGCAAAGCCTAAGGACCCAGGTTCAATTCCCCAGTACCTACATAAAGCCAGATGCACAAAGTGGCACATGCATCTGGAGTTTGTTTGCAGTAGCTGGAGCCCTTGGCATACCCATTCTCTCTCTCTCTCTCTCTCTCTCTCTCCCTCCCTCCCTCCCTCTCTGTCTTTCTTCTTTCAAATAAAAAAAAAATAAAAATAAATTTTAAAACCTTAAACATGGATGGACTGAGAGTATAAAAAAAGAAATGCTTTACCAAAGGAGAATTAGAGTACTGGTACCTCAGTAATGGTGCTGGTCATCAAAAATATGATGGCCGTCAAGGCACTGTGGAATATTAAGTGATCATATGCCACAGTGCATTTTCTCAACATGTGTGGATCTGAAAATGTCTTGACATTTAACAAAGAAGTCTCACACTGGAAAGTCTTGAGAATCACTGATCAATTCATTTATTCTTTAGAAGTATGTGGACTGGTACAGATCAAATGTCTGCTGTTTCTGTCTCTCATTGAAAGCAGTGTAGGGAATATGATGCCTGAGATACCTACTTTGGAATTTTCTTTGCCTGCAAATCACTAGCTCAGTGAGATTTACTGGTCCATTAAATAATGCAACAAAGCATCATGATCTCTAGGGAGCAGGAGACAGTATGAAAAGAAAATCTTATAAAGCACATTTTTAGGAAGAATTTTCTTTCAGTTGAATTTATTTCAGAATCATCTGAGGTTTCCAGGTTACCCAATTACACAATGTGCTTGTGAATTTCCCCTGTGCTAATTTGAAATTAGTTAGGCATTCTACATAGGAAGGCCTTCACTCTTAACATTTCCTTAGCTTAACACAAAGTAATTCTATGAGGTTAATTACCATGGTGCACTCTAATGAGCACAATTGCTGGAATCATTATGTTCTCATGACTGGTAAGGGCCCCCTTCTACTCATGTACCCTTCTAGCTACCTGAATGTTTATCCTTCCATGGAAGGAAAATCTATGGTGTCATGAAAGACTACTTCACAATTATGCATATGTTTTTATAAAATTGAGCTCTTGTTATAAACTTGGTCAACAGCCTATGGCGAGAGTTATAGGCCCTAGGTGCAAGGGGCGGGGGAAGCATACTATGAGTTATGCTAAAGGAGCAGCATGTTAAACTGCCTTTTAAATATCTATATTTGTTGCTATATATTAGTACTGCTTGAAGCCTCACTCACAGAAGTTTCTTACTACAATGGGCAGTAGTTAATGCAGAGGTGCTGTGGTGGTTTGATTCAGGGGTCCCCCATAAACTTAGGTGTTCTGAATGCTAGGTTCCCAGCTGATGGAGATTTGAAAATTAACACCTCCAAGAGGAAATATATTATTGGGGGCGGACTTAAGGGTATTATAGCCAGTGTCCCTTTGCCAGTGTTTGGCACACTCTCCTGTTCCTGTTGTCCACCTTATGTGTGCCAGGGGGTGATGTCCACCCTCTGTTCATGACATGCCATAATTTTCCCTACCATCAAGGAGCTTCCCCTCAAGCCTGAAAGCCAAATAAACCTCGTTTATCCCACAAGCTGCTCTTGGTTCGGTGATTTCTACAAGCAATGTGAATCTGACTGCAACAGGTACATAGCTGGCAAAATCGCAAAGAATATGTGATTACTGTATGCTCAGCTCCAAACAGGATGTTTAAACCATGCCCACTGAGGCTCAGGGAACCTCTCAGAAGATGGGATGGAAAGAACATAAAAGCAGGGGGAACTGGGAAATAAAAAAAAAGTAAGTACTTGCATGGACAAGTCTATTTGAATCAGCATGTCTCTCTGTGCAAATAAATAAATAAATAATATATCTTTAAAAATTTCAAAAGAAAAGTAACTTGTACACAGCTCATTCCCATTACTTCCTAGTAACTTATTTAAACTGTCATTCCTGAGGTTTGAAGGTATGATAATACCAAGTCCTAATGTTCTTTTTTACTTCGTTGAATTTATTTGAGAGAGAGTGTGTGTGGGTAGGCACACCAGGACCTCCTGCCACTGCAAAAAAAAAAAAAAAAAAAAAAAAAAAAGCTGTATACATATGCATCACTTTGCACATCTGGCTTTATGTGAGTACTGGGGAATTGAATCCAGGCCAGCCAGATTTGCAAGCAAAAGCCTTAATCACTGAGCCATCTCACCACCTTCCTTCTATTACTATTTATCTTGAATACTGTTTTTTTTTTTTTTTTTTTTTTTTTTTTTTTTTTTTTTTTTGGTTTTTTCAAGGTAGGGTCTCACTCTAGCCCAGGCTGACCTGGAATTCACTATGGAGTCTCAGGGTGGCCTCGAACTCACGGCGATCCTCCTACCTCTGCCTCCTGAGTGCTGGGATTAAAGGCGTGCACCACCACGCCCAGCTTTGAATACTATTTTTGATGTTGTTATTATTTTGAGACAGGGTATTTCTCCTAGGCCAGGCTTGCCTGAAACTCCTAGCAATCCTCCTGCCTCAACTTCCTAAGGCTGGGATTACAGGCATTATCTACCATGATCAAATTCTTCAATCACTTAACTATTTTCTTCTGTTTCACTGGATTTACTGTGCTCATTGCTGTCTTCTATTTATGAACTGCTTATCTTATATGCTGTCTGTAGTCATGTTTGTGATCTTATTTTCTTTCCAAGTCTATCTTTATATATTATTTTTTATTTTTATTTATTTGTTTGAAAGCAGAGAGAGACAGAGAGAAAATGGGTGTGCCAGAGCCTCCAGCCACTGCAAATAAACTCCAGATGTATGCACCCCTTTGTGCACCTGGCTGCATGTGGGTGCTGGGGAATTAAACCTGGGTCCTTAGTTAGGCCTTGCCTCACTATTCTGCTAATGTCTTCCACCTGTTATTACAAGTAATGATGTCCAGCTTCTGATTGTCAGTCTTTGTCCTGCCAGCATGAAACTTCCTCTCCAGACTATAAGCCAAAATAAAACCACTCTTCCCAAAACTCTTTCTGGCCAAGTGTTTTGTCCCAACATCATGAAAGTAACTACAACAGATAACTACTTCCAGAATGGTCCTTAAAAATGCATACCTGGGCTGTAGAAATGGCTCAGCAGTTAAAGTAGTTCTTTGCAAAGCCTGATGGCCTGAGTTTGTTCCCCAGTACCAGATGCACAGAGTGGCACGTGCATCTGGAGTTTGATTGCAGCAGCAAAGGGCCTGACACACTCAAAATCTCTCTCTCTCTCTCTCTCTCTCTCTCTCTCCAAATAAATGAATAAATACAATCACATACCTTCTGTAGCAAACAGCCTCAGGTTCACTGAGATGAAATTCCAGACCAGGCACAGTTATGGAGGAAGGGATTTATTGAAGCTTACAGATCCAGGGGAAGTTCCATAATGGCAGAAGAAACTGGCCTGCCTTCACAGGTCCAAGCAGAGAGAGAGCAGTACAAGCCTAAAGGTCAAAAGCCACAGCACACTTCAGGAACTCCAGCTAGGCACACTTTGCATATCTTTAGGTTGTAATCTGAAATCCACCACCACACTTTAAGATCCACCCAGTGACCTTGCCTCCAGCCAGGTGGCTAGAGATGCAAACTACAGATAAGCAACTGAATATATTGGGGGCCATCTATTCTATTCAAACCACCACATTCCGCCCCTGGCCCCCAATAGATTTATAACCATTACACATTGTAAATTGTACTCAGTTCAATTTTAAAAGGTCCCCACAGTCTTGACCAATTTAAGATATGAAGGCCTGTAAAATCAAACAAGTTAAACATTTCTAACATATAAATGCACGGAGTAAACATTTTCAATTGGTATAAGGCATAGCAAGGAGAGACTAAAACAATGCAAACTCAACCATCATCAAACAAACATCTAACTTCTGCAGTTCAAGTTCAATATATCCAGAGACTAACAGTCTCCAGACTTTCCAATTCTGCCCCTCCAGCTGGGTAGAGTAGCCAGGGAACATTTCCATCCCAGGACAACAATGCGCTCCATGGTAGCCCTTGCACAGTCCTGGTATATACAAAACATCTTTAGGTCTTCATGTAAACCATGGTCCATCTTCCAAAGGCTCTTTCAGCCTATCAAGGCATCAGGCCCTACCTCATGCAGCATCTCAGTGGCAGCTCCTGGGAGCATGTGCAATTCACGGCCACTCCATGCATTTTTCATGCTTCTGAAACCAATACCAGGTGTGCAGGACACAGCCATATTTTTAATTCACAGATGAAATAAATCATAGCCTTGAAAAGCAGGTTCCTTCTCCAGTCAACTCTTTCCAAAAGTGTTTGCATTTCTGTGATAGTCTTTCCTCAGGCATCCTTTCCATTGTTTTAATGTAAAGCAGTTGGAACATCTTCCTTAAGATTGCTAATGTGTTTGCCAATAGCAGGTTCAGTAACCTAAAACCAGTCTCAGTGCCTGTAATTTTAACTTGCTTGAGGTTTTCCAGCTTAAAATCTTAAGTCTCTCAGTCCAATATCTCTAGCCAAGCACATCAGTCCATTACAAATTTAACCCTGATCAAACACTCTGGGCCTGGGCAGCAGGACGCAGCCAGCCCTTATGCCAGTAGCCCAGTTCCAACAAAGTCCTCTGCAGTCTTTCCTTCCCCTTAGAAAGCTCATAAGCCAAGCCTTGAAGTTCAATGCTATCTGCATTTAGCATTCTCAGACTCTCATCAGAATAGTCCATAAAACTTGGCTTACCATTCCAGACGACATCTTCAGTTGCAAGCACCAAGTCCATGCCT
The DNA here is from genome assembly GCA_036346955.1 of Dipus sagitta. NCBI lineage: Eukaryota > Metazoa > Chordata > Mammalia > Rodentia > Dipodidae > Dipus > Dipus sagitta. Next base: position 18,964,760 of record CM070776.1, on the reverse strand, counting down.
ATTCCTCCAAAACAAAGATTCCACAAGATCAACATCCACATAGTAAGGTTCATCTCACCCCACTACTGGTACCAAATTCTGTCGCAGCAGCCTCAGGTTCACTGAGATGAAATTCCAGACCAGGCACAGTTATGGAGGAAAGGATTTATTGAAGTTTACAGATCCAGGGGAAGTTCCATAATGGCAGAAGAAACTGGCCTGCCTTCACAGGTCCAAGCAGAGAGAGAGCAGTACAAGCCTAAAGGTCAAAAGCCACAGCACACTTCAGGAACTCCAGCTAGGCACACTTTGCATATCTTTAGGTTGTAATCTGAAATCCACCACCACACTTTAAGATCCACCCAATGACCTTGCCTCCAGCCAGGTGGCTAGAGATGCAAACTACAGATAAGCAACTGAATATATTGGGCCATCTATTCTATTCAAACCACCACACCTTCCATAAAAGATTTCTCATACTTTAGGAGTCAGTTAATTGTTGTTGTTGTTGTTGTTTGAGAATGGGTCTCAAAACTCAGTTTATCTTCAAACTCACTATGTAGCTGAGCATGACTTTGAACTCCCAGCCATCCTTCCTCCACCTCCCAAGTGCTGGGATTACATGCATGCACCACAACACCTAGCTCAAATGTCTTCTTATTAAAGTATCTGCCTCATCTAAAGCAGCCTCCAAAGGATACTCATTATTTGTTATAACATCCTATTTGTGTCCTTTCTAACACTTACAATTTACATTTTTATTTCTCTTTTACATGCTTATCATCTTTCTCCTGGACCTGCTCAACATACTATGTCAATACAATAGCAAGCATAGCACATTGTATAACACCAGAGAAGCACTCTATCCAAATAAATGAATAAGTGTAGTAATGGACAAATGAATGAACTCAGTCCTTCAAATTACTGTGTCAACCCATAAAATACAATGGGCCAATAGCTCAAAGAAAGAACTGAATAGAAACCCATACTATTCACGAGACATGTGTAGAAAGACAAGTGAGAAGCCCTTTGAGAAATCCTGAAAGGTCATGATGGTTGGTAATAACATCTGACCATCAACTCAAAGGTACAGGCATTCTCTCCCTCTCCCTCTTCTCTCCCCTCTCTCCTTAGCTAGACACGTTTTAGGACTCTGCATCACACCACAAAAGAAGAAAGGTGCCTCTGAAATACATGGTAAAGATATTATAAACCAGAAGAGATAGAAGCTTTCATGAGTATTCATCATTTTCTGATACTTTATTTGTTTATTTGAGAGAGAGAGACAGACAGAGAGAGAGAGAGAGTATGGGCACACCAGGGCCTCCTCCTGCTACACACAAACTCCAACTTGCATGCACCACTTTTTTACATGGATACTGGGGAGTTGAACCCATGCCATAAGGCTTATGCAAGCTAGCGCCTTTAACTGCTAAGCCATCTCTCCAGCCCCCAAAATATGACTTTTTAAATATTTTATTTATTTATTGGTAAAAGAGACAGACAAAGAGAGGCATATAGAGAGAATGAGTGTAGCAGGGCCTCTAGCCACTTCCAACGAACTCCAGGGCTGGAGAGATGGCTTAGCAGTTAAGGTCCTTGCCTTCAAAGTCTAAGGACCCAGGTTTGATTCCCCATGACCCATGTAAAGCCAAATGCATGAACTCCAGACACATGTGCCACCTTGTGCATCTGGCTTACATGGGACCTGGACAATGAAACCTGGGTCCTTAGGCTTCACAAGCAAGCACCTTACTCATTAAGCCATCTCTCCAGACCTGAAATATGACTTTTGATTAGTCAAAGATCCTGGAATACACACACATATATGCTCTCTTACTCCCTCTCCTCTCTCTTTCCCTCGTCCTCCTGCGTGTATATGAGTCTCTTCCTTTTACTTTTCTCATCCTCTCATTATATTTATGACAAGCACAATAGCTTTGAATGAGGAAACCAATATTCTCCTAAAAGTGATAAGCCAGGCATGGTGAGTCATGACTATAATCCCAACACTTGGATGTCTGAGGCAGGAGAATTGCTACAAGTTTGGAGCCAGTCTGAGTTGCATAGTGAGTTCCAGGCTAGCTCATGTTATAGTGTAAGACTCTATCTCAAACAAAGGGAGTCATGGGGCAGGGCAGATTGCATAGTGGTTAAGGCACTTGTCTGCAAATCCTAATGACCTGAGTTCAATTCCCCAGTGCCCACATAAAGCCAGATGCACAAAGTGGTGCATGCACCTGGAATTCATTTGCAGCAACTGGAGGCCCTGGTGTGGCCATTCTCTCTCTCTCTCTTCTCTCTCTCTCTCTCTCTCTCTCTCTCTCTCCTTGCAAATAAGTAAATAAGAATATTTGGATTAAAAGGAGGCATAATACCTCCCTCGGGGAATTTAGGGAGCATCCAGTGGTGTCACTGATCAGAAATTCTTTTGTGAATAATGAAGCCCTATACTCATATAAGTGTTGTCATACTGATAGTAGCCATAGCAACAGCAGTAGCAGCAGAAGCTACATTCCTGGCACCAGATGAAAACCAATCAGGAACACTTGTCTGGCTAATCGTTGGAACAGGTGGTCAAATGTTTATTTGCATATGCAATTGAAGAGCACCTGAATCCTACCTCATTTGAGGCTAGAAAGAAGCACAGTGAATATGCCATAAGTTACAAAGCTACTGAAGCGATCTAATGCTGCAGCAGCTGGATCCTGTGCAAATGCAACATCGGTCATGAAGATGTGACCTGGCCTGGTGGGGCATTCCTGCAATCCCAGCTCTCACTTGGAAGATGGAGGCAAGAGGATCAGGAGTTTAAGGTCATTCTTTGCTGTATAGTGAGTCTGAGGGGCAACATGAGACCCCATCTAAAAAAAAATCATGAAGATCTTCAACTGATGCTGGAAGCTAAGGACACTGAGAGACAGAATGATGGCTGTCATTTAAACTCTTCCCTCCACCTGCATATGTGCCTACTTCCAGCCTACTTTTTATGCAAAAGTGACTTGGAAGCTGGGCATGGTGGTGCACATCTTTAATCCCAGCATTTGGGAGGCAGAGGTAGGAGGATCACTGTGAGTTCAAGGACACCCTGAGATGACAATGAATTCCAGGTCAGCCTGGGCTACAGTGAAACCGTACCTCGAAAAAAAAAAATGTGACTTGGGTTTTCAAAACACAATAAATCATGCTGGAGGTACATTAATATGTGATGATATTTCACTTAATATCATTGCCTATGCATTTTCTACGCTATCACATCATATTCATAAGTGGCAGTTTACATAGAATAACAAAATAATTCAATTAATGCTGTACTGTAGAACATTTAAGCATTGTCCTTTTAATTACCATTTGATGATACATAAAATTTCATGACCACAAATTATCCTGAAATTAATAAATTATACAACAAACAATCTTGTCTGCATAGTGTCATTTACACTAACTCTGTTCATGTTAGTTACTTATTACTGCTGTGACAAAATACCTAAGAAAACTAGTAAAGGAGAAAGATTTATTTTGGCTCAAGGCTGCAGAGGTTTAAGTCCATGATCCAATGGCCCCATCACCATGGAACTGTGTCAAGCCATATAATCATTACAAATAGTGTATTCTGGAATTGAAACAGAGATGTTCAGCTCATTGTGGCTGAGAAACAGGGAAGCACACCCACACTAGCAGGCATCCCCTTTCATTCCATCCATGTCCAGCTCTATTAGATTGTGTCACCAATAGTCAAGGTGTGCTTTAGTTAATACTTTTTTGCAAGACATTCAGGCACTCTCTGAGGAGTGTTTTACTAAACTAGCATCTCCCAATCCAATCAAGTTGACAATCAAAATGAACCATTACACCACTTTTCTTATAATTGGTATATTTTTCTTCATTCTACAAATAAAATAAAATTTTAATTTGGGGGCTGGAGATATGAATCATCAGTTAAGGCACTCGCCTGAAAAGCCGAATGATTTGGGTTCAATTCCCCAGTATCCACGTAAAAAGCAAGATGGACAAAGTGGCACATGCATCTTGAGCTCATTTGCAGCAACTAGAGGACCTGGCATGCCCATTCTCGCTGTGTGTCTGTGTCTCTTTCTGCTTGCAAGTAAATAAATATTTTAATTAAATTTTGCAGGCCAGAGAGATGAGTCAGTGATGGAGGGGCTTGCCTACAAAGCCTGAGGACCCAGCCTCAATTCCCCAGTCCCCATATAGAGCCAGATGTACAAGGTGGCACATGTGTCTAGAGTTAGTTTGCAGTGGCTAAAGGCCCTGCACACACATTCTCTCCCACCTCCTCTCTCTCTCTCTCTCTCTCTCTCTCTCTCTCTCTCTCATAAATAAATAAAATATTCTTAAAAGATAAATTTTAGAGGCTGGAGAGATGACTTAGCAGATAAGGAGCTACCCTGCAAAGCCAAAGGACCCAGGTTCGATTCCCCAAGACCTATGTAAGCCAGATCCACAAGGTGGTGCATGCTTCTAGTTTGTTTGCAATGACTGAAAGCCCACTTGTGCCCATTCTCTCTCCCTCTCTCTCTCTCTCTCTCTCTCTTTCTCTTAAATAAAATAAATTAATTTAAAAATAAAATAAATAAATTTTAGTCCAAGTTGATAAACTCCATTAAATCTCAATTTAAATAACTGATCTGAGGGCTAGAGAGATGGCTCAGTGGCTAAGACACTTGCCTGCAAAGCTAAAGGACCCAGGTTGGATTCCCCAGTACCCATGTAAAGCCAGATGCACAAGGTGGTGCATGCATCTGGAGTTTGTATTGGCTGGAGGTCCTGGCACACCCATTCTCTGCCTCACTTCTCTCTATCTCCCCTCTCTGCTTGCAAATAAATAAATAAAATTGATCTGCATTTCACTTGGGTGAACTTATATTGTAATTTATGTTTGCATCTGCTATTGATTCCTAGAAATATAGGATCCCCTCTGTCTTGCAGACATGACGTGGCCATTCCTTTCATTTATGACCTCAGAGCAACTATTGTTGCCTACACATGACTTACACAGTATTAATCCTATCAACATTCCATCATGAACGATTGAGGAGGGCATGAGGACCTCATCCTTCCCTGAAGAGTTTTTGGAAGTTAATGGTTGCTGGATTAGACATTTTCTTCAGTGGTATAGCCACTGGCAAGTTGAAAGTGCTCTGGTAAATGATCTCTCTATGGTGGGTTGAAATAAATGAACCCTGTAGGCTAATGTGGTTTGAATATTTGGTCCCCAGCTATTGGCAGTTTGGGAAAGTTGTGGGGCTTTCTGAGAGGTGGAGCCTTGCTATAGAAGGTGTGTCACCATGGTTGGGCTTTGGAACAATATAGTACATATCCAAATGGGTATTTAGATTACTTCCTCCATAGTGCTGTGGAGATGTGTTGCCTGGCTGGCTGTCTGCTTGTGCCATGCTTTCCCTGCCATAGCAAAACTTCCTCAAATCCATTCCTTCCATTAGCTGCTTCCAGTCAGGTGTTTTGTCCCAGAAGTGAGAAGGTAACTGCTATGCTTCCACCTATGCTCATGCAAGCAACCCTAATTAAACTGGGACACAGAGAGAGAGAGACAGAGAGAAGAGATCAAAGTAGAAAACAGTAGTTGGGAAGAAGGAGTTGATCAGTGGAAAGTGGCAGGGAATGTAATGAAAGGGATTATGACCAAAATACATACTGGGGACTGGGGAGTTGGCTCAGCAGTTAAAGGTACTAGCTTGCAATGATTGACAGCCCAATTTTGATTCCCTAGTACTCATGTAAAATCAGACACATAAAGTGGCACATGCATCTGGAGTTCATCTCTCTATATCCCTCTAATAAATAAATACAAATATTATTTTATGAAAAAGATTGATAGAAAGAATTGGCATGCCAGGGCCTCCAACCACTGCAATTGAACTCCAGATGTGTGTACCACCTTGTGTGCATGTGTGATGTTATGCATGTGTTACTTTGCACATCTGGCTTACATGGGATCTAGGGAGACAAGCATGGGTCCTTAGGTTTAGCAGACAAGTGCCTTAACCGCTAAGCCATCTATCCATCCCCAAAACATTTTTAAAATTTGTGTTTGTTTGTTTGTTTTTATTTATTTGAGAGCGACAGAGAGAGAGAATGAGGCAGAGAGAATGGGCACGCCAGGGCTTCCAGCCACAGCAAGTGAACTCCAGACGCATGTGCCCCCTTGTGCATCTGGCTAACGTGGGTCCTGGGGAATCGAGCCTTGAACCGGGGTCTTTAGGCTTCACAGGCAAGCGCTTAACTGCTAACCCATCTCTCCAGCCCCCCAAGATATTTTTTATATAAAAAAGAAACTAAGATGGGTGTGGTGGTGGGCATCTATAATCCCAGAACTCAGGGGGCAGAGGTAGGAGGATCACCTTGAGCTCGAGGCCACCCTGAGACTACATCATGAATTCCAGGTCAGCCTGGGCTAGAGCGAGACCCTACCTCAAAAAAAAAAAGAAAGAAAGAAACTAACCTAAAACCTACTCATGCATTCATTCAGATCCAGTTACAGCTGTTTTTCATTCCCAATTTTCCCTATCTGTTTTTATTTTGAGAATTTCATATATGAAGATTTATACAATGCACTTTGATTCCCTCACTTACCCTCTCTCTCTCTTCCTTCTTCCCCTCCCACTAAAATCCCCTCCCTAACAGATCCCCATTCTACTTACATGTATTATTTTTTTTGTTTTTGACCCACTGATTTAAATCAGGATCACTTGCCCAGTCACAAATGGGAAGCTATTTACTCACTGTCCAGTAGCTACCACACTACAGGACATGACTTCCCCTTTCCCAGCAATGATCAATTTCCACAATTTACTCTGGAAAGCGTGGGTTCTCATGGATTTTTCCCTCACCCATGATAAGATAGTTAAAGGCTCAGTTGTGTTCAGGAAACCCCTTCTGCTGTGAGTCCATGAGGGCAGCAGACACTTCGCATTTGTCAGCCCCACTTCTCATGCCCCTGCTTTTACATTTTTCCTGCCTCTTGCTCCATGAGTTTCCCTGAGCCTTGTGGTTGTAGTTTAGGTTTTATGTTAGGGCTGAGCACAAACTGGTTGCTTATTCTTGGTAACTTTGTCATGTGTGGGTCTCTGTAATCACCTCTACCCTCTGCATAAAGCAACTTTTATGTTCGAGGCTGTGAGTGGTACCAATCTATGGGGATAAGTACAGATGTTTAAATGGTAGCTTGAGTGTTCAGCAGTAAATTTGACATTCAGGCACACCCTCCAAGGCTCATAGACCATTGCAGAAGAGATGGCTGAAAGAATATAAGAAAAAAAAAGACCATAAGAGCCAAAGGAAGGGAAGAGTGCTTTGCAAGACTTGCAATACTGTCTTCCAGATACAAGGGGGCCATTGCATTCATGATCTCACAGTGGCTTACCTACACAAGACCTGCATAATTAGAGGGGAGAAATGATGACATCAAAATAGAAGACAGGATAGTTGGAAAGAAGAAGGAATCCAGTGGAGGGGGTATAAGGTAAGAGGGAAGGGGAGGATGGTGGGAGGGGATTATAATCGTGGTATATTGTCTATATGTATGTAGGTTATCAATAAAATGTTTAAAAAATAACATATGGACACCTACTTCTTCAGTGTGTGTGTGTGTGTGTTAAAAAAGAGAGTTTGGGCAGAAATATTTTGTGGTGGTGAATGACACTGTGACCAAATGCCATAGGTTGTTATTAGAAAAAGTTCAGTGCCGGGGTGGAATACCATCCAGTATGTTGTTGGTCAGAGAGGTCACTGATGCCCCTAAAACAATAGAGGTTATTGTCAAGGCTCTTGGTTGCCCACCAGAACTAGATGGTAAGACCCTATTGCTGAAGAGTCCACATGCTTGTGCTGCAGGTCACAGAGAAATGAAGCTAGAATTGAGCTGGATGTCTGTTGACTAGCTGTTAGTACGCTAGAAAGAAATGTGCAGCCTGTTGGGGGAGAAAAGTCATCCATAGTGTTAATCAGTAAGCTTTAAGGCTGGCCAGCCAGGCAAAATGTACCAACACATGCAATGGTGGTATGTCTGTTATGGAGGAAACTAACTGCTCTCTGATAAGACATGAGGCCCACTTCAGAGAAGAGAATTCCTGCCTAGTACTAAAACTCTAATAACAATAACAAAAAAAAACTGGGACTGGGGCTGTGATAAACCTTAGGAGGGACTACTACTATGGCTAAATGGATAAACTGCCCTCTAAAGATTCATGTTTTAACCATATATTAATGGTACTCTCACTTTTGGTTGGAGCTTTTTTTTTTTTTTCTTTTCAGATAGTGGTGACCACTGGGGTGACTCAAAACTCACCACAGTGCTGAGAAGCAATGACATTGGGGTGCTCAGTTCTAAGTGAAACATTATCACACTCTCCTAGCCTCTGGAACCATTGTGGAAGACATATCAGAAAGAATGTAAGAGCCAAAGGAAGGGTAGGACTCCTGACAATGCTGTCTTCCAGACATAAAATGGCCTTGATATTCATGACCTCACAGTGCCTAACACTGCCTACACAAATGATAGCATCAAAATCAAAGAGAGACTAATTGGAAATAAGAAGGAATTCAAGGAGGTGGATTTGGGAGGGGGTAATGGAGGCAGTGGGAGGGAATCATCATGCTTCATTGTCTAAACTTATAAAAGGTGTCAATAAAAAAGTTTTAAAAATAAAATTAATGGGGGAAATTTTTGAAAAATAAGATAAAGGGTTACAACACTGGCAAGAGGAAGCTGGCTATAACATCCATAAGCCCCCTGCAACAATACACTGCCTCCAGGAGGCTTTAACACCCAAATTGCTATCAGCTAGGAACCTAGCATTCAGAACACCTAAGTTTATGGGGAATGCCTGAATCAAACCACATCAACTATCTGAAAGATAGGTAATTAGTCGACAGCTGTGCCACCCTGCACATGCCCGATTTCATCTCAAAAATATGAAGTCTACAGGTAGGAATCAGACCCCAAGTCCAACTGGGGAGGCAGATTTAATATTTCACTAAATAAGCAAATTTGGGGAGGATTCCAGACCAAGAGAGCTCCTATATTGGGTTCAGGGCTGAAGAGAGAACTTCAGTGGGTAAAGGTCTTGCTGTACAAGTATGAGGACTTTAGTGCAAGCCTCAAGCACACATGTAAATGCCAGACAGGCTGGCACTGGGGAGGCAGACATAGGATTCCTGGGGAACACTAGACTTGCAGAATTAGTGAGCTCTGGGTCCAAGTGAAAGACCTTTTCTAATTAAATAAGGTAGAGGGCAATTGGAAAAGACTTCCCAAAATCAGTCTCTGGCTTCCGTATGCATTTGAATACACATACACAAAAGGTGGGTAAGGGGGCCTCTGTACAAAATCGTGTTAGTTCCAATAGACTATGATTGAGCTATTATGTGTATATCTCAAGTTACAGTGTTTATTGATTGACATTGTGCTTGAATAGGATTTCATCTGGTTTGTTAACCATTATGTCCCCTCTGCCTAGATCTGTATGTGCCACATAGAGGCTCAGTTTTTTTTTTTTTTTTGTTGTTGTTGTTATTTATTTGTTTTTAATAAGTTGGGTACAACAACCTAAAAAAAAGATAAAGGGTTGATATTCTGCCCAACTAATATGATCAGAGTATTTCCTCTACCTCAGGACCTAGGTCCGTAGCCACAGACTTTTGGCCAGGCTTACAATACTAGACATGATTTATTTCCTGTAGAACAGGCATCAAATCCAATCAGAGAACAATTGTTTACTCCCATAAATCTCCTGCTACTATTGCACCCGTGAACACATCAAGACTAAGGGCATGTGAATAAGCCATATGAAAACCTACTATTTGTTAAGCCAGCTTAAAATATAGTTTTTTAAATGGTGCTGGAGAGATTTCTCAGTGGTTAAAGGTGCTTGCTTGCAAAGTCTGATGGCACAGTTTCAATCCCCCCAGTATCCCTGAAAAGCCAGATACACAAAATGGTGCATGCATGTGGAGTTTGTTTGCAACAGCAAGAAGCCCTAGTGAGCCCATTCTCTTTCTTTCTCCTATCTCTCCTTCTCTCTCTGAAATATATATATATATCATTTTCAAGTGTTTAAATGCAGATCCCCTACATAAGTGGATAAAGCTGCTTTCAGAAGGCATAGTATATCATTCAAGAATCCCAGTGCTGGGCTGGAAGATGACTCAGTAGTTAGTGCACTTGCCTGCAAAGCCTAACTAACAACCGGGGTTCAATTCCCCAATGTCCACATAAAGCCAGATGCATGAAGTTGCATGTATCTCAAATTCATTTGCAGTGTCTGGAGGCTCTAGGAAGCCCATTCTATCTGTCTGTCTCTCTTCTCTCTATCTCTCTCTGCTGGCAAATAAATAAATAAAAATATTTTTAAAAGAAATCCCAGAGCCAGGCTGGATCAGTGATTGATGCACTTGTCATCAAAGCCAAAGAACTGAGGTTCAATTCCCCAGTACCCACATAAAACCAGATATACAAGGTGGTGCAAACATCTGGAGTTCATTTGCAGTGGCTAGAGACCTGACATGCGCTCTCGCTTTCTCTCTCTTTCTCTGTGTTTGTGTGACTTTCTGCCTTTTTCTCTCTCTATCTATATTAGATAAACAAATATTTTTTAAAGTCCAGTGCCAGAGATGAGGTACCTCTCAGTGAGTCATTGGTCAAGGATGCCACAGAAGCCCCTAAAACAATATTGGCTATTGTAATTGCTGTTGGTTACCCACAAAAGCTAGAAAGTAAGCCCAAGTTTCTAAAGACACCACATACTTTTGTTTCAGAAGGTTTAAAAAAAAAAAACTTGGAGCTGGAGAGATTGCTCAGTAGTTAAGGATCTTGCCTGTAAAGCCTAACAGCCTGGGTTCAATTCCCCAGTACCCATGTAAAGCCAGATGCACAAAGTAGACCATGCATCTGGAGATCATTTGCAATGGCTGGAGACCTTGGTGTGCCCATTCTCTCTTTATCTCTCCCCTTGCAAATAAATAAGTAAAACATATTTAAAAAAGAAAGAAAGGAAGGAAGAAAGGAAGACAGCAAGCAAGCAAGCAAGCTGGAGAGATGGCTTAGCAGTTAAATGGAACAAAATCCAATGAACCAGGTTCCATTCCGCAGGACCCACATAGGCCAGATGCATAAGGTGACTCATGCATCTTTCTCTCTCTCTCTCTCTCTCTCTCATATGTAAATAAATAAAATATTTTAAAAATATACCAGGCTGGATCCAAGCTGGAAGCTTACTTCCTACTGGCTAGCTTTCTTCATAGCAGAAGGTAGTATACAAGCTGCTGGAGGAGAAAAGCCATTAACAATCCTGCACATTTATGCACCTTATATCCTATCTTCCCTATCTTAGCAAACACAACTCTGCTCATAATTCCTCTCCCTAGATCTTGCCGTGTTCTTCAAAAGTAATTTCAACAACCACCTCCTCTTGTTGCTTTTAACATTAGGCTCCTCCACGGTGTGGTATACCCTAACACAACTCTTCTTCGATATACATCATACTAGAGTTGACATTATTTATAATCTTAGTCCTGTTTACACCAATTTGCAGAATTCTTACTTCACAATTGGCTTTACTACATATTCCCTAGTCATCTAGGACTCTGAAGCAATAAAGTAAACTTGCATAGAACAGGGCCTCCTCCTCTATATTGCACACACACACACACACACACACACACACACATTGTGTCTTTTCACCACATGCTTAAGACACAGTGTTCTAACCTGAAGAAAACAGAGACAAACCATTCAATAAAGACTCAGTGAAAACAATGAGCCAGTCTGCTTTTACTTTAGATTTTTTTTTAAATTTTATGTGTGTGAGTGTGTGTGTGTAGGCATGTCCATATACAAGCATATGCCCATCTGGCTTGATGTGAGTGGCTTGAGAAATGAACCCAAAGTGATATGCTTTTGTAAAAGAGGCACCTTAAAACACTGAGCTGTCTCTGCAGTCCCCAAGTCTCCATTTATAACAAACTATTTCTCAGTAAGAAAAATAAAATATCCATGGTGATAATTTATCATGAGGCTTTTTAGCATACCATTTACTTGCCTGTTAACAAAATAATTTTATTTGATACTTGGACCTTCCAGTTAAGATGGCAGCATAGTAGCCATGCAAAAACAGCCTGGGGGTGGGAATGAGCAGAAAAACACAATACACTGTTCTACCAAAAAGTGAATGTGTGAAGGTGTATAAAGAACTATCAGCCATAGCAGAGAAACAGGAGAGACCCAGATCTTCTAGCAACCACACAAGCAGCCACAATAGGCTTCAGGAACCAGCTAAATAGCTCCTGAGAAAGAGGACCACAGGGACGCAGCTCCAGTACAACTTCCGTAAAAGCCAATGCCAGCAATAACTGCAGATCCCAGGAGGGGAGATAAACCACAGAACATCAAGCAAAACTGATCAGAATAGAAGATCCACTGACCCAGCCAGCCTAGCTGAGCCCACAGTACAACAGAGAGGGACCCAACAGGTCATGCAGCATAGGTGAGACCAGAAGCCATTCCAAAAGGTAACAGCCTACTCACACTGGGTCAATATCTTCCCCAAAGCCTGGTATATAGGTCTGCATTGGAAGTGCTAATCACACCTTCCATATCAGGGCAGGTTATGTTTTAGATTTGATTAATAGTTGGCTGTACCATTCTTAAATAAGCTGTATTTTCGGAGTTGTCTTTTATTGCTTCTTGACTTTATAGTGCCTTTGTCTTTCTCTTCTGTCAGTCTTGGGGGCATGGTCTAACTTAGCCTCAGACTGATCTGGAATCCTTTCCAGACCAGAAATCTCAGCCTCCTAGTAGACAGTATTAAGGGTGTGGGACAACACACACCCTTAGAGACTTTGACTTTGTTAGATTATCTGTTTGTTTTAATGGTCACTCTTACACAAATACTCCAAGCTGGTTTTGACTGAGTGTGTATATTGCCCAGTTGAATTTTAGAAATTGTCTGTATTTTGATCCACCCAGCCTACTAGAATACTTGCATATCAAGCAAACCCAACACCTAGGGTCATTTCTGCTGTTACTCTAGGAGTAATACAAGAGCCATACCTGGCACCTTATGCTCCTACCCTGAAAATATATATAATGTAGAATTTACACATCTAAAAATACTGCAGATAATTAGAAAACCAAGCATCAAATTGACTCAAGATGCAAAAATCTCTACATTACAATACAAGAAACACAAAAAATCAAGTCAATGTGCTTTCTCCAAAAATCACAAATTCATCAGAAATGATTTGTAGTGAGACTGATTTAGATGAAATGCCTGACAAAGATTTGAAAAAAAAATGACTATAACTATGTTCAAAGAAATAAAAAAAAAATCAAAGCAATCAAAGAAAAGAAACAAACTTCTGAAGGAGAACACAGAAAACTAACTTAATTGAAATAAGGAGGTGAATGCAAGACATTAATAAGGAAATAGAAATACTAAAGAAAAACCAATCAGAAATACTAGAAATGAAAAACATAGCAAGCCAAATAAAAATTTAGGTAGACAGTCTCACCAGTAGAATGGATGAAGGAGGGGACAGAATATCTAAGCTAGAAGACCAGGTGGCAGATCTAATACAGTCCAACAAAGAGAAAGACAACCTAATAGGAAAGTATGGATGGGAATTTCAAGACATTCAGGACACTATGAAAAGATCAAACATAAGAATTCAGGGTATAGTAGAAGGAGAAGAATTTCACCCCAAAGGGATACTAGGTGTTTTCAATAAGATCATAGAAGAAAAATTCCCACAAATAGGGAAAGAGATGCCAATACAGATACAGGAAGCCTTAGAATGCCAAACAGTCAAAACCAGGAAAGAAACTCTCCTCATCATATTGTAGTTAAACTACCAAACACACAAACTAAAGAAAATATATTGAAATCAGTTAGGGAAAAACATCATGTCACTTACAAAGGCAAGCCCATCAGGATAACAGCACATTATTCAACACAAACTTTAAAAGCCAAATGGCTTGGAATTATGTATTCCAAGTTCTGAAAGATAACAACTGTCAACCAAGATTACACTATCCAGCAAAGCTTTTCATCCAAATTGATGGAAAAATAAGGACATTACACACACACACACACACACACACACACACACACACACACATATATATATATATATATATATATATATATATATATGCTATGGACTGGAGGTATGGCTTAGCAGTTAAGGCACTTGCATACAAAGCCAAAGGACCCAGAAAAAAAAAAAGGGCTGGAGAGATGGCTTAGCAGTTAAGCTCTTGCCTGTGAAGCCTGAGGACTCCGGTTCGAGGCTCGATTCTCCAGGACCCACGTTAGCCAGATGCACAAGGGGGTGCACACATCTGGAGTTCGTTTGCAGTGGCTGGAGGCCCGGGCACGCCCATTCTCTCTCTCTGTATCTGCCTCTCTCTCTCTCTCTGTCTCTGTCTGTTGCTCTCAAATAAATAAATAAAAATAAACAAAAAAGGACCCAGATTCGAGTCCCCAGAACACACATAAGCCAGATGCACAAGGTGGCACATGCTTCTGGAGTTCTTTTGCAATGGCTGGGGGTCCTGGCGTGCCCATTCTCTCTCTCTCTCTCTCTCTCTCTCTCTCTCTATCTCTATCTCTATCTCTATCTCTCTATCTCTCTCCCTCTCCCTTTCTCTCTTTCTCTCTCTTTCACTCACTCAAGTAAATGAAATATTTTTAAATAGGCTAAAGGAATATATGACTACTAAACTGGCTCTACAGAAAGTTCTTGAAGGGACCCTTCACGCAGAAAATAAAATGAAAATCAGGGCGGGGAGATGGCTTAGTGGTTAAGGCACTTCTCAGCGATGTCTAAGGACCCAGGTTCAATTCTCCAGGTCCTATATAAGCCAGATGCACATGGTGGCACATGCATCTGGCATTCGTTTGCAGTGGCTAGAGGCCCGGGCATGCCCATTCTCTCTCTCTCTCTCTCTCTCTCTCTCTCTCTCTCTCTCTCTCTCTGTCTCAAATAAATAAAAATAACTTAAAAAAATAAAATCACACACATAAGAAACAGGCAAAAAGAAACCATGCTCAAATAATAGTTAATATGCCAGGCATGGTGGCACATGTCTTTAATCCCAGCACTTGGGAAGCAGAGGTAGGAGGATCACTGTGAGTTTGAGGCTACCCTGAGACTACATAGAGAATTCCAGGTCAGCCTGAGCTAGTGTGAGACCCTACCTCATAAAACAAAAAGTAATAGTTAACACAAGTGAGTAAAGAGAAAACAGGAAGCACTACAAAACAAGATGAATGGCAGGAATAAATTCACACCTTTCAATAATAACTATTAATATCACCTGCCTCAGTGTCCCAACAAAAAGACACAGGTTTGCAGACTGGATTAAAAGGATCCTTCTGGTTGTTGCCTCCAAGAAACTCACCTCTCCATAAAAGATGCACACTATCTTAGGGTGAAAGGATAGAAAATGGCATTTCAAGCAAATGGGCCTAGAAAACAAGCAGATGCTGCTATCCTAGTATCTGACAGCATAGACTTCAAATCAACATGAGTGAGGAAAGATAAAGATGGTCACTTTATATTCATTAAAGGAACAATACAACAGGAAGACATTATAATTCTAAACATATATGCACCTCATATGAGTGCTCCCAATTTTATCTAACACTATTAGAATTAAGGTCACAAGCAAGGGATAGTGGTGGATGCCTTTAGTCGCAGTACTCGGGAAGCAGAGGTAGAAGGATTTCTGTGAGCTCAAGGCCACCCTTAGACTACATAGTGAATTGCAGGTCATTTTGGGCTAGAGTGAAAACCTACCTTGAAAAAACATAAATAAATAAAAAAATAAAATAATTAAAGTCACAAAGCTGTTCAGTGTGGCATGTGTCTTTAATCCTAGCTCTTGGGAGACAATGGTAGGAGGATCAACATTTGTTCAAGGCCACCTTGAGACTACATAGTGAATTCCAGGCCAGACTGGACTGGAATGAAACTCTACATTGTAAAACAAACAAACAAAAGGATTAAGGTCACAGATAACGCCAAGCACACTTATGGTGGGTGACTTCAATATCCCCCTTTCATCAGTTGACAGGTCATCAAAGCAAAAAAATAAACAGAGTGATATCTGGATTAAATGATGTCATAGAACAAATGGACCTAACAGATATCTACATAACAATCCATACAAATGCTACAGAATAGACATTTGTTTCATCAGCACATGGGACATTCTCTAAAATAGAAGCTATATTAGGACACAAAGCAAATCTTAAAAAATACAGGAAAATTGCAATAATTCCTTGTCCTCTATGTGATCACAATGGAATCAAGTGACAAATCAACAGCAAGAAATACTATGGTGCATACACAAAACCATGGAAACTAAATAGTACACAGCTGAATGATGAGTAGGTCATTGAAGAAATCAAAAAAGAACTCAAAAAATTCATAGAATCAAATGATAATGATAACACAAACATACCAAGACCTTTGGGAAACAATAAATGCAGTCTTAAGAGGGAAAATTGTAGATTTATGTGTCTATATTAAGAAATGAGGGCTGCCGGGCGTGGTGGCGCACGCCTTTAATCCCAGCACTCAGGAGGCAGAGGTAGGAGGATCGCCGTGAGTTCGAGGCCACCCTGAGACTCCATAGTGAATTCCAGGTCAGCCTGGGCTAGAGTGAAACCCTACCTCGAAAAACCAAAAAAAAAAAAAAAAAAAAAAGAAAGAAAGAAAGAAATGAGGGCTGGAAAAGATGGCTTAGTGGTTAAGGCATTTGCCTGCAAAGCCAAAAGACCTCGGTTCGATTCACCAGGACCCACATAAGCCAGATGCACAAGGAGATGCATGGATCTGGAGTTCATTTGCAGTGGTCGGAGGCCCTAGCATGCCCATTCTCTCTCTCTCTCTCTCTCTCTCTCTCTCTCTCTCTCTCATAAATAAAATATATTTTTTAAAAAAAAGGAAATGAAGCCGGGCATGGTGGTGCATACCTTTAATCTAAGAATTTGGGAGGTAGGAGGATTGCCAAGAGTTCAAGGCCATCCTGAGACTACATAGTGAATTCCAGGTCAGCCTGAGCTAGATTGATACTCTACCTCAAAAAAACAAAAAGAAGAAAAAGAAGAGGAGGAGGAGGAAGAAGAAATTAGAGAAAGCTGTGCATGGTGGTGCATGAATTTAATTCCACCACTCAGGAGGCAGAGGTAGGAGGATCACCATGCCACCCTGAGACTACATAGTGAGTTCCAGGTCAGCCTGGGCTAGAGCGAGACCCTACCTCAAAAAAACAAACCAAAAGAAAGAAAGAAATTACAAAGGTCACAGGTAAACAACTTAATTCTTTACCTTAAGGAAAAAGAACAAAGCAAACCAAAAATTATTAGACAAAAAGAAATTATAAAGATTAGGACAGAAATTAATAAAATAGAAACAAAAATACAAAGAATCAATGAAACAAAGAATTGGTTCTTTTTTTTTTTTTTTTTTTTTGGTTTTTTGAGGTAGGGTTTCACTCTAGCCTAGGCTGACCTGGAATTCACTATGGAGTCTCAGGGTGGCCTCGAACTCACGGCGATCCTCCTACCTCTGCCTCCCGAGTGCTGGGATTAAAGGCGTGCGCCACCACGCCCGGCACAAGAATTGGTTCTTTGACAGGATAAACAAGATTGATAAATGCTTAGCAAATCTGACCAAAAGAAGGAAAGAAGAGACACAAATTAAGAAAATTAGAGAAGGAAAAGGCACCACTACAACACTCACCAATGAAATTCAGAAAAAAATCATAAGGACATACTTTAAGAGCATATACTCCATTAAGTTTGAAAATCTGAAAGAAATGGATGATTTCCTTGATTTATATGACCTACCCAATTAAAATCAAGATGAGTTAAACCATTCAAACAGACCTATAACAAGTACAAAGATCCAAGCAATTATTAAAAAATAATCACTTGCTGGGCATGGTGGAGCATGACTTTAATCTCAGCACTCAGGAGGCAGAGGTAAGAGGATCACCATGAGTTCAAGGCAACCCTGAGACTACATCATGAATTCCAGGTCAGCCTGGGCTAAAGTGAGACCCTACCCCGAAAAACCAAAAAAAAAAAAAATCACAACTAAAAAATGTCCAAGCCCAGATGGATTCACTTATAAATTTTACCAGACCTTCACCGAAGAAGTTATACCAATGCTTCTCAACCGTTTCCACAAAATAGAATAGAAAGGAATACTACCAAACTTCTACTAGAAAGCCAGCAACTGACATGTTGCTCAATGGAACAGAATAGAGCACTCAGATGTAAGTCCAGGCAGCTATAACAACATATTGGAATAGACAACAACTTTCTGAATAGAGCCCCCATTTCTCAGGAAACAAAATCACTAATCAACCACTGGGACCTCATGAAATTAAAAAGCTTTTATACCAGAAATGATACTGTGAATAGAGCAAAGTGACAACCTACAAAATGGGAGAAAATCTTTGCCAGCTATACATCTGACAGACAACTAAAATCCAGGATATACAAAGAACTCAAAAAACTAAATAATAAGAAATCAAACAATCCATTATCCAATTCAAAAGCAGTTGGTTACCCACCATGGCTGTGTGCCACTATTGCACTTGGGTGAGCATCACGTCTAGTTGTTGGCTGCTGAGTAACTTAGAGGACAAGGAGGAGGCTAAGGACGGTACCAACATGTGCTGTCTACACACTGAGTATGTACATACCAAATTAAAAAAAAACTAAGAAAAAAAGAAATTAATCCAATTTTAAAATGTGCTATGGAACTAAATAGAGAGTTCTCAAAAGAAGAAATTCACATGGCCTTTAAACATCTAAAAACATGTCCTACATACTTAGCCATCAGGAAAATGCAAATTAAAACTACTCTGAGATTCTATCTTACTCCTGTCAGAATGGCTATCATCAAGAAAACAAATGACAAGAAATGTTGGTAGGATGTAGGAAAGGAGGAACCCTTCTACACTGTTGGTGGGAATGCAATCTGATACAGCCATTGTGGAAATCAGTCTGGAGGTTCCTGAGACAGCAAAAAGTAGATTTACCATATGACCCAGTTATACCATTCCTAGGCATATAGCCTAACTACTTGTCTTAGAGATACTTGTACATCCATGTTTATTGCTGCTTTATTCAAAATAGCTAGGAAATAGAACCAGCCTAGATGTCTCTCAACTGATGAATGGATAATGAGGATATGGTACATTTATACAGTGGAGTTCCATTCACCAGTACAGAAAAATGTAACCATTTAAATTGCAAGGAAATGGATCCATCCAAAAAGGATTTTACTAAGTAAGGTAACCCAGGCTCATGTTCTCTTTCTTTTTTTTTTTTTTTTTTTTTTTTTTTTTTTTTTTTGGTTTTACGAGGTAGGGTCTCACTTTAGTTCAGGCTGACCTGGAATTCACTATGTAGTCTCAGGGTGGCCTCGAACTCACAGTGATCCTCCTACCTCTGCCTCCCGAGTGCTGGGATTAAAGGCGTGTGCCACCACGCCCGGCTTCATGTTCTCTTTCAAATGTGAATCCTGGCTACAAATGTTTAGACTTGCATGTGAGTTGAAGTAAAAATCAATAACATAGGCCAGTAAACTAGAAAGGGACTACAAGGGAGGAAGGGGAGGGAAGGACTTAATGAGAGGGTGTTGTGGTCAGGTTCACATCGCTGGCAGAAATCACCTGACCAAGAGCAGCTTGTGGGAAAAAGGGTTTATTTTGGCTTACAGACTCAAGGGGAAGCTCCATGATGACAGGGAGAAACGATGGCATGAGCATCACCTCTTGGCCCACATCAGGTGTACAACAGGAACAGGAGAATGTGCCAAACACTGGCAAAGGGCAGCTGGCTGTAACCCATAAGCCCACCCCCAACAATATATTGCCTTCTGGAGGTATAAATTCCCAAATCTCCATCAGCTGGGAACCCAGCATTCAGAACACCTAAGTTCATGGGGGATACCTAAATTAAACCACCAGAGAGTGTATTGTATATACGTAAGTAGATGAACAGATTACTGGAGATGGAATGGCCTAAGTGAACTCAAAGGAAGAGACTAAGTAAAGGAAGTGTGGGGGCAGGATTCACCAAAATTTAAGAGTGTAAACTGGGCATGGTGGCGCACGCCTTTAATCCCAGCACTTGGGAAGCAGAGGTAGGAGGATCGCCGTGAGTTCAAGGCCACCCTGAGACTCCATAGTGAATTCCAGGTCAGCCTGGGCTAGAGTGAGACCCTACCTCGAAAAACCAAAAAAAAAAAAATTTAAGAGTGTATGAATAATCCATATGGAAACGTACTGTGTTGGACAACTGTGTACCAAAAAGTCCTAAATTGTTACTAGAAAAATTTCAGTTCCCTGGATGGGATACCTTCCAGGCTGTTGGCTAGGGAGATATCTGATGTCCGCACACATTACAGTCCATTGCCAAGACTCTTGGTTTTCCACCAAGAATAGATGGTAAGACCCTATTGCTGAGGACTCCACATGCTTAGGCTTCAAGTTCACTGACAAATCCTACTAGAGCTGAGCTGAAAACCTCATCCTTGTAGACCAGCTGACAAAAATCTGTAAAAGCTATGCTGCATGAAGCCCTATGAGAGAGAGAAGACATTAATGGAGACAGACAACAGTGGACACTGCAAGCCTTAAGCTTGGTCATCCATGCCAATTGAACTAATGGGTGCAACAGTGGCATGTCTGTTATGGGGGAAATCCAACTACTCTCTAATTGGACTGGAGGCCCACTCCACAGGAAAGAATACAATCCTGGTGTGGTGGTTTGATTCAGGTGCCGTGCCCCCCCCCCCCCCCATCAATTTAGGTGTTCTGAATGCTAGGTTCCCAGCTAATGGAGATTTGGGAATTAACACCTCTTGGAGGCAGTGTACTGCTGGGGGTGGGCTTATGGGTATTATAGCCAGTGTCCCCTTGCCAGTGTTTGGCACACTCTCCTTTTGCTATTGTCCACCTGATGTTGGCCAGGGGGTGATAGCCACCTTCTTCTCGTGCCATTGTTTATCCCTGCTATTATGGAGCTTCCTGTCAAGTCTCTAAGCCAAAATAAATCCTTTTTTCCCCACAGGCTGCTCTTGGTTGGGTGATTTCTGCCAGCAATGCAAACCTGACTACAACAGTAAAGTGTTACCAAGGAGTGGGATTGCTGCTAGACACCTGACTGTGTGGCTTTGGCCTTTTGGAACTGATTTTCAAGAGGAATGTGGAAAGATTTGAAACCTTGGCTTAAGAGACGCCTTGCAGTGCTGTAAGTACAGCTTGATGGACTATTCTGGTCAAACTCAGACCTGAATGCAGTAAGAACTATGGACTGTGATGTTTGGCTTATGAGGATGAAAAAGAGCTTTATCTGGACGGGGCTAGAAGCAGTTTGTATGAGAGGCTTGCTGATATGCCCATGTCCTGAGAACTTTTGCAGGGTTGCTTTGTGTAGAAATGGACTGGTGTGATGAGAGGGATATGGCACAAGAAAAATGAAATCTTTGGGCTGAAACTGCTACCTGTTCAGCTGCATTTGTATGAGAGATTACAACCTTTGAGACTGGGGCAACAGAAAGAATGTAGACTCATTTAAAGGGACCTGGATGCTCAAGGAGTGGCCTGTTCTTCAAAGTATGCTTTATTCTTCCCTGGATTAACAAATTGCCACCCTACCTGGTATTGTGGAGTATAAGAAATGCAGGAAAGAGAGGGTCATTGAGTTTGCAACATGGTCTTGTGTTTTGGAAATGGCTATGGGCACTGTGAAGCAGGATTAACTGCACGGAGACTCGAAGGAGTCATGAAGATGAACCATGGGTTGCAGTGGAGACCCAGTGGAGATGCCGGGACCACAAGATAGTTGCTGAGGAAAGCTGCCAGCCCTGGATGAAATTTTCCAGGACTCTAAGTAGCCTAGCTGCAGGGGTGGAATTGGAACTCCAGAGACTTGTTGCTGGTTAGAAATACCAGACTTGGAGGTTTGTCACTGGCTAGAGTTGTTGGACTTGAAGCTACAGAGTTTGATGTTTGCCCTGGTTGTTTTAAATCTTGTATTGGCTGAATAGTTCCTTGCTATGCCCAATACCATCTTTTATAATGTGCCATTTTAGGTTTTTTGAGATTTTTTTGGTATTATGGCTCAGTTAAAAGACCTTGAACTATGGAAGTGTTTGAACACCATTAGTATTGATAAAAACTATGGGGACTTTTAAAGATGAACTGAATGAAGTGCATTTCACATCATGGATGGTTATCAGTTTATGGGACCAGGGTTGGAATGTGGTTTGAGTCAGGTGTCCCCCATAAACTTAGGTATTCTGAATGCTAGGTTCCCAGCTGATGGAGATTTGGGAATTAATGCCTCCAGGAGGCAGTGTATTGTTGGCTTATGGGTGTTGTAGTCATTTTCCCCATGCCAGTGCTTGGCGCACTCTCCTGTTGCTATTGTCCACCTTATGTTGGCCAGGGAGTGATGTCCACCCTCTGCTCATGCCATTGTTTCCCTTGTCATGATGGAGCTTCCCTTCAAGTCTGTAAGCCAAAACAAATCCTTTTTTCTCAAAAGCTGTTCTTGGTCGAGTGATTTCTGCCAGCAATGTGAACCTGACTGCAACACCTGGTACTGAAAACCTAGTCAAAAGCATATGAGTGGGAAGGTCATGAGATCTAGGGATGTAACACCTTCTGGTGTCTGGCTAAATGCATATATTATTCTAAACATCAATGTAAGAACTTTTCTTAATGCTCATACTCTTAGTTAATGCTACTATTACTTTTGGTTAGAGAAGCTTCTTTTTACAGATGGCTGTGACAACTGGAATGACCCAAAGGGCACCATAGTGTTGAAAAGTAACAGAGGAGTGTTCAGCACTGAAACATCCCTATCACACTCTCCAACACCCAGGATCCCTTTTGGAAGCAGTGTGATGGAAAGAATATAAGGGCTAAAGGAAGGATAGAACTCCTTACAATGCAATCTTTCAGGCACAATTTGGCCTCAATTTGCATGATTTTGCAATGGCTAGTACTACCTAAACAAGATGTCATAATAAGGAGGAAAAGATCATGACATCAAAATAAAAGAGAGACTAATTGAGAGGAGGAGGGTATATGATGGAGAGTGGATTTGTGAAGAGGAATGTGGGGGAGAGGAGGGAATTATCATGGTCTATTGTTTATAATTATGGAAGTCATCGATAAATACAAAAAAAACACAAAAAATTGTTTTATTCAATTAGTTTATTTTCTCAAAGGTAAAAACTTCAGTAGCACTTTTCTAGTCAGAATTATCTGATTTTCATATTCATAGTTTCTCTCTTTGACCACCAGATAAAATATCCAGCTTCGCTGAAATATATTGAACTATTTAGCAAATATCAATTGGCTGCCTATTACATCCAAATAGTATTTGAGATTTGAAGAAACATGAGCAAATAAAAGCTTGTTGTGGTAATTTGAATCAGATGCCCCTTACAAACTTATGTGTTTTGAATGCTTTGTCCCTAGCTGGTGGCAATTTTGAAGGTGGAGCCTTGCGGGAGGAGCTATGTCATTGCAGGCTGGCTTAGAGGTGTTATAGCCAGTTCCTCCTTGCTAGAATTCAGTTCACTCTCTTGAAACTCTTGTCTATCTAATGTTGGCATGGATATGATGTCCAGCCTCTGCTCTACCAACCTTTCCCTATCATCATCTGTAAGTCAAAATTAAACCTCCCTCCCATCAGCTGCTTAAGCCCAGCAATGTGACGGTAACAACAAAATTGTGTTCTCAATAGAGGAAGATAAAAAAATGAAATATGTGTGTGTGCGTGTGTGTAAGATGAAGTAACATAACAGTACTCAGATTAATGAGCTGACTCTTCTTGAAGTTCAAAAGCAGTCTTTAAAGGGTCTTTCAGTGGTCAACAGGAGAGAGCAGCTATGTCTGATGACTCAGACCCATAGCGCTCACTATTTGGGAGGCTGAGAAAGGATCTTGAGTCCATGGTCTGTGTGCAGCATGATATAGCTTCATGTCCAGGCTGGGTAACTTGGCAAACATTGCCTCAAAATAAAAAATAAAATAAGGGCTGAAGGGATGGCTTAGCAGTTAAGCACTTGCCTGTGAAGCCTAAGGACCCTGGTTCGAGGCTCGATTCCCCAGGACCCACGTTACCCAGATGCACAAGGGGGTGCACGCGTCTGGAGTTCGTTTGCAGTGGCTGGAGGCCCTGGCACGCCCATTCTCTCTCTCTGCTTCTCTCTCTCTCTCTCTCTGTCACTCTCAAATAAATAAAATATTAAAAAATAAGTAAATAAAATAAGATGGACTGGGAATAAAGCTCAGGGTAGACTGCATGTGAGAGACCCAGGGTTCAATCTTTAGTAACAAGTGAAAAAATACCAAAAACAGGAAAGAGCAGATTCTAGTGATAAAAGCCAGCACTTCAAACCAGCTCTGGAGATGCATATTTGTACTCCCAGCACTGGAGTGACTGAGGCAAGAACAGACTTAGTGCCCCCGCCCCATGGTAAGACTTATTTAAAAGTGGAAGAAGTGCTATAGAGATGACTTAACAGTTAAGGCATTTGCCTGCAATGCCAAGAGACCCTGGTTTGATTCCCCACTACCCATGTAAAGCCAGATGCCCAATGTGGCATCTGGAATATATGTATATTAAGTGAGGAAGCTTGGAAGATGGCTCAGTAGTTAAAGGTGCTTGCTTGAAAAAAAAAAAAAAAGCCAGGCGTGGTGGTGAACGCCTTTAATTCCAGCACTCTGGAGGCAGAGGTAGGAGGACCCCATAAGTTCAAGGCCACCCTGAGATTACATTGTGAATTCCAGGTCAGTCTGGGCTAGTGAGATCCTACCTCAAACCCTACCAAAACCCTCCCATGAAAAAAAAGAAAAGAAAAGAAAAGAAAAAATCTAATGGTATTCTTCACTGAAATAGAAAGAAAATCTAAAATTCATTTGCAAGTGTAAAACACCACGGATCACCAAAGTAAAATCCTGAGCAACAAAAAATAAGACTGGCTTGGCATGGTGGCCCATGCCTTTAATCCCTGCACTCAGGGTGTAGGAGGATGGCTGTGAATTTGAGGCCAATCTGGGACTACAGAATTTATTCCAGGTCAGCCTGGGCTAAAATGAGACCCTACCTCAAAAAATCAAATGATAGTAATAATGAGGCTGGAGATATCACCATACCTAACATCAAAGTATATTACAGAGCTATAGCAACAAAAACAGCATAGTACTGGCCAAAAACAGACATGTAAGTCAATAGAACATAATAGCAGAACCTTATGTATACTCATGCAGCTACAGCCATCTGATTTTAGACAAAATTGCCAAAAATATTCACTGGAGAAAATACAGGTTTTGTTTTGTTTTGGTTCAAGGTAGGGTCTCACTCTTGCCCAGGATGTCCCAGAACTCTCTCTGTAGCCTCAGGGTGGCCTCAAACTCACAGCAATTCTCCTACCTCTGCCTCCCAAGTGCTGGGATTAAAGGTGTGCACCATCACATCTGGACAAAAAGACAGCTTTTAAAATAAATTCTGCTAAGAAAACTGGGCAACTGTATGTGGAACAGTAAAACTAGATCCACTCTCTCCATGCACAACAATCAACTACAAATGGATGAAAACCCTGAACATTACTCCTGGAACTGAAATTTCTGAAGGAAAGAGTATGGAAAACATTTTAACATATAGGCATAGGCATTGACTTTATAAATAGAATTTTAGTCACTCAGAAAATAAAGCCACTAAGCAACCAATAGGATCTCATGAACTTAAAACACTTTTGTACACCAAAGGGCATTGTTAATCAAGCGAACAGGCAGCCTAAAAAGTGGGAGAAAATATTTACCAGCCGTATATCTGACAAAGAATTAATATCTAAGATATACAAAGAACTAAAGAAAACTAAATAATAAGAAGTCAAACAGGGCTGGAGAGATGGCCTAGCTGTTAAGGCACTTGCCTTCAAAGCCAAAGGACCTCAGTTTGATTTCCCAGGACCCACGTAAGCCAGATGCACAAGGTGGTGAATGTGTCTGGAGTTCATTTACAGTGACTGTAGGCCCTGGCATGCCCATTCTCCCCCACCCCTCTTCTCTCTCAAATAATAAATAAATAGGGCTGCAGAGATGGCTTAGTGGTTAAAGCACATGCCTATGAAGCCTAAGGACCCAGGTTCGATTCTCCAGAACCTATGTAAGCCAAATGCACATGGTGACACATACGTCTGGAGTTTGCAGTGGCTGGAGGCTCTGGCACACCCTATTCTCTCTCTCTCTGTGTGTGTGTGTGTGTGTGTGTGTGTGTCTGTCTGTCTCTAACAAATAAATAAATTTTTTAAAATATTTTAAATAAATAATAATTAATTAATTAATTAATAAAATTTTAAAGATCTTAAAAAATAATAAATCAAATAACCCGAATAAAAGAAATAGGCTGTAGAACTGAATAGAGAATTCTCAAAAGAAAAAATACAAATGATCAATAAATATTTTTATTAATATCCAATATTCTTAGCCATCATGGAAAAGCAAATTAGAACTACTCTGTGATTCCATGAATATTATCAAACAGTCTAGTGACAGTAAATGCTGGCGAGGGTGTGGGGAAAGAGGTACCTTCTTTGTCCAATGTTGGTGGGAATGTAAACTAGTACAGCCATGGTGGAAATCAATGTGCAGGTTCCTGAAATAGCTTAAAATAGACTTGCTGTATGGCCCAGCTATACCATACCTGGGCATATTCCCTAAAGACTCTAAACTTCACTGTAGAGATACTTGTCCAACCATGTTTATTTCTATTATATTCACAATAGCTGGGCAACGGACCAGCCCAGATGCTCACTAACTGATGAATGGATAATTAAGAAGTACTTGCACACAATGCACTTTTACTCATCTGTAAAGAAAAATAAAATTAGGGCTGGAGAAATGGCTTAGTCATTAAGGCACTTGCCTGGGAAGCCTAAGGACCCAGGTTCAATTCCCCAGTACCCACATAAGCCCGATACACAAGCTGGAGCATGCATCTGGAGTTTGTTTGCTGTGGCTGGAGACCCTGTTGTGCACATCCCCCCCCCCACATAAATAAATTAATTAACTAAAAATGAAATTTTCAGAAAAAAGGATTGATGTGGAAAACATTATGCTGAAGTAACACAGGCTCATAAAGTCAAACACAGCATGTTCTTTCTATTATGTGAATCCTAGCTTCAAATTTTTAGATTTGTATGTGAATTGGATTAAGAGTAAATAACAGAGGCAGGAAGCTAGAAAGGGGCCATAAGGGAAGAGGATAGGGAAGATTGTAAGAGAATGGCATAGTAGTTGTGTAAGCATAGGGGCAGATTACTGGGGGTGGAATGTTCTAAGTAGAGTCAAGAGAGGGTAATGGAGAAGTGGAGGGTATTGGAAGAAGGTTAATCAACAGTAAACGAGTTATGAATAAGCCATAAGGAAACATATTTCTGGAATAGCTAATATATGTGTTAAAAAGAATAACTAGTTTGGGCCCTGGGAGAGTGAATAATGCTGTACCCAGAAGCCATAGGTTGTTACAAAAAAATTTCAGTGCCTGGGGTGAAATACCTTCCAGTGAGTTGGTGGTCAGGGAGGTCCCTGATGCCCCCAAAACATTACAGGCTATTGATAAAGCTCTTGGTTGTTGACTATAACTAGACCATAACCCTATTGCTGAAGCCTTCCATGCTTGGTCTGCAGGTCATGGAGAAATCAGGCTGGCGCTGAGCTGGAAGCCTCTTCCCTGTTGACTAGCTGTCAGGATGCTGGCAAGAGCTATGCAGCCTGTTGGGGGAGAAAAGTCATCAGTGATCTTAACCAGCAGTGGACCCTGCAAGCTTTGCAGCTGGGCAGCCAGGCCAAGTGTACCAACTAGTGCAACAGGGCCATATCTCTTTTATGGAGGTAACCAAATACTCTCTGATTGGATTTGAGGGTTGCTCTGTAGAAAGAAATTTAATCCTGGTACTAAAAATCTAATCAAATGCCAGGCGTGGTGGCACACGCCTTTAATCCCAGCACTCAGGAGGCAGAGGTAGGAGGATTGCTGTGAGTTCAAGGCCACCCTGAGACTCCATAGTGAATTCCAGGTCAGCCTGGGCTAGAGTGAGACCCTACCTCGAAAAACCAAAAAAAAAAAAAGTCTAATCAAATACCTGTGGCTGGGGAAATAATAAGCCTGAGGTGGGGGAGGGGGTGACTACTTCTGTTTAGGTAAATGGATATAGTATGCCCATAGTCTGCCATCTAAATATTTGTGTTTGTGCCCACAAATTAATGCTGTTCTCAATTTTGGTTAGAGAAGCTTCACTTTTCAGATGGCATTGGACTACTCGGGAGACTAAAAATTCATAAAAGTGTTGAGAAGTAAGAGGATAGTGTTCACCACTAAGTGAGATATCTCTATCACTCCTCCAAGGCTCCAAGCACCATTGAAGAAGAGCTGGCAGAAGGAATGTAAGAGCCAAAGGAAGGGGAGGAGTGCTTTGTAAAACTGCCTTCCAGACACAAAGTGGCCATTGCATTCATGACCTCACAAGACCTGCATAATAGGAGGAAAAATGATAACATCAAAATAGAAGTGGAACTGTCTGGAAAGAAGGGGTTCAGTAGAGGAGAGATATAGGAAGGTGGGATAAAAGAGGGTGGTGGGAGAGGATTGTGATCATGGGACATTGTGCATGAAAATGTATGGAATTTGTCAATGTGATGATAAAAATAGATAAGTTAACGAGTGGATGGGTTATATTTGGCCATTTGGCCATAGTTTGCCAACTCCTGAACTAGAGGAAAGTATTAGAGCTATGAAGTTCTCATGGAACTAGTGTTTAAGTGAATGGTTTTATAGAAAATAATATTACGTTCTGATGATATAGATCTTTTACTGGCTCTAGTTTGAAAGAACATATAGGAAAGGAAAATTAAAATAAAAAACATATTCATAATTTCCTCTTGAATCTTGGCACCACCATGAAAATCACACACAGCAAAATAAAAATAGTGTAGTGGGTATTTCCACTGAGAAAATATCATCACTATCACTAAATCAAATTGCAAGTTGTGAGTGGTTGTCTTGTGGCTGCCACTATATATTCAAAAATGAAAGCACAACAGAGACATTGCCTCTCCCCCATAACTGACTGCTGCCCCCACAATGCATGACCCACAATCCCCACGTGATTGACTTGCATTCCTAAAGAGGAAGGCCTCTTTGGAAAAGGGGCAGGGATGAGGGAAAGGATGGTACCAATATGTGCTGTTTACATACTAAGTATGTTCATACCTAATAAAAATTTTTAAAAGCACAGCCAGCTGTGGCGGTGCATTCCTGGAAACCCACCCTTGAACGGTGGAAGCAGGAGGATCAGGAATTTAGGATCATCAGCTGTGTAACAAGTTCAAGTTCAGCCTGGGCTAGAAGAGACCTTGTCTCATAAAACATAAATAAAATTTAAAAATAAAAACAGGGTTTGAGCCGGGCGTGGTGGTGCACGCCTTTAATCCCAGCACTCGGGAGGCAGAGGTAGGAAGATCACCATGAGTTCGAGGCCACCCTGAGACTACATAGTGAATTCCAGGTCAGCCTGAGCTAGAGTGAGAACCTACTTCGAAAAACCAAAAAAAAAAAAAAAAAAAAAAAAAAAAAAAACAGGGTTTGAGAGATGGCTTAGTGGTTAAGGCACATGCCTGTAAAGCTTAAGGACCTATGTTCAACTCTGCAGGTCCCAGGTAAGTCAGATGCACAAAGGTGAGGCAAGTGCAAGGTTGCACATGCGCACAAAATGGCTCATGTGTTTGGAGTGTGATTGTAGTGGCTGAGGGCCCTGGCATGCTAATTCTCTCTTTCTTTCTCTCTCTCTAAAAAAGTAAAGCAAGAACAAATAAATAAATAAAGATACCTTTAATCCCAGTACTTGGGTGGCAGAGGTAGGTGGATCACTATGAGCTCAAGGCCACCCTGAGACTACACACTGAGTTCCAGGTCAGCCTGGGCTATAAAGTAAGACTATACCTTGAAAAACCAAAATAATTTTAAAAATTAAGTAAATAAAATAAAAACATGAGCTGGAGGGATAGCTCAGTGGTTAAAGGCACTTGATTGGAAAGCCTGATGACCCAGGTTTAATTCCCCAGTACCCACTTAAAGCCAGGTGCTCAAAATGGCACATGCATCTGGAGTTCATTTGCAGTGGCAAGAGGCCCTGATGCTCCCATTCTTATTCTCTGTCTTTCTCCCTCCCTCTCCCTTCCTTCCTCCCTCTTTCTGTCTCTCTCAGCAGTTAAGGCACTTGCCTGCAAAGCCTAATGCCCTAGGTTCGATTCTCCAGTACCCATGTAAAGCCAGATGCACAAAGTGGTGCATACATCTGGAGTTCGTTTACAGTAGCAGGAAAGCCTGACACACCCATTCTCTCCCTCTCTGTCTTTGTGTGTGTGTGTGTGTGTGTGTGTGTGTGTGTGTGTATCTCTATATCTTTCTGCTTGTAAATAAATAAAATCAAGTAAAACACAATTACAGATTGCTATACTTTTAATACTTACAAAGAATATGTCTAAATGACTTACTGATACAGAAATAGAGAAAAGCCCATTTCCCTCAAGAAAAAAAAAATAGAAGAATTTATTTGGGCAAGAAACATTTTTACCTCTCTATCCTAAAACTTTTTGGCATTTCAGTTTTGCCATAGCGTTTCTGTTGTTGTTTTTGTTGTTGTTGTTGTTCTGATTTGGATAGTATTTTCCAATTTCAATACTTCCATAAGTGAACTGTAACCTTTTCTGTTTGCTTTTTAATCTTCATTTTTGCTTTGTTGCTGCATAAACATGCCTTGAAAATCATTCCTTAGGGCTCCCCTTCCTGCATTCTGACAGCCTGTATAGCCTTACGAAGTTTCTCTTCATTCCCTTCTATAATCCCTGCCATCATATCTGCCAAATAAATGAATATGCTGTGGCTTTGGGTCTCTCTATGAATTCACATTGCTATACTGAGAAATATGGAGACTAGGAGTGCTAATCTCACTTGACACCAATTGCAATAAGCGACTAATGACTATATCCCTGGCTTTTGAGGTATCCAGGTTCTTCTCTCTGGACACTTGAAGACTGATTTGGTCCACACTTGTCATGATGAGTTCTGATGTGAGAATTTGGGTAGGAGAACTATCATGGCACATGGTGTCCATAATGTACTGCTTATATAACTCCACCACCTTCTGCTCAAGGTACTCGTTCAACACTGCATTTGACATAGGCTTCTGCATCTGTAGGCTGCTTTTCTCCTTGATGCTAGTGATTCTCCAGTAAGATGAGTACTGCTGGGTAGGTTTTTGGGGAAAGTCACTTGGCTGAGCAATGGAGTCTTCCATGGACAAAGGAATCTCAGATGACTTCAGCAATGGACCATATTCAAAACTGCTCTCAGGGGGGAAATTCGCTGTCACTGAGTTAATGGCCATCACTTGGCCTCCTGCAATATGTAAGTCATTGTAATTCTTGCAAATACTTTTACAAGAGGGTGGAACCAAGTAGGTCTCCCTGCCAGGGTCTCTACATATTTCAACTGCAGCCAAGTTTGGGCTTTCGAATACAGGGTTGGTAGTTGTCTGCAGCACTGTGACTCTCTGACTTCTGTGCTGGCTTCCTGTTGAATGCACTGAAGAAAGAAATTTGCCAGAAGATTTGCAGCTCACATAAAGACTTCTGACTTGGGTTTCATCCACAGAGGAATAGGAAAGAGCAGCAACAGAATGGGTCTCCTCTGCCTGCTCCCCAGCCACCGGCTCATTATAAGATGGACAATTCCAGTGGATGTCATTCCAGTAGGCAAGTCCACAGAGATACCCTTCTGACAGCATTCTGGAAAGAGAATTGATGAGAAACGATGAGGAAAAAGAAGACCAGAGAATTTGTCTTTGATAGTTGACATAGCAAAACAGTCAAGAATAATGAATGAATTCATTTCATTTACTCACCAAGCCATCACTAATTGGGTGCCTGTTGTATACCAGGACTGGCTCACGTCTTTTCACAGCAGCAAGGTGGGACATAGTTCAAGTGAGCCAGCTCTGAACACCCGGTAGGCTAGACTATTAAGCCTCAAGGTCAGCCCTCAATGGCACACCTCCTGCAGGGAGGCTTCGCCTCTTAAAGGCTGCACAAAAGTTTAGAGCCAAGTATGGTAACTCATACCTATAATCCCAGCACTTGAGAGGCTAAGGCAAGAGGAGCATCAAGAATTCGCAGCTAAAAATAAATTTTAAAAAAGTAAAAAAGAAGAAAAGGAAAGCCAGGCGTGGTGGTGCACGCCTTTAATCCCAGAACTCAGGAGGCAGAGGTAGGAGGATTGCCGTGAGTTCAAGGCCACCCTGAGACTCCATAGTGAATTCCAGGTCAGCCTGGGCTAGAGTGAGGCCCTACCTCGAAAAACCAAGAAGAAGAAGAAGAGGAGGAGGAGGGCTGGAGAGATGGCTTAGCGGTTAAGGCATATGCCTGTGAAGCCTAAGGACCCAGGTTCGATTCTCCAAGTCCCATGTAAGCAGATGCACATGGTGGCACACGCGTCTGGAGTTAGTTTGCAGTGGCTAGAGGCCCTGGGGCACCCATTCTCTCTCTCTCCCATAAATAAATAAATATAAATAGATCTTTAAAAAAAGGAAGAAAGAGGGGCTGGAGAGATGGCTTAGCAATTAAGCACTTGCCTGTGAAGCCTAAGGACCCTGGTTCAAGGCTCGATTCCCCAGGACCCACGTCAGCCAGATGCACAAGGGGGCACACGCATCTGGAGTTCGTTTGCAGTGGTTGGAGGCCCTGGTGTGCCCATTCTCTCTCTCTCTCTCTCTCTCTCTCTCTCTCTCTGTCTCCTTCTTTCTCAAATAAACAAATGAATGAATGAACAAAAGAAAGAATTTGAGGCTACCTGGCTTACAGTGGACCCTGATCCCTACAAAGTTCCTCCCCACTTTTGCAGCCCCGGTTGGGTTTTTCTCTTTATACCTCTCACCTCACGGATTATAGCCTACAAATATCTACACTCAAGTGCCCTGTTTACCTCTACCCCAGTTACCGAAGATCTTTCCTGACATCAGGCATTCCCCACACCTCCCTCCTTGCTCCCCACACTCAGCAGTTGTCGTCGAAGTCTGGAGTATGTCTGCAGTAAGCCAGAAACCAGCAGCTGCATTTTCTAAAAACGGAACACACTGGTGTTCTTGGCAGTAGAACAACAGGCCACAGTGAGGCAAACTGGTTTTCTTTGGCCTCAAGAGCTGGTCTTCTAACACAGACCGGTCAATCTGACCCTGCAATTAAAAAGTCAAATTCAAAAAGAAGAATCCTTTTTAACCCTACATAAAAGTTTGTGTTGAAATTTCAGTCTCTCCTTTCATGCGGTTGTCATTTTCCAAGTAAATATAACATTCCTTTTCCTAATTGTTGTAAGTGCTTTTGTCTTCTCTTTTGGAATGATTACAAAATATCTTCATCAAGTGTATCAATGATTTGAGTGTTTGCTATTCTTCAGGCAGTTATGTGACACAAAAATATAAAACTAAGCCAGGCATGGTGGTGCACGCCTTTAATCCCAGCACTCAGGAGGCAGAGGTAGGAGGATCGCCATGAGTTCGAGGCCACCCTGAGACTACAGAGTGAATTCCAGGTCAGCCTGGGCTACAGTGAGACCCTACCTCAAAAAAAAAAAAGATACAAAGCTAAAAGTTTTCAATAAACCTGTGAACTATAATACTTGTATTCATAGTTCATTTAAAAGAATAAAGAAAATGTACCTTTAAAAAATGCCTCTTAAGTGCAATTGTAACCTCAACAAACCTACCATCCAGATGAAAAGGCAAATCTTACATTCATCACCAGGGCAACAGACATGAGCAGAAGGTCTTTGTAGTGAAACAGCTACTTCTCTACTGTGGTGGTTTGATTCAGGTGTCCCCCATAAACTTAGGTGTTCTGAATGCTAGGCTCCCAGCTGATGGAGATTTGGCAATTAATGCCTCCTGGAGGCAGTGTATTGTTGGGGGTGGGCTTATGGGTGTTATAGCCAGTGTCCCCTTGCCAGTGTTTGGCACACTCTCCTATTGCTATTGACCACCTTATATTGGCCAGGGGGTGATGTCCACCCTCTGTTCATGCCATCGTTTTCCCTACCATCATGGATCTTCCTCTGAAGTCTGTAAAGCAAAATAAACCCTTTTTTTCCCCACAAGCTGCTCTTGGTCAGGTGTTTACGGCCAGCAATGTGAACCTGACTACAACACCTATCCTACCCCACCATAGCTTGGCCATTCCACTTAAATCCTCAAAATATCATGCTGTAAAATTGCATTTGTTGATTTTTTAAAATATATTTTATTTTTATTTATTTGACAGAGAGAAAGAGGAAGAGATAGAGAGAATGGGTGCACCAGGGCCTCCAGCTGCTGCAAATGAATTCCAGACGTATTTACCACCTTGTGCATCTCGCTTAGTGGGTCCTGGGGAATTGAACCTGGGTCCTTTGGCTTTGAAAGCAAGCATATTAATTGCTAAGCAATCCTTCTAGCCCATGCTTTTTTAATTTCTAAGAAATTTCTAAGCTTTGAAAACTCTTAGAAGCTGTCCATCAAGTTATCATAGATACCTAAAAAATTAAGAGGAGAGGCTGGAAAGATGGCTCGGCAGTTAATGCACTTGCTGCAAAGCCTAACAACCTGGGCTCAATTCCCCAGTACCCACATAAAGCCAGATGCACAAAATGGTGCATGCATCTGGAATTTTTTTTTTGAAGTGGCTGTAGGCCCTGGCATACCCATTCTCTCTGTCTATCTCCACTCTATCTCTCTGTGTGTGCAAATAAATAAAATATAAAAAAGAAAGAGGGGCTGGGAAGATGGCTGAGTGGTTATGAGTGCTTGCTATGCACACATGAGAGCCTGATAGAGTCTGAGACTGCCCAAATTCAATTACTTAGCACCTATGTCAAAAGCTGGGCATGGCCACACATATCTGCAAGCCAATTCATGTGGCGGTGCAGGGAGGACTGGGTCATAGCTGGTGCAACAGTAGCTCCGTGTTAAATGAGAGTTTCATCTCAAGGAAACATGCAGACGAGTGAAGAGGAGGACACCTGGACACCTGATGTTCTCTTCTGGCCAGCACACATTAACATGTGTATACCTGCACATGGACATCACACCACACACCACACCACACATATTCTACATACATGTGCATGCCAAAAAATAGAAAGAAAGAGAGAGAAAAGAAGGGAGGAAGGAAGGGAGGGAGGAAGGGAGAAAAGGACGGAGGAAAACAGGCATGGCTCACACCTTTAATCCCAGCACGTGGGAGGCAGAGGTAAGAGGATCACTGTGAGTTCGAGGGAAGCCTGGGACTATGGAGCGAGTTCCAGGTCAGCCTAGGCTAGAGTGAGACACTACCAAAAAAAGGAAAGAAAGAGAGGGAAGGAGAGTGGGGAGATGGCTCAGCAGTTAAAGGTGCTTGCTTCAAAGGCTGCCAGCCTAGGTTCAATTCTCCCATACCCACATAAAGCCAAATGCACAAAGCGGTGCATGTGTCTAGAGTTCATTTGCCATGGAAGAGACCCTGTCACAACCATAGTCTGTTTTCTCTCTCTCTCTCTTGCACACAAATTAATAAATAAAAATATTTTAAAGAGGCCAAACATGATGGAGCACACTTTTAATCCTAGCACTTGAGAGGCAGAGGTAGAGTATTGTTATTAGTTTGAGGCCAGCCTGGAACCACAGACTGAGTTCCAGGTCATCCTGGGATAAAATGAGACTGTACCTCAAAAAAATATTTTAAAGAAAGAAGAAAAGAAGGGAAGAAGGAAGGAGAGACTGAGCCAAGCATTGTGACACACACCTGTAATCCCAGAATGTGGTAGGCTGAGGCAGGAGAATGTCAAGTTCAAGTCCAGTCTGGGATCAACTGTGTCCCACAGAAATAAAAAGGAGAGGGAAGGAGAGAAAGAGAGAGAAAAAAATGGTTTTGGAAAATGACTTCTGAGATAGTCTTGAACCCCAACCATGAGGTGCTTATAGTATAATATTTATGCAGCAATAATAAATTCAAATACAGTGACTCTCCCAAGGTGAGACACAGTATAAATCAAGTTGGAACTCCAGCTCCTAGGGCAAAATCTGAAGAAACAAGAAGTCTTACAAAATTCTGTCATGCTCAGCAAGGTGAAAAAGCAGAAGATACAGAAACGTGGCTCACCTGGTGGACAGGCCTGAGGCTGCCCCATCAAGTCTGCTCACACACTAGCATGCTATTGAGAGCCTGTGCACCTGCTGAAATGGAAAGACTGCAGACATGATCCCCAAAATACTGATCGGGGGGCAGGCGAAAGACAAAATGTTACCATGGGTACCAGTGTGAGTGCACTGTAAATCAAAGACATTGCCGACCAACACCCATTCCTTCCTCAAGCCATGGTTCTATCAACAAGCTGGAACTTTGAGACAAGCCTTCAGAGGAGAGAGCCGCAGAAGCAGGCTTGATAGGCATAGGGGGAAAGAAAGCAAACTGCATAATGGCTCAAGGCTGATGTGATTGTAGAGCTATATTATGACGGGACATCATGTTATGGCTCCAGGTCAGTTTGGGCAAGAGAGAGATCCTAACTCAAAAATAAATAAATAAATAAGTAAACAAATAATAGATACATGGCAATCGGCAGGATAGTGTGTCTCATACTTTGGAAGCTGAGGCTAGACTATGAGTACAAGGCCAGCCTATTCACATAGTGAGATCTTGTCGCCAAAAAACAAACAAATGAAATGAATGAATGAATGAGCAAATAAACAAACAAATAAGTCAATGGCAGTCAGGTGAAAGCAAAAGGAATTACTACTATTTCAGAAGAGAAAGGGGACAGTGTGAGAGAGGAAGCAGTGACAAGAGATGGTATTGGGAGGTGAATATGAGCAAAGTCCATGAAATCCAAAGTTTTGTTCGATGAATATGGGCCAACTTGAGAGAGAGAGAGAGAGAGAGAAATCAAGCTGGAGCTGAGCTGAAACTTTCCTCCCTGAAAGCTAGCTTTTGTAATTCCAAAAGGTGCTATGCAAGCGGTTCAGAGAGAAAAGGCTTAGCTGTGAACGCTGCGTGCTACAACACCAACAAGCCTGGTGAATGTCGTTTCCCTTCCCGTCCAGCGGAATAAGGCAACGGCAATCGGAACTCTTCTCGAAGCAGTTTATTCAGGAACCATTTACATCCGGAAGCCCCGATACCAAACCCTCCGCCCTATATATAGCCAGCCTGACCCAATCAGCAGCTGCCACGTGGGCGTAGACAACAGGGCTCAGCCAACCACCTGATGGTGGTCTGATCTTGCGTAGCGCTGTACATGCGCACTTTGCAGTGTGTACGTGTTTAATCAGAAGGGGAAGCAGGAAATGGTGCTTAGTCATGAGACTTGGCAGCCAGCCCGGGTGCCATTTTGGAATGGCCGCCACACCCGCTCTCCACAGGTGAAGTGTGCTTACTGGTGAAATCTAAGGACTGGTGTTCTTCCTAACAAATCTTTTATAGCTACGTGGCCCTCGGTGCATGTGTCACCTTGATTTTGTTTGTCCTTACTTGTGACGTGCTCTCACTCTGCTGGCCACATTGGCCTTAAGCTCACAACAATCTTCAGCAACGCTCTTGCTTCAGCCTCCCAAATACTGGGATTAAAGGCATGCAGGAGCCACAAATGCCTAGCCTCATTATTTTATTTATTTATTTTTTAAGTCAGGGTCTCACTCTAGCCTAGGCTAACCTAGAACTCACTGTAGCCCAGGATAGCCTCACACTCATAACAATCCTCCTACTTCAGCCTCCAAACTGCTAGAATTGTAGGTGTGAGCAACCACACCCAGCTGGCTGGCTTAGTTGTTATAACTAAAATTTTGAACTAAGAGTGAGGAGGTAGTGGTTGAGTATTTGCCTAGCATGTCCTGGATTTGAACTGAGTGCTACAAATTAAAGAAAAATACTAAATAATGGCTGGGGAGATGGCTCAGTGGTTAAAACCACTTGATTGCAAAGCTTGCTGGCCTGGGGTTCAATTGCCCATACCCATGTAAAGCCACACACACAAAGTGGCACATGAGTCAGGAGTTACTTTGTTTGCAGTGGCAACAGGCCTCAGCATACCCACATTCTCTCTCTTTTTCTCCCCCCTCAAATAAATAATAATATATTTAAAATAACTAAAAGAAAATATTTTCGAGTAAATAAAGGAAGGAAAATAATGAGATACTTCACACTCATAAAACTGAACTGTGGATAAAGATATTCTAAGTGTTAAGAAAAGAGACTGAAGAATGGACCTTTATTTGGCTCAAAGCAGGAAAGATTTGATAGTGTGCTGGCTGGGGTGCCAGCATTGCAGACAGGGGAGAAGGGCAACAAGAGTGAACAAGTGTAGGGGTTGGAGAGATTTCTCAGTGGTTAAAGTGCTTGCTCTCAAAGCCAGGGTTCAATTCACGGGTAGCCACATAAAGCCAGATATACAAAGTAGCACATGTGTCTGGAGTTCATTTAGAGTAGCAAGAGGCATTAGCATGCCCAATTCATTCTCTCTCTCCCTTTCTCTACCATAAATGAAACAATTTTGGCCCGGGACGGTGGTGCATGCCTTTAATCACAGCACACGGAAGGCTGAGGTAGGAGTATGGCTGTGAGTGAGTTTGAGGCCAGCCTGAGATTACATAACAAATTCCAGGTCAGCCTGGGCTAGAGGGAGACCCTACCTTGAAAAATGCATACCTGGTAGCCGGGCGTGGTGGCGCACGCCTTTAATCCCAGCACTCGGGAGGCAGAGGTAGGAGGATCGCCGTGAGTTCGAGGCCACCCTGAGACTCCATAGTGAATTCCAGGTCAGCCTGGGCTAGAGTGAGACCCTACCTCGAAAAAAAAAAAAATGCATACCTAAGAGCCCTTCCTAAAGCACCACAGTTTGAAGAGTCTGCCTTTAGTACCTGTGTTTGAGTTAGTACCTTTAGTACCTCTGTTCCCATTAAGGTTTGTCCCAAATTTCCCACCATTTAATTTTTTTTTGGTTTTTTATTTATTTATTTGAGAGCGACAGACAGAGAGAGAGAGAGAGGAGAATGGGCATGCCAGGGCTTCTAGCCACTGCAAACGAACTCCAGATGCGTACGCCCCCTTGTGCATCTGGCTAACGTGTGTCCTGGAGAATCAAGACTCCAACCCGGGTCCTTAGGCTTCATAGGCAAGCGCTTAACCGCTAAGCCATCTCTCCGGCGCATTTCCCACCATTTATCAACTCACACATCATATTCATCAGTCCACGCTGACAGAGGCTTCTATCATGGTATGTGTATGATGCTTATGAGAACTTCAGATAATCTCCACTCTCTCACAACAGAGAGGGAAGAAGATACAGGATTCTATTCTCTATAATGAATCTCGTCCCTATATGTTATCTGTGGAGAGGTTTGTTGGTGCCTTAATTCTGATGGACTAAAGGCTCTACTAGTCTAACCATACATGCTGGTAGGCAACTATAATCCTGCCACTTAAGAGACTGAGGCAGGAGTATCATGAATTTCATGCCAGCCAGCCTGAGCTATAGGCTGAGACTGCACCAAAAATAAATAAATAGGGGCTGTAGAGATGGCTCAATAGTTAAAGGCGCTTGCCTGAAAAGCCTGGAGGCTTGGGTTCAATCCCCCAGGACCCACATAAAGGTGCATGTGTCTGGAGTTTGTTTGCGCTGGCACTATGCTCTAGTATTACCATTCCTCCCTTCTCTCTCTACTCATAAATAATCAAATTTTAAAAATTAAATAAATAAGTAGGATACTGAGGAACCAGCTCAGCACTCAAAATGTGCCTGCTTGCAAGCCCTGCCAGCCTTGGTTTGTTTCCCAGCCATCTACATAAAGCTGGACACAAAAAGTGATATTTGAAGCTGCAGGAGATGCATGCACACCCACTCACACACAGACGTACAAATAGATAGATAGGTATATAGATAGATGATAGACAAATAAATAAAGACTGCACCATCCTTATATGTGGGTCCAAAGGTAGATTCATAAAATGAGGGCATCCAAGGAAGTAAAAGAAAAAAAATATGTGGCATGGCATGAAGGCACACACCTTTAATCCCAGCACTTGGGAGGCCAAGGTAGGAGGATCACTTTGGATTCGAGGCCAGCCTGATACTGCATAGTGAATTCCTGAGCTAGAACAAGACCTTACCTCATAAAACCAAAAAAAAAAAAAAAAGAAAAGAAAAGAAAAGAAAAAGTACAACCTACTGCCTAAGGATAGATTCACCTCTGACTAAAGGAATCCTGTGAGGGAAGAATGGGTGATAAGGGAAGATAACTACATTGGGACTGAGAAAATTCAATAAATTCATGTAATATTGAGCATCCCTAATCTAAAAAATCCACAAATTACTGAGCTAAAGCAAGACCCTCCACAAAAAAAAAATCCACAATCTGAAATACTCCAAAATTTGATTTTTTTTTTTTATTTCAGAGAGAAAGAAAGAAAATTGGCACACCAGGTCCTCAGCCACTGAAATTGAACTCCATACACTTGTGCCACCTAGTGGTCATGTGCAATCTTGCACTTGTCTCACTTGTGCTTCTGGCTTATTTAGGACCTGGAGAGTCAAACACCAGTCCTTAGGCTTCACAGGCAAGCACCTTAACAGCTAAGCCAACTCTCCAGCCCAAATCTGAAATATTTTGAGTGCCAATGTAATGTCACAAATAGAAAATTCCACTCCTAACTTATGTGACAGATCACAGTCTAAACTCAGGTACATAAATGAATTTTGTTTCCACTTAGATCCCATTCCCAAGATATCTCATTTTACATATGCAATTATTCCAAAACCCTGTACAAAATACTTCTAGTCCCAGATATTTAAGATAAATTAAACTCAACCTGGCATAAGGGAAAATAGATCCACAGCATGACGCAATCTAACAGTAAGATGAAGTTTAGCAAGGTGAGTCTGGAACTAAAAGTACAAGCTAGGAGACTGCTATATTCATTTCCACTTGGAACAGGAGCCAAAAGAGAATTATTAGATAAGGAAGAGAAGGAATGAGGAAGAGTGACAAAGACTCAGACACAAGCAAAGTATTGTGCTATGTGCCTATAATCCCAGCACTTGTGAAGTAGAAGCAGGAAGATCAGAAGTTCAAGGCTATCCTTAGCTACATAGCAAGTACCAGGATGGATGAATACATGAGACCATGTACCAAAACAAATAAGCAAACAAACAAACCAAAAAAAATATCTCAGAAGTGAAGAAGAGAGAGGAGCCTAAAATGAGTCTGGAGCCAGGTATGAAGGCTTAGTCCTATAATCCATCAAGTGGGAGGCTGAGGTAGGAGGGCTGTTGTGAGTTCAACGCTGGCCTGTGAGCCTCATAATGACACTATATCTCACAAAACTGAATCAAACAGGGGCTGCAGAGATTGCACAATGGTTAAGGCACGTGTCTGCAAAGCCTGGCAACCTGAGTTCAATTCCACATTATCCATGTGAGCCACATGCACAAAGTAGCACATGCATCTGGAGTTTGTTTGCAGAGGCAAGAGACCCTGGCATGCACATACTCTCTCTCTCTATCTCTAGCTCTATCTCTCTGCTTGCAAATAAATAAATATTTTTTTAAAAAATACTAAATCAAACAAATTATGATTCTGAATATGTTGGTAAATAGCACTAGCACTGGCTTTGGTTGGGGGACCAGGAGGAGGAGTTGTAAGGGGAGTTGGTGGGTTTGGCTTAGTTCCTCTTGAGCCTGACAGGAGAGAGACTGAGTGTTAAACGTCTAATTGCTCATCAGAGAATCCAGCAGAGAACCATGTGTGGTGGCACATACCTGTAATCCCAGCACCTGGAAGACTGGTGCAGGAAGATCACTATAAGTTGACACTAGCCTGGTCTACATAGCAAATTTTGGATCATCCAGGGCTAAATGGAAAGACCCTGTCTCAAGTAGACAGTGAGAGGTGAAAGAGAGAGGGAGGTTCCAACAGGGAGTTCATTAGAGAAGTTACTGAAAGTTCTTGATGAAATCATAATACTAGTGTAGGAATAATACTAGTGCTGGAGGCTTGAGGAAATTTCTGATGTTTGTGATAATGTGGGTGGGGGGGTTGTCTTGAAAAGTACAAGGAGAAAAAGCAGCCAGAAGGTTTACATAGATTTATAAATTAAGGAGGATAGGAGAAAAAGTTTCTTTTAGGCTGTTCAATTAGAGATTGAGGCCCAGAGAGAACCAGGAGATGCCATCCCACATGACACCTTGCCCTGACACAAGAACAGAACTCTTAGCTTAAATAGAACTCATGTCTGATCAAGACTGGTCTATGGTGGCCCCTGCTGTCCACAGTCTATCACACTACCTAGATACATGGCCCAAACGGGCTGGGTCAGGTGGGCTGGCTCTGGGATCCACCCTCCAAATCTACAAACCAATTGGGTCTTCCCCTTGCCTATAAAGGCTGCTGTCTGTCTTCTTCCTATCACTAGCTCCACCCTGCTCCACTGAACTCCACTTTGCTTTTATGGCTCTGTTTGGCTCTGCCTGCCTTTCTTTTCTCAGCCACAGGAACACATGTGAGCCTAGCTGGGTAGTGGGGGGCATAACATTCTGTCTTGGTTGGGATGGCTTTCCTGTTTGCCTCTGCTTTATAGTTTGTGGTAACTTCTCACTTTGATTACATGCATGATTTTCCTATGGTCTCCTAATCTGCCACATGCTTATTTCCCTTACACCCCTGTGTTTGCTTTCACTAACTGCAGGTCTGCCACCTGTGTAATTTCTTTAAACTTAGGGTAACCATTAGCGTAACTTTCTTCATTACTCATTTCTTCTCTGAATTTCTTGGTCTCTGCTTTAATATTTCCCCCTTATTTTTTTCTTGAGTCTAATTATTTGTCCTCTTAACTTCCCTCCACTAGAAAGCACATCGCAAACGCCATGTGTGTTCCTTCTAAGTCTCTGTATATATACACCTAAGTGCTATGTTCCATGTGTTTGTGGCCCTACCTCAGTCTTTCCTTGAGGGCCTCAGTTTAACACCCCTCCTCGTGCTTGCAGCTCTACTCCAGTTTTGTTTCCCACAAAACCTCAATTTCTCTTAAATGAACCTTACAAACTATACAGTGTTTCCACATTAGAGCATGATTCCTACTTCCCACATGTTTATGACTCTACTTTAGCTCACAATCTCCCATAAATAAACCCCACAATTTGTGACTTCTCCCTAGATAAACAATGATTGATAATTTATCCTTCTTAAATTTGTCTTTATCAGTCTTTGTTACAGGAAGGACAAAACCCAAATTTGGTGTTCACAAATTTGGGGGAGATCTCCTGAACCCCCAAAGTCCTGCATCATAAAGACTATAAGAGTTTCAGAAGTATTGAATAGGTAAAATTTTTTTTGGATTCTCTTTTTTTCTTTCAAGGTAGGGTTTCACCCTAGTCTAGACTGACCTGGAATTCACTGTGTAGTCTCAGGATGGCCTCCAATTCATAGGGATCCTCCTATCTTTGCCTCCAGAGTGCTAAAATTAAAGGTGTGCACCACCATGCCCTGTTAAATCGCCTTTTGTTTTGAATGGTATATTTATTTTGGGTTTTATTTTTGAGGTAGGGTCTCACTCTAGCTCAAACTGACCTGAAACTCACTCTGTAGCCCAGACTGACCTCAAGCTCATGATAATCCTCCTACCTCAACCTCCCAAGTGCTGGGATTACAGCTTTGAGCCACCATGCCCAGTCTTCTTTTCCTTTGTTTTGTTTTTAAATATTTTAATTTATTTGCAAGCAGAGATAAGAGAGACAGAGAGAATGGGCATGCCAGGTTTTCCAGCCACCACAAATGAACTCCAGATGCATGTACCACTTTGTGCATCTGGCTTTACATGGCTCCTGGGAATTAAACACAGGACATTAGGCTTTGCAGGCAAGTAACTTAGTAGCTGAGCCATCTTCCAGCCCTAAGATGTTTTTATTTAATATTTCTATTTGCAAGGAGAGAGAGAGAAAAGAGAGACAGAATTATTTTGTTTTTGTTTGTTGGCTGGTTGTTGTTTTTCCAGTGCAAGAGATCAAACCCAGGGTCTTGTACATACTAAACAAACTCTCAACAACAGAGCTACATCCTATCCCTGCTTTTCATTTTTGAGACATGCTCTCAGGATGTAGCCTATATTGGCCTTGACTTCACAATCACCTCAATGCTGAGATTATAGGCATAGCCACACACTTGGGCAGATGATGTTTTTATGGATAGGAGGTTGTTGGTGATGGAACACAGAGCCTAATGCATGCTATGCAAGCACTCCACCAAAGAGCTACATCCCTAGGCCTGGTCACTTATTTTTTAAGTAGATAAATACATACTTATTTCTAGGGGCTTTTATATACAATATTTTGTAATCCATCTCAAGAAAAAAAAATCCTTTGATTTTTATTTATTTATTTAAGAGACAGAGAGAGACAGAGGGAGAGAGAGATCGAATGGTGCCAGGGCCTCCAGCTACTACAAACTCCAGATGCATGTGCCATCTTGTGCATATGGCTTTCATGGGTCCTGGGGAATAGAACCTGGGTCCTGTGGCTTTTCAGGCAAGCACCTTAACTGCTAAGCCATCCCTCTAGCTCTCCTTTATTTAAAAAAATAATAAGAATAATGCTGGGCGTGGTAGTGCACACTTTTAGTCCCAGCACTTGGGAGTCAGAGGCAGGAGGATCACTATGAATTCGAGGACACCCTGAGACTACACA
The DNA here is from genome assembly GCA_036346955.1 of Dipus sagitta. Taxonomy (NCBI): domain Eukaryota; kingdom Metazoa; phylum Chordata; class Mammalia; order Rodentia; family Dipodidae; genus Dipus; species Dipus sagitta. The sequence continues at coordinate 18,919,902 of CM070776.1, read as the reverse complement.
GTGGATTCCAGGTCAGTCTGGGCTAGAGTGAGACCCTACCTCAAAAAAAAAAACAAAAAAATAATAATAACTATGAACTTTATGAATAAATTGCATATTATACATATTCCCCTCTGGTTATCCTCTTATATCCCCTCTCATCTGCTCCCATTCTACTGATCACCTTTTTTAAATCTATATTTGAAAGTAAAATTCAGCTCTAAAAAACACTAACAACAAACATACTGACTTGGCAGAAGTGGTTGTTTGGCTAGTTGGTTGGTGTTTTGCTTATTTTATTTTGTTTTAAGACAGAGTCTCCCTATATAGCCCTGGCTGGCCTGGAACCTCAGCTTCCCTTCCTGGGTGCTGGTATTTCAGGTGTGTGCCCCTACACCAGGCAAAAACAGCTTATTTGGCTGGAGAGATTGCTTAGTGGTTAAGGCACTTTCCTGTGAAGCCTAAGGACCCAGGTTTGATTCCCCAGCACCCATATAAGCCAGATGCACAAGGTGGTACATGTGTCTACTGTTTGTTTGCAGTGGCTGGAAGCTCTGGCATACCCATTCTCTCCCTCTCTTTCTCTCTCTCTCTCTCTCTCTCTAATAAATAAAACATTTAAAAAAGTTATTGTGGGTGTGGTGGCACACGCCTTTAATTCCATCACTCGGGAGGCTGAAATAGGAGGATCACTATCCGTTCAAGGCCAGCCTGAGACTGCATAGTGAATTCCAGCTCAGCCTGGGCTAATAAAGTCAGAGACTACATTGAAAAACAAAATAAAATGAACAATTTATTAAGCTAGTATTTAACAAAGCAGAGTTCTGGCCATGTCACTTGTCACTAGCTGTGATTGTAGTCTAGTTAGTTGCCAAGTCTAACATACCATCATTATCATACTAGATACAACCCAGATATTATTTGGAAATTTTTATATACTAAAAATATTGACAAGAAGAAATAAGAAAAAAAGTCATCAGGTATTCAGAAACTCAGAAAACAGAGGCCACATTGATGTTCTTGAACTTCTCAGACACTCAATTTCCTGTTTGTAAATTGAGAAAGTGAAATCACAGTAATACCCTAACATTTTAATACTGCATGAGCTTATAGTTAGTAGTTTACTCAAAATCTGATGTTTCTAAAACTTTGCAGCAGAGGGCAGCAGAAAGCATGCTATGAAGTTATTTGAAAGAGAGCTAAAGCTGTGCAGACTAGCACTGCATAAGACATAGAAACAAAAATATATACAAATTAATGCATTTCATCAAGCTGGGTGGGACACACATGCTTCCAATTCCAGCAGTCTGGAGGCTAACACAGAAAGTTTGAGGCCAGCCTAGCTACTTAGCAAGATCCTGTCTCAAAAACAAAAGCACTTAATCATCATCGTCATCACTTAGTGAAACAATATAGCACATCACAGTATCGTGAAAAGTAAAAATAGACAGACTGGAGAGTTGGGTCAGCCGGTAAAGGCACTTGCTAGCAAATCCTGACTGCCCAGGTTCAATTCTCCAGTACCCATGTAAAGCCAGAGACACAAAGTGGTGCATGAGTGTGGAATTTGTTTGCAGTGGCAATTCTGCGTCCATTTCCTCTCTCTCTCATTAATATGCTGTCTCTCCCCGTCTCTTTCCATGCAAATTAATTAATTAATTAAACATTTTATTTTATTTATTAGAGCGAGAGGCAAAGGAGAGAATGGGTGCGCCAGGGCTTCTAGCCACTGTAAACGAACTCCAGATGCTTGCGCCCCCTCGTAGGATACTAGGGAATCGAACCTAGGTCCTTTGGCTTTGCAGGCAAGCACCTTAACCACTAAGCCATATCTCCAACCCCAAAATATTGTTTTTAAAACAAAGTGAAAATAGAGAGAAAACGTTGAGTTGGGGCCTGCTTTATTGCTTATTGGCATTTTTATTTTCTGTTATCTCATGAAATTTTATGACGTTATCACTAGATCTCAATGGCAGAGTTAATGTTATCTGAGACATGAAATCTAATGGATTAGATGGTCTAGATATTTTTATCACTTGAATTTTTGTTTCTCAGCCTAGAGGAAGGGTGTGTGTGTGTGTGTGTGTGTGTGTGTTCACATGTTTAGAGATTCTCATAACTGGTTTAAGTGCAAAGGAAAAGACACCCAAAGACACTTGAAGATGTAATGTTCAAGGCAAATTTAGCCCACATTAATAATTACCAGACAGTGGAATACCAAAATTAACCTAATGTGCAAATTCACAAGTTAGAGGGATAGGCTAAAGTGCAGCACTTTGTTAAATCATTTACTTGATCTTCAGAAGAAACTACAGTATAAATTCTTCCTTCTAAATTAGTGTGTACACAGTTTCTCAGAAAATGTAGTTATAACTTCTCAAGTTAGACATGTTTTTAATTTACACCCAAACAACATAAGCATGAAATTTAAAAAAAGAAAAAAAAAAACCTGGTGATAACACATACCTATGATCAGCATTATGAAGGCAGAGGCAACAGGACTGCCATAATCTTGAGGCCAACCTGGTCTACATGGCAAGCTCCAAGCCAAGCAAGGCTACATATTGAGAAGCTGTCTCAGAAAAAAAACTATAATAAGTCTGGGGAGATGACTCATCAGTTAAAGGTCCTTGCATGCAAAGCCTGGCAGCCTGGATTTGATCCCCAGTACCCATGTAGAGCTGGATGTACAAAGTGGCACATGCATTTGAGTTCATTTGCAGTAACAGGAGGCCCAGGCACATCCATTCTCTTTCTCTCTCTCTCTCTCCCTCTCTCTCTCTCTCTCTCTCTCTCCTTGCAAATAAATAAACTAAAATAATAAAATTTAAAACCATAACAATAAAAGAACACTTAAAAAATAACTTTATAAAAGGAGATGTTGAGAAAAAAAAAAAGAAAACCCTAAGTTTAGGGACAGTAAATACTTCAAGATTTTTGTTATTGTTGTTGAGGCAAACCCATCAGACTGAACATTTTTTATTTGAGAGAATGAGAGAGAGACAGAGAGAGAGAGGAAAAAAAAAATTGACATGCCAGGGCCTCCAGCCAATGCAGTTGAACTCTAGGTGTGTGTGCCACCTTGAGCACATGTGCGACCTTGTGCATGTGTCGCTCTGTATGTCTGGCTAACATGGGATCTGAAGAGTCAAACATGGGTCATTAGGCTTCACAGGCAAGCACCTTAACTGCTAAGCCATCTCTCCAGCCCTTGAAGTTTTTTTTTAATATTTTTATTTATGTATGTATTTAATTTTAATTAAAATTAAATTTATATTATGTATGTATTTAAGTATGAGAGAATGAGAGAGGCAGGGAATGAGCACACTGGGACCTCCTACCACTGCTAATGAACTCCAGATGCATGTCCCACGTTGTGTATCTGGCATTACCTGAGCCATCAGTCTTTGCATGTAAGTGCCTTTAAATGAGGAGACATTTTTCTATCCCCAGGGCTTTTTCTGTTTGTTTGTTTGTTTGTTTGTTTGTTTGTTTTTGAGGCATGGTTTCTCTGTAGCCAGGCTGAACTCAAACTCAGATATCCTCTTACCTCAGCATCCCAAGTGCTGGGATAAGAGGTGTGTGCCACCACACCTGGTACAAATTTATACTCTCCTAGATAGCCCAGATTCTGCTGGGATTCTTCCATCATAAAAGGAATGTATCCACAGACAATATGCAAACAAATGGTTATGGCTGAGTTTCAACTCAACTTTGTTTATAAAAAACATAAAGCCAGGCCGGGCGTGGTGACGCACGCCTTTGATCCCAGCACTCGGGAGGCAGAGGTAGGAGGTTCACTGTGAGTTCAAGGCCACTCTGAGACTCCATAGTGAATTCAAGGTCAGTCTGGGTTAGAGTGAGGCCCTACTTCGAAAAAAAGCAACAACAACAACAAAAAAAAACAAACATAAAGCCAATAGAACAGGTCACAGTGGCGCATGACTCTAATTCCATTCCTTAAAAGACCACAGGATCATGAGTTCAAGGTCAGCCTGGACTACATATGGAAAGCATCTGTAAAAAAAAAAAAAAAGCAAAGCAGGGCTACAGCGGTAGCTTAGTACTTAAGGTGCTTGTCTACAAAGTCTGAGGACCCAGGTTCAATTCCCCAGTACTCACATATGCCAGATGCACAATATGACACATGTATCTAGAGTTTGTTTTGCAATGTCTGGAGGCCCTGGCATGCCCATTTTCTCTCTCTCTCTCTCTCTCTCTCTCCCCCCAAAAAATAAATAAAAATAAAAATGTTTTAAAGCTGACAAGGCATTATGATAGCCACTTTGCTTTGCGTGCTTCTATTGCCCCTAACCTTCCAACAACACTTGACATTAAGTATGATCAAAGCTGCAGATTTTCCAAATGAGAAAACTAACAGATATGTGAAATAGGGCCTTCCCGAGAGCCTGCAGTGACTATACATTAGAGGCAAGATTAAAGCACTAGCTTAGAAACTGCAAAATATGAGTTCTATCTTTAGAACACATTGTTCTCTTGCATAGTTGAGGGCAGTTCATATCACACAGTCATGATAGCAAGCAGTTCTCCCAGGAAAAGTGCACCATCCATGACTCCACATCATACCACGAGCATTTGCCAAATAAAAGAAGGAAGATACAATGCAGTATAGAAAGAAAGACTCCAAGGGGGCATGAAGCAACTCATGTCTCAATTGCTATATATGCTTATGTCTTCAAAGTACACAAATAACATCCTTCATCTTTGAAATCATGAATGAACATTGCCCTTAACCAGTCACACTGATACAGCCTAGAATTATATTACTCTTGATTTTACAACAACTTTCCACTGTATAATTTAATATTACAGATGCCCTGTTTAAACATCAACCACATCCTATCACCTGTGGGACAATATCCACATGCCAGGACCTCGTGATGTGGAGTCCTGTTGGCCTCATCTCTGCCTGTTAGTCACAAGGTTCAATGTCAAAGGAATGCCGAACCTATCCTGGTTCTTTCAAGCCCCACTTCTATCCCAGGGATTTATTTTTTGTGTGCCGAAGCCTTGGATACATATATCCATCCTCAGGCACACCTCCCATAAACTTCAGGTCTCAGCACAAATATTAATATTTCTGAGCTCATGACCATTCAGAAGCCTTATCTTCTGAGAAAATGCATCCAGCCTCAAAGTGAAGAAGGACTAGTTGGAAAGAAGAATGGGGTTCAGTGGAAGAGATGGAGGAAGGGGAACAATAACAGGATGATGATTATAATCAAAAACATTGCTGGGCATGGTGATGCATGCCTTTAAACCCAGTACTCAGAAGGCTGATATAGGAAGATCGCAGTGAGTTTGAGGCCAGCCTGAGACTACATAGTGAATTCCAGGTCAGCCTTGCCTAGACCATGACCCTACCTTGAAAATCCAAAAACACAAACAAACAAAAAAACATTATATAGGCCTGGGTGTGGTGGTGCATGACTTTAATCCCAGCACTCGGAAACAGAGATAGGAGGATTGTTGTGAGTTCAAGGCCAGCCTGAGACTACTTATAGAGTGAGTTTCAGGTCAGGCTGGGCTAGACTGAGACCCTATCTTGAAAAAAAAGATTATATATAGGAGTTAGAGAGATTGCTCAGTGGTAAAAGCATTTTCTTCCAAATCCTGACATCCCAGGTTTGATTCTCCAGTACCCATGTAAAATTAGATGCACAAAGTGGCATATACTTGTGGAATTTTTTACAGTGGCAGGAGGCCCTGATGAGCCCATTCTGTCTCTCCCACCCCCGCCTCTTTCTCTCTGCCTCCAATAAATAAATAAAAATATTTAAACCAGCAGTTGGGCAGCAGAGGTAGGAGTATCACTGTGAGTTCATAGCCACTCTAAGACTACATAGTGAATTCCAGGTCAGCCTGGGCTTCAGCAGAGCCCCTACCTTGAAAAACCAAAAAAATAAACAAGCAAATAAATAAATAAATATAAATCATTATATGCATGTGTGGTAGTTTGAATAGATAGCTCCCTATATATTCAGTTTTTTTATTAGTCTGTAGTTTGTATCTGCAGCAATATGGCTGCAGGAGGTATCACTGGGTGGATCTTAAGGTGCAGTGGTAGGTTTGAAATTATAATCTAAAGATATGCAAAGTGCCTAGTTCTGCCTGGAGTTCCTAAAGTGTGTTAAGTGGTTTTGCCTTTTTGGCTTTTGACATTTTTCTCTCTCTGCTAAGGTTTGTGAACGCAGGCCAGCTTCTTCTGCCATTATGGAACTTCCCCTGGATCTGTAAGAGTCAATAAATATCCCTTCCATCATAACTATGCTTGATCTGGAAGTTCATCTCAGCAACTGGAAGTTGTGTACTATAGAAACTGGTACCAAGAATGGGGTGAGATGAATCTGGTGATATAGATTTTGGTCTTTTGGATCTTTTGTTTTGGGAAAATGGACATGGACTTTGTGCTTACAACTGAAGATGCCTTCTGGAGTGGAAAGCCAAGTTTTTTTTTTTTTAATTTTTTGTTCATTTTTATTTATTTATTTGAGAGCAACAGACAGAGAGAAAGAGGCAGAGAGAGAGAGAGAATGGGCGCACCAGGACCTCCAGCCACTGCAAATGAACTCCAGATGCATGTGCCCCCTTGTGCATCTGGCTAACATGGGTCCTGGGGAATCGAGCCTCAAACTGATGTCCTTAGGCTTCACAGGCAAGTGCTTAACCACTAAGCCATCTCTCCAGCACTGTAAAGCCAAGTTTTTTTTTAAATACACTTTTCTTTATTTTTTATTTTTTGCTTACTTTTATTTATTTATTTGAGAGTGACAGAGAGAGAAAGAGGCAGAGAGAGAGAGGGAGAGAGAATGGACATGCCTAGGACCTCCAGCCACTGTAAACGAACTCCAGACGCACGCGCCCCCTTGTGCATCTGGCTAACGTGGGTCCTTGGGGAATCAGAGCCTTGAACCAGGGTCCTTCAGCTTCACAGGCAAGTTCTTAACCACTAAGCCATCTCTCCAGCCCAAAAGACAAGTTTTATAAACTATTCTGAGGAGAGTTTGAAAATGCTAAGTACAGAGAGAACCAAAGTTGGAGGCTTGGCTTATGAACTTTCTAAGGGGAAGGAATAACTGCAGAGGACTTTGTTGGAACTGGGCTACTGGAATAAGGGCTAGCTGCTTTCTGCTGCCCAGGCCCAGAGAGATTGACCAAGGTTAAATTTGTAATGGAATGATGTGCTTGGCAGAAGATATTAGACTGAGAGATATAAGAGTTTACATTGAAAACAAACCTCAAGCAAGTTAAAATTATAGGCACTGAGACTGGTTCTAGGTTACTGAAGCTGCTATTGTCAAACACATTAGCAATCAAGGAAGATGGCTCAACTGCTTTACATTAAAACAATGGAGAGGATGCCTGAAGAAAGACTATGATAGACATGCAAACTCTTTTGGAAAGAGTTAACTGGGAAAAGAACATGCTTTTCAGGGTTACAATTTGTTTCTTCCCTGAATTAAGAGTATGGCTGTGTCCCTGCAAGCCTTAAATTTGGCCAGCCAGGCAAAATGAGCCAACAGGTGCAATAGTGGCATGTCTGTTATGGGTGAAACCAACTGCCCTCTAATTGGACTGGAGGCCTGCTTCATGGGAGGGAATACATCCCTGATACTGAAAATCTACAACAAGGGGAGTCATGAGCCTGAGGGTTGTAACATCTGATGGTGTCTGGCTAAATGTATATACTATGTTCACCAAACTTGATACTCTCACTTTTGGTTAGAGGCACCTTCTCTTTTCAGATGGTAGTAACCTTGTGATGACTCAGAAGGTACCATGGTACTGAGAGAAGTGACAGAGGAGTGCTTAGCATTGAAATATCGCAATCACACCTTCCAAGGCTCAGGGTCCATTGCGGAAGAGATGGTGAAAAGAACCAAAGGAAGGGTAGCACTCCTTACAACATGCTCCTCCAGACACAAAATGACCTGGATATCCATGACCTCACAGTGCCTGACACTACCTACACAAGACCATTATAATAGGAGGAAAAGATCCTGACATCAAAACAAAAGAGAGACTGATTGAGAGGGGGAGGGGATATGATGGAGAGTGGAATTTCAAAGGGGAAAGTGGGGGAGGTAGGGATATTGTTTACAATTATGGAAGTTGTCAATGAAAAAATAAAATTTTTTAAAAGAACATGGCCTGTGTCCTACACATCTGGTATTGGTTTTGGAAGCATAAACATGTGTGGAGTAGTGATGAAATGCACACTGTTTCAGGAGCCACTACTGAGATGTGGCATATAGGCAGAGTGTAATGACACTCATGAGTAGTCTGGAAGAACCTTGGAAGATGGACCTGTGGTTTGCATGAAGACCAAAAGATGTTTTGGCATATACCAGGACAGTGCAAGGGCTACCATAGAGTGCACTGTTGGCCTGAGATGGAAGTGTTCCCTGGCTACTCTGCCCAGCTGGAGGAGCAGAATTGGAAAATCTGGAGACTGTCGGTCTCTGGTTACGTTGGACTTGAATTGCAGAAGTTTGATGTTTGTTTGATGGTTGTTGAGTTTACAATGTTCTAGTCTCTCTTGCTATGCCTTATACCAGTTGAAAATGTTTGCTCTGTGCCTTTATATGTTGAAAGTGTTTAATGTGTTTGATTTTACAAGACTCACAGGTAAGAGAAAATCTTAAATCTCTGAGGAGACTTGGGACTTTGTAACTATCTTAAGTTGGTCAAGACAGTGGGGATCTTTGAAATTGGACTGAAGACAATTTACAGTGTTAGATGGTTTTGAAACTATTGGGGTTGTTGCAGTCTGGTTTGTATTGCTGGTAGAAATCACCCAACAAGAGCAGCTTGTGGGGAAAGAGGTTTATTTTGCCTTACAGATTCAAGGGAAGCTCCACGATGGCAGGGGAAAATGATGGCATGAGCAGGGGGTGGACGTCATCCCCTGGCCCAAATAAGGTGGGCAACAGGAAAGTGTACCAAACACTGCCATGGGGAAATTGGCTATAACACCCATAAGCCCTCCCCCCAAAAAAAAATACACTGCCTCCAGGAGGCTTTAATTTCCAATTGCCATCAGCTGGGAACCCGGCATTCAGAACACCTAAGTTTATGGGGGAGACCTGAATCAAACCACCACATTCTGCCGCTGGCCCCCATAAACTGATATCCACACATGATGTAAAATACAATGCATTGAGTACAACTTTAAAAGTCCCCATAGTTTTTATCAATTCCAATGATGTTCAAACATCCCCATAGTCCAAGGTCTTTTAACCGAGCAATAATACCAAAAAATATCCCCCAAATCCCATAATAGCACAGAATAAATATTCACACTGCAAAAGATGGCATTGGGTAGAGTGAAGAAATATTCAACCAAGACAAGACTTAAAACAACCAGGGCAAACATCAAACTCTGTAGCTTCAAGTCCAACAAGTCTAGCCAGTGACAAATCTCCAAGCCCGATAATTCTAACCAGCAACAAGTCTCTGGCATTCCAATTCCACCCCTCCAGCTAGGCTACTCACAGTCCTGGAAAACTTCATCGGGGCCAAAAACTTTCCTAGCAGCCATCTGATGTTCCTGACATCTCCACTGGGTCTCCACTGCAATCCACGGTTCATTCTTATGGCTCCATCTGGTTTCCATGTAGGCATCAGCAAACCTGCTTCACACTGCCCATGGCCATTTCCAAAACACAAGACTGTGTTGCAAACTCAATGAGCCTCTCTTTCCTGCATTTCTTATACTCCACAATATCAGGTAGAGTGCCAATTTGTTAATCCAGGGGGGAATAAAGCAGACTCTGAAGAACAGGACATTCCTTGAGCACTCAGGCCCCTTCAAAAGAGTCTACATTCTTCCTGTTGCCCCAATACAGGTCAGCTGGCCCAATATCAAAGCTTGTAATCTCTCAATTGCAGCTGAACGGGCAGCAGTTCACCCAAAGATTTTTCTTTCTGTGCCATATCCCTCTGCTCACACCAGTTCATTCTATGCAAAGCAACCCTGCACAACTTCTCAGGACACGGGCATAACAGCAAGCTTCCCACACAGACTACCAGCCCAGTCCAAGCAAAGCTCTTTCTCACCCTCACAAGCCAGACCTCACAGTCCATAGTTCTTACTGCATTCAGGTCTTTCAACTCTGACCAGAATAGTCCATGAAGCTGTACTTACAGCACTGCAAGGCAGTCTCTTAGGCCAAGATTTCGAATCCTTCCACATTCCTCTTGAAAATCAGCTCCAAGAGGCCAAAGCCACACAGTCAGGTGTCTAGCAGCAACCCCACTCTCAGTACCACTTTACTGTTGCAGTTCGCTTCTCATTGCTGGTAGAAATCACCCAACTAAGAGCAGCTTGTGGGGAAAAGAGGTTTATTTGGCTTAAAGGCTCAAGGGGAAGCCCCACGATGGCAGGGGGAAACAATGGCAAGAGCAGAGAGTGGATATCACCCCCTGGCCCACATAAGGTGGACAACAAGAACAGGAGAGTGTGCCGAACACTGGCATGGGAAACTGGCTATAACACCCATAAGCCTGCCCCCAACAATACACTGCCTCCAGGGGGCTTTAATTTCCAATTGCCATCAGCTGGGGAACCTGCCATCCACAACACCTAACTCTATGGGGGACATATGAATCAAACCACCTCAGAGGTCCAGGGGTAGAATGTGGTAGTTTGAATAGATGGCCACCAATATATTCTGGTTTTTATTAGTTTGTAATTTAGATCTGCAGCCACCTGCCTGGAGGAGGTGTCACTGGGCGGATCTTAAGGTGTGTCGATGGGTTTGAAAATTCCAATCTAAAGATATGCAAAGTGCTTAGTTCTGCCTGGAGTTCCTGAAGTGTGTGTGTGGTTTTGCCTTTTTGAGCTTTTGGATTTTTTCTCTCTCTCTCTGCTTGGTCCTGTGAAAGCAGGCCAGCTTTTTCTGTCATTATGGAATTTCCCCTGGATCTGTAAGCTCCAATAAATATCCCTTGCTCCATAACTGTGCCTGGTCTGGACGTTCATCTCAGCAAACCTGAAACTGTCTGCTACAGCATGCATGAAAATTATCAATAAAAGAGGTTTTTTTTAAGGCAGCTAGGTTCTTCTCTTTCATATTGCAAAGTATTCATAAGCATTACACAGAGCTTTGCAAAACCCAACCACTACCATAACCAGTAAAATAAATCATTGGAATTGTGTCTGCAATAAAGGGGTAACTAGCAATAGTGAAAGAAAGGCAAGATTGGGCATTGATGTGGAATTACAGTGACAAGGAGCTAGAACAGATCCTGCCTCTTACCAAATACTCTGGGCAGGGATGAACTATGACACCTGAAGATGCTGGATTGTCATGGGTGCGAGGGACACCTCCTGTGACCAGACACAAATGGAGATGGTGGTCTGGAACTATGAACCAGCGTGTGGCATAGAACCTTGTGAAAGAAAATATTATCTGCTAATTCACAGAAGATTTAAGACCAAGGCAATTGGGGTACTATTTGGCTCCCACCTTCAGATCATATCTATATATATACAAATCTATCCCTAGCAGGTCGTTGTGGTACACACTTTTAATCCCAGCACTGGAGAGGCAGAGGCAGAAGGATCAGTTCAACATCAAGCTTGGCTACATAGTGATTATTTTTATTTATTTATTTATTTGAGAGAAATGCAGCGGAAGACAGAGAGAATGGGTGTGCCAGGGCCTCCAGCCACTGCAAACAAACTCGACACATGTGCCACCTTGTGCATCTGGCTTTATATGGATGCTGGGGAATCGAACCTGGGTCCTTTGGCTTTGCAGGCAAGCACCTTAAACACTAAACCATCTCTCCAGCACAGGGGGAAATAAAACTTGTTCTTGTTGGTAGCACATATCTGTCATGCTAACATTTAGGAGGCAGAGACAGGAGTACTGAAGTAAATTGGAGGCCAACCTGCTCTAGATAGAAAGCTCCAAGCCAGAGCTACATAGTGAGATCCTTTCCCAGAAATTTGAAAAAAAAAAAAAAAAAACTGTTCTTTAGAGCTAGAACAAGACAGGCATGGTGACGCATACCTTTAATCCCAGCACCCGGGAGGCAGAGGTAGGAGGATTGATGTGAGTTTGAGGCCACCCTGAGACTACATAGTGAATTCCAGGTCAGCCTGGGCTAGAGTGAGACCCTACCTCAACAAAAACAAACAAACAAACAAAAACCAACAACAACAACAAGAAAAACACCTAGAGTTAGAACAACCAATCAGTCATATAATTTGGATTATAACCCTAGTAGTTAATCTTACTCATCAGTGTTTCCTTTCTACTATTTTTTAAATTTAGCATACAAGGTCTTGAGTTTTGTGGGCATGGTGGTACACACCTTTAATCCCAGAATTGAGGAGGCTGAGATATGAGGATCACTATGAGTTTGAGGTGAGCCTGGCACTACAGAATGAGTTCCAGGTCAGCCTGGGCTACAGTGAGACCTTGTCTCAAAACAAAATAAGGGCTGACTCAGCAGTTAAGGCACTTGCTTGCAAAGCCTGACTGCCTGGGTTCAATTCCCCAGTACCCATGTAAAGCCAGATACACAAAACGGCACATGTGTCCTGGAGATCCTTGGCAATGTTAAGAGGCTCTGGCACATCCATTCTCTCTCTCTCTCTCAACAGAATCTCTAGCCTTAGCTGATCTCAAACTTCTTATGTAGCCAAGGATGACCTTTAATTCTGTTTCATCTGAGACAGGGTGTCACTCTGTGTATCAGGCTGTCCTGGAACTCACTATGCCTAGCCCATTACGTCAGTAACCCCATGGCAATCCTCCTGCCTCTACCTCCTGAGTGCTGGGATCATACATGCAACCCACCACACCTGGCTTCTATTTTAGATTTTGAAGAACTACCACACTGACTTCCATCGTGGTTTTACCGGTTTACAGCCACGGCAGTGTATACATTTCCTCTTTCCTTAAAGCTTCACCAGCATTGTTCTACTTGTCTGTTTTCAATGACTGTCATTCAGATGGGTGAGATGAAATCTCAGTGGAGCTTTTTGTTTTGGTTTGGCTTGTTTTCTTTGAGGTAGGATCTCCCTCTAGCCCAGGCTGACCTGGAATTCACTATGTAGTCTCAGGGTGGCTTCAAACTCACAGTGATTCTCCTACCTCAGCCTCCTGAATACTAACTAGGATTAAAGGTGTGCACCACCACGTGGGGGTTAATGCTATTTTAATATTTTGAATTTCAAATTCTGTTATGCCTTTATTCTTCTGCCACATAAAATAATTTTTGAGGGTAAAAACTTTGATTGTGAAATTCTTTATTTCAGAAGATAATTTTGTGTGTGTGTGTGTGTGTGTGTGTGTGTGTGTGTTTCTAGGTAGGGTCTCACTCTAGCCCAAGCTGATCAGGAACTCACTCTATTGTTCAAAGGCTGCCACTGAACTCACAGCAATCCTACATCTGCCTTCTCAGTGCTGGAATTAAAGGTGTGTGCCACCACGCCTGGCCAGAAGATGCAAAATTTGATAAAGAGATATCAGTAAATATGTTTTATCATAATTTGGACTTTTCTTTATACTCTGTCTTAACATCTCACAAACTGAAAAAAAACAAACTTTGTAACTACTGTTTTCAAAGTACTTTTAATATATGTTGACACAAAAGATATTTAAAATAAGAATATAATTTTCTACTTTAGAAATTCAAATATTTTTCTTTTCTTTGTTTTTAAAATATTTTATTTATTTATTCATTTATTTATTTGAGAGAGAATAAAAGAAAGAAAGAGAGAAAGAGAGAGAGAGAGAGATAGAAAGAAAGAGGCTGATATGGAGAAAGAGAGAATGGGCACACCAGAGCTTCCAGCCACTGTAAACAAAGTCCAAGTCCAGATGGATGCACCATCTTGTGCATCTGGCTTTTGTGGGTACTGGGGAATGGAACCTGGGTCCCTGCACTTCTCAGGAAAGCACCTTAATTACTAAGCTATCTCTCCAGCCCATCTTTTCTATTCTTTTCTCTTCTTTCTTTCTTTCTTTCTTTCTTTCTTTCTTTCTTTCTTTCTTTCTTTCCTTCTTTTTATTTTTTTTAAGCACAGGGTCTCTCTGTAACCCACATTTGGCTGAGATTCACTATGTGGCTCACACTGGTCTTGAGCTCATACCACTCTTCTTGCCTCTGTCTCCAAGGGCTAGGATTGCCAGCCACAAATGACTAATCATTGTTATTTTGTGAACTATACCTATTACTATTAATGTTTACTTAATTGTAGACATGACAGTCAAATGTAATGCAATACCTTTGATTAGATCCTGGACATATAAAATAAAAAGAGGGCTGGAGAGATGGCACAGCAGTTGAAGGAACTTGATTGCAAAGCCTGACTACCAGGGTTCAATCTCCCAGTACCCATGTAATGCCAGATGCACAAAATGGTGCATGCATCTGGAGTTCATCTGCAGGGGCAAGCAACCCTGGTTTGCCCGTTTTCTCTTTCTCTCTCTCTATCTATCTATCCATCTATCTCTCTGAAAATATATAAATAATAAAAATAGGGGCTGGGGAAGTAGCTCAGCCATTAAAGATGCTTGTTCACAAAGCCTGCTGGCTTGGGTTGGTCCCATATTCAAATCCTCAGCCCCCACATAAAGCCAGATGTACAAAGTGGTGCATGCACTTGGAGTACATTTGTGTGGCAAGAGGCCCTGGTGTGCTTCCTGTCTCTCTCTCTCTCTCTTGTTCTCTCTCACTCTTTCTCTCTTTGAAAATTAATAAATAACAAAGATACAGTGTAAGAGAAGTGGTGCATGTCTGTAATCTCAGCACTTAAAACTGTCCCAAAAAGCCAAACAACAAATGACTGGGACAGGGGAGATGGTTCAGTAGATTAAATGCTTGCCCTAGAGGCTTGAGTACCTGAATTTCCATCCCTTTCTCCCCTGCCAGAAGTTGTAATGTGTTTCTGTAATGGAAGCAGAGACAGGAGAATTTTCCAGAATCTGGTGGGTCAGCTAGCATGGTGAACAGAGCAGTGAACAAGAGACCATAATCAAACATGGTGACAGGCGAGGACTGACATGAAAGTTTTCCTCTCCAACACACATGTTCCCCCCACATACAAACAGACCCCAAAAGTGCCATTGTGAGATGCATGTTTACACAAATTTCAAACCTACAAAAAGCTTCTTAAGCTCAAAAAAAAAACAATCTTGTAAGACGCTCCTGCAGGAAATGCTATAAAAATCTCAGTGCAGGGGCTGGATAGATGGCTCAGTTGTTAAAGCGCTTGCTTGCAGAGCCGAAGGACTCAGATTCAATTCCCTGGTACCCATATAAAGCAAGATGCACAAATTGGTGCATGTGTCTTTGCAATGACTAGAGGCCCTGGCCCCCCAATTCTCTCTCACTTTCTATCTGCCTCTTTCTTTCTCGCTCAAATAAATAAAATTTGTATAAAAATTATTTTCGCCGGGCATGGTGGCTCACGCCTTCAATCCCAGCACTCGGGAGGCAGAGGTAGAAGGATCGCTGTGAATTCGAGGCCACCCTGAGACTCCATAGTGAATCCACGTTAGCCTGAGGTAGAGTGAGACTCTACCTCGAAAAACCAACAAAACAAAAAATTGTTTTCAACTTTGTGTCCCACAGCAGCCCCACTTTCTAGTCCTTGGCAGTCACCACATGGCTGTGGCCCTCCTGGACAAGCAGATGTCACCCTGTAAGCCCAAGAGCCCATTCCTGTTGATTTTGCTGGTGGCTTGACATGCACCTAGGGGCTATTTAGTGGGAACAAGTCAATACATAAAAACAATTAGAGAAGCCACATCACCATCAGGCTTATTCACCTTTCATACATCTGGCCGCATAGAACAACATTATCACAAACTCACTGAGGTAAATAACTGAGACTGAAATCCACTTGCGATGCGCCTTGAATTTATCTCACAACATCATCAGCATAACAAAACTCAAGAGCTGAGATGTCCCTGAAAATCCTGCTTAAACTATTAAGGCTTCTTTTCAGAATGCAGATGCTAAAGTGTAGCACTTACTGGGAAAGGACTGAATATGCTATACAATAAAGAATTCATGGGCTGAAGGGATGGCTCAACAGTTAAAGGCACTTGCTTTCAAAGCCTTCAGGCCTGTGTTCAATTTCCCAGTACCCATGTAAAAAACCAGATGCCCAACATGACACATGCTTCTGGAGTTCCTTTGCAATGGCAAGATATCTTGCTGTGCCCACACCTTCTTTAATTTCTCTCTCTCTCTCTTTCTCCTCTCTTGCAAATAACATATATATATATATATATATATATATATATATATATATATATCTCAGTTTGCAAAGTAGGGTCTGCTCTAGCCCAGGCTGACTTGGAATTCACTATGTAGGGCTCAGGGTGGCCTTGAACTCACAGCAATCCTCCTATCTCTGCCTCTCAAGTGCTGGGATTAAAGGCGTAGCTAAAAATATTTTTTAGTGGTTAAAAAGAGAGATCTAAACCGGGTGTGGTGGCGCATGCCTTTAATCCCAGCACTCGGAAGGCAGAGGTAGGAGGATCGCTGTGAGTTCAAGGCCACCCTGAGAATATATAGTGAATTCCAGGTCAGCCTGGGCTAGAGTAAAACCCTATCTCCAAAAAGAAAAAGAGAGAGAGAGAGAGAGAGATCTAAGAATGTTAACTTTGTGGTAGAGTGCATACCCAGTATTACAAGGCCAGAACTGAATAAAAAAAAAAAAAAAGCAGCCACCATTTTAGAAAAGTCAAAGTGTATACATGAGCAGGAGGTAAGAGAAAATAGTGTTCAGCTCTTAATTTTTCCCTTTTATTTATTTTTGTTTGTTTGTTTGTTTTCTTTTTTGTTTTTCAAAGTAGGGTTTCCCTCTGGCCCAGACTGACCTGAAATTCACTCTGGAGCCTTAGGGTGGCTTCAAACTCACAGCGATCCTTCCTGCCTCTGTCTCCCAAGTGCTGGGGTTAAAGGCGTGCACCATAATGCCCAGCTTAATTTTTCTTTATTGTCTAACTGCTCATGTTCAACTCCAGTGAACACTTGGTTAAGTTCCCACTCACTTCTGACTTAGAAACCATTTCAGACACCGTAAGACTGAATCTGAATTCTGATGTTAAAGAGTTAAGAAAGGGCCAGTTGGGGTGGCACATGCCTTTTGTCCCAGTACTCCGGAGGCAGTGGTAGGAGATCACTGTGAGTTCAAGGCCAGTCTGAGATTGCATACTGAGTTCCAGGTCAGCCTGGGTGAGAGTGAGACCTTACATAGAAAAAAAAAAAAAAACTGAATAAATAAAATAAAATAAATAAGCTAAGAAAGTGCAAAAAAGAGAAAGGAGAGACGTCAGTAGACTTGTAGGACACACTACCTACTTTTTCTTACCTTCACCAGTCTAGTCCTTTGATCCCACAGAAGCACAGCAACGGACTAAGTGGAGACAAGCAAGCTGACCAGTGCACTTTCCAGAAATGTGTTCAGGCCGTTCACTGATGAGGCTCAGACACTAAGCTACTCACTGCATTGCTCTTCTTCTGACAAGTGATCCTATGGAAAAAGAGTCGTTTCGTTTAAGTCTGGCTTGTGCTAAAGAAACAGTGGGAAGTCCCAGGAAATGGGGAGGCAGTAACTGACAAACCCACAAAGTGGGGCTTCTTCCCCTTTTTAAAAATGAAACCTATCTGTGAAACTGTCTATCGTTTAAAATGTTGACTGCTGCATATTGCAGTATCTGGCAGCCCTCTTTCAAAAGACATCTAGTCATATATGAGTTTTGAAATTTCTTTATCGTCATTAATTGAAAATTTTAAGCATTATTCTTATTATAATTTTAGCTGGGCATGGTCAAAAAAAGAGTGGTTTAAGGTGCTTGCTTGCAAAGTCTGTTGGGCTGGGTTAAAATCCCCTATCCCCAAGTAAAGCCAGACACCAAAAGTGGTGCATCTGGAGCTTAGTTGCAGTGGCAAGAAGCCCTGATGTGTCCCCCTACTCTCTCTCTCTCTCTCTCTCTCTCTCTCTCTCTCCCTTTTTTCAGCTTTTTTGGAGCAGTTCAGGGTAGGGTCTCGCTCTAGCCCAGGCTGACCTGGAATTCATTATTCACTATGTAGCCTCAGGCTGGCCTTGAAATCACAGCCATTCTACCTACCTACCTTGGCCTCTTGAGGCTGTGATTAAAACCATGTGCCACCATGCCTGAGTCTGCCTCTTTCAGATACATAGGTGATAGATAGATAGATAGATAGATAGATAGATAGATAGATAGATAGATAGAGAAGCCGTGTGTGGTGGCACACACCTTTAATCCCAGCACTTGGGAGGCAGAGGTAGGAGGATCACTGTGAGTTCAAGGCCACCCTGAGACTATATAGTGAATTCCAGGTCAGTCTTGACTAAAGTGAAACCCTATCTCAAAAAAAAAAAAAGAAAGAAAAAAGACCAGAAAGACATGGCATGGTGGTACATGACTGTGATCCAGGTACATGGGATGAAGCAGCAGGCAGATTGCCACAAGTTTGAGACCAGCCTGGGGCTACAGAGTGAGTTCAAGGTCAGCTTGGGCTACAATGAAACCATACCTTGAAAAAGAAAAAGTAAAAGAAAGACAGAGAAAAGAATAACCTTAAGTAAGGTGAAGGGTTCAGGATATGCCTCAATGGTGGAACATTGCCTAGCATGCATGAGGCACCTGCATTCCAACCCTAGTACTACAAAAAAAAATCTAAATTCAATATGCTAGCTATGGTAATTCAGGCCTATAATCCCAGTACTTAAGAAGTTCAGGCTGATGGATCACTCCAAGTTCAAGGCCAATCTGGGCTACACTAGAAGCTAATGCAGGTGGATTACCATGAGTTCGAGGCCAGCCAGGGACTACAAAGTGAGATAGAGGTCAGCCTGGGCTAGAGTAAGACCTTATCTCTAAAAAATGAAAATAAAAATAATGTAATAATGGAGCTGGAGAGATGGTTCAGAGGTTAAAGACACTTATTTGCAAGGCTTACTTTGATTCCCCAGTACCCACGTAAACCACAAAGTGGTGCAGGCATCTGGAGTTTGAGTTTATTTGCAGTGACAGGAGGCATTGGTGAACACATACTCCTCTAAAATAAATACAAAATAAAAATTAGGGGCTGGACACGTAGCAGGATACAAAATAAATACAGAGAAATCAGTAGCATTCCTATATGCTAACAACAAACACACAGAGAATGAAATCAGAGAATCACTCCCATTCACAATTGCATCAAAGAAAATAAAGTACCTTGGAATAAACCTAACCAAGGAAGTAAAGGATCTCTACAATGGAAACTATAAAACACTCAAGTGAGAAATTGCAGAGGACACTAGGAAATGGAAAAACATCCCTTGTTCCTGGATCAGAAGAATCAATATTGTGAAAATGGCAATCTTACCAAAAGCAATCTACACATTTAATGCAATCCCCATCAAAATTCCAATGGCATTCTTCAAGGAAATAGAAAAAACAATCCAAAACTTCATTTGGAATCACAAAAAAACTCAAATATCTAAAATAATACTGAGCAACATAAATGAGGCTGGTGGTATCACTATACCTGATTTTAACCTATACTACAGAGCCATAGTAACAGAAACAGCATGGTACTGGCACAAAAGCAGACATGTAGATCAATGGAACACAATAGAGGACCCAGATGTAAGTCCAAGTAGCTACAGCCACCTGATATTTGATAAAAATGCCAAAAATACTCATTGGAGAAAAGACAGCCTCTTCAGCAAATGGTGCTGGGAAAACTGGATATTTATCTGTAGAAAGATGAAAATAGATTCTTCCCTCTCTCCATGCACAAGAATTAAGTCCAAATGCATTAAAGACCTTAACATCAGACCTGAAACTCTGAAACTGCCAGAGGAAAAAGTAGGGGAAACCCTTCAACATATTGGTATTGGCAATGACTTTCTGAATATAACCCCAATTGCTCAGGAAATAAAGCCACAGATTGACTGCTGGGACCTCATGAAATTACAAAGATTTTGTACAGCAAAGGACATTGTGAATAAAGCAAAGAGGCAACCTACAGAATGGGAAAAAATCTTTGCCAGCTATACATCTGATCGAGGATTAATATCTAGGATATACAAAGAACTCAAAAAATTAAATAATAAGAAATCAAACAAGCCAATTAAAAAAATGGGCTATGGAACTAAATAGAGAGTTCTCAAAAGAAGAAATACGAATGGCGTATAAGCATCTAAAAAACTGTTCTACATCCCTAGTCATCAGGGAAATGCAGATTAAAACTACATTGAGATTCCATCTCACTCCTATAAGATTGGCTAGCATCATGAAAACAAATGATCATAAATGCTGGTGAGGATGTGGAAAAAGAGGAACCCTTCTACACTGTTGGTGGGAATGAAATCTGGTCCAGCCAGTGTGGAAATCAGTGTGGAGGTTCCTAAGACAGCTAAAAATTGATCTACCATATGACCCAGCTATAACACTCCTAGGCATATATCCTAAGGTCTCATCTCATTTCTTTAGAAGTACATGCTCTACCATGTTTATTGCTGCTCAATCCACAATAGCTGGGAAATGGAACCAGCCTAGATGTCCCTCAACTGATGAATGGATAATGAAGATATGGCACATTTATACATTGCAATGTAGTTTTAATCTGCATTTCCCTGATGACTAGGGATGCTTTCTGTCAGTGTACATGGAGGAGGTTATCAGCTCAGGTCGAGCAGAAGTTATGAAATTTGCAAGAAAATGGATGGATCTGGAAAAGATTATACTAAGTGAGGTAACTCAGGCCCAGAAAGCCAAGCATCGCATGTTCTCTCTCATATGTGGATCCTCGCCAGGCGTGGTGGCGCACGCCTTTAATCCCAGCACTCGGGAGGCAGAGGTAGGAGGATCGCCTT
The DNA here is from genome assembly GCA_036346955.1 of Dipus sagitta. Lineage (NCBI taxonomy): Eukaryota > Metazoa > Chordata > Mammalia > Rodentia > Dipodidae > Dipus > Dipus sagitta. The sequence continues at coordinate 18,899,036 of CM070776.1, read as the reverse complement.
GAGTTTGAGGCCACCCTGAGACTCCACAGTGAATTCCAGGTCAGCCTGGGCTGGAGTGAGACCCCACCTCAAAAAACCAAAAACAAAACAAACAAACAAAAAAAAAAAAAACAATCATATGTGGATCCTAGCTACAGATGACTGGGCTTCTGTGTGAGAAGGAAAAATCTCAGTAGCAGAGGCCAGTAAACCAGAAAAAAGATAGAAAGGGAAGAGAAAGGAAGGGAGGGAGGTACTTAATAGGATGGGATTGTATATATGTAAGTAGAAGAATAGATCAATGGGGGTGAAAAGGCCCAAAATGAGGTCTGGGGAAGAGCTTGAGTAAAGGAAAGGTGGAGGGAGGGCTAATCAAAATCTAAGAGGATATAAATAAAACATATGTAATCCTACTATTTTGGACAATGGAACACTCAGGAGCCATATATTGTTGCTAGAAAATTTTCAGTGCCAGGGATGGGATATCTTCCAGTGAGTTGTTGGCCAGGGAGATCCCTGATGCCCCCAAAACATTATAGGCCATTGCCGAAGCCCTTGGTTTCCCACCAGGAATAGATGGTAAGACCCAATTGCTGAAGACTCCATATACTTGGGCTGCAAGGCCACTGAGAAATCTTGCTGGAACTGATCTGATAACCTCCTCCATGTAGACCAGCTGACAGAAAGCTGGAAGAAGCCATTCTGTATGCAGTTCAATGGGAGAAAGAGAAATCACCAGTGAAGATACTCATCACTGGACACTGCAAGCCTTATAATTGGCCAGCCAGGCCAAATGAGCCAACGGGTGCAATAGTGGCACATCTATTATGGGGGAAACCAACTGCCCTCTAATTGGACTGGAGGCCCACTCCATGGGAAGGGAATACATCCCTGATACTGAAAACTTAAAACAGGGGTAGTCATAACCCCGAGGGGTGTAACGTCTGCTGTTGTCTGGCCAAATGTATATACTATGCTTATCAAACTGCCCAGTAAGCACTTCTGTTAATGTTCACACCCTTAGATTAATGTTACTCTCACTTTTCGTTGAGAATCTTCTCTTTTCAGATGGCAGTGACCTTGGGACGACTCAGAAGGTATCATGGTGATGGAAAGAAATGACCTCAGTGCTTAGTACCGCAATATCTGTATCACACCTTCCAAGGCTCAGGGTCTAATGCTGAAGAGGTGGCAGAAAGAATGTAAGAGCCAAAGGAGGGGCCAAGGGGAGGGGGTAGGTCACGGATGAGCCTAATAATGGTACCAAACTGACTGTATTTGCTGAATACAGAACTGACTAAAAAAAAAAAAAAAAAAAGAGCCAAAGGAAGGGCAGGACCCCATACAACATGCTCCCTCCAGACACAAAATGGCCTGGATATCCATGGCCTCATAGTGCCTGATACTATCTGCATAAGACCATCATAAGAGGAGGAAAAGATCATGACATCAAAATAAAAGAGAGACTGATTGAGCTGGGGAGGGGGTATGATGGAAAGTGGAGTTTCAAAGGGGTAAGTGGGGTGAGGGAGGGTATCACCATGGGGTATTTTTTATAATCATGGAAGTTGTTAATAATAAAAAATTTAAAAATTAAATAAAAAAAAATTAGGGGCTGGAGTCTTGGCTTAATGGTTAAGGTCTTGTCAGCAAAGCCTAATGACCCAGGATTGATTCCCCAGTACCCATGTAAGCCAAATGCACATGGTGGCACATGTGTTTGGAGTTCATTTGCAGTGGCTGAGGCCCTGGTATGTCCTCTCTCTCTCTGTCTCTCTCTCTCTGTCTCTCTCTCTCTCTTTAATAAATAAACAATTTTTAAAATTAAAAATTCATTAAAGCCGGGCATAGTGGCACATGCCTTAATCCCAGCACTCAAAAGGCAGAGGTAGGAGGATTACTGTGAGTTCAAAGCCAGCCTGGAACTACAGAATTAATTCCAGGTCAGGCTGGGCTATAGTGAGACCCTATCTCAAAAAACCAAAAAAATTAAATTCAATTAAATATTTTATTAAATTTTATTTTTATTTAATTTTGAGGAGAAAGAGGACCCTTTCCACTACAAGCAAACTCCAAATGTACGCAACACTTTTTGTATCTGGCTTTACATGGGTACTAGAGAATCAAACCTAGGTTGGTAGGCTTTGCAAGCAAATGCCTTTAACCACTGAGCAATCTTACCTGTGCCTCCCCATTTGCTTTGTTTTGTTTTAAATTGACCTGGAACTCCCTCTTTTGCCCTGGGATGTCCTCCATCTCAGAGATCCTCCTACCTCAGCCTTGCAAATGCTGAGATTAAAAATGCTACCAAGATGATTGCCTTATTGAACAGGTCACTTACTACGCCCTTTAAGTGTTGACATCTGCTATTTGTGGAAACGGTGTAAATTTTACCTAAATGTAGAAACCAGGCAAGCCTCAGACCAGCAATAAATTACTCAGTTTGGATAACAACAACAACAACAAAAATTGAATCAGGCTGGGTGCACTTGGGAGGCAGAGGCAGATGGATTGCTGTGAGTTTGAGGCCAGCCTGGGACTACAGAGTGAATTCCAGATCAGCCAGCTAGAATGAGATCCTATCTCAAAAAAAAAAAAAAAAAAGTGTAAGTAAGCCGGACGTGGTGGCACACACCTTTAATCCCAGCTCTCGGGAGGCAGAGGTAGGATTGCCGTGAGTTCAAGGCCACCCTGAGACTCCATAGTGAATTCCAGGTCAGCCTGGACCAGAGTGAGACCCTACCTTGAAGAAACAAAAAAAAAGAAAAGTGTAAGTCAAAGAAAAGTCAGCCCTGAGACTACATGCTGAGTTCCAGGTTATCCTGGACTAAGAGACCCTCCCTCCAAAAAAACAAAACCAACAACAACAAAGAAGCTCACTATGGTGCTTGAAAGAATTGACAGCGCAGTGTTCAGCTCTAACTGAAACATCTCTGTCAAAGCCTCCAAGGCTCACCGTCCATTGTGGAACAGGTGACAGAAAGAATCTAAGAGCCAAAGGCAGAGTAGCTCTGCTTCCATCCAGACAGAAAATGGCCTTGGTATTTATGAACTCATGATGGCTGACTCTACCTACACAGGCATGTATAATAGGAGGGAAAAAATGATGATATCAAAACAGAAGAGAGACTAATTGGAAAGAAGAAGGGATTCAATGGAGGGCTGATTTGAGAGGAGAAGAATCTGAATGGTGGGAGAAAATTATCAGGGTTCATTGACTATATCTTTTTTAAAGTATTTTATTTGTTTATTTATTTATTTGAGAGAGACGAAGAGAAAGAGGCTGCCAGAGAGAGAGAGAGAGAGAGAGAGAGAGAGAGAGCACATGGGCCAGGGCCCCCTGCCACTGCAAATGAACGCAAGGTTGTCAGGCTTTGCAAGCAAGCACCTTTAACTACTGAGCCATCTCTCCAGGCCTCTTTTTGTCTATACTTATTGAAGTTGTCAATAAAAGAAATTTAAGGTCTGGAGAGATGGCTTAGCAGTTAAAGCACTTGCTTGCAAAGCCTAATGACCCGAGTTTGATTCTCCAGTGCCCAGGTAAAGCCAGATGCACAAACTGGCACATGTGTCTGGAGTTCATTTGCAGTGGCCCATTCTCTGTGTCTGACTCTCTTCTATCTCTCTCTCTCTCTGCTTGCAAATAAATAAATAAAACTAAATTTTAAGAAGAGCTGGAGAGACGCTTGCTTGCAAAGCCTGACAGCCCAGGTTTGATGTACCTACATAGTGCTAAATGCACAAAGTGGTACATGCACCTGGAGTTCATTTACTGTGGCAAGAGGCCCTGGTTCACCCATTCTCTCTCTCTCTCTCTCTCTCTCTCTCTCTCTCTCTCTCTCCTTGCAGATAAATAAATAAAATATTTTTTAAAAATCACCAAACTGGGGCTGGAGAGATGGCTCAGCAGGTTAAGGCACTTGTCAACAAAGCTAAATGTCCCATGTTTGATTCCATAGTGCCCAGGTAAAACCAGATGCACTAAGTGGTGCATGTATCTAGAGTTCTTTTACAGTGGCAGGAAGCACTGGTGTGCCCATATTGTCTCTCTGTGTCTGCTTCTTTCTCTCCCTCTCTCAAATAAAATTAAAATAAGATTAAATATTTTTTAAAATGTTTTAAAAATGTGTTACTCACAGCTGGTCATAGTGGCACATGCATTTAATCCTAGCACTAGGGAGGCAGAGGTAAGAGGATCGATGCGAGTTTGAGGCCAGACTAGGACTACAGAGTGAGTTCCAGGTCAGCCTGGGCTAAAGTGAGACTGTACCTCAAAACAAAAAAATAAATGTGAGTCACTATGCCTGGCTAAGCTATTTCTTCTGTGGTGGACAAAGAATTCTGTCTAGAAAAGAAAGACAGAGAGAGAGAGAGAGAAGAAAGAAAGCGAGCGGGAAGGAGGGAGAAAGGAAAGGGAAGGGGCGGGAGGGAGGGAAGAAAGAAAGAAAGAAAGAAAGAAAGAAAGAAAGAAAGAAAGAAAGAGAGAGAGAGAGAGAGAGAGAAAGAAAGAAAGAAAGAAAGGAGGAAGGAAGGAAGGAAGGAAGGAAGGAAGGAAGGAAGGAAGGAAGGAAGGAAGAAAGGAAGGAAGGAAAGAAAAAGAAAGGAAAGAAGAAAGGAGAGAAAAATAGAGAGAAAAAAACTGTCTGCAAATGGCTCAGTTTTTGGGGGCCAAAAACATGAAAAATAAAGGTTTTCAAAATTATTTCACTGGCTTACCCTAACTGACAAAAAATAGCCATGTCCAAACGATAGCCATTTTTTGTCTCTTCCTTCCTAACTCTTAATGAGCTCATTCCCAAACTCTTCATTGGTGAACATTTCCCTTTAGCAAGCTTGATTGCTTTGCTTACTTTTATTTCATGACTTGGCTCGAAAACTGTAAAAGTGTACTAGCAATTTTTTTTTTTTATTTCTGTAAGTCATTCATGATTTTCTGCACCATTTACTGGAACATTCTTTAAATCTGGTTGAAAAGACAGGTTCCTCTATCTGAGCCTTAATAACTTGACCTGGGCCCACTCATGCCCCAGAGGCAGGCTCATCTAAATCCTACAAAATCAGGCTGTGTTCTTGTGGACTCATACCTCATAAACTCTGCCCTTGGGATGCAGAGACAGGAAGACTGCCACAGGGTCATCCTAATCAAGAAAAAAAAAAAAAATTCTTTTTTTTTTTTTTTTCTTTTCGCGGTAGGGTCTCAGTCAGCTCAGGCTGACCTGGAATTCACTATGCATTCTTAGGGTGGCCTCGAACTCACAGTGATACTCCTACCTCTGCCTTCCAAGTGCTGGGATTAAAGACAAGATCCACTACACCCGGCTTCCTTTTTTGTTTTTGTTTTTCCAAGATAGGGTCTCACTCTAGTCCAGGCTGACCTGGAACTGACTCTGCAGCCCCAGGCTCATTTCTATCTCATAATAATCCTCCTACCTCAGCCTGCAGAGTGTGCTATGTGCCACTATGCCCAGCTAAGGAAAAAGAAAAAAAAAAACATTCTTTAATCAAAGAGTGGACTGGGTTGGAGAGATGGCTTAGTGGTCAAGGCACTGGCTTGTGAAGCCTAAGGACCCAGGTTCGATTCTCCAGGACCCACATAAGCCAGATGCACATTCTCTGTCTCTACTTGTTTCTATGTCTCAAATAAATAATAATAAAATAATTTAAATTTGAGTTTTAAAACAGTAGCTGGAGAAGGTTCCATTGCCAGGACCCATGTGAGCCAGATGCACAAGGTGGCACATGCATCTGGAGTTCCTTGGCACTGGCTAGAAGCTCTGGTGTGCCCATTCCCTCTCTTTCTCTCTCTCTCCCAAATAAATAAAAAAGTAGCTGGAGAGATTATTGAGTGGTTAAGGCATTTGCCTGTGAAGACTAAGGACCCAAGTTTAATTCCCCAGTACCCATGAAAGCCAGATGCACAAGAGGGCACATGCATCTGGAGATCGTTTGCAGTGGCTGGAGGAACTGGCATGCCCTCTCTCTCTCTCTCTCTCTCTCTCTCTCTCTCTCTATCTACCTCTTTCTCTCTCTCCCTCCCTCAAATAAATAAATAAAATTGATTTGTTTTTAAAAAGTTATCACATCCAGGTGTGGTGGCGCATGCCTTTAGACCCAGCATTTGGGAGGCAGAGGTGGAAAGATCCCCATGAGTTCGAGGCCACCCTGAGTCTACATAGTGAATTCCAGATCAGCCTGAGCTAGAGTGAAACCATACCTCGAAAAACCAAAAAAAAAAAAAAAAAAAGAAGAAGAAGAAAGAAAAAAGAAAAAGTTAAGCCAGGTGTGGTGGCGCATACCTTTGATCCCAGCACTAGGGAGGCAGAGGTAGGAGGATCGTTGTGAGTTCAAGGCCATCCTGAGACTACACAGGGTAATTCCAGGTCAGCGTGGGCTAGAGTGAGACCCTACCTCAACAAACAAAACAAAACAAAAAAGTTAAAATTGCATCCCAGCACTTGGGAGAGAGAAAACCCTACCTCATAAAATCACACACACACACACACACACACACACACCTTTAATTCCAGCACTTGTGAGTCTGAAGTAGGAGGATTGCCATGAGTTCAAGGCCACCTTGGGTCTACAGAGTGAGTTCCTCGTCAACCTGTGCTAGAGTGAAACCTTGCCTTGAAAATAAAAACGGGTGGCTAGAGAGATGGCTTAGTGGTTAAGCGCTTGCCTGTGAAGCCTAAGGACCCCGGTTCGAGGCTTGACTCTCCAGGACCCACGTTAGCCAGATGCACAAGGGGGCGCAGTAGCTGGAGGCCCTGGAGCGCCCATTCTCTCTCTATATCTGCCTCTTTCTCTCTGTGTCAGTCACTCTCAAATAAATAAATAAACACAAAAATGTTTGTCACTGTATTAATGTAGCTTACCATTTCTCTTTCTTTCTTTTTTTTTTTTTTTGTTTTGTTTTGTTTTTTTTGAGGTAGGGTCTCACTCTGGTCCAGGCTGACCTGGAATTAACTATGTAGTCTCAGGGTGGCCTCGAACTCATGGTGATTCTCCTACCTCTGCCTCCCTAGTGCTGGGATTAAAGGCGTGCGCCACCACGCCCGGCTACCATTTCTCTTTCGATAGGACCTATATGGAATTGACTTTCAAGTGTTTTCTCTATGCCGACTATAATAAAATAGAATTCTATCTTTTGTAGCTAAAATCTTACATGCCCTTTCTATCAATCTGCATTTGATTTTATTTCTTTAAATGGATTTGTTTCCAATTGTCCAGTGAATGCTTCTGGTACAAAAATGTTCTCCTAGTTGTATCCATTATTGTATTATCTGTACCTTCTCCACTCTTTTTTATTTGTTTGACATTGTGTTCACAGAGACTGTTTCTATTTATTTTTTATTAGCAACATACTTTATTTGATTATTTTTGTTCCTTTTTTAATTTTATTTATTTGAGAGCGACAGACAGAGAGAGAAAGAGGCAGATAGAGAGAGAGAGATAGAGATTGGGAGCGCCAGGGCCTCCAGCCACTGCAAAAGAACTCCAGACATATTCGCCTCCTTGTGCATCTGGCTAACGTGGGTCCTGGGGGAGTCGAGCCTCGGACCGGGATCTTTAGGCTTCATAGGCAAGCGCTTAACTGCTAAGCCATCTCTCCAGCCCTATTTGATTATTTTTGAGGTAGAGTCTCACTCTAGCCCAGGCTGGCCTGGAATTCATTATGGAGTCTCAGAGCGGCTTCAAACTCATGGCAATCCTCCTACCTCTGCCTCCCAAGTGCTGGGATTAAAGGCGTGCAACACCACGCCTGGTTTAACAACATATTTTATATGGGTACATCATGTGTTGGTTCCCTCTTTACCCTCGTCCCTGCCCTCATTCTCCTCCGTGGGGTTGCAGGTATTCCCGGATTCCCCATGGGGTTGTGGGATGTGTTGTGGGAGCAGCAGTCAGGTTTTTCATTATAATCCTCCATCTTATCTACCCTATATTCTTCTCCTAGTGCTCTTATTATAAGCACCCTAATCCCTCAGCAGTAGGTCTGTCACATTCTATTTGAAAATTTCTAATCCCAAAGAGAATCTCTTGTTGCCTTTCCTTAAGTATAAATATGTGCATATTAAATACGTATGTTTCTATTTGAAGGAGGTTAGAAGAAAGCTAGTGTTTTAAGGCAATTTTAGTTAGAGACTGATGCCCAAAGAGAGAACCAGAAGATGCACCCCACATGGCACCTTGTCCTGGGCCATCAGGCTTGCAAGCAAGCCCTTTAAACACTAAGCCATCTCTCCAACCCGAGTGTGTTAACTTTTTAAAAATTGGTTTCTGAAACAGAGTCTCACACACTGTAGCCCAGGTTATCTTGGAACTCACTCAGTATTCCAGGATGGCCTCGTACTCACAGCAATCTTCCTGTCTCAGCCTCCCAAGTGTGCTATGGGAGCCATGATGCTCAGTTATTGTCACATTCTTCAGTATTGACTCCAAATTCTACACGTATACTCCTCAGTATATAAATGGTAGGATGCTACATACACTCCTTTGCCTCTTGCCTTTCTACCTACGTCTACAAGTGGCTGTCTGTCTGTCTCTGTGTGTGTAGTTAAGGGTTTTGTTGTGGGTTTTTGCCTGGTTGGATGGTTCGTTGGTTGGTTAGTTGGCTTTTTGAGGCAGAATCTCAGTCTAGCCCAGGCTAACCCAGAATTTACTCATTACTCCAGGCTGTCCTCACCATGATCCTCATACCTCAGCCTCTCCAGTGTTGAGATTAAAGGCATGAAGTAGGGCTAGAGAGATGCTCAGTGGTTAAGGTGCTTGCCTGCAAAGCCTAAGGACCCTGGTTTGACTCCCCAGTATCCATGCAAAGCCACATGTACAAGGTGGCGCATGTGTCTGGAGTTTGTTTGCAGTGGCTGGAGGCCCTGGTGTGCCCATTCTTTCTATATATATCTGCCTCTCTCCCTCTCTCTGTCTCAAATAATAAAGTAATAAATAAATTTTAAAAATTAAAAAATAAAAGGTATAAACACCCATGCCTGGCTTGTTTCTTTGTTTTTCCTGTTTTACTTTTTCTTCTTTTCCAAAAATATTTTATTTTATTTATTTGAGAGATGCTTTATGTTCATGTGGGTATTTAGGCTTTGCAGGCAAGTGCCTTAACCACTGAGCCATCCATCTCTCCAGCCCCAACCTTATCCTTCTTAAAAAACTACATTAACTTTTGGTGTGTGTCAATATTCCAATAATGTATCTGCCCAGAACTTATTGATGAAAAGTTTCCTTTAGAGGGAAAACTGACACTGTTCTTGGGCTAACTGGAAAATTGCCTTCTAAGTGCATATTTTTGTCCCTCATTGATTAATGCTATTCTCACTTTTGGTTAGAGAAGCTTCTCTTTGCAGATGGCGGTCACAATTGAGGAGACTCAGGACTCATCAAGGTAATGAGAAGAGGTGGCACATGCATACTCAGCACTAAACAAACATCTTTAACCATCTGTTTCCTGAAACAGAGGTTTCAGGCCATAATTTTAGCATAAATTTAGCATTTAGCATTTTGATTACTTCATAACTTGCCATAGCTCCCATTATCTTCATGGGTTGGCCTGGATATCAGTATTTCCTATCTTGATGTCTCCAGCTTTTTTATTTTTACTTTATTTGTTTATTTATTTTGTTTTTTGAGGCAGGGTGTCACTCTAGCCTAGGTTTACCTAGAATTCATTCTATAGTTCCAGGCTGGCCTAGAACTCATGGTGATCTTCCTACCTCAGCCCTCCAAGTGCCAAGATTAAAGATGTGCACCATAAACCGGGCGTGGTGGCACATGCCTTTAATCCGAGCACTCGGGAGACAGAGGTAGGAGGATCACCATGAGTTTGAGGCCACCCTGAGACTACATAGTGAATTCCAGGTCAGCCTGGGCTAGAGTGAGACCCTACCTCGAAAAACCAAAATTTAAAAAAAAATGTGCACCACCACACTCTGCAATGTCTCTTTTTAATTGTCACCAGAATTTCTTTCTCTCCTCCTCCTCCTCCTCCTCCTTCTTTTTGGTTTGTTTGTTTTGAGGCTGGGCCTCACTCTATCCCTGACTGACCTGGAACTCAGTTTGCAGCATCAAGCTGGCCTCAAAGTCACAACAATATTCCTACCTCAGCCTCCCAATTACAGGACTAAAGATGAGCGCCACCATGCCTGGCTCTAAATTTCATCTATAAACAGTTGGCTACATCATATAAGTAAAAGCCAAATCTTTAATGTTCATGTAAAACCAACACCCTCACATATCTTTACAGCACTACCAAAGCTCAGTACCCTGAAACTGAATTACCTTCTAATTTCTTTTTCCCTAATTTCTCCAAACAATTAGTCACCAAAGCTTGACAAGTCCATGCAATAGATCAGTCATTTCTAATTGAATTTGATTTGAGCCTCTAAGAAAAGTAAATAAAACCAATGTCCATATGGCAGAACATAATGGCATAAAAATAAGCCTTTTCCTAATAATGCATAACGTCTTGAAAAGACAATACTATTTTCCCATATTTATTCTCACAGTTTATCTCAGTAATTTTTGTAATTACTATTTCCTGCAGACATAATTATTATACGTTATATGAGTCTTTAGTGCACTTACACTGCAGAAGATTAATTTTAATTGACATCCTGCAAAATTAACATGAACATATGAGAATTTAGGAACATGTTATACATCCCATAAAGTTAGACAAATATGACATTTAAAAATCCTTAGCTATACTTCAGTAAGTTTAATTTATACCAAAAAATCCATAAGATAAGCTCTAGGGCAGTATTGCTTATCTCGAGGATGAGATAACAGAGTATAATTGTTTTATTAAGTACAACATTCTGAATTCCTATGAAGCTATAATAGCTTCTTGTGCACCATAGACTTTGTTATTTAGGATATAATTGATCATAACATATACTGTTTGCTCTTGAATAACTGCCATTTTCCACCTCAGAGAAATTTCATTTTAGCATCAAAAAATCAGGGATGATAAAAAAAATCAGGTCTGGAGAGATGGCTTAGAGGTTAAATGCTTGCCTAAGAAGCCTAAGGACCCTGGTTCAAGGCTCGATTCCCCAGGACCCACTTTAGCCAGATGCACAAGGGGGCGCACACATCTGGAGTTCGTTTGCAGTGGCTGGAGGCCTTGGTGAGCCCATTCTCTCTCTCTCTCTCTCTCTCTCTCCCCCTCTTTCTCTCTCTCTGTCTGTTGCTCTCAAATAAATAAATAATAATAATAAGACAAGAAAAAAAAATCAGGGCTGAGCCGGGTGTGGTGGCACATGCCTTTAATCCCAGCCCTTGGGAGGCAGAGGTAGGAGGATTGCTGTGAGTTTGAATCCACTCATAGACTGCATAGTGAATTCCAGGTCAGACTGAGCTAGAGTGAGACCCTACCTTGAAAAACAAAACAACAGAAAAAAAAAAATCAGGGTTGAAGAGATTGCTTAGTGGTTAAGGCATTTGCCTATGAAGCCTAAGGACCCAGGTTCTATTACCCAGGTCCCACGTAAGCCAGATGCAGAAGGTGGTGCATGTGTCTGGAGTTCATTTGTAGGGGCTAGAGACCCTGTCATGCTCATTTTCTCTCTCTCTCTCAAATAAATAAATATTTTTTTTTAAAAAAATCAAATGCTTACTGCATTATGTTTCTAAAGCATTTAACTTTTTTCAGTTGAAATGTGATTTGGGGCTCAGTGGTTAAAAGTGCCTGCTTACAAAGCCTGCCATCCCAGGGTTCAATTCCCAGTGCCCAAGTAAAGCGATTTGCAGTGGTAAGAGGTCCAAGTGTGCCCATACACCGACATTCTCTCTCTCAAATAAATAAAACTATGTTTAACAAAGAAAAGAATAATGATTCTTAAATGAAATATGATATAACTCAAGCATGGTGCTGCAAACCTTTAGTCTTAGAGCTGGGGAGGCAGAAAAGGAGGAATGTAGTGAGTTCAAGTCTACCTTAGGGGTACAGATGACTTCCAGATGAACCTGGGCTACAGTGAGACCCTACCTCAAAAAAAATAATAAATAAAAACTTACATAAATTAATGAGGCAGGAGCTGGAGAGATGGCTTAGCGGTTAAAGCACTTGCCTGCAAAGCCTAATGACCCAAGTGTGATTCCCCAGTACCCATGTAAGTCAGTGGCACAAGTTGGTGTATGCATTTTGAATTCGTTTAATGGCTAGAGGCCCTGGTGCACCCATTCTCCCTTAATAAATAAATAAGGCAACTTGAATTTAACTCCATATATTTCATTTTAAAGGCATGTACAGTATATAGACTAGCTTATCCTTCTTGACTATCTGATGATCGCAGAAAAGAGATCATTCAGACAGACAAAATTGTTCCATCTCATAGTTGAAACTCCAGGCAGAGAATCCCACAGCCCGGATGGGTGCTTGTCTTTTTATTAGAGAAAGTATATCTGTAGGTTAAAAGTTCAAGTCAGGAGACTAATAAAGAACTTAAAGTGGCCCCCTGTGCATGCCGGGCCCTTCCCCTCCGGTTGTTTGGCCCTCGGTGAGCGGCCCAGAGCCCTGGGGGCACCCTGCAGCATGATAGCCAGTGCCACCCTTAGCAGCCACTGGACGCTTGGCGAGCTGCGGCTGCCGCGCCTGTGCACTGCGTGGAGTAGCCAGAGACCCTGCGACCGGCGCGGCGCGGAGGCTGGGGGATTGCGCGCGGGACTGCTATGCACCATGCTGACCGCTTACAGCTGCCACCGCCACAACAGGCATTCCGGGCTGCGCTTCAACATCAGCGGCTGTCGCCTCCCCACCGACCACGCGGCTTACGGAGAAGCTCAGGCCATGCTGTTCCACTACCGCGACCTAGTGAGGGGACCCCCGGACTGGCCCCTGCATTGGGGCGACCCCCCCGCGCGCCCCCAAGGAGCTGGGGTTGTGCATCTTCCACGACCGTGAAAGAGCGGCGGGGACCTCGGGCCCCAGATCCCCGGGGGCAGCACTGGGTGTGGATGGACTTCGAGTAGCCTTCCCATTCCCGGGGCTCCGCTGCCTGGCCAGCAACCTCCTCAACTGGACGCTCTCCTACTGGGCCGACTCGGGTGTCTTCCTGCCCTATGGCTTCCTCTACCCCAGGAGCCACCCGCGGGACCAGCCCCCAGGCCCGATTCCCCCGGTGGCCCGCAATCGAGGGCTGGTGGCCTGGGTAGCGAGCCACTGGGAAGAGCTCCGGGCGCGGATCCGCTACTACCAGCAGCTGAGCCAGCTCGTGTCCGTGGACGTGTTCAGCAGAGCCGGGCCCAGCAAGCACCTATTTTGTACTATGAGGGAAAGGTGAATTTATCAATTACTATTTAGCATAAGTTACCTGTCACTCAAAAATCTCCAACAGAGAGGTCAGTGTAAGATACATGTCCACCCATTAATATTTTAGAGAGAATTTAATAGGTGTAGGCCCTTTTGTAGCCCACTATTGGTGGGAGCTTGACATGGGAGAGCGGGCTCATTTTTGTATATGGTTGTGACTTGTTTCCCATTCCAGGTATGGGTTCCATTCCACTGAGCAGATCCGTTAGCCAAATCAAGAGCACTTGGTAACCCACCATGGCTTTGTGCCACTATTGCACTTGTGTGAGCATCACATCAGGGTTATTGCTGCTGAGTAGCTTAGACCACGAGTTGCTTCGACAGATATTGGTCATTTTCCCCCAGTCACTCATGTAGCACCTTCTGGCACTAGACAAGCTGTCTGGGGATAGACTCTCTTCCTGTTTCCAGCCAGGTCACTCCATGTTCCATCCCAACAGCATATAGTGTCTTTGGCATTAGGGTCTTACCACTAACCTATGGTGGGTCAACAAGTACTCTAACAGAATGCTGTCTTCTTTTGGGAAACCTTGTAGGTCTCTCTGATCAACAGCTCATTGTAGATGTTACCCACATGCTGGTACTGGGTGTTACAGGTCAGTGTCAAGGGAGAAGAAGGAAAGAAATATAGGTAATATAAAAGAGAAAGAGAGAGAGAGAGAAACAGGAGAAGATTGAGGATAATCTTTATCATACCATCTCCAGGCCCCTGTGATTCAGGTGTTCTCTCTAAGCCCCTGATGAAGGTTTAACTTTTTAGTATGTCTTTCAGGATGTCGGATTTTATGGTACCATTTCCATTTGGGTACAGTTTTTTGTTCCCCCATCCTTACCCTCCCCTCTCACCTCACCATCCCTATTGTCCAGATGTTATTAGGTATGTCTCGGGAAGATCCAGGCTAGGAGCCACAGATGAGTGAGACCATGTGATGATTTTTTTTAATGTGATTGGGTGAGTTTGCTGAGAATGATCTGTTCCAAGTTTGACCATTTTTCTTCAAATTTCATTGTGTCATTTTTTCTTACTGCTGTATAGAATTCCATTGTGTAGATATACCACATCTTAGTTATCCATTCTTCTAGTGATGGACATCTGGGTTGATTCCAGCTCTTAGCTATTACGAATTGAGCCACTGTAAACATGGTTGAGCATGTCTCTCTGGACTGGGGCTTGAAGGTTTTAGGGTACATGCCCAGTAAGGGAATAACTGGGTCTGTTGGTATCTCTATAGTCAGCTTTTTTAGGAGTCTGCATATTGCTTTCCAAAGTGACTGTACCACCTTAATTCCCACCAACAGTGAATGACGGTTCCTATTTCTCCACAACCTCACCAGCATTTGTTGTCATTAGATTTTTTAATGTTTGCTATCTTTACTGGGGTAAGTGGAATCTCATAGTTGTTTTAATTTGCATTTCCCTGATCATTAGGGATGTTAAATATTTGCTTAAGTGTGTGTTTGCCATTGGTATTTCTTCCTCTGAGAACTCCCAGTGCATTTCTCTGCCCCATTTTGTGAGTGGGTTGTTTGACTTTTTATTGTTTAGGTTTTTGAGTTCTTTGTAGATTTTAGAAATTGGGCCTCTGTCTGATTTGTGTATCCAGCAAAAATTTTCTCCAATTCTGTGGGTAATCTATTGGCTCTGGTTATTGTATGTTTGTCTGTGGGAAAAAAAAAAAAACTTTTCAGCTTCCTGAGATCCCAATAGTTCAGTGATTGTTTAATTTCCTGAGCTACTGGGGTTGTCTTTTCCCACTTCTATATCATGGAAAGCTCCTCCTATTTTTTTCTTCCAGTAGTAGCCGAGTTTCTGGTCTTATATTGAGGTCTTTGATCCATTTGAACTTGATTTTTGTGCATGGCGAAATGTGTGGGTGGAGTTTCATTTTCCTGCACATGGCTATCCAGTTTGTCCAGCACCATCTGTTGATGCTGTCTTTTTTTCCATTGTACATTGTTAGGGCCTTTGTCAAGTATCAAATAGCTGTAGTTACTTGACCCAAAGTCCAGGTCCTCAGTTCTGCTCCATTGGTCTATAATTCTGTTTTTATGCCAGTACCATGTTGTTTTTATTATTGTGGCTTTGTAATATAGCTTTAGATCAGTTATGGTGATGCCTCCAGAAGTGTTTATTTTGCTGAGGATGTGCTTGGATATCCAAGCCCTTCTGCCATTCCATATGAATTTTGAGATAATTTTTTTCTATCTCTGTGAAGAAAGATGTTGGGATTTTTATTGGTATTGCATTACATATATATATTGCTTTTGGTAAGATTGCCATTTTCACAATGTTACTTCTGCCTATCCAGGAGCATGGGAGGTCTTTCCATTTTCTCAAGTCCTCCTCAATTTCTTTCTTGAGTGTTTTTTATGTCTTCATTGTAAAGGTCTTTGACATCCGTGGTTAATGTCACTCCAAGGTATTTTACTTTTTTTGTTGCTATTGAAAATGGGACAATGTTGCTCATTTCTTTCTCTGTGTATTTTGTATATTTTTAAAAATCTTCCAAAATAGGGCTGGAGAGATGGCTTAGCAGTTAAGGCATTTGCATGCAAAGGCAAAGGACCCAGGTTCAATGCCCCAGGACCCACGTAAGCCAGATGCACAAGGAAGCACATGTGTCTGGAGTTTGTTTGCAGTGGCTGGCGGCCCTGGCGTGCCCATCTCTCTCTCTCTCTCTCTCTCTCTCTCTCTCTCTCTCATAAATAAATAAGATATACTTTTAAAAAATCTCCCGAAATAAAAAGTATGTTAAGCTTTTCATTATTAAATGGAGCTGAAGAGATGGCTCAGCAGTTAAATGTGCTTGCTTGCAAAGCCTGATAGCCCAGGTTCAATTCCCTTGTACCCACTTAAAGCCAGATGCACAAATTGACATATGCATCTGGAGTTCCTTTACAGCACCAGGCGGCCCTGGCCCACCCATACTCACCCATACTCACACACTCTCTCTCTTTCTCTCTCCCTGTTTCTGCCTTATTCTCTCTGTCTCAAATAAATGAGTAGATAAAAATACATGGCTGGCAAGATTGCTCAGTGATTAAGGTGCTTGCCTACAAAGCCTAATGGACCGGGTTCAATTTCCCAGTACCCACATAATTCCAGGTGCACAAAGTGGTGCATGCACCTGGAGTTCTTTGGTGGTGGCTAGAGTCCCTGGAGGGCCCCTTTCTTTTTCTTTCTTTCTTTCTTTCTTTCTTTCTTTCTTTCTTTCTTTCTTTCTTTCTCTCTTTCTTTCTCTCTTTCTCTCTCTCTCTCTCTCTTCTCTCTCTTTATCTGTCCTCACTCTCTCTGCTTGAAAATAAATAAATAAATAATTTTAAAAAACAGTATACAAAGCTGTAGAGATGACTTAGTAGTTAAAGTGCTTGCCTTCGAAGCCAAAGACCCACGTTCCATTCACCAAGACCCACATAAACCAGAAGCACAAGATGATACATGCATCTGGAGTTTGACTGCAGCAGCTGAAGGTCCTAGTATGCCCTTTCTCTCTCTCTCTCTCCATATATATATATATATATATACATATATATATATATATGTATATATATATATATATATATATATATATATATCTGCCTATCTCACTCTCAAATAAATAAAATCAAATTAAAATTAAAAAAAAATCATAGTACTGGGATAAAAAGAAGACACAATAAGCCAGGTGTGGTGGCACATGCCTTTAGTTCTAGCACTTGGAAGGCAGAGGTAGGATGTCTGTGAGTTCGAGGCCAGCCTGGGACTACAGTTCCAGATCAGCCTGGATGAGAGTGAGAGTGAGACCCTGCCTCAAAAAAAATAAATAAATAAATAAAAGCCGGGCGTTGTGGCACACACCTTTAATCCCAGAACTTGGGAGGCAGAGGTAGGTGGATCGCCAAGAGTTCGAGGCCACCCTGAGACTACATAGTGAGTTCCAAGTCAACCTGGACTAGAGGGAGACCCTGTCTCGAGAAACCAAAAAAAAAAAAAAAACCAGGTGTGGTGGTGGTGCATGCCTTTAATCCCAGCACTTCAAAGGCAGAGGTAGGAGAATCACCATGAGTTCAAGGCCTCCCTGAGACTGACTACAAAGTGAATTTCCGGTCGGTGTAGGGTAGAGTGAGACCCTACCTTGAAAAAACAAACAACAGATATCATGGGGAGATAGACGCTGCTGCCTGTGAGTCTTGGGCCCTGGCAGTTGAGGACGAGCAGCAGGAGGAGGGAGTCAGGACCCAGAGCCCCAGTTGGTTAATTGGCCTTGGTCCTCACCGCTCCAAAAAGAAAGATAAGCTCTATGAGTTGAAGTCCAAAGCTCAGCAGATTATGAACCAGTTTGGCCCCTCAGCTCTAATCAACCTCTCCAATTTCTCATCCATAAAACCGGAACCAGCCAGCACCCCTCCACAAGGCTCCATGGCCAACAGCACTACTGTGGTAAAGATTCCAGGCACTCCTGGGACAGGAGGTCATCTTAGCCCTGAAAACAATCAGGTATTAACCAAGAAGAAATTACAAGACTTAGTAAGAGAAGTGGATCCTAATGAGCAGTTGGATGAAGATGTAGAGGAGATGATGCTACAGATCGCTGATGACTTTATTGAGAGTGTGGTGACAGCCGCCTGCCAACTTGCTCGACATCGCAAGTCCAGCACCTTAGAGGTGAAAGATGTCCAGTTACATCTAGAGCGCCAGTGGAACATGTGGATCCCAGGATTGGGCTCTGAAGAAATCCGACCCTATAAAAAAGCTTGCACGACAGAAGCTCATAAACAGAGAATGGCATTAATCCGGAAAACAATGAAGAAATAACACAGGGAAAGATCAGGGAATGGACAACAATGCATTTGGAGATACTTGAGCTGAGACCTCAGCCATCTCATCCTTGGAATTTTTTTTTAAATGCTTTACAGAGAAGCATATATTTTTTATTAACAGTGCAGCAATATCTATAATGACTGAGAAGATCTGCCAAAAGAATAAAGCCTCCTACCCTCACCTCTGGTCCTGTTTCCCTGCCATCTCAAAGAGGAGCAGTGCATCTTCCAGAGAAGACTGTATTTGTGGTTTATTATATAAGTGATTGAATGTAGGACAAAGCATTATGCTCATGTTGGGTGACACAGTATTAGCAGGATTTGTAGAGGGTTTGTTTCCTCCGTCCTTCTCTTTTCCCTGTACTTTGTAATGTCAGTGTTTATATGAATATGAATTTGATTTGCTTTTCCAGAATAAAGAAATTATTAATCAAAAAAAAGAAAAAATAAACAACAACAAAGGTACAACAATCAATGGAACAGAATAGATGGTCTACGGACATGTTCTAGTAACCTATAGCCACCTGTTATTTTACAATGAAGCCAGAAAAACACACTGGAGAAAAGACAGCATTTTCAACAAATAGTGCTGGGGAAACTGAATAACCACATGTAGAATGATGAAACTAGACTCTTTTATTGCACACTACACATATATCAACTACAAAAGGATCAAGTAGCTGGGCGTGGTGGAGTACACCTTTAATCCCAGCAGAGATAGGAGGATCGTTGTGAGCTCAAGGCCACCCTGAGACTAAATTTTTGTTTTGTTTTGTTTTGAGTCTCGCTCAAGCCCAGGCTGACCTGGAATTCACTATGTAGTCTCAGGGTGGCCTTGAACTCATGGCGATCTTCCTACCTCTGCCTCCCGAGTGCTAGGATTAAAGGTGTGCACCACCAAGCCTGGCTCAAAAAAATATTTGAAAAATAAAACAAATAAAGGAAGGCTGGGAGATTGCTCAGTGCACAAAGACACTTGCTTGTAAAAGGATGAAAGACCTCAGCATAAGACCTATCACTGAAATGACAAGAGAAAAAGGTAGGAAGAATGCTCTAAGATACAGGTGTAGGCAAAGACTTCCAAGTAAGACTCTAGTAGCCCACAGAAGAACACAAACGCTCAACCAATGGGTGTTCATGAAATTATAAAAGATATCGTACAGCTAAGCAAACCATCAACTGAGTCAATAGACAACCTACAGAACGGGAATGTAAGAGCTGCTGGTTGAGAAGGCATAAGTATGAGGCATTGTCCTTCCCACAAGAACCACTTGTACATTTATGAGCCCACAGTGATTACTGATACCCCCACTGAGGAAGACCCTCAGTGGAAAGACAGCATGAGGGAGGGCACAAAAGAGGATAACCTCATGGGAATGCAACTAATTCATTCTAAGTTCCTATATTAACATTCCCAATTAAATAACAATTAAGCCCCGTCTGGAGAGATGACTTAGCGTTTAAGGCATTTGCCTGCCTGTGAAGCCTAATGACCCAGGATCAATTCCCCAGGACCTAAGTAAGCCAGATGCACAAGGTGGCATATGTGTCTGGAGTTCACTTGCAGTGGCTAGAGGCCCTGGTGCGCCCATTCTCTCTCTCTCTTTTTCTCTCCCCCCTCTCTCTGTCTCAAATAAAAAATAATAAATTTAAAAAAAAATAGGGACTGGCGAGATGGCTTAGCAGTTAAGGCGTTTGCCTGCAAAGCCAAATGACCTCGGTTCGAATCCCCAAGGCTCATGTAGGCCAGATGCACAAGGTGGCACATGTATCTGGAGTTTGTCTGCAGTGACTAGAGGCCCTGGTGTGTCCATTCTGTGTCCATTCTCTGTGTGTGCAAGTGTGTGTGTTTATGTCTGTCTGTCTGTCTGCCTCTTTCTCTTTCTTGCTCTCTCAAATAAATAAATAAAAGTTTAAAAAATTAAGCCAGATGTGGTGGCACACACCTGTAATCCTGGCACTTGGGAAGCTGAGGTAGGATGATTGTTGTGAATTCAAGGCCAGCCTGAGTATGTAGTGAACTCCAGGTCAACCTGTGCTAGAACAAGACCATACCTTGTAAAACCAAACAATAAATTTTAATGAAAAAAAAAGCTTATACTTTAGAAGATCATAGGAGCTAGGAGTGAATCTACTACTGTTTGACTAAATGCATATGTTGTACCCATCAAATTGTCCTATAAATAATTATGCTTATGCCCAATATTAATGCTTTTCTGACATTTATTTTTTGTTTTGTGAGGTAGGGTCTCACTGTAGCCTGGGAACTCACTATGTAGTCTCGGGGTGGCCTTGAACTCACAGTGATCCTCCTACCTCTGCCTCCTCAGTGCTGGGATTAAAGGTGTGTGCCACCATGCCTGGCACTTTTCTCACTTTTGAATAGAGAAACTTCTTCTCACAGATGATGGTGACAACTGGGGAGACTCAAACTCATCAAAATGCTGAGAAGATGAAAAAGTTAAATGTTCAGTATTAAATGAAACATCTCAACCTGCGGAGGTGGCTCAGTGGTTAAACGTGCTTACTTACAAAGCCTGCAAGCCTGGGTTTGATTCCAAGTACTTATGGAAAGCCAGATGTGCAAAGTGGTTCGTGCATCTGGTGTTCATTTGCAGTGGCAAGAGGTCTTGGCATGCCCATTCTCTCTCTCTCCCTTTCTCTTTCTCTTTCTCACTCACTCTCTCTCTCTCAATAAAGAAAGGGGGGCTGGAGAGATGGCTTAGCAGTTAAGTGCTTGCCTGTGAAGCCTAAGGAGCCTGGTTTGAGGCTTGATTCCCCAGGACCCACGTTAGCCAGATGCACAAGGGGGCGCACGAGTTTGTTTGCAGTGGCTGGAAGCCCTGGTACGCCCATTCTCTCTCTGTCTCTATCTGCCTCTCTCTCTGTCACTCTCAAATAAATAAATAAAAATGAACAAAAAATATTTTACAGTCTAGAGAGATGGCTCAGCAGTTCAAAGTTCTTGCTTTCAAAGGGATGAAAGACCTCAATAAGTCTTGTAACTGAAAGGACAAGAGGAAAGTGTTGTCAAAAGGGTCAATGCTCAAAGCCAGGCGTGGTGGCGCACGCCTTTAATCCCAGCACTCGGGAGGCAGAGGTAGGAGGATTGTCGTGAGTTCGAGGCCACCCTGAGACTCCATAGTGAATTCCAGGTCAGCCTGGGCTAGAGTGAGACCCTACCTCGAAAAACCAAAAAAAAAAAAAAAAAAGGGTCAATGCTCCAAGATATAGGTGTTGGCAAAGGCTGATGTCCTGGGTGTTCAATCCCCCAGGATTCATATAAAAAAAGTGGCATATGCATCTTGAGTTCACTTGCAGTGACAGAGTGGCAGGAGGTCCTGATGCACCCATTCTCTCTCTCTTTCTCTCATAAATAAATGAATGACTATATAAATAATACACCAAAAGCACTTTTAAAACTAAAATAAAACATCTAGCCTGGTGTGGTGGTGCACGCCTTTAATCCCAGCACTCTGGAGGCAGAGGTAGGAGGATCGCCATGAGTTTGAGGCCACCCTGAGACTACAGAGTGAATTCCAGATCAGCCTGGGCTAGAGCAAGACGCTACCTAGTAAAACCAAAAAAATTAAAAAATCTCTGTTAGGCCCTCGAAGGCTCAGGGAACATTGCAGAATTAAAAGCCAGAGGATGTAGAAGAGTGCTTTGAATCATATTGTGGACAAGTGGTGGCCACTGCATTCATAACCTCACAGAGGCTGTTGTTACCTGCACAATATTGAGCACATCAACATATCATCATGGATGATGAAGGAATATATTATGTGCTCATAAAAATTGCTAATACAGGTCTGAAGAGATGGCTTAGCAGTTAAGGCACTTGTCTACAAAGCCAATGGACCCAGGTTCAATTCCATAGTACCACTTAAAGCCAGATGCACAAGGTGGCACATGCGTCTGGAGATCGTTTTCAGTGGCTGGAGGAATGATTCCAAGTAGTTGAAGTATTGCTCTATATCTAGAACTCTAATGAAAATTTTACTTTCTGTCACCAAGTAGCTGATCTAATGTCATAAGGTGGGTTTTTTTGTTTTTTGTTTGTTTGTTTGTTTTTCAAGGTAGGGTTTCATTGTAGCTCAGGCTGACCTAGAATTCACTATGTATTCTCAGGGTGGCCTTTAACTCTCGGCAATCCTCCTACCTCTGATTTCCTTTCCTTTTCCTTCTTTCCTTTACCTTCCTTCCCTTCCTTTTCCTTTCCTTTCCTTCCCTTCTTTCCTTTCCCTTCCTTTCCTTTCCTTTCCTTCCTACTTCCTTCCTTTCCTTTCCTTCCT
This sequence comes from Dipus sagitta, assembly GCA_036346955.1. Taxonomy (NCBI): domain Eukaryota; kingdom Metazoa; phylum Chordata; class Mammalia; order Rodentia; family Dipodidae; genus Dipus; species Dipus sagitta. The sequence goes on along the minus strand of CM070776.1, from coordinate 18,876,641 downwards.
TCCTTTCCTTTCCTTTCCTTCTTTCCTTTACCTTCCTTCCTTCCTTTCCTTTCCTTCTTTCCTTTACCTTCCTTCCTTCCTTTCCTTTCCTTTCCTTTCCTTTCCTTTCCTTTCCCTTCCTTTCCTTTCCTTCTTTCCTTTACCTTCCTTCCTTCCTTTCCTTTCCTTTCCTTTCCTTCTTTCCTTTACCTTCCTTCCTTCCTTTCCTTTCCTTCTTTCCTTTACCTTCCTTCCTTCCTTTCCTTTCCTTTCCTTTCCTTTCCTTCTTTCCTTTACCTTCCTTCCTTCCTTTCCTTTCCTTTCCTTTCCTTTCCTTTCCTTTCCTTTCCTTCTTTCCTTTACCTTCCTTCCTTCCTTTCCTTTCCTTTCCTTTCCTTTCCTTCTTTCCTTTACCTTCCTTCCTTCCTTTCCTTTCCTTCCCTTCTTTCCTTTCCCTTCCTTTCCTTTCCTTTCCTTTCCCTTCCTTTCCTTTCCTTCTTTCCTTTACCTTCCTTCCTTCCTTTCCTTTCCTTTCCTTCTTTCCTTTACCTTCCTTCCTTCCTTTCCTTTCCTTTCCTTTCCTTTCCTTTCCTTTCCTTTCCTTCTTTCCTTTACCTTCCTTCCTTCCTTTCCTTTCCTTCTTTCCTTTACCTTCCTTCCTTCCTTTCCTTTCCTTTCCCTTCCTTTCCTTTCCTTCTTTCCTTTACCTTCCTTCCTTCCTTTCCTTTCCTTTCCCTTCCTTTCCTTTCCTTCTTTCCTTTACCTTCCTTCCTTCCTTTCCTTTCCCTTCCTTTCCTTTCCTTTCCTTCTTTCCTTTACCTTCCTTCCTTCCTTTCCTTTCCTTTCCTTTCCTTTCCTTCTTTCCTTTACCTTCCTTCCTTCCTTTCCTTTCCTTTCCTTTCCTTCTTTCCTTTACCTTCCTTCCTTCCTTTCCTTTCCTTTCCTTTCCTTTCCTTTCCTTCTTTCCTTTACCTTCCTTCCTTCCTTTCCTTTCCTTTCCTTTCCTTTCCCTTCCTTTCCTTTCCTTCTTTCCTTTACCTTCCTTCCTTCCTTTCCTTTCCTTTCCTTCTTTCCTTTACCTTCCTTCCTTCCTTTCCTTTCCTTTCCTTCTTTCCTTTACCTTCCTTCCTTCCTTTCCTTTCCTTTCCTTTCCTTCTTTCCTTTACCTTCCTTCCTTCCTTTCCTTTCCTTCTTTCCTTTACCTTCCTTCCTTCCTTTCCTTTCCTTTCCTTTCCTTTCCTTCTTTCCTTTACCTTCCTTCCTTCCTTTCCTTTCCTTTCCTTTCCTTTCCTTTCCTTTCCTTTCCTTTCCTTTCCTTTCCTTTCCTTTCCTTTCCTTTCCTTCTTTCCTTTACCTTCCTTCCTTCCTTTCCTTTCCTTTCCTTCTTTCCTTTACCTTCCTTCCTTCCTTTCCTTTCCTTCCCTTCTTTCCTTTACCTTCCTTCCTTCCTTTCCTTTCCTTTCCTTTCCTTTCCTTTCCTTTCCTTTCCTTTCCTTTCCTTTCCTTTCCCTTCCTTTCCTTTCCTTTCCTTTCCTTTCCTTCTTTCCTTTACCTTCCTTCCTTCCTTTCCTTTCCTTTCCTTCTTTCCTTTACCTTCCTTCCTTCCTTTCCTTTCCTTTCCTTTCCCTTCCTTTCCTTTCCTTTCCTTTCCTTTCCTTTCCTTCTTTCCTTTACCTTCCTTCCTTCCTTTCCTTTCCTTTCCTTTCCTTCTTTCCTTTACCTTCCTTCCTTCCTTTCCTTTCCCTTCCTTTCCTTTCCTTTCCTTTCCTTTCCTTTCCTTTCCTTTCCTTCTTTCCTTTACCTTCCTTCCTTCCTTTCCTTTCCTTTCCTTCTTTCCTTTACCTTCCTTCCTTCCTTTCCTTTCCTTTCCTTTCCTTTCCTTTCCTTTCCTTTCCTTCTTTCCTTTACCTTCCTTCTTTCCTTTCCTTTCCATTCTTTCCTTTACCTTCCTTCCTTCCTTTCCTTTCCCTTCCCTTCCCTTCTTCTTTCCTTCTCTTTCCTTTCCCTTCTTCTCCTCTTCCTCTGCCTCTTTGTCTTCTTCCCCCTCTCCTTCTTCATCATCCATATCAGGAAACAAGTAGTGCTGCCAGGGATTTGGCTAAATGTCATCTTTGCTGACCTCTCCTAACTCATCTGCACCTGCATCAGAACGGTCTGTAAATCAGGTAAAGAAGCTCTCTGGCTCTTCGTGCTGCCTCTTCCTACTGGCTTTATTCTATGTCTGACTTGAGCGTTTCATCAAATCCTTTCCAGATTTCCATTTGATTTCAGTGGACTTTGAAGATGGATCACCACTCTCATTGAGATGAAATTCTTTGGAGGGGCCTTCCTTCCTTTCCTTTCCTTTCCTTTCCTTTCCTTTCCTTTCCTTCTTTCCTTTACCTTCCTTCCTTCCTTTCCTTTCCTTTCCTTCTTTCCTTTACCTTCCTTCCTTCCTTTCCTTTCCTTTCCTTTCCTTTCCTTTCCTTTCCTTTCCTTTCCTTCTTTCCTTTACCTTCCTTCCTTCCTTTCCTTTCCTTTCCTTCTTTCCTTTACCTTCCTTCCTTCCTTTCCTTTCCTTCTTTCCTTTACCTTCCTTCCTTCCTTTCCTTTCCTTTCCTTTCCTTCCCTTCTTTCCTTTCCCTTCCTTTCCTTTCCTTTCCTTTCCTTTCCTTTCCTTTCCTTTCCTTCTTTCCTTTACCTTCCTTCCTTCCTTTCCTTTCCTTTCCTTTCCTTCTTTCCTTTACCTTCCTTCCTAGCATGGTCTCCAACTCACTATGTAGCAGAAAATGACTTTAAACTCAGACTCCTTCTCCCTCTATTTCCCTGAAATTATGTGTATGAGGCATCTGAGCCAAACTTGGGGCTTTTGTTTGTTTTGGCCTTTTTGGTTTTCTTTTGGTTTTGGTATTTTTGTTGTTGTTGTTGTTGTTGTTGTTTTTTGAGGTAGGATCTCACTCTATCCCAGGCTGACCTGGAATTCACTATGTAGTCTCAGGGTGGCCTTGAACTCACAGCAATCCTCCTATCTCTGCCTCCCAAATGCTGGGATTAAAGGTGTGCACCACCACGCCTGGCTTTTGTTGTTGCTGCTGTTGTTGTTTATTTGATTTTGTTTTTTGAGGTAGAGTTTCACTCTTATCCAGGCTGACCTGAAATTCACTATGTAGTCTCAGGTTTTTGTTTGTTTGGAATTCTATTATTTATTGAGAGAGAGGGGCACGGAGAGAAAGAGGCGGACAGGCAAAGTATGACTTCACCAGGGCTTCCTGCCACTGTAAAACAAACACCAGATGCAGTGCCACTTAATGCATCTGGTTTTATGTGGGCACTGGGGAATCGAACCCAGGTCATTAGGCTTTGCAAGCAAGTGCCTTTAACAGCTCATCCATTCTCTCTAGCCCATTGTTTGTTTGTTTTTTAAGACAGACTGTTCTGTGTATCCCAGGCTGGCCTTGAAGGACTCTAGTGCTTCTGTCTGTATTTGCCAGTACTGAGATTGCAGGCCTGTGCCTCTCCATGCAACAAGGACAACTCACTCTGAAATCAACAGGGGTTTTTAGAACCCCAAAGGAAGTTCCTAATTTTTAAAAGCTCGAATTCTGTTGGTAATGCTTCTTTCCAAGTATTTTTCCCTTGGTTCTAGTTCCTATCAAACAGCACTGACTCATTGTTGAAAAAGGCAACCAGAAACATATGATGCCTGCGGAGAAGAAACTGGAACTTCAGTCTAAACAGCATTATTTCACAAAGCAAGGGAGAAGTGAAAATAGTGTTGTCAAACTCCTTTTCTTTTCATCTATTTTCTTGTTTATTTGGGGGGGGGGAACAGTCTTCATGTAATCCAATTTACCATGTAGCTAAGATAGCCTTGAGTTCCTGATTCTCTGCCTCCCACCTCCCCAAATGCTGGTTGGACGATTGCCATGAGTGCCAAGGCCCCCCAGATTTTTTCCTGGGCTACAGAGTGAGTTTTCCATGGTCCAGTTTAACTAATTTATTCCTGCCCTATCATTCACTAACCAAAAGAGCAAAAGGGCTGAGGAGATGGTAAGCGGGAGCTTGAGCAGCCAATCACATTGCATTCATAGTCAGGAAGCAGAAGACAGAATGCGGGCTTAGCTTGCTATCTCTCTTTTATTTTACAGTATTATTTGTTTATTTATTTATTCTTTTTAGGTTTTTTTCAAGGTGGAGTCTCGACTCTAGTCCATGCTGACCTGGAATTCATTCGGTAGTTTCAGGGTGGCACTTGTAACTCACCATGAACCACCTGTTCATCTGCCTCCACAGTGCTAGAATTAAAGGCAAGTGCCACCATGCCATGCTTCTGATGGGAGGGGGATGGGTGTTTGGGTTATGGTGGGTTTGTGTTTTTTGAGGTAGAGTTTCACTCTTATCCAGGCTGACCTGAAATTCACTATGTAGTCTCAGGTTTTTGTTTGTTTGGAATTCTATTATTTATTGAGAGAGAGGGGCACGGAGAGAAAGAGGCGGACAGGCAAAGTATGACTTCACCAGGGCTTCCTGCCACTGTAAACAAACTCCAGATGCATGTGCCACTTAATGCATCTGGTTTTATGTGGGCACTGGGGAATCGAACCCAGGTCATTAGGCTTTGCAAGCAAGTGCCTTTAACAGCTCATCCATTTCTCTAGCCCATTGTTTGTTTGTTTTTTAAGACAGACTGTTCTGTGTATCCCAGGCTGGCCTTGAAGGACTCTAGTGCTTCTGTCTGTATTTGCCAGTACTGAGATTGCAGGCCTGTGCCTCTCCATGCAACAAGGACAACACACTCTGAAATCAAACAGGGGTTTTTAAACCCCAAAGGAAGTTCCTAATTTTTAAAGCTCGAATTCTGTTGGTAATGCTTCTTTCCAAGTATTTTTCCCTTGGTTCTGTTCCTATCAAACAGCACTGACTCAATGTTGAAAAAGGCAACCAGAAACATATGATGCCTGCGGAGAAGAAACTGGAACTTCAGTCTAAAGAGCATTATTTCACAAAGCAAGGGAGAAGTGAAAATAGTGTTGTCAAACTCCTTTTCTTTTCATCTATTTTCTTGTTTATTTGGGGGGGGGGGAACAGTCTTATGTAATCCAATTTACCATGTAGCTAAGGATAGCCTTGAGTTCCTGATTCTCTGCCTCCACCTCCCAAATGCTGGGTTGGACGATTGCCATGAGTTCAAGGCCAGTCTGGGCTACAGAGTGAGTTCCAGGTCAGTTTACACTAGATTAATTCCTGCCTTATCATTCAAACCAAAAGAGCAAAAAGGGCTGAGGAGATGGTAGCGGGAGCTTGAGACAGCCAATCACATTGCATTCATAGTCAGGAAGCAGAATGACAGGAATGCTGGGCTTAGCTTGCTATCTCCTTTTATTTTACATTATTAGTTTGTTTTATTTATTTATTTATTTTTGGTTTTTCAAGGTAGGGTCTCACTCTAGTCCAGGCTGACCTGGAATTCATTCGGTAGTTTCAGGGTGGCCTTGAACTCACCATGAACCTCCTTTCTCTGCCTCCAAAGTGCTAGAATTAAAGGCATGTGCCACCATGCCATGCTTCCTTTATTTTATTTTGCTTTATTTGATTTGATTTTTGGTTTTTTGAGGTAGGGTCTTGCTCTAGCTCAGGCTGACCTGGAATTCACTATGTAGTCTCAGGGTGGCCTCAAACTCACATCAATCCTCCTACCTCAGCCTCCTGAGTGCTGGGATTTTAGACATGCACCACCATGTGGGCCCATCCCCTCTCTCCTTTTAATTCAGTCCAGCACCCATATAAAGCCAGATGCACCAAGTGGTACATGTATCTGAAGTTTCCCTGGCTTCCATTCTCTGCCTCTCTTTCTCTCTTTCTCCTTGTAAATAAATAAATAAATAAATAAATAAATAAATAAATAAATATCTTAACAATGGGTGGGGTGAGCATAGTGGCATACACCTTTAATCCCAGCACTAGAAAAGCAGAGGTAGGAGGATCATCATGAATTTGAGGCCAGCCTGGAACTACATAGTGAATTCCAGGTCAGCCTGAGTTAGAGTGAGATTATACCTCGAAAACTCCAAAACAAAAAAAGGTCTTAGGGAATGGCTCAGTGGTGGACAGCACTTGTTGGTAGGACATGATGGCCCAGGTTCAGTTCCCTAGTGTTCATGTGGAGCTGAATGCACAGGGTGGCACATGCATTCGAAGTCTGTTTGTAGTGGCAGGAAGCCTTGGCATGCCCATTTCTCCCTTTGTCTGCTTCTACCTCTGTTTCACTCCCCCTTCTTGCAAATAAATAGTAAAATAAATATTTTTTTTTTAATTAACAACAAAGCCAAGAGTAGTGGTGCATGCCTTTAATCCCAGCACTTGGGAGGCAGAGGTAGATGGATTGCTGTGAATTCAAGGAATTCAAGACAGAGAGAAAGAGGCAGAGACAGAGAGAGAATGGGCGCGCCAGGGCCTCCAGCCACTGCAAACAAACTCCAGACGCGTGAGCCCCCTTGTGCATCTGGCTAACGTGGGTCCTGGGGAATCAAGCCACAAACCAGGCTCCTTAGGCTTCACAGGCAAACGCTTAACCACTAAGCCACCTCTCCAGCCCACAATGAGGTTTTAATAATGCGTGAAGATAGGGTGTGAACAAAGGTGTATGGTCAGAAGTAGTTTTGATTATTTATTGACTGGTTTGGAAACATAGGGAAACAGAGAAAGAGAGAGAGAGAGAGAGAGAGAATGGGTGTGCCAGCACCTCCAGCTACTGTGAATGTATTCTAGATGCATGCACCACTTTTTTGCATCTGGCTTTATGTGGATGCTAGGGAATCAAACCCAGGTCATTAGGCTTTGCAGGCAAGTGCCTTAACTGCTTAGCCATCTCTACAGCCCCAGAAGTGTTTTATAGAACCTGGAAAACATTTGACTAAAGCAAGAAATTTCAAGGTCACAGAGTTTGTCACTTCCCAGTTGATCTATTAGAGACCGTTCAAAAACTCTGTGATGTTAGAAGGTTTGTTGTTGTTGTTGTTGCTTTTATGTGTGTACTTTTCATTTTTGTAAGATAGGAGTGTCATGTAGTCCAGGCTTGTCTCAAAATCCTATGTTGCCCTTACACCTGTGATCCTCCTGCCTCCATGCCCAAGGGTTGGGATTACAGGAGTGTACTATCACATGTCCATCATGTAGTTTTAAATAAAAACAATTTATTGAATTTTCAATTCTGTTGGAGGTTTCTTCTGGTCTGGACCAGGATGGGTTGATCTTATCTGGCATCGCTCATTGTTGGTTAGGGAGTCAGATGGATGCTAACAGACTCTGATTGCCTCACTCGTGTGGTTCGTGGTTGACCAGGGCAAGGGGGAACACTGAGCCACTTCTCCAGAAGATAAGACAAGTGAAAAGGCCACCAAGGAGGCAGACCCCAAAGAATAGTGTGTTTAAGTCTCTCTGTCACAATTGCTAAGATCCTATTAATTAAAACAAAGCCAGAGCCAGGTTTGGTTGACTGCATGCCTGTAATCCCAACACTTAGAATGTATAAGCAGGAGAATGAGAAATTCAAGGTCTTCCTCGGCTACAGAGAGAGTTTGAGGCCAACCTGGATTCATGAGACCCTGTCTCAACCCCTTGTCCCCGTGAACCAAAGCAAGACAAAAACCTAGGCCTAGTGACCCTGATCTGTAATCCCAGCTACCCGTCAGCAGACTGAGGCAGAACAATCAAAAATTCAAGACCTTTCTAGGCTAATCAAGTGAATTCAAAGCCAGCCTGAGAAATTTAGTGACTGCCAGTCTCAAAAAAAAAAAAAAAAAATTTTTTTTCAAAAGGGTGGTGGCCAGGCATGTTGGTGCATGCCTTTAATCCCAGCACTTGGGAGGGTAGGATTTCAATGAGTTCAAAAAAAAAAAAAAAAAAAGAAAGAAAGAGAGAGAGAGAGAAAAAAAAGGAAAGGAAAAGAAAATGGAGGATGAAGTCCAAACATGACGCACACCTTTTATCCCAGTACTTGGGAGGCTGAGGTAAAAGGATCACCTTGGGTTTGAGTCCAGAAAGAATAACAGGTCAGTCTGGGCTAGAGTGAGACCTTGCCTAAAAAAACAAAGAACAAAAAAAAAAAAAAGGCAGGCGTGGTGGCACACACATTTAATCCCTGCACTCTGGAGTCAGAGGTAGGAGGAGCCGGCCAATCTCAGACTACATCATGAATTCCAAGTCAGCCTGGGCTAGAGTGAAACCAAACGGGTGTGGGTGGGGGGTGGTGCTGGAGAGATGCACTTGCCTGCAAAACCTAACAACTCAGGTTCAATTCCCCAGTACACACATAAAGCCAGATACATAGTTGTGCATGCATCTAGAACTCGTTTGCAGCAGCTGGAGGCCCTGGCATGCCCATTCTCTCTCTGTCTCTCTTTTTCTAACTCTCTCTACCTGCAAATAAATAAAATAATAAAAATAATTTTTAAAAGATCAGCAGGGGTGGGGTCAAGAAGTAACTGGCAAATGCTCATGGATGTATTGCAATAAAACTTTACTGACAAAAAAAAAAAAAAGAAGTAACTGGGATAGTGATAGAGTGCTTCGCTAGCATGCGCAAAGTCCCAGGTTCCATCCCTGGAACCACAAAACAAATACACAACGACAACAACCACAACAACAAAAAAATGGATTCAATAGGATTTTCATTTGTCCTGTGAATGGAACAAAGAGCTTCACTCACATACTCTGCCACTGACCTACAGGCCACAATACAGAGTCTACCTCTCCTTTTTTTGCATTTTTGTTTCAGATAGCGTTGCACACTGTAGTTCAGATTGGACTGGAATACAGTATGTAGCCCAGGCTGGCCTCAGCCGCTGGAGTGCTGAGATGACACATCTGAGCCCCATGCCGAGCTTCTTGATGGAAGAAGTGTAGTATTAGGGATATTTTAATACTGCCATTTATAGATGATAGTGAAGATGCTGGAGAAAGTTCTGGGAATTGAGTCTGAAGAAGAGAAAGAGTCTTTTTGAGGCTTCTCCCTGTACAATTAGATCTCCAAAATTTAAAGTTGTCAGAGACTTATAATTTAATTCTGAAGCCTTTCAAGCGCAGGTTATAGTAAAAAGAAATGGTCCATGTAGAATTCATTTTTTGCACTTTTTTTTACAGTTTCTTTTTAATATTTTATTTATTTGAGAGAGACAGATAGACAGAGAGAGAATATACCAGGACCTCTAGCCACTGCAAATCAACTCCAGATACATGTGCCATCTTGTGCATCTGGCTTACCTGGGTGCTGAAGAATCGAACCTGGGTCTTTGGGCTTCATAGGCAAGCACCTTAACCACTAAGCCATTCCTCCAGCCCTTGTCATATGAGATTTAGGATCCGATTCCTGGGGACTTTTGTACTTGTAGCTGTTTGTTTTTTGTTTGTTTTCTGAGAAAGGTCTCCTGTAGCCCAGTCTGGACTTGACCTTGCTGTGTAGCCAAGGCTGGCCTTCAAGTGCTGATCCTCCTGCCTCCACCAACTGAATGCTAAGATTACAGGTGTGCACGACCATGTCCAACTTAATCATTGTGTTTAGTTCAGGAAATATTTATTTGGCATTTATTTGAGCCCAGTATTAGGAATTTACCCTTAAGCCTCAATTTTTATCACCAAAAGGCTAGTAGTTGAGTATCTTCCACATATCTCTAAGCATAAAAAGAATGACCATAGTTCAGCAGACAGGAAATTACTATTTAATACTGACTCTGCAGTCTTCCTGTTTTACTATAACAGAAAGGGTCAGAATGGAAGGGTGCATTTTCTTCAGGGAAGTTTCACTTCTCTGCTATGATTCCCAGAAACCACTTTCTAGCTTGCATTCCAAGGTAATGCATTTGAACCCCTCCTTGCATGTACTTGCCTTCCTACAGTTCATGAGGAACGATATGTATTTACAAAGCTTTTATCCTAAGTGCAAGATGATCAAATCAAGAAAAACTGGTTCTTGTCGGTCCTCTGACACAGGTCTTTGAGCACTTGAGCTGAGAAGTCAGCTGCAGAATTCAGTCACCCAAGTTAAATTTATGAATTGCTTCATTCAAAACTGTGAATCAGCCGGGCGTGGTGGCGCACGCCTTTAATCCCAGCACTCGGGAGGCAGAGGTAGGAGGATCGCCGTGAGTTCAAGGCCACCCTGAGACTCCATAGTGAATTCCAGGTCAGCCTGGGCTAGAGTGAGACTCTACCTCGAAAAACCAAAAAAAAAAAAAAAAAAAAAAACTGTGAATCTTTTTTTTTTTTTTTAAACAATGTTCAAGGTAAAGTCTCACTCTGCCCAGGCTGACCTGGACATTTCACTATGTAGTCTCAGGGTGGCTTTGAACTTACAGAGATCCTCCTACCTCTGCCTCCCAAATGCTGGGATTAAAGGCATGTGCCACCATGCCCTGCAAAACTGTGAATCTTAAGTAGTCTGAAAGAAAACAAGAGTCGCTCCACACAAACAGTCAAATAGTTAACTTCTCTATCTTTATTCTTTTGAAGTTTTGCTGGAGGGGGGTGTTTTGTTTATTTGGGGTTTCTTTTGTTGATTTGTTTTGAGACAGGGTCTCATGTTGCCCTGGCTGACTTTGAACTTGCTGTGTAGCCAAGGATGATATTGGACTTCTGATCCTCCTGCCTTCACCTCCTGAGTGCTGGGATTACAGGTTTGTCCCACCGCGTCCACTGTTATGCTGTGCTATAAATTGAAGCCAGGGCTTCCTGCACATGCACTCTGTCAACTGAGCCACGTCCCCAGCCCCGTCTTTTCTTTTTCTTTCTTGTCTTGGAGATAGGGTCTCACTCTGCAGCCCAGGCTGGCCTGGAACTTGAAACAATCCTGCTGCTTCAGCCTCTCAAATTCTTGAATTCGAGACATGAGCCACCAAACTAGACCTGTTTTATGGTTTTTTTGTTTTGTTTTGTTTTTTGTTTTCCGAGATGGGGTCTCACTCTGGCCCAGGCTGACCTGGAATTCACTATGTACTCTCAGGGTGGCCTTGATCTCAAGGCGATCCTCCTACCTCTGTCTCCCAAATGCTGGGATTAAAGGCGTGCGCCACCATGCCCGGCTGTTGTTTTTGTTGATTTGTCTGTTTCTTTGTGAGACAGTATCTCACCATGTAGTCCAGGCTGGTTTAAAAAGCACTATGTGAGCCAGGTGTGGTGGCGCACGCCTTTAATCCCAGCACTCGGGAGGCAGAGGTAGGAGGATCACCGAGAGTTCCAGGCCACCCTGAGACTACATAGTGAATTCCAGGTCAGCCTGAACCAGAGTGAGACCCTACCTTGAAAAACTAAAAAATAAATAAATAAATAAAAAGGACTATGTGGGGCTGGAGAGATGGCTAAGCAATTAAGTGCTTGCCTGTGAAGCCTAAGGATACTGGTTTGAGGCTGTATTCCCCAGGACCCACGTTAGCCAGATGTACAAGGAGGTGCATGTGTCTGGAGTTCATTTGCAGTGGTTGGAGGCCCTGGCGCACCCATTCTCTCTCTCTCTCTCACTGCCTCTTTCTCTCCCTGTTGCTCTCAAATAAATGAAAATAAAAAACAAAATTTAAAAAGAAATAAAAAGCACTATGTGGTCCAGGCTGGCCATAAACTCATGATCCTCCTGCCTCAGCCTCCTAGATGCTAAGATTATACATATGCAGTACCACACATAGCTCCTGTTTTAAATTTTAAAATCTTAAAGTCATTTCTGCAACAAAATCTTACATTAACAGTAGCAGTTCATCCAGGTATAATGGCACATGTCTTCACTCTCAGCACTCAGGAGGCAGACGTAGGAGGATCACCATGAATTTGAGGCCTGCCTGAGATGACATAGTGAATTCCAGGTCAGCCTGGGCTAGAGTAAAACCTAGTTCGAAAAGCAAAAACAAAACGTATTCGTTCAGGAGGTAACTAGCTTCCACTGAGGTACTCAATCAGAAGTAAAGACAGCCAACCACACAATCGGTCACATCCTGAAGATTCCAGAGCAGCGCTTCATTGGCACTCTCTATGTTGGCATTACCACCTCCAGTGCTCCTCCCTCAGTCTCATGATGAGGGAATACTTACAGACCACGAGACCCCAAAGCACCACTTCAACAGAGTTCGCTATATCAGGATTAACCCCTCAGATGCCAATCCATGTGTCTTGGTGTGAGGGTTTAATATAGAGCATGAGAACCCATCCCTCAGCTTATTTTCCTGATTACCTTTGTTTTTAACCACTTGAGGGGGATCCATTTGATTTCCCTTTTGCCTCTTCATATAGCAGCACATGGTCCAATATAGTAATGAAGGAGAAACAGGAGCAAGATAGTTTTTGAATTAATTATTTATCCATTTGAGAGAGTCAGAGAGAGAGAAAGAGAATGGGCACGCCAGGGCCCCTAGCCATTGCAAACGAACTCCAGACACATGTGCCATCTTGTCCATCTGGCTTATATGGGTCCTGGGGAATTGATCAGCGGTCCTTTAGCTTTGCAGGCAAACACCTTAACTGCTAAACCATCTCTCCAGCCCCTAAAAGATAGGCTTTTTTTTTTTTAACAAATAACTCTTTTTTTGTTCATTTTTATTTATTTATTTGAGAGTGACAGAGAGAGACAGAGAATGGGCGTGCCAGGGCTTCCAGCCACTGCAAACGAACTCCAGACGCGTGCGCCCCCTTGTGCACCTGGCTAACGTGGGTCCTGGAGAATCGAGCCTCGAACCGGGGTCCTTAAGCTTCCCAGGCAAGCGCTTAACCGCTAAGCCATCTCTCCAGCCCTGAAAGATAGTTTTTTATAGGCAGTCAGACAGGAATAAAGGCTCAAAGGGAACAAGGAAATGCCACCCCGCCTGCCCTTGCAAAACTTGGCATCTGATCCAGTCTCATCTAAGATGGCTACAAAGAGTGCCTTGGCATCCTCTACTTCTTCCCCAATCTAATAAACCCAGGTGGACTGGCCCTTCCTTAGTAATGCCCTGGGTCCTTGAACCAATCAGATCTCTCCCTTATACACCTAAGTCTAAAGGCAAGATCCATCCTAATTGGACACTGGGTCATGAAAGAGCCTGTCATGTGTATGACTCTCCTATTTTGGCCACTTATCCTTTATTTTATTTATTTATTTTGCCTGAACACCAGTATGTAAGTCCCTCTCTCCTGCTATCCATGCTGGCTGGTGGGGAGGGGTAATTATTTCTACCGGCTTTTTTTTCCCCTCTCTTTTTAACTATTTTTATTTCTTTGTAAGGAGGGGGGGCATTTTATTGTATTTTTTGTTTTTTCGAGGTAGGGCTTTTACTCTAGCCTAGGCTGACCTGGAATTCACTATGGAGTTTCAGGGTGGCCTCGAACTCACTGCAGTCCTCCTACCTCTGCTTCCAGAGTGCTGGGATTAAAGGTGTGTGCCACCATGCCCGACTCAGAATGGGCATTTTAGAGCTTCCAGATTGTACTAACAAACCCCAGATGCATGTATTACTTTGTGCATCTGGCTTCACATGGGTCTGTGGAATTAAACCAGGGTAGTTAGGCTTTGTAAGTGAGTGCCTTAATTGTTGAGTCATTTCGGTTTGGTTTGGTATGGTTTGATTTTTTGAGGTAGGGTTTCAATCTAGCCCAGGCTAACTTGGAATTCACTATGTAGTCTCAGGCTGGCGGCGAACTCCAGGCAATGTTGCTACCTTTGCCTTCCGAGTGCTGAGATAAAAGGCCTGCACCCCCACCTGCCTGGCTGTAATTTTATTTTTAAGTACTGATATAGGAATTTGGGGTTCCTCTGCCAATGCACCAATATATACCAACACACTAACAGTTTCGGGTGTCCCCAAATTCTTGTCTTATGAATTCAAACAGTTGAAATCCACATACCTAGAGGGTAACGTTTATACATTTTATTGAATTATTGTTAGAGCCAGGAGTTGTGGCGCCGGCCTTTTATCCTAGCACTTGGGAGGTTGAGGTAGGAGGACTGCTGTGAGTTCAAGGTCACACCTCAAAAAATTAAAAAATAAAATAAGAATTATAAATAGAACTATCACAGAATTGATAAAATAGAGGGAAAAAAGATAGATAAAAATAGAATAAAATAAGCCGGGCATGGTGGCGCACGCCTTTAGTCCCAACACTCAGGAGGCAGAGGTAGGAGGATCACCGTGAGTTCAAGGCCACCCTGAGAGAACAGAGTGAATTCCAGGTCAGACTGAACTAGAGTGAGACCCTACCTCAAAAAACAACAACAACAACAACAACAACAATAATAAATAGATACAGAAGGAAGAAATACAAAGCTCATGCCCAAGTGGCATGAACGGTATTCCCAGAAATGGGGAAGCCTTGATCTTAAGAGAAGGGACAAAGACAGAATACAGAGAGCCCCTGCCTGTGAGAAGGCAGGACCAGGGCATATCCCATGGTACAGATGCTCCTGCTCCTGGGAAGTTAGGAGCAGGGGAAAGCTCAGAACTTAGGGAAGGAGGAGTACAGAAAAGCCCCTGCCATGAGAAGGCACAAGTGGAAGAAAGCCAACCTAGACACTCAATGTGGGGCCATTTATAGGCTAAGAAAGGGAGTTGAGCTAACCAGCCACAATACCAGGTTCAGGTTTAATCCTTCCAGGAATCATAATTCTAGGAAAGGGGACCTCCTGCCTAGGGAAGGGCTCAGGTTGGATTTATGGAAAATCAGGTCTATGAAACTCCTCTAGGCAGCAAGCGATAAAGAGAAACTATTCTTTTCTGACCTCTAGAAAAGTGGGCTAGCTTAGGCATGAAAAGTTGGTGAGCCAGGGGAAAGGAGGGCTCCTGTGGAAGAGTCATATTACTGGGGCTTTTGGTGGGGATAATCAGAGGTGGAATCTCAGGAGAAAGGAGAGAGCAGAGGGAGAGAGAGAGGAAGAGCAGAAGCTAAGAAGTTTGGAGTCCGTTGCATAATGGAATTCCACCCCCCCTCTCTCTTATGCTGGTAAATGCTGTCGCACACTGAAGGAGGAGGTTCTTGGCCCCTAATCTGGTTTGAATGTAAAATGTCCCCATTGGCTCATTGATCTCCAGCCGATGGTGCTGTCTGGGAAGGTACTGAAACCTTTAGGAGGTGGAAGTGAGCCACTGCCTGGTGTAGTGATGCACACCTCCCACAACTCGGAGGCAGAGGTAGGAGGATTGCCGTGAGTTTGAGGCCAACCCGAGACTGCAAAGTGAATTCCAGGTCAGCCTGGACTAGAGTGAGACCTTACCTCGAAAAAATAAAAATAAATAAAATATTTAAGTCGGGTGTGGTGGCGCACGCCTTTAATCCCAGCACTCAGGAGGCAGAGGTAGGAGGATCACCATGAGTTTGAGGCCACTCTGAGACTACATGGTGAATTTCAGGTCAGCCTGGGCTAGAGTGAGACTCTACCATGAAAAACCAAAAATAAAAAATAAAATATTTAAACTGGGAGTGGTGGTGCACACCTTTAATCCCAGCATTCGGAGGCAGAGGTAGGAGGATCACCATGAGTTTGAGGCCACCCTGAGACTCCATAGTGAATTCCAGGTCAGCCAGAGCTGCAGTGAAACCCTACCTCAAAAAACCAAAAACAAAAACAAAAAACAAAACAAAACAAAAAAAAAAAAAAAAAGGATCCTTGGGCTGGAGAGATGGCTTAATGGTAAAGGCGCTTGACTATGAAGGCTTAGGACCCCGGTTCAATTCTCCAGGTCCCATGTAAGCCAGATGCACAAGGTAACACATGTGTCTGCAGTTCGTTTGCAGTGGCTAGAGGCCTTGGTGTGCCCATTCTCTTCCTCTCAAATAAATAAATAAATAAGTAAAATTTAAAACCTTTAAAAAAAAAAAAAGAAGTGGGTCACTGGAGCAGACCTTAAGGGGTTTTCTTTGATTTATTTATCTATTTGAGAGAAAGAAAGAGACAGAGAGAGAGAAGAGAGAGAGAGAGAAAGAGAGAGAGAGAGAGAGAGAGAATGGGCGTGCCAGGGCCTCCAGCCACTGCAAATGAACTCCAGATGCATATGCCTCCCCTGTGCATTTGGCTTACGTGGGACCTGGAAAATTGAATGGGGATCCTTTGGATTTGCAGACAAATGCCTTAACTGCTAAGCCATCTCTCCAGCCCCAGAGTTGTTTGGTTTTTTTTTTTTTTTTCTTTTCTTTTTTTTATTTGAGAGAAGAGGAGAGAGAGAGAGAGAAGAAAGAAAAAAGAAAGAAAGAAGGACAGAAGGAAAGGCTACTGCAAATGAGCTCCAGAAGCATGCACCACTTTGTGCATCTGGCTTTACATGGGGAATTGAATCCAGACCAGGAGGCTTTGCAATTGAACACTTTTAACCACTGAGCCATCTCTTCAGCCCCAGACCCTGAGATTTTATAGCCTGGTTCCACTTTCTGTTCACTCTCTCCTTCCTTTAAAAATATATTTTATTTATTTATTTATTTATGAGAGAGAGAAGCAGATAGAATAGGCATGCCAGGGACCCTAGCCATGCAAACAAACTCCAGATGCATGCACCACCTTGTACATCAGGCTTATGTGGGACCTAGGGAATTGAACATGGGTCCTTTGGCTTTACAGGCAAGTGCCTTAACTGCTAAGCCATCTCTCCAGCTCTCACTGTCTGCTTCTTGACTGTGGATGTGATGTCACCAGCTGGTTTCTTGCTCCTACTACCATGCCTTCCCAGACACCATAATGGAAAGTATTCCCTGGAATAAGCTGAAATAAACCTTTTATTTCCTTAAGTTGCTTCTTGACAAATACTTGGTCATAGCTATGAGCTTAGTAACTAATATATTCATAAGCCCCTCCTTTTTTTAGATTTTCTTTTTTTTAATTGTCCCTTCTTATTTATTTATTTGAGAGTGACAGACAGAGAGAGAAAGAGGCAGAGAGAGAGAGAGAGAGAGAATGGGCATGCCAGGGCCTCCAGCCACTGCAAACGAACTCCAGACGCATGTGCCCCCTTGTGCATCTGGTTAACGTGGGTCCTGGAGAATCGAGCCTCGAACCAAGATCCTTAGGCTTCACAGGCAAGCACTTAACCACTAAGCCATCTCTCCAGCCCCAGATTTTCTTTTTTTTTTTTTATCATTGATAGCTTCCGTAATTATAGACAATAAACCATGATGATTCCTTCCCCCCCCCACTTTCCCCTTTGCAACTCCACTCTCCATCATATCCCCTCTCCTTCTCAATCAGTCTATCTTTTATTTTGATGTCATCATCTTTTCCTCTTACTATACTGGTCTTGTGTAGTTAGTGTCAGGCACTGTGAGGTCATGGATATTTAGGCTATTTTGTCTCTGGAAGAGTGCATTTTAAGGAGTCCTATCCTTCCTTTGGCTCTTACATTCTTCCTGCCACATCAGAGAATCTTCACCTCGTCTCTCCTGGAAAAGACAAGAAGGAAGGATCAGGACACAGGAAATGAGGCTGAGAAAAGATATAGATGAGGTGGGAAAGTAGAGTTGGTATACACAACAGGGTGCAGAGTGGGGAGGGGCCAAAGGAGGAACTTTGCCAGCCCAAGCATGGTCCAGAGGAAGCAGTTTCCTGAGCACACATGAGGAGCCAAATTGGAGACAGTTTGCAGTTTCAAATTTATTTTTTTTTTTTTGAGGTAGGGTCTCACTCTAGCCAAGGCTGACCTGGAATTCACTATATAGTGTCAGGGTGGTCTTGAATTTATAACAATACCCCATACCTCTACCTTCTGAGTGCTGGGACTAAAGGCATCTGCCACCATTCTTGGAGAGAAAGAGAGAGAGAGAATGGGCACACCAGGGCCTCCAGCCACTGAAAATGAACACCAGACACATGTGTCATTTTGTGCATCTGGCTTTACATGGGTACTGGGGAATCAAAATCGGGTGCCTTAAAACCTGAACAATCTCTCCAGCCCTGCATTTTATGTTTATATATTTGATATTTTCTGTTTTAAAGTTTTATTTATGGCCAGGCGTGGCAGCGTATGCCTGTAATCCCAGCCCCCAGCAGGCAAAATTCAGAGGATTGCTGTGAATTTGAGGCCAATTTGGAACTACAGAGTGAGTTCTAGATCTACCTGGGCTAGAGTGAGACCCTACCTTGGAACAAAAGCAAAACATGATTTATTTATTTGCCTATGTATGTGTACCAGAAGACACTTGCACTTATTGTATCAGGCTTACTTGGGTGGCTTGGGAATTGAACTGGAACAAGCAGGCTTTGCAAGAAGTGCCTTTAAGTGCTGGGCCATGTTCCCAGTCTCTCTCTCTCTCTCTCTCTCTCTCTCTCTCTCTCTCTCTCTCTCAATCTATCTATCTATCTATCTATCTATCTATCTATCTATATATATATAGTTTTGTATTTATTTATTTATTCGTGGTTTTTCAAAGTAGGGTCTCACTCTAGCCCAGGATGACCTGTAATTCACTATGTAGTCATGTAGTCTCAGGCTTGCTTCAAATTTACAGTCATCCTCCTACCTCTGCCTCCCAAGAGTTCTGGGATTAAAGGTGTGTGCCACCACGTCCAGTTTATATTTTATTTTTTTCTCCATTTTTTCCTCCTTCCCTCCCTGTGTCCATTATTTACTGCATTCCTTTCCAGAGTCTCACTGTGCAGGTTAGGCTGGCCTTGAAGTTATGATTCTCCTGCCTTAGCCTCCCAAAATGCTGAGATTATAGGCCTTCACCACTCCGCACAGCTCAAAGATAGCTAAATCATGTGTTGGTAAATGGCAGGAAAAAATGGCTCTGTTCTTATATATCACAATTGCTCCAGTGCTCTAGTCTTCTTCCAGAACAGGTGTGCCCTTTGAGTGCTTGTCATATGCTCAGCGTGACATAGACCACATCATTTTCCAATCTGCACTTTTATTCACCACTTCCTGATCTCAGAATCTAAAAATGTAAACTGAGCTATGCCCTCTCTTAAAACTCTATTCTTAGCAATTCCTGTGAATGAACTTCTTGCCTAAATTTCCACATGTTTAAGGGGTTTTGTTCCCACACTTCCCCCGCCCCTTGATGAACTGAAACAAGTGTCTTTTCATGGCATAGCATTTCAGGTTCAAACAGACAAAAGTACTACATTACATACTGAACCTAAGACCTCACCTGGGCTCAGCAATCGCTTTGTTTCTGAGCTCCGTTCCCCCATATTTTGATTTCCTGTGGACCTGGGCATTGAAGCCAGGACCTTTTAAATGCTGGGAAAGTGATTTACCACTGAGCTATGTCCCCAGTCTTATTATTATTCTGTTTATTTATTTATTTTTTGTTTCTTTCAAAGTAGGGTCTCACTGTAGCTCAGGCTGATGTGGAACTCATTTAGTAGTCCTAGGCTAGCTTCAAACTCATTGTGATTCTCCTACTTCTGCCTCCTGAATGCTGAGATTAAAGGCATGTGCCACTACACCTGGCTATTTTGCTTATATTTGAGTCAGGCTCTCACGGTGTTTTCCAATTTTCTATGCAGGGCTGGAGAAATGGCTCAGCGACTAAAGGTGCTTGCTTGCAAAGCCTGCTGGCCCAGGTTCAGTTCCCCAGTACACATGTAAAGCCAAACGCAAAAGTTGGTGAACATGGGCTAGAGAGATGGCTTAGCAGTTAAGCGCTTGCCTGTGAAGCCTAAGGACCCCAGTTCGAGGCTCGATTCCCCAGGACCCACGTTAGCCAGATGCACAAGGGGGCGCACGCCCATTCTCTCTTTCTCTCTCTCTCTCTCTCTCTCTCTCTCTCTCTCTCTCTTTCTCTGCCTCTTTCTCTCTGTCTGTCACTCTCAAATAAATAAATAAGACAGAAAAATTTTTTTTAAAGTTGGTGAACATATGCATACATACAAATGAGTTAATAAAAATAATGTTTTTTTAAGAAATTGCTATGCAAACCAGGCTGGTGTTAAACTTGTGGCAATCCTACTGCATCAGCCTTTTAAATGTTGGTATTATAAGCATTCACCACTCACTCACCCCTGATTTTTTTTCTTTTCAGTTTTTTTTTTATTAACAACTTCCATGATTATAAGAAACATCCCATGTTAATACCCTCCCACCCCCCACTTTACCCTTTGAAACTCCATTCTCCATCATATCCCCATCCCCATCTCAAAATGGACCCTGAGCCTTGGAAACCACCCCTGATTTTTTAACTTGAATATAATAATTGGCCAGGCGTGGTGGCACACGCCTATAATCCCAGCACTCTGGAGGCAGAGGTAGGAGGATCACAGTGAGTTCATGGTCACCCTGAGACTACATAGTGAATTCCAGGTCAGCCTAGGCTAGAGCAAGACCCTACCTCTACACCTCATTCCCCACAAAAAAAAAAAAAAAATTACTTTAGTCAGTTGTTTTGGCTCATGCACTTGGGAGGCTAAGGCAGAAGTTTAACGCCAGCTACAGTGAGTTCCAGGATAGTTCTTATACCCTGTCTCAAAAAAAATAAAATTAGGGGCTGGAGAGATGGCTTTGCAGTTAAGCGCTTGCCTGTGCAGCCTAAGGACCCCGGTTCGAGGCTCGATTTCCCAGGACCCACGTTAGCCAGATACACAAAGGGGCGCATGCGTCTGGAGTTCATTTGCAGTGGCTGGAGGCCCTGGCGTGCCCATTCTCTCTCTCTCTCTCTCTCTCTGCCTCTTTCTCGCTCTGTCTGTCACTCTCAAATAAGTAAAATAACAAAAAAAATTTTTAAGTAAATAAAAAATTAAATAAAATTAGGGGCTGGGGAGATGGATGAGTGGATAAAGGCACTTGTTTGGAAGCCTACCTGCCTGGGTTGAATTCCCCCGTATCCACATAGAGCAGCTGCTCATGGGCCAAACTCATTTGCAGCATCAAGAGCTTCAGGCTCTCCCGAGCTACATGAAACCCAGTCTCACTCTAGCCCAGGCTGACCTGGAATTCACTTTGTAGTCTCAGGCCTCGAACTCATGGTGATCCTCTTAAGTCAGCCTCCCAAGTGCTAGGATTAAAGGCATGAGCCACCATGCCTGGCCAACAATTTTGAGCACCAAAAATAAGGCTGGTTGGATCATCAGACCTGATTTTAAGATATATTACAGAGCCATAGTAACAAAACCAGAATGATACTGACACAAAAGCAGACATGTACATAAATGGAACAAAATAGAGGACCCAGATGTAAACTATAGCTATCTGATTTTAGACAACAATGCCAAAAATATTCATTGGAGAAAAGACAGCCTCTTCAACAACTGGTGTTGGGAAAACAGGATATCTATATGTAAAAGGATGACAATAAATCCTTCTCTCTATGCACAAGAATCAAGTACAAATTGATCAACAACCTTAGTATCAGACCTGATACTCTGAAACCATTAGAGGGAAAAATGTAGGGGAAACCCTTCAACATACTGGCATAGACAATGAATTTCTGAATATACCCCAGTTGCTCAGGAAAGAAACCCACTAATCAACCACTGGGACTTCATGAAATTAAAAAGCTTTTTAAAAGCAAAGGACACTGTGAATAGACCAAAGAGGCAACCTACAGAATGGGAGAAAATCTTTTCTAGATATACATCTGACAGAAGATTAATAACCAAGATATACAAAGAACTCAAAAAACTAAGCCAGGCATAGTGGCACACAACTTTAATGCCAGCACTTGGGAGACAGAGATAGGACGATTGCTTTGAGTTTGAGGCCACCCTGAGACTACATAGTGAATTCCAGGTTAGCCTGGGCTAGAGTGAAACCTTACTTCAAAAATTAAAAAAAAAATACAAAAAAGCAAAGTAACAAAAAAAAATAACTAATAAGAAATCAAACAACCCAATTAACAAATGAGCTATGGAACTAAGTAGAGATTTCTCAACAGAAGAAATACAGATGGCATATAAACATCTTAAAATATGTTCAATATCCTTAGCCATCAGGAGAATGCAAATTTAAATTACTTTTAGATTACTTTTTTACTCCTGTCAGAATGGCTATCATCAAGAAATAATAAATGATGACAAGGATGTGGGGGAGAAAGGAACCCTTTTGCATTGTTGTTGGGAATATAAACTAAAAAGCTAAAAATAGATTTACCATATGATCCAGCTATACCACTCCTAGGCATGTATCCTAATGACTCTTCTCACTACCTTAGAGATACTTGTACAACCATGTTTATTGCTGCTCTATTCACAATAGCTAGGAAATGGAACGAGCCTAGATGTCCCTCAACCGATGAGTGGATAACAAAGATGTGGCACATTTATTCAGTGGTAAATAAATATGAAATTATGAAATTTGCAGGAAAATGGATGGATCTTGAAAGGATGTGAGGTAATCCAGGCCTAGAAAGCCAAACATTTCATGTTCACTCTCATATGTGGATCCTATACAAATGTTTACATTTGTGTGTGAATAAAGAGAGAGGCTCATTGAGAGGGGGCAGGGGCATGATGGAGAGTGGAGTTCCAAAGGGGAAAGTATGGGGAATTATCATGGTTTATTGTCTATAATTATGGAAGTTGTCAATTAAAAAATACAAAGAAAGAAAAAATCAGGTAGAGCATAGTAGCAGTTGCAAGAGCATAGAATTTGAAATAGATTTTCTTTTTGTGTAATATGTAAAGGATCAATAAGGAAGACATATGGAGAGGGTGTGCAGAGGTGAACTGGTCCAGTGTGGTAGCAATAGAATGTAAGTAAAGAGACATAGAATTCTCTCTCTCTCTCTCTTTTTTTTTTTTTTTTTTTTTTTTTTTTTTTTTGGTTTTTCGAGGTAGGGTCTGATTCTAGCCCAGGCTGACCTGTAATTCACTATGGAGTCTCAGGGTGGCCTCGAACGCACGGCGATCCTCCTACCTCTGCCTCCTGAGTGCTGGGATTAAAGGCGTGTGCCACCACGCCCGGCTAGAATTCTCTTTTTTAACTTTTATTTATTTATTATTTATTTATTTATTTATTTATTTATTGGAGAGAAAGACAAAGATAGAGAGGGGGTAGATACAATGAGCATACCAAGGCCTCTAGCTACTGCAGAAAACTCCAGATGCATGTGCCACCTTGTACATCTGGCTTATATGAGTCCTGGGAATCAAACCTGGGTCCTTAGGCTTCAAAGGCAAGTGCCTTAACCACTAACCCATCTCTACAGCCCCCCCCACCGCCACTTTTTTTTTTTTTTTAGGTTTTCGAGGTAGGATATTACTCTGGAACAGGCTGACCTAGAATTCACTATGTAGTCTCAAGATAGCCTCAGTCTCATGCCAATCCTCCTACCTTTGGCTCCTGAGTGCTGGGATTAAAGGCGTGAGCCACCACGCCTGGCACAGCCTCCTTTTTTTAACTTTCTTTTTTTTTGGTGGTTTTTCAAGGTAGGGTCTCACTCTAGTCCAGGCTGACCTGGAATTCACTATGTAGTCTCAGGGTGGCCTCGAACTCTTGGTGATCCTCCTACCTCTGCCTCCCTAGTGCTGGGATTAAAGGCGTGTACCACCACACCCAGCTTTTTTAAAAGTTTCTATTGACAACCTCCATACATACAATATCATGACCATAATCTTCTCCCATCACCCTTCTATGGCCCGCTCTGCTATCCCCCCTCCACTGAATCCCTTCTTTGCAACTAGTCCCTACTCTATTTTGAGGTCATCATTTTTCCCTTCCAATTATGTAGTCTTTGTAGCATCAGCCATTTTGAGGTCCTGAGTGCCATGACCACATTGGATCTGGAAGACAATATTGCAAAGCACTCCTCCCCTTCCTTTGGCTCTTACATTCTTTCTGCCACCTCTTCAGCAATGGTCTGTGAGCCTTCGAGGGTGTGATAGAGATGTCTCATTAGTGCTGAACAACACCCCACTGTCACTTCTCAGCACATTGGTGAGTTTTGAGTCACCCCAGTGGTCATGACCATCTGAAAACAGAAGCTTCTCTAACCAAAAGTGTGAGCACATTAATATGTGGGCATAAATATAAGTATTTAGAGAGCAGTTTGGTGGACATAATATATCCATTTAGCCAGACAATAGTAGTAGTTTTCTCCCTAGAGTTTATGGCCTCCCTAGCCACAGGCTTTGCATTAACTTTTCAGTACCAGTCATGAATCCCTTCCTGGGGAGTGGGCCTCAAATCAAATCAGAGAGCATTTGGTTTCCCCATAACTGATATGTCACCATTTAACCAGGCAGAGGTAGAAGTATCACAGTGAGTTTGAGGCCACCCTGTGACTAGAGGGTGTTCGATTCCCTAGGACTCACATAAGCCAGATGCACAAAGTGGCACATTTGGTATAACTGGCCTGCCATGAAACTTGTACGGTCTGGGCCTACTGCTGGTTATGACTGCTGCTTAGATATAATTCTTTTTTAAAATAATATTTTATTTATCCATTTGTGGGAGAGAGAGTGTTTGGGCATGCAAGGGCCTCTTGCCACTGCAAATGAACTCCAGACACATGTGCCAGTCCGTGAATTCTGGCTTCACCTTGGGTACTAGGGGAATTGAACCTGGGTGGTGATGCTTTGTAAGCAAGCACCTTTAACCACTGAGTCATCTCTCCAGCCTTAGATATAATTTTTGTTTTGTTTTTCAAGGCAGGGTCTCACTTTCTAGGTCAGGTTGCTTGCCTGCGTGTACTACCATGCCCAGCTTAGGCTAGTTATAATGCTTAATGTTCGAGAATTTAGGCCACTCCAATCTATCAGTGCAGTATTACATTGCTGCACCCAGGCTGGAGACATGGCTCAGTGGTTAAAGACACTTGCTTGCAAATCCTGATTCCCTCAGTTTGACTCCCCATTACCCATGCAAAACCAGATGCACAAACTGGTACATGTGTCTGGAGTACATTTGCAGTGGCAACAGGTCTGAGCATGCTCATATTCTCATTCTCTCTATCTCTCCTTACAAATAAATTTAGCCTGGCATGGTGACACCTGCCTTTAATCCTAGCACTTGGGAGGCAGAGGTTGAAGGATTGCTATGAATTCAAGGCCACCCTGAGAGTACATAATGAATTCCAGGCCAGCCTGGGCTAGAGTGAGACCCTACCTCGAAAAGAAGAAGAAAGAAGAAGGAGGAGGAGGAGGAGGAGGAGGAGGAAAGAAAAAAGGAAATAATTTTTTCATTTTATTTTATTTTCTTTGAGGCAGGGTCTCACTGTAGCCTAGGCTGACTTGGAACTCACTCCACAGCCCCAGGCTGGACTTGAACTTATAGCAACCCTCCTTCCTCAGTCTGTAGAGTGCTAGGACTAAAGGTTTGTGCCACCACACCCCTCTTGAAACTGCTTTTTTCTTTCATATTTTTAAAATACATTTGTGGTGGTTTTATTCAGGTGTCCCCCATAAACTTAGGTGTTCTGAGTGCTAGGTTCCCAGCTGATGGAGATTTGGGAATTAACTCCTCCTGGAGGGAGTGTATTGTTGGGGGCGGGCTTATGGGTGTTATAGCCAGCTTCCCCTTGCCAGTTTTCAGTACACTCTCCTGTTGCTGTTGTACACCTGATGTTGGCCAGGGGGTGATGTCCACCCTCTGCTCATGCCATCATTTTCCCTGCTGTCGTGGAGGTTCCCCTCAAACTTGTAAGCCAAAATAAATCCTCTTTTTCCCACAAGCTGCTCTTGATTGGGTGATTTCTACCAGCAATGCGAACCTGACTGCAACAGTAAAGTGGTACCAAGGTGTGGGATTGCTGCTAGATACCTGCCTATGTGGCTTTAACCTTTTGGAACTGATTTTCAAGAGGAATGTGGAAGGATTTGAAACCTTGGCCTAAGAGATGCCTTGCAGTGCTGTAAGTACAGCTTAATGGACTATTCTGGTCAGAGTTGAAAGACCTGAATGCAGTAAGAACTATGGACTGTGCGGTTTGGCTAAAAAGGGTGAGAAAGATAGCCATGCGTGGTGGTGCACGCCTTTAATCCCACCACTCGGGAGGCAGAGGTAGGAGGATTGCCGTGAGTTCGAGGCCACCCTGAGACTCCATAGTGAATTCCAGGTCAGCCTGGGCTAGAGTGAGACCCTACCTCAAAAAACCAAAAGAAAACGAAAAAAAAGGTGAGAAAGAGCTTTGCTTGGACTTGTCTAGCAGTTTGTGTGAGATGCTTGCTATTATGCCTGTGTCCTGAGAAGTTGTTCAGGGTTGCTCTGCGTAGATATGAACTGGTGTGAGCAGAGGGATATGGCACAGAAAGAAAAAAATTTTGGGTAAACTGCTGCCCCTTCAACTGCAATTGAGAGATTATGACCATTGAGATTGGGCCAGCTGACCTGTACTGGGGCAACAAAAGAATGTTGACTCTTTTGAAGGGGCCTGAGTGCTAAAGGCATGACCTGTTCTTCAAAGTCTGCTCCATTCTCCCCTGGATTAACAAACTGGCACCCTACCTGGTATTTTGAAGTATAAGAAATGCAGGAAAGAGAGAGTCACTGAGTTTGCCACATGGTCTTGTGTTTTGGAAATGGCCATGGCCAGTGTGAAGCAGGTTTGCTGGATGCCTGCATGGAGACCCCATGGGGCCATGAGGATGAAACATGGCTTGCAGTGGAGGCCCAGTGGAGATGCCGGGACCACGAGATGGCTGCTAAGGAAAGCTGCTGCCCCAGATGAAGGTTTCCAGGACTGTGAGTAGCCTAGCTGGAAGGGTAGAATTGGAATGCCAGAAACTTGTTGCTGGTTAGAATTATCGGACTTGGAGATTTGTCACTGGCTAGAGTTGTTGGACTTGAAGCTAGAGTTTGATGTTTTTCCTGGTTGTTTTAAATCTTGTATTGGTTGAATATTTCTTTGCTATGCCCAGGGCCATCTTATGCAGTGTGAATATTTATTCTGTACCATTATGGGTTTTTTGTGGTTATTTTTTGGTATTATGGCTCAGTTAAAAGATCTTGGACTATGGGGATGTATGAACATTACTGGGACTGATTTAAAACTATGGGAACTTTTAAAGTTGGATTGAATGCATTGTATTTTACATCATGGATGGTTATCAGTTTATGGGGGCCAGGGGTGGAATGTGGTGGTTTGATTCAGGTGTCCCCCATAAACTTAGGTGTTCTGAATGCTAGGTTCCCAGCTGATGGAGATTTGGGAATAATGCCTTCTGGAGGCAGTGTATTGTTGAGGGCGGGCTTATGAGTGTTATAGCCAGTTTCCCCATGGCAGTGTTTGGCACACTCTCCTGTTGCTATCGTCCACCCTCTACTCATGCCATAATTTTCCCTGCCACCATGGAGTTTCCCCTTGAACCTGTAAGCCAAAATAAATCCTGTCTTTCCCACGAGCTGTTCTTGGTTGGGTGATTTCTACCAGCAATGTGAACCTGGCTGCAACAACATTTTATTTATTTGCAAGCAGAGAGAGATAGAGAGGAGAGAGGCAGAGAGGATGACTGCCCTAGGGCCTCTTGCACTGCAAATGTACTCCAGATGCATGTACCACTTTGTACATCTGATTTTATGTGACTATTGGGGACTCAAACCCAGGTCGTTTGGGTTTGCAGGCAAGCATCTTAACTGTTGAACCACCCAGCCCTGACCTACTCAGTAACTAAACAGAAGCCTTCCATCTCCGCTTTCATTGTGTGTCTGTCTCCTTTATGCTGGGTAGCCTGCTTACTTGTGCCCACAGGCATCTTAATCACTCAAGGAGTGCCTATCTAAAACCGGGCAAAGGCTAACCTATCTCATTCTGAAGGCACAAAGATAAGAGTAAATGAAGCATCTTACTGTTGGCTTTGTACACCGTCTTGATCTAGACTCCCGAAAGGTGCCTAAAGGTTACCTAAGCCTGTAGTCATCTCAGTTCTCAGGACCAACACAGCATCACAGGACAGATGGGAGGGCAGTAATCCAAAGTGACCAGGCTGCAACTTGGAGCATAAGTCATGACCTCTGGATGACCAGGTTGTCCTTTGAAGTGATCAAGACTTCTTCAGGCCACACCTTGTCCAGGACTGCTTAATTACACATACTTCTTAGTCTCTTGTCATAACTCTTCCTCTACTTAAACCTAAGGATCCTGCCAGTACCCTGAAGTTGGAAGTAGGCTTATTGGCCTTTTTATCTTTTTATCCCAATATGTCCATATTGATTAAATCTCTTTTCTCTGATTTTGTCCAAAACCAGTGTCGTAAATTGAGTAGATGGCAGACAGAAGACTAACATAACTTTGAAGCCAACCAGTGAGTTAGTTCCAGGACATTTGGGCCTTGTGTCAGAACAAAGACAAAGAAAATGAAAAAAAATCCAGATAGATCTCAATTTCACAAATTATTTCTAGATATATTTTATTAGCAGCCTATATTGCTCCTGAAAGTTTAAGACTTTTAAAAATTTTTTTTTGTTTTTTTCAAGGTAGGGTCTTGCTCTAGCTCAGGCTGACCTGGAATTCACTGTGTAGTCTCAGAGTGGCCTCAAACTCACTGTGATCCTCCTACCTCTGCCTCCCAACTACTGGAATTAAAGGTGGGCACCACTGTGCCTTGTGCCTTTTTTTAAATTTAAAAATCAGTCAGGTGTGTTGACATATGCTTGTTAATCCCTTTTGCCAATCTACTAACATATCTACTATGCCCTCTCCTTAAGCTGTTTCCTCTCTTCCCTCCCCCATGGCTTATGGCAATTTTTAAATAGGCCCAGGACCTTTTCTGGCTATGCTGAAATGACTTATGCCCTTTACTCATAATTCTTTCTCTGAAAGACTGTTAAGAGGGCTCAGCCTGGAGATACAAACCAGCAAACCCAGCACTGGGGGGCAGGCGGGCTGGAGGCAGGATTGTAAAGATTATCCTCAGCTACATAAGGAGTTGTAGGCCAGTCTAGGCTACATAAGACACTGTCTCAAAAAAAAAAAAAAAAACAAAACAAAACAAAAAAAAACACACCCTCCAAAATTGCTGGGCATGGTGGCACATGCCTTTAATCCCAGCATTTGGGAGGTAAAGGTAGGAGGATCACTGTGAGTTCCGAAGCCAGCCTAGGACTACAGAGTGAGTCTCAGGTCAGCCTTGGATGGAGTGAGACTGTGCCCCGGGGGGCGGGGGGAGCTGGGCATGGTGGTGCATGCTTTTAGTCCCAGCACTCAGGTGTCAGGGATAGGAGGATCACCATGAGTTTGAGGCCAACCTGAGACTACATAGTGTATTCTAGGTCAGCCTGTGCTACAGTAAGACCCTACCTTAAAAAAATGCCCATGGCTGGTCAGATCCTAAGCCCAAGGAAGAAGCTATTACTGTTTGGATAAATGGATACAGTATGGGGCTGGAGAGATGGCTTAGCGGTTAAGCGCTTGCCTGTGAAGCCTAAGGAACCCGGTTTGAGGCTTGACTCCCCAGGACCCACGTTAGCCAGATGCACAAGGGGGCGCACGCATCTGGAGTTCCTTTGCAGTGGCTGGAAGCCCTGGCGAGCCCATTCTCTCTCCCTCTCTCTATCTGCCTCTTTCTCTCTCTGTCTGTTGCTCTCAAATAAATAAATAAAAATAATAACAAAAAAAAAATTTAAAAAAATGGATACAGGATGCCTACAGTGCCTAATTATTTAGGTTTATGCCCATTTATTAATGCTCTTCTCACTTGTAGTTAGGGACGCTTCTCTTCAAATTTTGAGCCAGGCATGGTGGCACACACCTTTAGCCCCAGTACTCAAGAGGCAAAGTAAGAGGATCACTGTGAGTTTCAGGTGAGTTCAAGGTCACCCTGAGACTACAGATGGCAATGGCTACTGGGGGGGTTTCAAAACTCATTTAAATGCTGACATGAAGGACCAGTGGAGTGTTCAGCACTGAGACATCTCTATCACACCCTGCAGTGCTCAGAGACCACTGTGGAAGATGTGGCAGAAAGAATGTAAGAGCCAAAGGAATGGGAGGACTGCTTCAGAATATGTTCTTCCGGATACTAAGTAGATGTTGCGTTCATGACCTCGCAGTTGCTGATGTTATATTCACAAGAGCTGTATGTATAATATGAGGGCAAAAAATGGTGGCATCCTAATAGAAGGGGTATTCATTGAAAAGAAGGAGTTCAGTGGAAGAGATATAAGGATGACAGGTTTGGGAGGGGATTATGATCAGAGTCCAGTGTGTATATGAATACAGCTTATCAATAAAAGGCTTTTAAAATATTTTAAAAAATATTTAAGGGCTGGAGAGATGGATTAAGTGGTTAAGGCACTTGCCTGCAAAGCCTAACGACCTAGGTTCAATTCTCCAGTACTCACATAAACCAGATGCACAAGGTGGCACATGCATCTAGAGTTCATTTACAGTGGCTAGAGGCCCTGGTGTGCCCATTCTGTCTTTCTATCTGCCTCTTTCCCTCTCTCTTTCTTAAATAAATAAAATATTAAAATATTTAAATAAGCCGGGCGTGGTGGCGCACGCCTTTAATCCCAGCACTCGGGAGGCAGAGGTAGGAGGATCGCCGTGAGTTCGAGGCCACCCTGAGACTCCATAGTGAATGCCAGGTCAGCCTGGGCTAGAGTGAGACCCTACCTCAAAAAAAAAAAATATTTAAATAGTGTTTGTTTATTTATTTGAGGGTGAGTTCCAGGTCAGCCTGGGCTAGAGTGAAACTCTAGTTCAACAAAAAGAAGCAGGAAATAATAGCAGAACTAAGTAAGGGTTCAGGGCTGGAGAGATGGCTCAGTGTTTAAGCGCTTGCCTGCAAGACCTAATGACCAGGGTTTGATTTCGCCAGTACCCACTCCAAGCCAGATGCACAAAGAGGCACATCCCTCACTATCTCTCTCTCTCTCTCTCTCTCTCTCTCTCTCTGTGTGTGTGTGTGTGTGTGCTTGCAAATAAACAAGAACATAAAATATAAAAAAAAAATATTTTAAAGGTCCAAAGGCCACACTTATGCTTTTATTTATTTATTTATTTATTTTTTCTGAGGTAGGGTCCCACTCTAGCCCAGGCTGACCTGGAATTCACTATGGAGTTTCAGGGTGGCTTCGAACTCACAGCGATCCTCCTACCTCTGCCTCCCAAGTGCTGGGATTAAAGGCGTGCGCCACCACGCCCAGCTCCACTTATGCTTTTAGAATCACAGATTTAGGCAACTTTTTTCTTTGGTTGGTTTTTTGAAGTAGGGTCTCACTCTAGCCCCGGCTGACCTAGAATTCACCATGTAGTCTTAGGGTGGCCTCAAATTCACAGTAATCCTTCTCCTTCTGTCTCCTGAGTGCTGGGATTAAAGGCATGCACCACCATGCCCAGTTTTAGATGAATTTTTAAAACATTTTTTAATATTTCTTTGCAAGGAGGGAGAGAAAATGGGTGTGCCAAGGGCCTATAGCCATTGCAAATGGACTCCAGATGCATGCACCACTTTATGCATCTGGCTTTACATGGGTACTGGGGAATCAAACCTGTGTCCTTAGGCATTGCAGGCAAATGCCTTAACTGCAGAGCCTTCTCCCCAGCCTAATAAAAAAAATCAAAACAACAAAGATAAAAGTTGCATACATTCTGAATATTTTAATCAAACCATAAAGGTTTAGAAACTCTCCAAGTAGTAAAAAATGAAGTGGCACATGCATCTGTTTGCAGAGGCAAGAGGCACACCCATTCTCTCTCTCATGTATATACATATATATATATATATAATTATGTGCATGTTTGTGTGTGTGTGTGCATGTGTGTCAGTCTCTTGCTTGCAAGTGAATGCCAGATACAAGCACCATTTTTTCTGGTTATTTTATTTTTGTTTTTCCCTGGTAGAGTCTCAGGCTAGCCCAGACTAACCTGGAATTCACTATGCAGTTCCAGACTGACTTCGAACTCAAAGTAGTCCTCCTATCTCAGCCTCCTTAGTGCTGAGATTAAAGGCATGGACCACCATGCCTGGCACAAGCAGGTTTTTACATTTGGCTTTATATAGATGCTCAAGGAATTGAACCCAGGTTGGCAGGCTTTGCGAGCAAGTGCCTTTAAACCACTGAGACATCTTCCCAGCCCTCTTTTTCTCTTTTATTTTTTATTTATTCATTTGCAAGCAGAGAGAGATAGAAGAGTGACAAAGAGAGAAAGAGAAGCCAGGGCCTCTAGCCACCAATGGAACTCCAGATATGTGCACCACATTGTGTATCTGGCATTATGTGGGTGCTGGGAAATTGAACCTGTCTTACTAGGCCTTATAGGCAAGCGCCTTAACCACTATACCATCTGCCCAGCCATCTTTTTCTCTTTTGACACAGGGTCTCACTATGTGACCCAGACTGGCCTGTAAATTTTGTTCCTCCTCCACTCAGGCTTGGGATTAGAAAGACTTTTTTAAAGATTTTATTTTTATTTATTTATTAGAGGCAGAGAGGAGAGAGAGTGAGTGAGAATGGGTGCGCCAGGACCTGCAGCCACTGAAAACTAACTCCAAACACATGTGCCACCATGTGCATCTGTCTTATGTAGGACCTGGAGAATCAAACCAGGGTCCTTAGGCTTCACAGGCATGTGCCTTAACCACTAAGCCATCCCTCCAGCCCAGAAAGACTTTTTTTTAAATTCTTCTTTTATTTATTTATGAGAAAGAGAAGAGAGCAGATAGAGAAAGAGAGAATGGGTGCACCAGCGCCTTCAGCCACTGCAAACAAACTCCAGACACATTCACCACCTTGTGCATCTGGCTTACATGGGTCCTGGGGAATTGAACCTGGGTTCTTTGGCTTTGCAGACAAGTGCCTTAACTAAGCCATGTCTCCAGTCCCCAGGTAGACTTTTGAAGTAGAAAAAGTGATAGCACTCTGGAGAAAAAGACCCAACGAGAGCAGGGACTTCTTTCTCATGGCCTCACTCTTCACCCTACGGGGTCCAGTGAAAGTTCTTGGCACCCAAGCCCCACCACAGAGATTTTAGTTATTTTGGTACTGCTGGAGTAGATCTGAGACCTGAGTATAACTAGGCAAGGCTTTCTCTGAGTTACAGTCTGAGCCTCCAAGATGAAGATTTGAGACAGAAAACTGTTTTCTTTATGGCTAACCTTGAGTAAATCTATTTCCTTCCCCTAATTTCTGACTCCCACATTTTCAGTAGAGCAGTGAGCAGTTCGAATGGACCTTGGGTTTCGGTAACAGAATACAGTGAACTGAACTTCATCAAGCCGCCATTGTTTTCTCATCCCTACCTTGGCTTTCCATAACCACCTCTAAATTTCCAAAGAACAAAGAAATCTGTCAAACATTGCCCAGCAAAAACAAAAATCAAAAATCTCACTCGTTCTTCATTAACTTGATGGTCTCTGCAAGGTACAGCATTGCTCGACTTTGATCCCTGCTACAAAATGAGACAGGATTCACATGTTTTAACTTTGAAGAGGCTTTCCTGGATGAACTTCATGAAGAGGTGACTGCAGCTAACAACTCTTTCCTTAAATCAAATATTTAACACTGAACAATCATAGAAATATAAACAGAGCAATGCTTTGTGATTTCTCAACACGTTCTTCCTTGTAGAAGACATTTAACCAGGTTTGATGGATAGGCAGCAAAATACAGCAAACTTCACTTTTTTTAACTTTCATTTTAAAATTATACAAAGTAGCAGGTTTCCTTATGGCTTTTTTTTTTTTTTTTTTTTTTTTTAGTTTATCGAGGTAGGGTTTCACTCTAGCCCAGGCTGACCTGGAACTCACTATGTAGTCTCAGAGTGGCCTCGAACTCATGGTGATCCTCCTACCTCCGCCTCCCGAGTGCTGGGATTAAAGGTGTGCACCACCACGCCCGGCTCCTTATGGCTTTTTTTACACATCCTTAGTTTGGGTTAACCCTCTCTGCCACTCGCTCCTCTTGCTCATTTCCCATTTTCTATCTCCACCTAAGTCTTTCTACCCTCAATAATTCCGCTTCCATTTTCATATCAATTTAATTTTGCCAATTGTAAGGAAACAGAGGTAGTAAAAGTAAACCATATGAAATAAGGAAAAGAGGAAAAAGCATGGCACCATTCAAAAAGAGTAAAAATAAATGTTGCCAATTTTCATACATAAGGGTGGGAGAGATGGCTTAGTGGTTAAGGTGCCCTGGCGCACCCATTCTTTTCTTTCTCTCTCTCTGCTTCAAATTAATAAAAAAATTTAAAAGTTCATACATATACATAATGTGCTTTTTTTAAAATATATTTATTTACTTGAGAGAGAGAAAGAGGGAGAGGAGGAGAGAGAGAGAGAATGGGCGTGCCAGGGCCTCCAGCCACTGCAAACGAACTCCAGATGCATGTGCCCCCTTGTGCATCTGGCTTATGTGGGTTCTGGAGAATTGAACCAGGATCCTTTGGCTTTGCAGGCAAATGCCTGAAACGCTAAGCTATCTCTCCAGACCCTGCATAATGTACTTTGATCATAATCCATTCCTACCCACTTTTATAGTCTCAGGCTGGCCTCAAACTCGCAAGGATCCTTCTATCTCCACATCCAGAGTGCTGGGATTGAAGGCTGTGCCACACCACTTGTGGCTTATCCATCTTTTTGTATTGTAATGTTTTACTGATAATTTCCATAAATATAGACAATATACCATGATTATAATCCCCTCCTACCTACCCCTCCATTTTCCCCCTCCACTGAATCCCTTTTATCCAATTAGTCTCTCTTCTATTTTGATGTTATCATTTTTCCCTCCTATTATTTAGGTCTTGTGTGTGTACCAGTGTCTCTTACTTTTGCATAGGAATGCCCATCAAGTTTTTTATGAGTAGCAGGTGAATTGAATCTGGGACAACAGGCTTCACAAACAAGCACCATCAACCACTGGGCAATCTCCCCAGCCACTACCTAGTTCAAATTAGGGAATTTTCATTTTACAGATGGCAGTGAAAACAGGGGAGACACAACACTCCGCAAGGGGGTGAGAAGAAGAGAAAGCCTAGTGCTTAGGACTGGACCAGTCATCTGTCACACCACTAGGACTCAGGGAGTTTGCCAAGGAGGTGGTGGAAAGAATATTACTGCTGCTTTTCCTGGCAGCCAGAGAAGCTTCTGTATGAATATGGCAGGGTAGAATGAGCGTAAGAGCCACAGGATGGGAAGAAGTACTTTGGGACGCTATCCTCCAGTCATGAGCCAAGATGCATTCACGACCTCACAGGGGCTGTTGTACCCACAAGACCTGCACAATTCTGAACCCATCAACAGTTTGACACAGTGGACATAGGAGGACAGAAAGACAAACATCAATACAGAAGGACTACTTGGAAAGTGGAGGGGCCTTAGGTTGGGGTAGGGGAGGGGAGGGGAAGGAGGGTCAAAAGAGAGTAATAGGACTGAAATACAATCAAATTACAGTATGTTCATGTATTAAAACTCTCACTCAAGGGCTGGAGAGATGGCTCAGCAGTTAAGGTGCTTGCCTGCAAAACCTAACGAGCCAGCTTTGATTCTCCAGTATCCACATAAAGCCATGCACAGTGTGGCACATGCATCAGAGGTTCATTTGCAATAGCTAGAAGCCCTGGCAACCTATTCTCTCTCTGTTTCTCTCTGCTTGCAAATAAATATTTTTTAATATTGTTTAAAAATCACAATCAAAATGTTTTTAAATTTTTTTGTCCATTAATTCAAGAAATATGAGGCTAAAAAATTAAAATTAAAATTAAAAAAATAGGCCAGGCATGGTGACGCATGCCTTTAATCCAGGCACTTCAGAGGCAGATGTAGGAGGATCGCCATGAGTTTGAGGCCACCCTGAGACTACATAGTGAATCCCAGATCAGCCTGGGCTACAGTGAGACCCTACCTCGAAAAACCAAAAAAAAAAAAAAAAAAAAAAAACAAAGAAAGAAAGAAATATGAGGGGCCAGGTGTGGTGGCGCACACCTTTAATCCCAGCACTTGGGAGGCAGAGGTAGGTAGATCACCACTAGTTTGAGGTTCAATTGTCCAGGATCCACATAAGCCAGATGTTCAATGTGGCACATGCATCTGGAGTTCATTTGCAGAGGCTGGAGGCCCTGATGTGCCCATTCTCTCTCTCTTTATCTGCCTCTTTCTCTCTCTCAAATAGATAATTAAAAAAAAAAAAAAACAAGCATGTGTGTGTGTGTCATTCATGTTGGGCTGGGGTTACTAATTTTTTTTTTGCATTTTGTGGGGGAATTTTATCAAAACAAAACCTTCCAGGTAGGTGTGGTGGTACACACCTTTAATTCCAGCACTTGGGAGGCAGAGGTAGGAGACTACACAGTGACTTCCAGGTCAGCCTGGGCTAGAGTAAGACCCTGTGTCAATCAATCAATAAATAGATAGATAGATAAAATAAAAACTTTTAGGGGTTAGAGAAATGACTTTGTTGTTTAAGGCACTTGCTTGCAAAGTCTGATGGCCTGGGTTCAATTCCCCAGTACCCATATAAAAGCAGATGCAGAGTGGCCCTAATGTGCCCATTCTCTCTGTGTCTCTATCTCTACCTGAAAATTAATAAATTAAAAAGAGAAACTTCTGTGTTTCACTTGATCTTCCTTTCTATTGATGTTTCAGTGCTGGAGCTGTATGCCAGTACCCACGTAAAGCCACATGGACAAAACGACACACGCATCTGAAGTTTGTTTGCAGAGACAAGAGGCTCTAATGTGCTCTTTCTCTCTCACTTGCTCACTCACTCTCTTAAATAAATAAGTAAAAAATTAAAAGACATTCCAAAGCTGATGGGCAAATTGATATATATATATATTTTTAATTTTTTTGTTCAGTTTTTATTTATTTATTTGAGAGTGACAGAGAGAGAGAGAGAGAGAGAGAGGCTGATAGAGAGAGAATGGGCACGCCAGGGCCTCCAGCCACTGCAAATGAACTCCAGACATGTGCGCCCCCTTGTGCATCTGGCTAACATGGGTCCTGGGGAATCGAGCCTCGAACCGGGGTCCTTAGGTTTCACAGACAAGCGCTTAACCGCTAAGCCATCTCTCCAGCCCGCAAATTGATATATTAGTATTCAACTTGCAGCTAAAAAAAGACAAATGATGGCCAGGTATGGTGGCACACACTTTTAATCCCAGCAGTTAGAAGGTAGAGGTAGGAGAATCACGGTGAGTTTGAGGCTACCCTGAGACTACATAGTAAATTCCAGGTCAGCCTGAGCTAGAGTGAGACTGTACCTTTGGGAAAAAAAAAAGATAAGTATTGAACTTAAAAATAACTACCTTCCTGGGTGTTTTGGCATGTGCCCTTAATCACAGCATTTGGGAGGCTGAGGCAGGAGGATCACTGTGAGTTTGAGGCCAGCCTGGGCTAGAGTGAGACCCTCTCACGACCCCTCCCTCTCCCCCCCCAAAAGAAAACAACACTACTAATTAGCCAGGCATAGTGGCCCAAGCTCTTAATCGCTGCACTTGGGAAGCTGAGGTAGGAAGAAGGAAGAGGGGGAAAGAGGGGTAGGAGGAGAGGAGGAATGGAGATATTATTACCTTTCTTTGCTGTGTGTTTCACAACCAGATTATATAACCTTTCTGGGGCATGTCATAAGCAACAATAGCAGCCGTAACATATTTAAATAACATGCAAAGTACACAAGGGTACTGGGCTTTGGAGTTAATATGGTTTGAAGTGGGCTTATTACTTCCTGCCTTTCCTCTTGGTGAGTAATATGGGAAGACAAGGAAGCAAAGTTGACAATAATGTTCTTATAAGTCGGCTGGGACAAAGTCATGAATGCTTTCCCTGTGAGTCCTCCCAACCTAACACCCATGCCCACATTACATAAGGAGCCCCTTGCAGATGAAAGAGGCTCTTTATAACACCTTGAGTATGACACAATTATGTTGTGTCATTCCCTGCATTTACATGCTCAAAACCACACACAATTTTCACTCCTTACCCAACCTGACTTCCTCATACCACATTCAAACTCTCTTGATGCCATTTCCCTGAGAACCAGACAACCTGAAGGCTGTCATCTGGTTTCTGGTACAGTTCGCCTTTAAACAAAATTTATACATAAAGAAGAAACATGTCAAGAACAAGTCAGTTTGCTGAGAACCTGCTGTTGGTCCACACCTTTACCTAAGGTGGTTGAAATGCAGGAAGTGTCCACTTTTGCCAGTCACGTGAGATACTTCTACCAGGATAGCCGCCTTAGCCTTGAATCCCTCTAAGATGCAACAAACGAGAGTTGCAGCTCTACTTAAAGGGTAACATTTCTGTCTCAGGAGGCAGGGTTAGGTGCATTGCTGTAAGTTCCAAGCCAGCCTAGAACTACAGAGTGAATCCCAAGGCAGCCTGGGCTAGAATGAGACCCTACCTTGAATTAAAAAAAAGAGAGAGAGAGAGAGAGAGAAAACAAACTAACAAATAAAAGAGTAACATTGCTGGAATTAGAATTTCAAAATCCTGCACTTTAATTCTGGCTTAGTTCCCTAATGGCTCACACCACTTCACAATGGTCCCTCTTGGCTCATGATTAATCGCCCCTATTTTGATTCTTTTTGCTCCATTTCAGATGATTTTTTTTTCTGCCCTCATTTTCAGATTGTGGGTTGGAGACTGCTCATACTATGAAATTAGGAGGGAAGATGGAGCTTGAAGGAAATAATTTATAAGGAAAATGCACACTGGCAGCCTTACAAAGAAGTGATATTGCTAGCCAGCATGATTTTACTTACAGAAGTAATTTTGTCCCCAAATTAAATTAACATTATTCTTGAATTTTGCATTGCCTTTCCTTTTTTCTTTTTTTTAATTGTTGTTTATTTTTATTTATTGATTTGACAGCCACAGACAGAAAGGGGGGGGAGAGAGAGAGAGAATGGGCGCGCCAGGGCCTCCTCCAGCCACTGCAAACGAACTCCAGACACGTGTGCTCCCTTATGCATCTGGCTAACGTGGGTCCTGGGGAAATGAGCCTCAAACCGGGGTCCTTAGGCTTCACAGGCAAGCACTTAACCGCTAAGCCATCTCTCCAGCCCTCCTTTTTTTTTTCTTCCTTACCTTTTGTTTCTTTTTGAAAATTTTTTTTTATTTACTTATTTGCAAGCAGAGAGCTAGAGAGAAAGAGAGAGAGATAAAGAACCTAGGCACAACAGGGACTCTGTGGCAAACGAATTCGAGATACATGTGCCAGTTTGTGCATCTGACCTGGCTTTACATGGGAACTGAATCCAACCCAGGCTGTCGGGCTTTGCAAGCAAGCGCCTTTAACTGCTGAGCCATCTCTCCAGCCCCTGTTTTGGTTTTTTGAAACAGGGTCTCTCCTGTAGCCCAGGCTGGCCTGTAGTTTGCTATGTATCTAAGGATGTCCTTGAGTTCCTGATCCTCTTTCTTCTACCTCCCAAATGCTGGGATTAGTTTACATACCTGCACCACCACTGAGCTTGGTTTACATTAGGTTCCTATTTCAAGCCAAAATGTTTCCTCCTTTGTTTCCTTCTTCTGCCTCCAGAGTAAAGCTTATGAATGTCCATCTGTGTATATAACACCCATATAAACAACAGATAAAGGTAACCAACTTATACTTTTATCAATGGACAATTATGAGACGTGTGTTGCAACAGGGGCTCTAAGGGATAGCAGAATGTTTCAAGGACAAGGAAGAGCCAGGTGTGGCGGCTCAGGCCCAAGGAAGGCTGTGATTTCAGAGTCTGCTAGGGAGACGTGAATTATCAGAACTGCTGGGACTACAGCAGCAGACTTTGTCTCCAGAACAAAGGATGGACTGGAGAAAAAGAACTCAGCAATTTAAAGGCATTTGCTTGCAAAGCCTGATGGCCATGGATTCAATTCCCCAGTACCTACATAAAGCCAGATGCACAAAATGGTGAATGCATCTGGAGTTCATTTGCAGTGGCAAGAGGCTCTGTTTCTCTCTCTCTCTCTCCATATGTGTGTGTGTGTGTGTGTGTGTGTGTGTGTGTGTGTGTATTTGGCTTTTTTAAATAGGATCTGGTTCTAACCCAGGGTGACCTGGACTTCATTATGTAGTTTCAGGCTGGCCTGGAACTCATGGTGATCCTTCTACCTCAGACTCCCAATTGCTGAGATTAGAGGCATGGGCCACCACGCCCAGCTAAAAATATTTTCCATAGAGTGTGTCAAGGGCAGAGCAGGTGTTTTCCATAACCGGTCAGTTCCTTGTTTAGGAAACTTGTAGTACTGTTGTAAGGATCAGGGCAGAAAACATGTCTCAAAAAAAGAAGGGTTGTGGCACACACCTTTAGTCCCAGCACTTGGAAGGCTGGGTAGGAAGATTGATGTAAGTTTGAGGCCAGTCTGGGACTATAGGG
Source organism: Dipus sagitta (assembly GCA_036346955.1). NCBI lineage: Eukaryota > Metazoa > Chordata > Mammalia > Rodentia > Dipodidae > Dipus > Dipus sagitta. The sequence goes on along the minus strand of CM070776.1, from coordinate 18,836,549 downwards.
TGAGTTCCAGGTCAGCCTGCCCCCAGTAATACACCTCCTCTATCCAAACTCCGATTCCCAAATTGCCATCAGCTGCGAATCTAGCACTCAGAACATAAGAGTTGATGGGGGACACCTAATTCAAACCCCAACAGACCTTATCTAAATAATAATAATAATAATAACGATGATGATGATAATGCAGTGCATGCCGTTAATCCCAGCACTCTGGAGACAGAGGTAGGAGGATTGCTGTGAGTTAGAGGCCAGCCTGAGACTATATAGAGAATTCCTGATCAGCCTTGGCTAGAGGGAGACCCTACCTCAAAAAAACAAAAAAGGGGGGCGCTGGAGAGATGGCTTAGTTGTTAAGGCACTTGCCGGCAAAGCCAAAGCCAAAAGAACAAACGTTTGATTACCTAGTACCCACAAAAAGCCAGATGCAAAAAGTGGTGTATGCATCTGGAGTTCATTTGTAATGGCTAGGAGGCCCTGGTGTGCTCATAAGTTTATTTACTTATTTATTTTAAAACAATAATAATGGGCTGGAGAGATGCCTTGGCAGTTACGGTGCTTGCCTGCAAAGCCTCAGGACACATGTTCGACTCTCCAGATCCCACATAAGCCAGATGCACAAAGGTGAGACAAGTGCAAGGTCACACATGCCCACTAGGTGGCATAAGCATCTGGAGTTCGATTGCAGTAGTTGAGGCCTGGTATACAAATTCTCTCTCTCTCCTCTCTCTGTCTCTCTCTCTCTCTCTCTCTCTCTCTGTCTGTCTCTCTCTCTCTTTCGTGCTTTCTCTAAAAATAGGGCGGGGGGCTGGAGGGAAGGCTTAGCATTTAAGGCATTTGGATTCTCCAGGACCCACGTTAGCCAGATGCACAAGGGGGTACATGTGTCTGGAGTTCATTTGAAGGGGCTGGAGGCCCTGGCACGCCAATTCTCTCTCTCTGTACCTCTTTCTCTCTGTCAAATAAATAAAAATAAAATATATTTTAGAGCTGTGTGTGGTGGCGTACGCCTTTAATCCCAGCACTTGGGAGGCAGAGGTAGGTGGATCACCGTGAGTTTGAGACCAGCCTGAGATTACATAGGGAAATCCAGATCAGCCTGAGCTAGAGTGAGACTCTACCTTGAAAAACCAAAAAATAAAAATAAATAAATAAAATATATTAAAAAAATAAAATTAAAAAAACTTAAAAATGATAATAAAAGAAAGATAATAGATAAGAAAGAAAGAAAGAAAAAGAAAAAAGAAAGAAAAAGGAAGGAAGGAAGGAAAAACAAGAAGAGGAGCTATGATCAGTGGCACACTCCTATAACCCCAGCACTTGGAAGATCGAGCAGGAGTTCATAGCCTTGGCTACATGGTGAGTTCAAACCCAGCCAGGGCTACAAGAGACCTTGTCTCAAAAAGTCAGTAAATAAATACAAATGATAAAGAGAAGAGATGAAGGAATTAAATAATTAGGAATGTTATTGCTTCTGAAGCTCAACTTGAGTGCAAAACTAATATAACAGGTTTCTCCTCAGATTTTACTAGATGGAAGTACTGTCAAGGTGAGATTGTGACCTACATTTAACCTCTTCCAAAAAATTACTAGAATTCCAGACCCTCTTATTTACATCAGAAGCTTCCTCACATAGTTACAAAAGTGGCCATTGTTCTTGGGTTTTAGGGTAGACAGAGTAATGGATCCCTCAAAAAATGCCCATCTTCACCATGACCTAACGTCTTTACACTAGGCCCACCCACTACATATTCCACCATCTCCCAGTGGCGCCCTAGGCTGGTGACCAAGCCTTCAATTCATGCGTCTTTGGAGGACATTCATGATCCAAAATACATCATCCGTTCACCTGTATTTGTAGCACCATTATTGGCTATAGCCAAAGGGTAGAAACAATGCTCATGTCCATTGACAGGTGACTGGATGCATGAAATGTATTAAATGCATCCAGTAAGGGACTAGTCTGGCTTAAGAAGAAAGGAGGGCTGGAGAGAGGGCTTAGTGGTTAAGGCACTTGCCTGAGAAGCCTAAAGACCCATGTTTGACTCTTCAGACTCCACATGCTAGGTGGAACATATGCACAAGGTGGTGCATGCTTCTGGAGTTCGATTACAGTGGCTGGAGGTCCTGGCGTGCCAATTCTCTCTCTCTCTCTCTCTCTCTCTCTCTCTCTCATTATCACTCTCTCACATTAAAAAGGGCCAGTTGTTGCGCCTGCCTCAAAAGAAGAAGACATGAAGTTCTGATACTACAAGGGAGAACTTTTGTAAGGAAGTTCATAATTTCTTTCTGAAAGTTCAGTAATTGAGTTTACTCAGACAAACTGACAATAGATTAACAAGAGAAAAGGCATACAAAGTTAATAGTATTCACCAGCACAAGAGGCTCACAGAAGACTGGCTACCCACTAGCCCAGTGGAGTTTTTTGTTTATTTTTATTTATTTATTTGAGAGCAACAGACAGACAGAGAAAGAGGCAGAGAGACAGAGTGACAGAGAGAGAGAAAATGGGCACATCAAGGCTTCCAGCCACTGCAAACAAACTCCAGATGCACACGCCCCCTTGTGCATCTGGCTTGCGTGGGTCCTGGGGAATCGAGTCTGTAACCAGGGTCCTTAGGCTTCACAGGCAAGCGCTTAACCACTAAGCCATCTCTCCAGCCCCCAATGGAGTTTCTTTTTATTTGTTTTCTTTTGGGGGTTGGGTGCTAGAGGTGAAACCCTATTTCTGCTGGGATTAAAGGCTATCATGCCCAGTTGCAAATGTTATATCTTAATTACAAAAAGGAATATCATTTACTTAGACATTTTAGAAAATATTAAAAACACAAAGGGAAAAAGTTAAAATCATGTTATCATTCTCATTCAATCCAGTACCACAGCCCGTGAGATGGTGTTAAAATTTTAGTACCTCGAATTAGAGAGGTGGCTCAGCAGTTAAGACACTTGCCTGCAATGCCTAATGACCAGGGTTTGATTCCCCAGTATCCATGTAAAGCCACATGCACAAAGTGGCACATGTGTCTGGAGTTTGTTTGCAGTGGCTGGATGCCCTGGTGTGCCTATTCTCTCTGAGTCTTTCTCTCTCTCCCTCTCTCTCTCTCAAAGAAATAAATGAAAATATTTTTAAATAATTTTAGGGGCTGTAAAGATGGCTTTGTAGTTAAGGCATTTGTCTACAAAGCCAAAGGACCCAGGTTCAATTCCCCAGGACCCACATAAGCTAGATGAACAAGGTGGTACATGCGCCTGGAGTTCGTTTGCAGTGGCTAAAGGCCCTGGCATGCCCATTTTCTCTTTGTCTGTCTCTTTTCTCTCTCTCTCTCTGTGCTTGCAAATAAATAAATAAAATTTTTTGAAAACCAAAAAAAAAAAAAAAAATGCCCATCTTCCTGGGTGTGGTGGTGCACACCTTTAATCCCAGCACTTGGGAGGCAGAGGTAGGAGGATCATAGGGAGTTCAAAGCCAGCCTGAGACTACATAGTGAATTCCAGGTCAGCCTGAGCTAGAGTGAGACCCTACCTCGGAAAACCAAAAAAATAAAAATAAAATAAAATCTAACACATGTCCTTGCATAGTAATAGGGAATTAAGTTGACAAACTGAACTAAGGTTAAGAATCAGATGGCCTCATGATAGGGAAATGGTCTCAGATTACATGGAAGACTTAGTGTAACATAGGTGTCCTTAAAAGTGTACAAGAATGTCAGAGAAATATGGGAGAAAGACCACACTAAAGCAGGGAATCTAAGCAATATCTGAAGCTGGAAAGAATGAGAAGACAGTTTCCCTGCCCTCAGACTTCAAAAGAGAATGCAACACCTTGATTTGAGCCCAGTTAGCCATTTTGACTGGCTATCTTCAGAACCACGATCTTTTTAAAAAAATATTTTATATATTTATTTGCAAGCAGAAAGATACAAACGCACACAGAGAGAAAGACAGAGAGAGAGAGTGTGGACACTCCAGGGCCTTCAGCCAGTGTAAACGAACTCCAGATGCGTGCACCACTTTGTGCATCTGGCCTACAAGGGTTCTGCAGAATCCAACCTAGGTTGTTATGAAACGAGACCTACTTTTAGGGGTTCAGGCACAAACCCCAAACCTGTGCTCACGTCTGCTTTACTTAAAGAATTGAAATAAAGCAAGACTGAGAAGGATTGTTTTTGTGAATTATTATATTTATTCAGGAAGGGTAAGGGAGAGTCCACAGAGCAAAGAAAGGGGAATGGGGAGGAAGGTTAGTCTGAGAACCAAAGGGTGAGGAATGGACACATCCACATGGTCTAAGGGCCCTTGTACATCCTTTCCCATCCCGGCAGCAGCAGCTAAACTAAGCGGCCACTGTAGGAACCAAAACCTTACTGGTTGCGAAAACCTCAGATGCTGACAGATGAACAGCCCAGGAGCAAGAAAAGAGGAAAAAGCCCATACAAGTCTTGTGAGCAACCAGGCTTTTTATTCTGGGTCCAGGGCTGAATCTAGAAGTCAGCACACCTGGATGTAACCTCCAGAAGGAGCTGGGCCTGAATGCACACACTTGAGTCCAGCTTTGCAGCAGCTATAAGATATAGCAGGGTCAGGGTGAGATATTAAGCAGCCACCATTTTTTGTATCTCTACTCTCTTATGGCTTCTGGATGTGCCATTGTCCAAAGAAGTAGGTTTGCATATGACTTATTCATACCCTTTTAGGTTTTGATTAACACTCCCCCATCCTTCCTTTATTCAATCAAAAACAATTTTTTAAATTTATTTTCAAGCAGAGCGAGATGGAGAGAAGAAAGCCAGCCACACAGAACAGGTGCACCAGGGCCTTCAGTTGCTACAAACAAACTCCAGATGCATGTGCCATTTTGTGGATCTGGCTGTACACAGGTACTGGAGAATCGAACTCGTGTTGTTAGGCTTTGTAGGCAAACACCTTTACTACTGAACCACCTCTCCAGCCTCCTTTGGCTTTTCATTAGGTTTTCAGTACCAGGCAGGAATTCCCTTTCGTGGAGTGGGCCTCAAGTCCAATAAGAGAGAAGTTGATTTCCTCCATAACAGCGGTGCCACCATTGTTCCAGTTGGCACATTTGGTCTGGCTGTCCAGCTGTAAAGCTTGCAGGGTCCACTGCTGGTCAAGACTGTTCGTGACTTTTCCTCCTCAACAGGATGCATAGGTCTTTCCATCATCCTGATAGCTAGTCAACAGGGAGAAGGCTCCCAGCTCAGTTCCAGCTTGTTTTCTCAGTGACCTGCAGGCCCAGCATGTGGGGTCTTCAGCTATAGAGTCTTACCATCTAGTTCTGGTGGGCAAGCAAGAGCCTTGGTGATAGATAGCTTGTAACATTTTAGGGACATGAGGAGCCTCCCACCAATAACTCACTGGAAATTCCACTTCTGGCACTGAAATTTTTCTAATAACAATCTATAGCTTCTGGGTACTGCATTATCCATCCCCACAGGGTATTTATGCCCAAATCCCCTCTTTTTGAAACATGTATGTTATTTAACTAGTGATGAAGTGAGTTTCCATATGGCTATACTATGCCCTAGTATAGGCTGACTTAGAACTCAATCTGTAGCCCCAGGCTGAACTTGAACTCACAGGGATTCTCCTACTTCAGCCTCTCAACTGCTGGGATTAAAGGTGTGTGCCACAATTCCTGGCCCTGTGATGTCATTTTGATATACAATGCAGATGAAGGCAGAAAGTATATGAGGAACTTCCAGAACATGGCAACGTCTATATTGCTATGTTACTCTGTCATGGGAAATTATTTTTGGTGTTAGATGAAGGAATGTTGGTAGAATTATATCTATTTTATTTATGGAGTGAATTCTTACAAAATTCGAGAATTTTGTGGGGTGGGTGTGTATTGTGTATGCATATATGCTTGCACATGCATGTTCCTCTGGGCACATGTACCAAGACCAAAGAGGACTGAGTGTCCTCCTCTATCACACTTCCACCTTACTTCTCTGATACAGAGTCTCTCCTGTGGCAGTTACTTCCATAGACCATAGCAGAGAGACAGCACCAGCCAGCCAGTGAACACCAACAGCCAGAGCTCCAAACTGGCTTAGAATACACTTTAGGGCTGGACTTATATGTTATATATATATATATATATATATATATATATATATATATATATATATATATATATATATATATATATTTGAGAGAGAATGGGCATGCCAGGGCCTCTAGCCACTGCAAACGAACTCCAGACGCATGTGCCACCTTGTGCATCTGACTTTATGTGAGTACTGGGGAACTGAACCTGGGTCCTTTGGCTTTGCAGGCAATTGACTTAACTGCTAACCCATCTCTCCAGCCCCAGGACTGGACTTAATATCCACGCCTAGTGACACTTCCTTCAGCAGGCTTCTGGAGATGTGTTGCAAGCTTAGAGGCTGGAGAGATGGCTCAGGAGTTAAAGTCACTTGCTTCCAAAGCGTGATGGCCAGGGTACGATTTCCCCGTACCCACGTAAAGCCAGATGCACAAAGTGGTGCATGAGTCTGGAGTGGGTTTTTAATGGCTGGAGGCCTTGACATGCCCATGCTCACTCTGTGTCTGCCTCTCTCTCTCTCTCACTCTCTAAGTAAATGAATAAAATTTTAAGATAATAAGTTGCAAACTTAAACTGGGCGTGGTGGTGCACGCCTTTAATCCCAGCACTCAGGAGGCAAAGGTAGGAGGATTGCCCTGAGTTCGAGGGCCGTCCAGAGACTCCATAGTGAACTGCAGGTCAGCCTGGGCTAGAGTGAGACCCTACCTTGAAAAACCAAAAGAAAAAAAGTTGCAAACTTGACCTGGGTGTGGTGGTGCACGCCTTTAATCCCAGCATGTGGGAGGCAGAGGTAAGAGGATCGCCATGAGTTTGAGGCCACCCTGAGACTACATAGTGAATTCCAGGTGAGCCTGAGCTAGAGTGAGACCCTACCTCAAACCCCCCCCCCAAAAAAAGCTGCAAACTTAATAAAAAAATTCCTCAGGAGCCGGGCATGGTGGTGCATGCCTTTAGTCCCAGCACTCGGGAGGCAGAGGTAGGAGGATCGCAGTGAGCTCGAGGCCACCCTGAGACTCCATAGTGAATTCCAGGTCAGCCTGGGCTAGAGTGAGACCATACCTCAAAAAACCAAAAAGAAAAAAAAAAATCCTCAGGGTATGGGGAGCATACATTAACATTCAAACCACACAAACAGAAAGTGGAGTTCGCTGTGTTTGTGGTGAGATTGGCTGACCGGGGAGCCCCGGCGATTCTCCTGTCTCTGCCCCTCTTAACCGGTGCTGGGTTTACACACATGCACAGCTATTCCAATCTTTTTTACCTGGATGGTAGGGATCCAGCTCAAGGCCTCATGCTTGTGTAGCAAGTACTCTTGCGCCTTGAGCCATCTCCCCAGCCCCCAAGTTAGTTTTTTTTCAAGGTAGAGTCTCACTTTAGCCCAGGCTAACCTGGAACTCACTCTGTAGTCCCAGGCTGGCCTTGGCCTCCTATATATGCCTCCCAAGTTCTGACATTAAAGGTATGTGCCAATAAATTTTTTTTATATGTGTCTGTGTTTAATTGAGTAAGTACAGGAGCATGTGTCACTGCATGTGATTGGAGATCAGAGTACAATTTTCAAGTGTGGATCCTAATTTTCCACCCAAACTTTGTATCTGTGGTGTGTGATGGGTGGTGTATGAATGTGTGTGTGTCATACATGTATGTGCATTTTGTGCACATTGTGGTCATGTGTGCTTGAGGCCAGCGTAGAACTTCAGGTGCCTTTCTCTATAGCTCAAATGCATAGTTTCTTGAGAAAAGGTCGCTTTCTCAATCCTGAACTGCCATTAGTCATTAAACCTCAGCGATTCTTCAGTCTCCACGATTGGGTTTATAGCTGTGAATGGCCACATCCAGCATTTTATGTGGATTCTGGAGTGTCTAACTTGGCCTTACTTGGTGGTCTCTGCCTGGGAGACCCTCATGCTCAAGCAATAAGTGCTTTTAAGCACTGAACATCTGTCCAACCCTCCCCTTTTGGTAAAACTTTGTTCAAAGACATTACTTTATTTATTTATTTATTATTAATGAGAACTCTGTTTGTTTGGACAAATTATGTGTTGATCCCATTTCCCTCCTCTCTACCACAACTCTACTGAGGGTTGTGGGTTATGAGTTACGAGAGCAGCAGTCAGTCACTGTGAGGGACAATGCCTCTGGATACTCTTCACCCTATGGCTTTTACAATATTTCCGCCCATTTGCAATGTCCCCTGAGCCTTGGTGTGTATGATCTAAGTCTGATTAGTGTTGAGAGCCCTCAGCCATTTCTGAATTTCTTCTTTGATGCACTTTGAGTGTCCTCAGTGTCTATCTATCGTCATCTCCCTGGTGCAGGTAAGATATATTATTTTTTTAACTTTTTATTACCAACTTCCATAAGTATAGACAATAAACTATGATAATTCCCATATTTACCCCCATTTCCCCCTCAAATCCACCCTCCATTCAATCCCTTCTTTGCAATTAATCTCTCTTCTACTTTGATGTCCTCCTATTATAAAGGCCTTGTGTAGTTAGTGAGGGCCGTGAGGGCCCTGGATACCAGGCAATTTTTTTTTTTTGAAGACACATTGTAAGCAATTTTTACCCTTCCTTTGGGTCTTGCATTCTTTTTAAAAATTTTATTTTTTTACTTGACAAAAAGAGAGAGAAAGAAAAAAATTTAAATCCCCCAACCTCCACCACTGCAAATAACTCCAGATGCGTGCACCCCCTTTTGCTTTTAACAAAAGTGGCCGGGGTTCAAAAACCGGGGCCGGCTTTGCAGGGATGTACCTTTAAACCCCTAAACCATCTCTCCAGTCTGGAGTTTGTTTGCAGTGGCTGGATGCCCTGGTGTGCCTATTCTCTCTGAGTCTTTCTCTCTCTCCCTCTCTCTCTCTCAAAGAAATAAATGAAAATATTTTTAAATAATTTTAGGGGCTGTAAAGATGGCTTTGTAGTTAAGGCATTTGTCTACAAAGCCAAAGGACCCAGGTTCAATTCCCCAGGACCCACATAAGCTAGATGAACAAGGTGGTACATGCGCCTGGAGTTCGTTTGCAGTGGCTAAAGGCCCTGGCATGCCCATTTTCTCTTTGTCTGTCTCTTTTCTCTCTCTCTCTCTGTGCTTGCAAATAAATAAATAAAATTTTTTTGAAAACCAAAAAAAAAAAAAAAAATGCCCATCTTCCTGGGTGTGGTGGTGCACACCTTTAATCCCAGCACTTGGGAGGCAGAGGTAGGAGGATCATAGGGAGTTCAAAGCCAGCCTGAGACTACATAGTGAATTCCAGGTCAGCCTGAGCTAGAGTGAGACCCTACCTCGGAAAACCAAAAAAAATATAAAATAAAATAAAATCTAACACATGTCCTTGCATAGTAATAGGGAATTAAGTTGACAAACTGAACTAAGGTTAAGAATCAGATGGCCTCATGATAGGGAAATGGTCTCAGATTACATGGAAGACTTAGTGTAACATAGGTGTCCTTAAAAGTGTACAAGAATGTCAGAGAAATATGGGAGAAAGACCACACTAAAGCAGGGAATCTAAGCAATATCTGAAGCTGGAAAGAATGAGAAGACAGTTTCCCTGCCCTCAGACTTCAAAAGAGAATGCAACACCTTGATTTGAGCCCAGTTAGCCATTTTGACTGGCTATCTTCAGAACCACGATCTTTTTAAAAAAATATTTTGTATATTTATTTGCAAGCAGAAAGATACAAACGCACACAGAGAGAAAGACAGAGAGAGAGAGTGTGGACACTCCAGGGCCTTCAGCCAGTGTAAACGAACTCCAGATGCGTGCACCACTTTGTGCATCTGGCCTACAAGGGTTCTGCAGAATCCAACCTAGGTTGTTATGAAACGAGACCTACTTTTAGGGGTTCAGGCACAAACCCCAAACCTGTGCTCACGTCTGCTTTACTTAAAGAATTGAAATAAAGCAAGACTGAGAAGGATTGTTTTTGTGAATTATTATATTTATTCAGGAAGGGTAAGGGAGAGTCCACAGAGCAAAGAAAGGGGAATGGGGAGGAAGGTTAGTCTGAGAACCAAACACATCCACATGGTCTAAGGGCCCTTGTACATCCTTTCCCATCCCGGCAGCAGCAGCTAAACTAAGCGGCCACTGTAGGAACCAAAACCTTACTGGTTGCGAAAACCTCAGATGCTGACAGATGAACAGCCCAGGAGCAAGAAAAGAGGAAAAAGCCCATACAAGTCTTGTGAGCAACCAGGCTTTTTATTCTGGGTCCAGGGCTGAATCTAGAAGTCAGCACACCTGGATGTAACCTCCAGAAGGAGCTGGGCCTGAATGCACACACTTGAGTCCAGCTTTGCAGCAGCTATAAGATATAGCAGGGTCAGGGTGAGATATTAAGCAGCCACCATTTTTTGTATCTCTACTCTCTTATGGCTTCTGGATGTGCCATTGTCCAAAGAAGTAGGTTTGCATATGACTTATTCATACCCTTTTAGGTTTTGATTAACACTCCCCCATCCTTCCTTTATTCAATCAAAAACAATTTTTTAAATTTATTTTCAAGCAGAGCGAGATGGAGAGAAGAAAGCCAGCCACACAGAACAGGTGCACCAGGGCCTTCAGTTGCTACAAACAAACTCCAGATGCATGTGCCATTTTGTGGATCTGGCTGTACACAGGTACTGGAGAATCGAACTCGTGTTGTTAGGCTTTGTAGGCAAACACCTTTACTACTGAACCACCTCTCCAGCCTCCTTTGGCTTTTCATTAGGTTTTCAGTACCAGGCAGGAATTCCCTTTCGTGGAGTGGGCCTCAAGTCCAATAAGAGAGAAGTTGATTTCCTCCATAACAGCGGTGCCACCATTGTTCCAGTTGGCACATTTGGTCTGGCTGTCCAGCTGTAAAGCTTGCAGGGTCCACTGCTGGTCAAGACTGTTCGTGACTTTTCCTCCTCAACAGGATGCATAGGTCTTTCCATCATCCTGATAGCTAGTCAACAGGGAGAAGGCTCCCAGCTCAGTTCCAGCTTGTTTTCTCAGTGACCTGCAGGCCCAGCATGTGGGGTCTTCAGCTATAGAGTCTTACCATCTAGTTCTGGTGGGCAAGCAAGAGCCTTGGTGATAGATAGCTTGTAACATTTTAGGGACATGAGGAGCCTCCCACCAATAACTCACTGGAAATTCCACTTCTGGCACTGAAATTTTTCTAATAACAATCTATAGCTTCTGGGTACTGCATTATCCATCCCCACAGGGTATTTATGCCCAAATCCCCTCTTTTTGAAACATGTATGTTATTTAACTAGTGATGAAGTGAGTTTCCATATGGCTATACTATGCCCTAGTACAGGCTGACTTATAACTCAATCTCTAGCCCCAGGCTGAACTTGAACTCACAAGGATTCTCCTACTTCAGTCTCTCAACTGCTGGGATTAAAGGTGTGTGCCACAATTCCTGGCCCTGTGATGTCATTTTGATATACAATGCAGATGAAGGCAGAAAGTTTATGAGGAACTTCCAGAACATGGCAACGTCTATATTGTTACGTTACTCTGTCATGGGAAATTATTTTTGGTGTTAGATGAAGGAATGTTGGTAGAATTATATCTATTTTATTTATTGAGTGAATTCTTACAAAATTCGAGAATTTTGTGGGGTGGGTGTGTGTTGTGTATGCATATATGCTTGCACATGCATGTTCCTCTGGGCACACGTACCAAGACCAAAGAGGACTGAGTGTCCTCCTCTATCACACTTCCACCTTACTTCTCTGATAGAGTCTCTCCTGTGGCAGTTACCTGCAAGGTGCAGGACAGACATCTGAACAGAAGCAGCTTAGGGGAGGAAAGGATTTATTTCAAGCTTACAGAATCCAGGGAAAGAAGTGTCATCAATGGCAGAAGAACCTTGCTCACTTCCATAGACCATAGCAGAGAGACAGCACCAGCCAGCCAGTGAACACCAACAGCCAGAGCTCCAAACTGGCTTAGAATACACTTCAGGGCTGGACTTATATGTTTTTATTTATTTATTTATTTATTTGAGAGAGAATGGGCATGCCAGGGCCTCTAGCCACTGCAAACGAACTCCAGACGCATGTGCCACCTTGTGCATCTGGCTTTATGTGAGTACTGGGGAACTGAACCTGGGTCCTTTGGCTTTGCAGGCAATTGCCTTAACTGCTAACCCATCTCTCCAGCCCCAGGACTGGACTTAATATCCACGCCCAGTGACACTTCCTTCAGCAGGCTTCTGGAGACGTGTTGCAAGCTTAGAGGCTGGAGAAATGGCTCAGGAGTTAAAGTCACTTGCTTCCAAAGCGTGATGGCCAGGGTACGATTTCCCCGTACCCACGTAAAGCCAGATGCACAAAGTGGTGCATGAGTCTGGAGTGGGTTTTTAATGGCTGGAGGCCTTGACATGCCCATGCTCACTCTGTGTCTGCCTCTCTCTCTCTCTCACTCTCTAAGTAAATGAATAAAATTTTAAGATAATAAGTTGCAAACTTAAACTGGGCGTGGTGGTGCACGCCTTTAATCCCAGCACTCAGGAGGCAAAGGTAGGAGGATTGCCCTGAGTTCGAGGCCGTCCAGAGACTCCATAGTGAACTGCAGGTCAGCCTGGGCTAGAGTGAGACCCTACCTTGAAAAACCAAAAGAAAAAAAGTTGCAAACTTGACCTGGGTGTGGTGGTGCACGCCTTTAATCCCAGCATGTGGGAGGCAGAGGTAAGAGGATCGCCATGAGTTTGAGGCCACCCTGAGACTACATAGTGAATTCCAGGTGAGCCTGAGCTAGAGTGAGACCCTACCTCAAACCCCCCCCCCAAAAAAAGCTGCAAACTTAATAAAAAAATTCCTCAGGAGCCGGGCATGGTGGTGCATGCCTTTAGTCCCAGCACTCGGGAGGCAGAGGTAGGAGGATCGCAGTGAGCTCGAGGCCACCCTGAGACTCCATAGTGAATTCCAGGTCAGCCTGGGCTAGAGTGAGACCATACCTCAAAAAACCAAAAAGAAAAAAAAAATCCTCAGGGTATGGGGAGCATACATTAACATTCAAACCACACAAACAGAAAGTGGAGTTCGCTGTGTTTGTGGTGAGATTGGCTGACGGGGAGCCCCGGCGATTCTCCTGTCTCTGCCCCTCTTAACCGGTGCTGGGTTTACACACATGCACAGCTATTCCAATCTTTTTTACCTGGATGGTAGGGATCCAGCTCAAGGCCTCATGCTTGTGTAGCAAGTACTCTTGCGCCTTGAGCCATCTCCCCAGCCCCCAAGTTAGTTTTTTTTCAAGGTAGAGTCTCACTTTAGCCCAGGCTAACCTGGAACTCACTCTGTAGTCCCAGGCTGGCCTTGGCCTCCTATATATGCCTCCCAAGTTCTGACATTAAAGGTATGTGCCAATAAATTTTTTTTATATGTGTCTGTGTTTAATTGAGTAAGTACAGGAGCATGTGTCACTGCATGTGATTGGAGATCAGAGTACAACTTTTCAAGTGTGGATCCTAATTTTCCACCCAAACTTTGTATCTGTGGTGTGTGATGGGTGGTGTATGAATGTGTGTGTGTCATACATGTATGTGCATTTTGTGCACATTGTGTGCATGTGTGCTTGAGGCCAGCGTAGAACTTCAGGTGCCTTTCTCTATAGCTCAAATGCATAGTTTCTTGAGAAAAGGTCGCTTTCTCAATCCTGAACTGCCATTAGTCATTAAACCTCAGCGATTCTTCAGTCTCCACGATTGGGTTTATAGCTGTGAATGGCCACATCCAGCATTTTATGTGGATTCTGGAGTGTCTAACTTGGCCTTACTTGGTGGTCTCTGCCTGGGAGACCCTCATGCTCAAGCAATAAGTGCTTTTAAGCACTGAACATCTGTCCAACCCTCCCCTTTTGGTAAAACTTTGTTCAAAGACATTACTTTATTTATTTATTTATTATTAATGAGAAACTCTGTTTGTTTGGACAAATTATGTGTTGATCCCATTTCCCTCCTCTCTACCACAACTCTACTGAGGGTTGTGGGTTATGAGTTACGAGAGCAGCAGTCAGTCACTGTGAGGGGACAATGCCTCTGGATACTCCTTCCCACCCTATGGCTTTTACAATATTTCCGCCCATTTGCAATGTCCCCTGAGCCTTGGTGTGTATGATCTAAGTCTGATTTAGTGTTGAGCCCTCAGCCATTTCTGAATTTCTTCTTTGATGCACTTTGAGTGTCCTCAGTGTCTATCTATCGTCATCTCCCTGGTGCAGGTAAGATATATTATTTTTTAACTTTTTATTACCAACTTCCATAAGTATAGACAATAAACTATGATAATTCCCATATTTACCCCCATTTTCCCCCTCAAATCCACCCTCCATTCAATCCCTTCTTTGCAATTAATCTCTCTTCTACTTTGATGTCCTCCTATTATAAAGGCCTTGTGTAGTTAGTGTTAGGCACTGTGAGGTCATGGATATCCAGGCAATTTTGTGTCTTGAAGAGCACATTGTAAGCAATTCTACCCTTCCTTTGGCTCTTGCATTCTTTTTAAATTTTATTTTTATTTATTTACTTGACAGAGAGAGAGAGAGAGAGAGAGAGAGAATGGATGCACCAGAGCCTCCAGCCACTGCAAATGAACTCCAGATGCGTGCAGCCCCTTGTGCATCTAACTAACGTGGGTCCTGGGGAATCAAACCTGGGTCCTTTGGCTTTGCAGGCATGTACCTTAACCACTAAGCCATCTCTCCAGCCCTGGCTCTTACATTCTTTCTGCTACCTCTTCCACAATGGACCCTGAGCCTTGTAGGGTGTGATAGAGCTGTCTCAGTGCTGAACACTCCACTGTCACTTCTTCTCAGCACTATGGTAACTTTTGAGTCACCACAGCGGTCATCACCACCATCTGTTAAAAGAAGCTGCTCTAACCAAAAGGGAGAATGACATTAATATATGGGTATGAACATAAAAAAGTGCTTAGAGGGCAGTTTGGTAGCCATAATATAGGCATTTAGCCAGAAAACAGCAGGAATTACTCTCCTAGGGCTCATGACCTCCCCAGACATAAGCTTTTTATTAGGCAAGCCCAACAGACTGGACTTATTTATGATAGAGAGAGAAAGAAACAGATTTGGTGTGCTGTGATAGTTTGAATAGATGACTCCCAATATATTCAGTGTTTTATTAGTTTGTAGTTTGCATCTGCAGCTACCTGGCTGGAGGGGGTGTCACTGGGGAAGATTTTAAGGTGTGGTGGTGGGTTTCAGATTTCAATCTAAAGATCTGCAAAGTGTGCCTAGCTGGAGTTCCTGAAGTGCACTGTGCTGTGTGGCTTTGGTCTTGTGCTTCTCTCTCTCTGTTTGGACCTGTGAAGGCAGGCCAGCTTCTTCTGCCATTATGGAACTTCCCCTGGATCTGTAAGCTCCAATAAATATCTGTTCCTCCATAACTGTGCCTGGTCTGGAAGTTCATCTCAGAGAACCTGAAGCTGTCTGCTACAGAACTTGGTACCGAGGAGTGGGCTGAGATGTACCTGACCATGTGGATGTTGGTCTTTTGGAACCTTTGTTCTGGAGGAATGGGCATGGAGTTGGTGCTTGCAACTAAAGATACCTTCTGGAGTGGTAAGCCAAGCTTGTTTTTTTTTTTTTTTTTTTTTTTTGAGGTAGGGTCTCATTCTAGCTCAGGCTGACCTGGAATTCACTATGTAGTCTCAGGATGGCCTTGAACTCATGGCGTTCCTCCTACCTCTGCCTCTCAGGTGCTGGGATTAAAGGCATGTGCCACCATGCTCGGCAAGCCAAGTTTTATGGACTATTGTGATGAGAGTTTGAGAATGCTAACTGCAGACAGTATTGATCTTCAAGACTTGGTTCATGAGTTTTCTAAGGGGAAAGAAAGACTACAGAGGACTTTGTTGGAACTGGGCTGCAGGCATAAGTGCTGGCTGTGCTCTGCTGCCCAGGCCTAGAGAGTTTGATCAAGGTTAAATTTGTTATGGACTGATGTGCTTGGGTAAAGATATTGGACTGAGAGATTTAAGATTTTAAGTTGGAAAACCTCAAACAAGTTAAAATTATAGGTACTGAGACTGGCTTTAGGTTACTGAATCTGCTATTGTCAAACACATTAGCAATGTTAAGTAAGATGGTCCAACTGCTTTACATTAAAACAATGGAAAGGATGCCTGAGGAAGGACTATAATAGAAATGCAAACTCTTCTGGAAACAGTTGACTGGAGAAGGAACCTGCTTTTCAAGGCTATGATTTATTTCATCCCTGAATTAAGAATATGGCTGTGTCCTGCACACCTGGTATTGGTCAGAAGCATGAAAAATGTGAGGAGTGGTCATGAGTTACACACAGTTCCAGGAGCTGCTGCTGAGATGCAGCATGAGGCAGGGCCTGATGCCCTGATAGGCTGAAAGGACCTTTAGAAGATGGACCATGGTTTGCATGAAGAACTGAAGACGTTTTGGATATACCAGGACTATGCAAGGACTACCATAGAGCACACATTTGGTCTAAGATGGAAGTGTTCCCTGGCTACTCTGCCCAGCTGGAGGAGCGGAATTGGAAAATCTGGAGACTGTCAGTCTCTGGTTATTGTTAGGTCAGGACAAAATGGAGTTACAGAGGGGAGGGGAGTGAACCATCAACATTCATCAAGAAATTGTCCAGCCATTATCGATCCTGCCTAAAAAGGCTCCAAGTCTAAATTCACTGCCCAGCCCCTCCTATCTCTCACTGGGTCACTTCTGGTCTCACTCTACTGCTAATGTAAAGAACAGAGAGTTACTTCCCCAACAAAAAAATTTGTTCCCTTCCTCACCTTCCCCCAACTGAAGAGCCTGTAAAGCCCACTATCTGTAACCCCAAGATGACTGCTATACTCTTGAGAGTCAGTCCTGGCAGCTCAAGCACCCCCCCCCCAATAAAAACTTCCATCTTTGCCTCAGAGTGGTCTCCGTGGCCCTTGGTCATTCCTGAACCTTACAGTTATGTTGAACTTGAACTGCAGAAGTTTGATGTTTGTTTGATGGTGGTTGAGTTTGCATTGTTTTAGTCTCTTCTTGCTATGCATTATACCAGTTGAAAGTGTTTACTCTGTGCTGTTATATGTTGGAAGTATTTAACTTGTTTGATTTTATAGGACTTACTATCTTAAATTGGTCAAGACTGTGGGGACCTTTGAAATTGACCTGAGTACAATTTACATTGTGTGATGGTTGTTGTTGAATTCCTGGTAAGCCTGGGCTAGAGTGAAACCCTACCTTGAAAACAACAACAACAACAAGAAGAACAACAAAATTGGGCCAGGCATGGTGGCTCACACCTTTAATTCCAGCATTTAGGAGGCATAGTTAGGAGGATTGCTGTGAGTTCAAGGCCACCCTGAGACTACATAGTGAATTCCAGGTCAACCTGGACTACAGCAAGACACTACCTCGAAAAAACAAACAAAAAATTGGCCGGCTGGGGAGATGGCTCAGTGGATCAAACACTCACCACTCAACCCTGAGTCCCTCGGGTTGGTCTTCAGACACCACATAAAAATCCAGAAGTCGGCCGGGCGTGGTGGCGCACGCCTTTAATCCCAGCACTCGGGAGGCAGAGGTAGGAGGATCGCCGTGAGTTCGAGGCCACTCTGAGACTCCATAGTGAACTCCAGGTCAGCCTGAGCTAGAGTGAGACCCTACCTCGAAAAAAAAAAAAAAAATCCAGAAGTCATGGTGGGCTTCTTTAGTCCCAGTACTTTGACAGCAAGAAGTGAGGCATCATGTGAGGGAATATATCCCTGATACTGAAAACTTAAAACAGGGGGAGTCATGAGACCTAGGGGTATAACATCTGCTGCTGTCTGGCTAAATGTATATACTATGCTTATCAAACTGCCCAGTAAGCACTTCTCTTAATATTCATACCCTTATATTAATGCTACTCTCACTTTTGGTAGAGAATCTTCTCTTTTCAGATGGCAGTGAGCTTGGGATGACTCAGAAGGCATCACGGTGCTGAGAAGAGGCAGGAGTGCTCAGCACTGCAATATCTCTATCACACCTTCCAAGGCTCAGGGTCCATTCTGGAAGAGGTGGCGGAAAGAATGTAAGAGCCAAAGGAAGGGTAGGACTCCTTACAATGTGCTCCCCACAGACACAAAATGGCCTGGCTATCCATGACCTCACAGTGCCTGACACTACCTACATAAGACCATCATAATAGGAGGAAAAGATTGTGACATCAAAATAAAAAAAGAGACTGATTGAGATGGGGAGAATGGAGTTTCAAGGGGAAAGTGGGGGGGAGGGAGGGTATTACCATGGGAGATTTTTTTATAATCATGGAAGTTGTTAATAAAAAAAAAATTTGAAAAGAAAAAAATAAAAAAAAAGAAGTGAAGCTTAAGCAAGTAAATTTCCCAGAAGTTCTCAGCAAGTGCAACAAAAAGAACTGCACCAGCAGAAGACGGTCCAGAGAAACCCTGCCTCAAAGGAAGTGCAACAGCAAGGACTGAATGACTCAGAAGTCCTCCACATGTGTGTCATGGCATAAATGCACACACACACACACAAATAGATAAACCTCTATTTTTCATTTCATTTCATTTCATTTTTTTCTTTTTATTTGCAAACAAACACAGAAGGGGGGGGAGGGAGAGAGTGGGCATGCCAGGGACTCCAGCCACTGCAAACAAACTCCAGATGCATGCACCACCTTGTGCATCTGGCTTTACGTGGGTCCTGGGAATCAAACCCAGGTCATTAGGCTCTGCAGGCAAGCACCTTAACAACTGAGCAATCTCTCCAGCCCCTCTATTCTTTTTTTTTTTTTTTTTTAATTTCGGTGTGTATGATGTGTGTGTGAGACGGCAGGCATGCACATGTGGAGGTAAGAGGACAATTTCGGATGGTGTTCCTCATCTTCCACCTTGTTGGGGTCAGGATCTCCGGTTGTTCAACACTGCATTCACCAGGCTAGCTGGCCTCTGAAATTCTCGGTGATTTTCTAGTCTGCTCCTCATTTCTTGTCATAGAACACTGCCACACAGCGATTACAGATGCTTTGTGCTACAGCATCTGGCTTTTCATTTGAGTTCTGTAATTCTTTGTTGCTGAAAAGTAATATAATAGGATTTAGACATATGGGCTTTACTTTAAGGGAAGGGAAATTATAATAATAATAATGATTATTATTCCTTCCTCCTTATTATAATTTCCTTCAGATTAATAAAAATTTAAGAAAGGTTACATGATGCTGTAAAAAGCACGAAATTCCTAGTCTGGTTATTTATTAATCCAGTGCTTATTTAATAAGCAAAGCTTAAACAGTTTGGACCTGGTTTTTGTTTGTTTGTTTGTTTGCTTGTTTTTTGTTTTGTTTTATTTTTGAGGTAGGATCTTGCAATAGCCCAGGCTGACCTGGAATTCACTCTGTAGTCTCAGGGTGGCCTTAAACTCATGGCGGTCCTCCTACCTCAGCTTCCCAGCTGTGATTAAAGACTGTATCACTATGCCCAGCTAGTAGTTTTTTTATTAATTTTTTGGCTTATTTATTTTTTATTGACAACTTCTGTACATACAGACAATATATCATGATCATAATCCCCTTCCATCACCCTCCCTTTTCCCCCTCCCAAATTCCCACTCCACTGAATTCCTTCATTTTCCAATTAGTCTCTATTCTTTTTAAATATTAAGAGAGAGAGGGAGAAGGACAGAGAGATTATGGGCACACCAGGCCCCCTGCTGCTGCAGACAAACTCCAGACTCATCCACCACTTTGTGTGTCTGGTTTTACCTGAGTACTGGGGAAATGAACTTGGGCCATTAGGCTTTGCAAGTAAGTGCCTTTAACCATGAATATTCTATCATTCAAGGCTGCCAATTAAAGCAGTATACATTTAATACTAATTGTTTTTATCTGATAATTGCAACTTCTACTTCTTACTGAAGGTGGCAGTACTAATCTCTAAAAAGACCAGAGTTGTTATTTTATTTTTTTTACATTTTATTTGGTGTGTGTGTGTGTGTGTGTGTGTGTGCGTGCGCGCGCACGCGCGCACATGAACGCGCATGCATGTGTACATTATTTCAGCTTTTCCATGGGACCTGAGGATCTGAACTCAGATACTCAGAGTTGCTCATTAGGCACTTTATCCATTGAGCCATATCCCAAGCCAAAGATCAGAATTCTTGCAGTTAAAACCAGTGATTTTAAAAAGCTTGGCGTGGTAGCGCACGCCTTTAAGCCCAGCACTCAGGAGGCAGAGGTAGGAGGATCATCATGAGTTCAAGGCCACCCTGAGACTACACAGTGAGTTCCAGGTCAGCCTGAGCTAGAGTGAGACCCTACCTCAAAAAAAAAAAAAAAAAAAAAAAACTGATTTTGTTACAGGTTTTCTTTTCTTTTTTTTTTTTTAGCATTTTTATTTATTTATTTATTTTTATTTATGAGAGACAGGGGGGAGAATGCACACAGTATGGCTTTTAGCCACTGCAAATGAACTCCAGACACGTGTGCCACCATGTGCATCTGGCTTATGTGGGCTCTGGGAATCAAACCTGGGTCCTTAGTCTTCGCAGGTAAGTACCTTAACCACTAAGCTATCTTTCCAGCCCCCTTTCTCTTTACTTTTTTTTTTAAATAAATATTTATTTATTTATTTATTTATGAGAGAGAGAAAGATTTTCTTTTCTTTCTTTCGGTATATTTGTATATGTGATGTATGTATGTGTGTGGTCATGTTTGTGTGTGTTGATGCTCATATATCAGAGCACACATGTGGAGATCATAAGAAAATTACTTGTGTCAGTCCTTCCCCTTCCTCATTTTGAGACAGGATCTCTATTTCTTGTTGTCACTGCTGGATTCACCAAACTAGATGATCCATGAGCTTCAGAGACATTCTGACTCTGACTCTGATCTTGCCCGTAGCATGCTGAGATTATAGAAGTCCACTATGGCTTTTCAGCATTTACAGGGGGTCTGGGGCTTTGAACTCAGGAACTCTGCTTTTGCATGCACAGTAAGTACTTTATCCACTGAGCCATTTCTTTGCCCTCTCCCCTGTTTTATTTTTTTATTTTATTAGAGAGGGTGTTTGAGATTGGCTCTCACTCTAACCCAGGCTGACCTGGAACTCACTCTGTAGTGTCATTGTTTATTTATTTGTGAGGGAGAAAGAGAATGGTTGTATCAGGGTCTCCAGCGGTTGCAAACAAACTCCACATGCATGCGCCACCTTGTGCATCTGGCTTATGTGGGTCCTGGAGAATCACTAAGCCATCTCTCCAGCACTGCTTTTTGAAGCAAGGTCTCACTCTAGTCTAGGCTGACTTGGAAATCACTGTGTAGTAAAGGCTAGCCTTGAATTCAATGCAATCCTTGTACCTTAGCTTCCTGAGGGCTAGGAACAGAGGCATGCACAAACATACCCATTCTCTCCTATGCTTTTATAAAGAAATATTTATTTATTTAAGAGCAAAGAATGATAGAGAGAGATGGAGGGAATGAGCACATCTGGGCACTTAGTACATCTGGCTTTATGTAGGTACTGCGGAATTGAACCCAGGCTAGCAAGCTTTGCAAGCAAGCGCCTTTAATCACTGAGCCATCTTCTCAGCCCCTCTACCTCTAAAAAATGCTTCAAAGCCAGGCGTGGTGGCACACGTCTTTAATCCCAGCATTTAGAAGGCAGAGTTAGGAGGATCTCCACGAGTTCAAGGCCACCCTGAGACTACATAATTCCAGGTCAGCCTGAGCTACAGTGAGACCTTACCTCAAAAAAAAAAAAAAAAAAAAAAAAAGCTTCAGAGTCCGGGGGCCTAGTGGCACACACCTTTAATCCCAGCACTCAAGAGGCAGAGATGGGAGGATCACCATGAGTTTGAGGCCACCCTGAGACTACATAGTGAATTCCAGGTCAGCCTGGGCTAGAGTGACACCCTACCTTGAAAAGCCAAAACAAAAAATGCTTTAAAATAAAGCATCACGTCATGCAGCCCAGGTTGGCCTAGAACTCATAATCCTCTTCTTTGGCCTCTCCAGTGCTTAGGTTACACGTGTTTGCTGGCTAATTGTTAGATCTTACAAAAACTCTCATTACTTAAAAAAAAAAAAAACTCTCATTACTTGTCATGCATGCTTATATAATAACCTCTATGTCTTTAAAAATGGAAATGAAAAAGAAGGGACCAGAGTGCTCAGTACTGCAATATCTCTTTCACACCTTCCAAGGCTCAGGGTCCATTCCGGATGAGGTAGCAGAAAGAATGCAAGAGCCAAAGGAAGGGTAGGACTGCTTACAATGTGCTCCCCCCAGACACAAAATGGCCTGGATATATCCATGACCTCACAGTACCTAACACTACCTACACAAGACCATCATAATAGGAGGATAAGAGCATGACATCAATATAAAACAGAGACTGATTGAGAGGGGGAGGGGATATGATGCAGAATGGAGTTTCAAAGGGGAAAGTGGGGGGAGGGAGGTTATTACCATGGGATTTTTTTATAATCATGGAAGTTGTTAATAAAAAAAATTTGGGGAGCCGGGTGTGGTGGCGCACGCCTTTAATCCTAGCACTCGTGAGGCAGAGGTAGGAGGATTGCCATGAGTTCGAGGCCACTCTGAGACTCCATAGTGAATTCCAGGTCAGCCTGGGCTAGCGTGAGACCCTACCTCAAAATAAAAAAAAAAAATTGGGAGGAAAAAAAAGGAACCAACATTGATATTGGACTTCTAGACTCCAGAATTGGAAGAGAATAAAGTTCTGTAGTTTAAGTCTCTTGGTCTGTGGCATTTAATTTGGGGGGGGGGGCTGGAGATATGCCTTAGCCATTAAAGAATTTGCCTGCAAAGCCAAAGGACCTTGGTTTGATTCCCCAGGACCCACATAATCCAGATGCACAAGGTGGTGCATGTGTCTGGAGTTCATTTACAGTGGCTGTAGGCCCTGGTGTGCCCATTCTCTCTCTGTCTGTCTATCTATTTATCTATCTATCTGTCTGTCTATCTATCTATCTATCTATCTATCTATCTATCTATCTATCTATCTCTCCCTCCCTCTTTTGCTCTCTCAAATAAATAAATTTTAAACAATTTAAAAAAATGGAAGTGAAGTTCAGCATAGTGGCACATGCCTTTCGAGGCCAGCCTGGGCTGCAGACTGAGACCCAGATCAGCCTGAGCTAAAGGCTTCAGAAATAACAAAAACTAGGGGCTGGAGAAATGGCTCAGCACTTAAGGTGCTTGCCTGCAAAGCCTTATGACCTGGGTCCAATTCCTCAGTACCCACATAAAGCCAGATACACTAAGTGGTACATGTGTCTGGGTTCATTTGCAGTGGTTAGAGGCCCTGGCTCGCCCATTTTTTTTTTCTCTCTCTCTCTCTTTGCCTGTCTTCTCTCTTCTCTTTGTCCCTCTCTCTCTCTCTCTCTCTGTATAAATAAATGAAATTATTTTTTAATTAAATATTTTATTTTTATGTTTTTATTTGAGAGAGGGAGAGAGAATGAGCACACCCAGGCCTCTAGCCACTGCAAGAAATTCCAGACTCATGTGGCACCATGTGCATCTGGCTTATGTGGGTACTGGAGAATCAAACCTGGGTCCTTGGGCTTCTCAGACATGCACCTTAACCACTAAGCCATCTCTCCAAAACCAAAATTAAATATTTAAAAGATAATAATAATAAATAAATCTAGTATGGTGGTACATGCCTTTAATCCTAGCACTTGGGAGGCAGAGGTAGGAGGATCACCATGAGTTCAAGGCTACCCTGAGACTACATAGTGAATTCCAGGTCATCCTGGGCTAGAATGAGACCCTACCTTGAAAAACCAAAAGAAATAAAATAATATAAATGTAAATTAAGCCAGGAGTGGTGGTACATCCTCTTATCCCAGCACTCAAGAGGCAGAGGTGGGAGGACCACTGTGAGTTTGAGGCCAATTTGGGACTACAAAGTGAGTGCCATGTCAGCCTGAACTAAAGGCTTCAAAAATAATCAAAAATAAAATAAAATTTTATAAATGGAAGTTTAAAAAACCCCTTTGTTATTGTGTTAGAATATGTTACCATCCTCTTATTTGGCTTTTGTTTTTATTATCATCATGCTTTAACAAACTGAGCTAACTGGACAGATTGTTTTTTTTAATATTTTATTTATTTATTTATTTATTTATTTGAGAGAGAGAGAAAAAGATGCAGATAGAGAGAATGGGCATGCCAGGGCCTCTAGCCACTGCAAACGAACTCCAGATGCATGCACCCCCTTGTATATCTGGTTTACATGGGTCTTGGAGAATCGAACCAGGGTCCTTTGGCTTTGCAGGCATGCATGCACCTTAGCCACTAAGCCATTTCCCCAGCCCAGATTGGTTTTTGTTTGAAAGGCATACCACTGGCATGTCAATGATACTGAAGTGAATATTTCCAATTTTGTAGTGCCTGCCTGTAATCCTAGCATCTGGGAGGCCGAGACAGGTGGATGAGGACTTTGAGTAACAGTCTGGATTACATACTATGAGCCTATCTCAAAAAAGGGGTTAGGGGGCTGGGGAGGTGCCTCAGCAGTTAAAGGTGCTTACTTATAAAGCCTAATACCACGGGTTTGATTCCCCAGCCATACATATAAGGCCAGATGTAAAAAGTTCTCCATGTATCACGGGTTCATTTTCAGTGGCAAGAGACCTTGGTACACCCATACAAATAAATGAATAAATAAATTTTTATTAGAAAACCGTAGCCCCACAATGGGGGCAGAGGCCATGGAACGGGGGGGGGGCTCATGTAAAGCATCAAGTATCAGTAGGGCACTCTAACTCAACATACGAAAGGGTATGAGAAGGATAGAGTGTGACACCCTATGTTCTGCTTGGGCCACCACAGGCAAGCACCCCCCCCATAGGTGAGTACATGTGGTTCCACAGGGACACATACACTATGCACACCACAGACACACACACACACACACACATCCACACAAACCAAAAGAAGATTTTTGTCAAGGAATCTGTGCAAGTCATCCAATCGAATTCTTTCCACTCGCTTGCCTTGTTATGACATTCTTCTTGGCCATCATCACTACATCCACGTTAGTTCTTTAAATAGGTTAGAAGTCACCATGCTGCCCGCCTCCATTGTTATTACCTATGTGGAGGGCAGTGCCAACCATTGAAAGCAGAGAAGAGTTCATGGAAGGAATGAAGACGCTGTTCTACCTGCTACACCTCGAATCGTGCATAGCTTTTGAAGCACATTGAGCCTCTGAGTAAAAACTCTGAGGGTCCTCTCACTCCCCCAGCCTCCGTGGCTCCTAGCTTTTCTCTTGAGACCTCTGCTTGACCTTTGGCCCAGTTCGCTACTATCAGAGGGAACCAGATTCGAGAGGCCGAATGTAGAGGAAAGAGCACTTCTTTGGCATCAGAAAACCCATGTCGTCATCTCGACTGCCACTCCCTCTGCATTTGATTTTCTCCAGGGGTCACTGAAAGCCAATCCTTGGTTATCACATTTCCAAACTCAGGTCAATGATGGCTCACGGTGGTTGTCAGAGATATAGCAAATAAGAAAGTGTCTCTGTACTTTATACACTTAGGATATTTACCAAGACCTAGACATCAATATGTAATGTGTTGCTCCTTATGACAATTCATAAATAACCCCAGGCCCTTGTATGTCCTGCTGGCTCAGCTAGAATGACTTCTGTCCTTTCTATTCTGAGAATTCCATCTCTAAATGGCTGATTAGAAAGCTGAGCTTAGTGGCACATGCCTGGAACCACAAAACTTTGGTAGTGGAATCAAAAGGACCAGGAATTGAAAGTCATCCTTGTCTACATAGCAAGTCCTAGGCCAGCCTGGGATACATGAGACCCTGTCTCAAAACAACAATAAAATAAGTATAAAAGCAAGACTGGGGGCTGGAGAGATGGCTTAGTGGTTAAGGCACTTGTCTGTGAAGTCTAAGGTCCCAAGTTCAATTTCCAGTACCCATGTAAATCCAGATGCACTAGGTGGTGCAAGTGTCTAGAGTTCATTTGCAGTGGCTGAAGGCCCTGGCGTGCCCATTCTCTCTATTTGCCTCTTCCCCTCTTTCTGAAATAAATAAATTAATTAAATATTTTTTTATGCAAGACTGTGGCTGGAGAGATGGCTTAGCAGTTAAGACACTTGCCTGTAAAGCCAAAGGACCCAGGTTTGATTCCCCAGGACCCAAGTAAGCCAGATGCACAAACTGGCATATGTGTCTGGAGGTCGTTTGCAGTGGCTAAAGGCCCTGGTGTACCCATTCACTCTATCTGTTTCTTTCTCTTTCTCTCTTAAGTAAATAAATAAATAAATGTAAGACTGGTTAATACTCTCTTCTTAGTTGTTTCCAGAGCACTTGTGCTGACTATTTAGTTTTTAACACATATTGTGATTTTCATTTATCTATGCTTTTTTGAGGAAGGGTCTCATAGACAAGACTGACCTTGAATTCATGATGATCTGCCTGCCTCAGCTTCCTGTGTGCTGGAATTATTTATAGGCATGAATTCTTTAATCTATTACATCCCCATTTAAACTAATTTGAGTCTTTTGGCAGCAGAAACTTTGAGGACTAGCATCTTGGTAGGTCCAGATAAATTATATAAATTATAAGATGCTCTACACTTCTGTAAGGAGGCCAAAAGGGGTCGGTTTTTACCTGCTCTGAAGCTGAGTAGCTGGGCTCCCCAGACGTATTTACCAAGTGAAGCCTGCTATGCAAAGAGAGCAATAGGAAGGCCAAGGGCAAGTAAAAGGTTTTATGTGGGAAATTCTCCATAGTCCACCCTGAAACTACATAGTGAATTCCAGGTCAGCCTGGGCTAGAGTGAGACCCTACCTTGAAAAACTAACTAACTAAATAAATAAAATAAAATAAAATAAAATAAAATAAAATAAAATAAAAATTATAGGATGCTCACCAGGTGTGGTGGTACACATTTTTAATATTTTTTTTTATTTTTATTTATTTGACAGAGAAAGGGGGGAGAGAGAGAATGGGCATGCCAGGGCCTCCAGCCACTGCAAATGAACTCCAGACATGTGTAGCCCCTTATGAATCTGGCTAATGTGGGTCCTGGGGAATCGAACCTGGGTCCTGTGGCTTTGCAGGCAAATTCCTTAACCGCTAAGCCATCTCTCCAGCCCTGGTACATATTTTTAATTCCAGAACTGAGGAGGCAGATATAGGAGGATTGCCATGAGGCCATCCTGAGACTACATAGTGAATTCCAGGTCAGCCTGTGCTAGAGCAAGACCCTACCTCAAAAAACTCCAAAATTATAGGATGCTCAATAGGTAATTGATACTGAGGGGAACTGGGTAAGGATAGATAAACACTAGTAAAATACTAATACATAAACTAGGTATGGTAGTGCCTGCCTGTAATCCCAGCACTTCAGAGGCAGAGGCAAAAGGATCACTGCAAATACGAGGTCAGGTGATATGCATAGGAAGTTCCAGGTCAACCAGAGCCACATAGTGAGAACATGTTTCAGAATCTAAGATAATTAATAATAATAGTGATAATGATACATAGCTAGGTATAGTGGCTCATGTCTACAATTTCAGCATTTATGGATGAGGTAGGTGGATTGCTGTAAATTCAAGACCTTGTCTCAAAAAATACTATATAAAAAATGCTATAAAGTATAGCCAGGCGTGGTGGTGCACACCTTTAATCCCAGCACTCAGGAGGCAGAGGTAGGAGGATCACCATGAGTTTGAGGCCACCCCACAACTACAGAGTGAATTCCAGGTCAGCCTGGGCTAGAGTGAGACCCTACCAAAATAAAATACATACACACACACACACACACACACACACACAAATAAAATAAAGCAGACTGATTGCTATGAAGATTAAAGTAGGGTCAGGTTATAATTGCTTAGAGAGCCCACTTCATTGAAGAAGTAGATTTTACTAATATGGTGACACATGCTTGACATCTGAGCACTCAGGAGGCAGAAGCAAAATTATCACAAGTTTGAGTACAGTCTTTGATACATACCAAATCGCAGCCTAGCCTGGTGAACATAAGACCTTCTGTCTCTGGATTTGGCGGCACTTGGGAAGTAGAGGCAGGAGGATCAGAAGTGCAAGGCTGTACTCACACATAGCAAGTTTATACATAAGACTCTCACAAGCAAACAGATAAACAAACCCTATCTTGAGGCTGAGGAGAGGGAAGAATTAGGGAAAGACTTGAAGAATAAGAACAATTTAGGGCTGAAGAGATGACTCAGTGATTAAAGGCACTTGCTACCAAAGCCACATAGCCTGGGTTTGACTCCCCAGTACCCACGTAAAGCCAGATGCAAAAAGTGGCACATGTATCTGGAGTTCATTTGCAGTGGCAGGAGGCCCTTGTTTGCCCCATTCCTTCTCTCTCTCTCTCTCTCTCTCTCTCTCTCTCTCTCATGTTCTCTGCTTGCAAATAAATAAAAATATTTAAAAGCAAAGAACAATTTGAGAAGCCCAAGTTGGAAAGGCAGCATCCCACATGGAGGCAGCAGAAAGGCCAAAGGCAGAGAAGCAGGAAAGAGCAGGATGTCTCTGGAGAATGCAAAGCACTCTCATTGGCAGTGGCTAGAGTACACATGCGGAAGTTATAGGGATGAGGCTGGAAAGGTAAACAGAAGCATACTCTGAATTCAGAGATGAGGAAGTTGAAAGAGTTCGCATTTCTGTTTGGCCTATGCCAACTTCTGCTAAGTTCTGGGACGTAGCTCCTCCCCTAGTTCTAATACTTAGGGCACCACTTCCTTTCCTCTCAGCGAGTAACCAGCTTGCATCAGGGACCTGTCTAGAACTAGCAGCGTGAACCCACTCTGTGATTTCCTTTCTTGCCTGTTCCTCCCAACACGACTTTATACTCCTTGGGTTTTTGCCTTTGTGACACTGGTTCTGCTCCTTAAATAATCAACATCAACCATCTAATCCAGGTGTGGTGGCTCCAACCTATAATAGCAGCTTCTCAGAGGCAGAGGTAGGAGGATGACAAGTTTGAGGCTTGCCTGAGCTGTATAGAACAAATTCAGGGCCAGCATGGGCAACTGGGGAAGATCCTATTTTCAATTAAAAAAAAAAAGAGTAAACAGCAAAGATAAACCATCTAGAGATGGTGGTACATTCCTGAAAGATGAGGAAAGAGGAACACTGCAAGTTCAAGGCCAAACTAGGCTATAGAGTGAGACCCTGTCTCATAAGGAAAACCACAAAAGAGTTAGGCTATGTGGTACATGCCTCTAATGCCAGCCCTTGGACACTTGGGAAGTGGAGGTAGGAGGGTAAGAAGAGTTTCAAGGCAGTCCTCAGCAACATAGTGGGTTCAAAGTCAGCCTGGACTCCATGAGACTCTTCCTCAAAAGGCCGAAACCATCTTTAAAAAGTCAACAGTAGGACTGGAGCGATAGCTTAATGGTTAAGGTGCTTGCCTGCAAAGCCAAAGGATTCAGGTTCAATTCCCCAGTACCCGTCTAAAGCAAGATGCATAAGTTGGCTCATGTGTGGTGCTCATTTACAGTGGCGAGAAGTCCTGGCACACCCATTTTCTCTCTCTGTCTCTCCAATAAGTAATTTTTTGTTGTTTTGTTTTCAAGGTAGGGTCTCACTCTAGCTCAGGCTGACCTAAAATTCACTATGTAGTCTCAGCGTGGCCTTGAATTAATGGCGATCCTCCTACCTCTGCCTCCTGATTACTGGGATTAAAGACCTTAGACACCATGCCCAGCTAACTAATATATTTTTAATATTTTATTTATTTGTTAGAGAGAAAGAGGCAGATAGGGTGAGAGAGAGAAAACAGGTGCACCAGGGCCTTAAGCCATAACAAAGGAACTCCAGATGTATGTGCCACCTTGTACATCTGACTTACGTGGGTACTGGGGAATTGAACTTGGGTCCTTAGGATTCACAGGCAAGCACCTTAACTGCTAAGCCATCTCTCTAGCCCAGTAATCTTCTTTTTTTTTTTTTTGAGGTAGGGTCTCGCTTTAGCCTAGGCTGACCTAGAATTTACTATGTAGTCTCAGAGTGCCCTTGAAGTCACGGTGGTCCTTCCACCTCTGCCTCCCAAGCGCTTGGAGTAAAGGCATGCACCACCATGCTTGGCTAAAAAGAGGTTTTTTTTTAAGTTATTTTCTCAATTTTTATTAATATTTTCCATGATTATAAAAAATATCCCATGGTAGTACCCTCCCCCCCCACTTTCCCCTTTGAAATTCCATTCTCCATCATATGAGTTTTTGTTTTTTTTAAAGCCAACAAGAGCCAGGTGTGGTGGTGCACACCTTTAATCCCAGCATTGGGGAGGCAGAGGAGGATCTCTGTGAGTTCAAGGCCATCTTGAGTCTACAAAGTGAATTCCAGGTCAGCCTGGACTAGAGCAAGATCCTACCACAAAAAGAGAGAGGGAAAGAGAGAGGGGGGAAAGGTGTGCTAGGCAGCATTGTTGACCTCAAATCTTCAGGCCTGTTTGCATGTAGATACTTGCCATGTTTGTTTGCACCTCTGCCCCTTGGCTTTGGGCTTGACCACATAATGTATTTTGAAAAAAAAAAAAATATCTGAATGAAGTGATTTTAGGCCTTGGTGGGGTTGCAAAATTTTACTTTACCTTTTGTGCGTTTTATTGAATTAAGTTTATTTATAGAAAAATCATAAATTATGAGGTTTTGTAGGGGGAATTAAAAATCCAGGAAGGAAGCTAACTGAAAAAAAAATTTTTTTTCAAGGTAGGGTCTTGCCCTAGCCCCGGCTGACCTGCAATTCACCATGTAGTCTCAGGCTGGTCTCGAATTCACAGCAATCCTCCTACCTCTGCATTCTGAATGTTGGGATTACAGGCGTGCGCCACCAAGTCCAGCTGGGGAAGCTAACTGAAGGACTCAAGCCAGAGAAGTCTCCTCGTTGACCAGCTGAAAAGGGAGAGGGGAGACAGGAAATCTCCATCACAGATAAATCTCCAGGGGAAAACGAGCTCTGGACAAGGCACGTACACCCATATATGGAAGGCAGAACACAAGAATCAAAAGATCCCCTTCAATTAAAAGACCAGAGAAGCCGGGCGTGGTGGCACATGCCTTTAATCCCAGCACTCAGGAGGCAGAGGTAGGAGGATCGCCGTGAGTTCGAGGTCACCCTGAGACTACATAGTGAATTCCAGGTCAGCCTGGACTAGAGTGAGACCCTACCTTCAAAGAAAAAAGCCAACAAGAAAAGACCAGAGAGAAACCAGGCATGGTGGCGCATGCCTTTAATCCCAGCACTTGGGAGGCAGAGGTAGGAAGATCACCCTAGACTACATAGTGAAGTCCAGGTCAGCCTGAGCCAGAGTGAGACCCTACCTCGGGAAAAAAAATAAGTAAATAAAAGACGAGAGAGAATTAACAAATAGTGAAGGACTCAGAGATCAAGAAAAATCAGACATGTAACAAAGTGAGAAAGCACCCCAAAGTGAGACACATATGTGGAAGGCAGGCAGGAAAATACCCAGGCTGAAGGAAGTGCCCACCTCTCCCTAGCCAGACTGAAAAGAGAGGAGAAACAGCCTTATACACTGATGTTCAGATGAAATCAAAGGAAGAAAAGAGCCCTAGGCTATATAGTAATTATACATAATGGGCTTTATTATGACATTTTCATAAAAGTACATAATGTTTTTTCTTATTCACCCCTTTTACCCTCTCTTACCTTTCTCCCCACTCCCACTGATTCTTTTTTCCCAAATACTTGCCCTTCTACTTTCAAGTCTTCTTTTGTTCTTTTCTTTTTTTTGTTCCTCCTTTTCGTTCTTCCCTTCCCTTCCTTTCTTGCCTACTGTTTCTTCCTTCCTTCCTTCTTTCCCTCCCTCCCTTTTCCTTTCCATTCCTTCCACCTACCTACTTACCTACCTACCTTTTTTATTTTATTTTTATTTTTTTATTACTTTTTTTATTTATTTGAGAGCGACAGAGAGAAAGAGGCAGAGAAAGAGAGAGAGAGAGAGAGAGGGAGAGAGAATAGGTGCGCCAGGGCCTCCAGCCACTGCAAATGAACTCCAGACACGCGCACCCCTTGTGCATCTGGCTAACATGGGTCCTGGGGAATCGAGCCTCGAACTGGGGTCCTTAGGCTTCACAGGCAAGCGCTTAACCGCTAAGCCATCTCTCCAGCCCCTACCTACCTTTTTTGACCCAATGAGTTTGATTAAGGTTACTTACAGGAGCATGGGTGAGGGGTTATTTACAGGAACTTTGACACCCTAAGGTATCACCTTATGGAGGAACAGAGTCTTGTATTTCCCCACTCCGAAATGGAAGGTTGGTGGGCCCAAGCTTGTACAAGACTTGTATTTAAAAAAAGTAGGGTCTTTAAGGGGTTGCAGAGATGGCTTAGCAGTTAAAGTACTTGCCTGCAAAGCCAAAGTACCGAGGTTTAATTCCCCAGACCTCACATAAGCCAAATACACATGGTGGCACATTCATCTGGAGTTCATTTGCAATGGCAAATTAAAAAAATAATAGAGTCCTTTAAAAGTTGGGTATGGTGCTGTACACAGTTAGTACCAGCACTCTGGAAGCTAAGATAGAGGATCATGGTGAGTTCAAGGCTAGCCTGGGGCTACAGAGTGAGTTCCAGGACCATCTGGCCTAGAGTCAGACCCTGCCTGGGGAAACGGGGGACGGGTATATATATTGCCTAGTGTGGTGGCTTGAATGTCAAGTGTCTCCCATAGGCTGAAATGTTTTGAATACTTGGTCCCCCGCTAGTGGCAATTTGGGGAAATTGTGGGGCCTTGCTGGAAGAGGCATGCCACTCAGGATGGCCTTTGGGATAACACAGCTCAGCTCCAAGCCCAGTATTGCAGCATTCCAACTATTTCCTTTCTGCTGATCTGAAGATGTGCTGCCTGGCTGGCTGGTGTGCACATCCTATGCTTTCCTTGCCATTCTGGCACTTCCCCTTGAAATGTGAGCTGGAAGTAAACCCTTTGCTTCCATAAGATGCTTCTGGTAGGATGTTTTGTCCCAGGAACAAGAAGGAGACTGCTATACCAAGACTGGTCTCAAACTAGTGATCCTCCTGCTTCAGCCTCCCAAGCAGTAGGTTTGAAAGTGGGCACTACCACACCAAGTTCCCTTTGTACTTTTGCCATCTCCAGGGAAAGATGCCCAAGAGAACAGCATCTCACTGAACCTAGGAAGAGTAGAACACACACAACAGAGCCGCTCAACCCAATACACCATCTGCAGGGATTTCAAAAGGTCGCTGTAGCTGCTCGAGCCTGAAGCAGGAACATCTAGCCAAATCCAAACTTGATGAGCAGGACATCAACCACCAAGCAGGGGCACCAGATCTTTCTTTCCCACACCATCTGTTCCATATCACTACTGCTGACCAGATAAGAATCATTTGACTCGGGACAGTAGGCAAACTCTTCATTTTCAGGCCCTGTCTTTATTTGCGGGCAGATCACAGAGAGATAGAGCCTAGGGGACATAAGCTGAGAATGGGTTGCAGCCCTGTGTAACCTGATAAATGTTTGTTAAAACCAGTCTTCAGAGTGACGTGGGAAAACAGTCAATGTTGAAAGACTTTTGGGAGAGGGGAGAGAGGAGAGGAGAAAGAAGAGAATAGTACACTCTGTTATTTGAGTCTCCCCAGTGTTAGCAAACATAAAGCTTGTCCGAGCTGCAGGTCTGGTGTCTAAAATGTTCTGTTCTGGGCTGGAGAGATGGCTTAGCAGTTAAGCGCTTGCCTGTGAAGCCTAAGGACCCCAGTTCGAGGCTCAATTCTCCAGGACCCACGTTAGCCAGATGCACAAGGGGGCGCACGCATCTGGAGTTCGTTTACAGAGGCTGGAAGCTCTGGCGCGCCCATTCTCTCTCTCTCTGTCTCTCTCTGTCTCTCTCTGTCTCTCTCTCTCCCTCCCTCCCTCCCTCCCTCCTTCTCTCCCTCCTTCTCTCTGTTGCTCTCAAATAAATAAACAAACAAAAAAATTAAAATGTTCTGTTTTAACATTAAAATGATCCCTGACCTCAAATAGGAGAACGAAGTGCATGCCTGTA
The DNA here is from genome assembly GCA_036346955.1 of Dipus sagitta. Classification (NCBI taxonomy): domain Eukaryota; kingdom Metazoa; phylum Chordata; class Mammalia; order Rodentia; family Dipodidae; genus Dipus; species Dipus sagitta. Next base: position 18,802,460 of record CM070776.1, on the reverse strand, counting down.
ATCCTAGCTAATTTGAGAGGCTGAAGCAGGAGGATTGCAAGTTTGAGGCCTGCCTAGGCTATATAGCAAGTTCAAAGCCAACCCGAGCAATTTGTCTCCAAATGAAAATATGTTAGGCATGGTGGCACAGGACTTGGAAATTGGAGGCGAGAGGAGCAGAAGTTCAAGACCAAGCTGGGTGTGGTAGCGCACGCCTTTAATCCCAGCACTTGGGAGGCAGAGGTAGGAGGATCGCTGTGAGTTCAAGGCCACTCTGAGACTCCATAGTAAATTCCAGGTCAGCCTGGGCCAGAGTGAGACCCTACCTCAAAAAACTCAAAAAACCAAAAAAAAAAAAAAAAAAAAAAAAGAAGTTGTTCAAGACCAGCAACCTTAGTTACAGGGAAAGTTTGAGGCCAACCTGGGCTACATAGGGCTCTGTCACAAAAACTTACTTATTCACTAACTATATGATAAAAACACACTAGGGGGCTGGAGAGATGGCTTAGTGGTTAAGTGCTTGCCCATGAAGCCTAAAGACCCCGGTTCGAGGCTTGATTCCCCAGGAACCATGTTAGCCAGATGCACAAGGGGGTGCACACGTCTGGAGTTTGTTTGCAGTGGCTGGTGGCCCTGGTGCACCCATTCTCTCTCTCTCTCTCTCTCTTTCTCTCTCTCTCTCCCTCCCTCTTTCTCTGTCTGTCGTTCTCAAATAAATAAATAAAAATGAACAAAAAAATTAAAAAAAAACACACTAGGGATATAGTTTAGTGGAACATTGCTTATGTAGTATATACTAAGCCTTAGGCTTTATCCTCAGGCAAACAAACAAAAATAAGACTAGGGCTTTCTCTTTTCCAACTGATTACAGACACACACACACACACACACACACACACACATACACACACACACAGAGAGAGAGAGAGAGAGAGAGAGAGAGGGAGAGAGAGAGGGAGGGAGGAAGAGAGAGACTTTTTTTCTTTTTTTTAATATTTATTATTTTTATTTACTTATTTGACAGAGAGAATGGGTGCACCAGGGCCTCCAGCCACAGCAAATGAACTCTGGATGCATGCACCACCTTGTGCATCTGGCTAACATGGGCCCTGGGGAGTTGAACCTGGGTCCTTTGACTTTGTAGGCAAACACCTAACTGCTGAGCCATCCCTCCAGCCCCATATAGACTTTTCTCTTGAAAATTTTTTGTTCATTTTTAAAATTTATTTATTTGAGAACAACAGAGAGAGAGAGAAAGAGGCAGAGAGAGAAAGAGAGCGAGGGAGGGAGAGAATGGGTGTGCCAGGGCCTCCAGCCACTGCAAACGTACTCCAGATGCATGTGCTTCCTTGTGCATCTGGCTAACGTGGGTCCTGGGGAATGGAGCATAGAACCGGGGTCCTTAGGCTTCACAGGCAAGCGCTTAACCGCTAAGCCATCTATCCAACCCACATATAGACTTTTAAAAACTTAATTGATTTATTTATTTAAGTTTTTCAAGGTAGGGTCTCGCTCTAATTCAGGCTGACCTGGAATTCACTATGTAGTCTTAGGCGGGCCTCAGAAATCAGAGTGATCCTCCCAACTCTCTCTCCTGAGTGACAATTAAAGGCATGCACCACCTTACCAGCTAAGACGTGTTTCTTTCTTTCTTTCCTTTTTTCTTTTGGTATTTTTGAGGTAGGGTCTCACTGTAGCCCAGGATGACCTGGTACTCAGTCTGTAGTCCTAGACTGGCCTTGAACTCACAGCAACCCTTCTACCTCTGCCTCCTGAGTGCTGAGATTAAAGATGTGTGCCACCATATCTGGCTATGTAGACTTTTGATTTTCTTTTTCAAGGTAGGGTCTCATTCTAGCCCTGGCTGACCTGGAATTCACTATGTAATCTCAGGGTGGTCTCATACTCACAGTGATCCTCCTAACTCTGCCTCCCGAGTGCTGGGATTAAAGGTGTGAGTCACCATGCCTGGCTAGGCTTTTGAATATTTTTTGTTTTGTATTTTTGAGGTAGCATCTCACTATGGCCCAGGATGACCTGGAATTCACTATGTCCTCTCAGGGTGGCCTCAAACTCACAGCAATCCTCCTACCTCTGCCTCCCGAGTGCTGGGATTAAAGGCGTGCGCCGCCATGCCTGGCTAGACTTTTGATTTTAACTTGCTTAAATTATCTTCCTTGTAACTTAAGAACTAAGACACTTTCCATAATGAAATGAAAGAAGGGGAAAGGAGAGCAGCCAGGTGTGTTATTAGTATTCTCTCAAGTTTGAAAATGTTGTGCTTAGCTTACAATTTGGAGAATTGTCTGTGATGGCTGGGGTATTAGGGATGCTTGCAATGGCTCTTCTAGTCTTGCTTGGTGTGGTGGTTTGAATAGAATAGATGGCCCCCAATATATTCAGTTGTTTGTTTGTAGTTTGCATCTGCAGCCACCTGGCTAGAGTCAGTGCCATTGTGTGGATCTTAAGGTGTGGTGATGGGTTTCAGATTTCAATCTAAAGATATGCAAAGTGTGCCTAGCTGGAGTTCCTGAAGTGTGCTGTGCTGTGTGGCTTTTAGGTTTGTGCTTCCCTCTGTCTGCTTGGGCCTGTGAAGGCAGGCCAGCTTCTTCTGCCATTTATGGAACTTCCCCTGGATCTGTAAGCTCCAATAAATATCCCTTCCTCCATAACTGTGCCTGGTCTAGAAGTTCATCTCAGTGCACCTGAATCTGTCTGCTACACTTGGCAAGGCTGAGGCTGAATGTTCAAGGATGACCTCACTCATATATCTGGTGATTGTCACACTGGTTTTCTGTGAAAGATTCAGTAGAAATGACTTTTCTCTGTTCCATGAGGGTTTTGATCTTATCACAGGCTAGCTAGGGATGTTTGCATGGAAGTTTGAAGATTCCCCACAGAAGCAGCAAAGGAGGACTATCCCATTTAAGAAACTTTTTTTATTTCTTTTTTTAAGATTTTATTTATTTATTTGACAGAGAGAGATTGAGAGAGAGAGAGAGAGAGAGAGAGAGAGGCAGACAGATATGGTGAACAGGCAAGCCAGGGCCTGCAGCCACTGCAAATAAACTCCAGACTCATGCGCCTTGTGCTTAGATGGGTAATGGGGAATCGAACCTTGGTCCTCAGGCTTTGCAGGCAAGCGCCTTAACTGCAACCCACCTCTCCAGTCCAAGGAGCTTCTTGTTTTGTTTTTTCGAGGTAAGGTTTCACTCTAGCCCAGGCTGACCTGGAATTCACCATGGAGTCTCAGGGTGGCCTCGAACTCATGGCGAGCCTCCTACCTCTGCCTCCCGAGTGCTGGGATTAAAGGCATGCACCACCACACCCGGCCCAAGGAGCTTTTTTAAAATATATATATTTCATTTATTTATTTGAAAGAGAGAGAAAGAGGCAGATGGACAGAAAAAGAGAGAATGAGCACACCAGGGCCTCTAGCCACTGCAAACAAACTCCAGACACATGTGCTCCCTTGTGCATCTGGATAACGTGGGTCCTAGGGAATTGAACAGGGGTCCTTAGACTTGCAGGTAAAGGCCTTAACCGCTAAGCCATGTCCCCAGGCCCCTCCCACCCCACTCTCTCTCTTTTTTAGAAAAAAAAAAGCTCCTTTAATTCTCTGTTCATGTCCTATTTTCTACTGCGCTCATTAGCCAAAGAAAGTCACTTGGTTAAGCAGAGACACAGAGGAGATGGTGACTAAGCAAGGGCTCACATTTACGGAGGTGTGATCACATTGGAAGCTATTAGTTTTAGAATGGAGCACTGGCTACAGTGGACAGGGAACAAAAGGTCATACTGATAAAGAGGCCAGAAGAGTGGAGAGGTTCTAAGAAAACCACAAGTTTGGGGTACTTGGGGAAACATGGTGTAATTTGGCCTCGTCTAGACTCAAACTCCTTATATAGCTGAGAATGACCTTAAACTTCTGATCCTTCTATCTCCACCTCCCAAGTGTTGGGATTACAGATGTCTTCCGCTACACCCAGTTTTATGTGGTGCTACCTAGCAATCAAACCTAGGGCTTGGTGCATGCTAGGCAGGAACTCTACCACTGAGCTACATCTTAGCCCTAAACCTTCATATTTTCTTTCTTCCCTCCTTCCGTTTTTACTTCCTTCCGCCCTCCCTCGTTCCCTTCCTTTCTTCCTTCATTTCAGGTTATTTTGGGACAGGGTCTCATCTTTTATTTTTCAAGGTATGGTTTCACGCTAGCCCAGGATGACCTGAAAATCACTATGTAGTCTCAGGCTGGCCTCACACTCACAGTGAGCCTCCTAGTTCAGCCTTCCAAATGCTTGGATTAAAGGCATGTGCCACTATACCCTGTGGGTCACAACTTTAATATGTGGTCAAGGATGACATTCAGCTCTTGATGTTCCTGTCTGTCTTCCATGTTCTAAGATTACAAGCCTGTGCCACCATGTGCAGATTCTGAGTGTGTATGTGTGTGTACATGTGTGCGCATGGGCCTGTCTTGTGTGCATGAGTGTGGAAGCCAGAGCAAAAACTCAGATATTGTTCTTCAGGCACTACCAACTTTTTTTGAGATAAGGTCTAACACTGGCCTGGAACTTTCCAAGTAGGCTAGATTGGATGGATAGTGGTTCCTAGAGATCCTCTTCCCTTCATCTCCCCAGTGGAGGGATTACAAGTATGCCACCATTCTTGGCTTCTTGGCTTTTTATTTTAAGGTTTTTCTTTTTGAAAAAAATTATTTTATTTATTTGAAAGGTGGTGGGGGTAAAGAGGCAGAAAAAAGAGATAGAGACTGGGAGCGCCAGGGCCTCTAGGAACTACAAATGAACTCCAGATGCATGCACTACCTTGTGCATCTGGCTTACATGGGTACTGGGGAATTGAACCTGGGTCCTTAGGATTCGCAGGCAAGCATGTTAACCACTAAGCCATCTCTCTAGCCCTTTTTTTGTTTTTTCAAGGTAGGGTTTCACTCTAGTCCAGGCTGACCTGGAATTCACTATGTAGTCACAGGGTGGCCTCAAACTCAAGGTGATCCTCCTACCTCTGCCTCCCAAGTGCTGGGATTAAAGGCATGTACCACCACACCAGGCTTATTTTGTTTTTTGAGGTAGGGTCTCACTCTAACCCAGGCTAACTTGGAACTCACTCTGTAGCACCAAAGCTGGCCTCCAACTCAGTGCAATCCTCCTACATTTGCCTCCCGAGTGTTGAGATTAAAGGCATGCACCACAACACCCAGTTCAGCTTTTTCGCTGGGGACTCCAGCCACTGCAAACAAACTGCAGATGCATGAGCCACCCTGTACATCTGGCTTTATGTAGGTACTGGGGAATTGAACCAAGGTCCTTTGGCTTTGCAGGCAAGCACTTTAACTGCTATGCCATCTCTCCAGCCCTTTAAAAAAATTTTGAAGCAGGGTTTAACTCTAGCCCAAGGTGACGGTAGAACTCACTCTATAGCCCAGGATGGCCTCGGCCTCACTGTGATCCTCCTACCTCGGCCCCCTACTTTTGGGATTAAAGGCGAGTGCCACCATGCTTTATTTACATTTTTTATGAATCAGAGTTGGGGTTTTATTAAAGATATTTTAATATAGACTTTAAGCACTAGGGTGAAAAGAAACAGAAGCACTCAGGAGAGTACAATATACCCCAGAGCATGGATTTGAGCTTCTCTAAGTGAGTTCACATTGTTTTCCTTTCTGAAACAGTCTCATTCTGTGTTCCAGGCTGACTTCAACTTTGTAGGACTCCTTCTGCTTTAGCCTCCTAAGGTGTGAACCATTAATGCTCAGCTACCTTCAGCTTTTTGTAAATTTAAATTCCACATATTTGGAGGAATATAAGATTTCAATTGAGGAATCATGATTCTAAAGCTATGGAAATACTTGTTATATTGGTATCTGACGTGCTTGGTAGTGCACACCTGTAATTCCAGCACTCAGGGGCAAGGCAGGAGAATTACTATGATTTTGAGGGCAGCCTGGATTACAGAGTGAATCACAGGTCAGCCTGGGCCACAGAGTGAGATCCTGTTTCAAAACAGCAAAAATAAATAATAGTTATAAAATCATCTGTAGATGTAACTGCAGTGGTAGAAGGCTTGTCTACCATGTGTCATACCCTAAATTTGATCTTGAGCACCATAAACACATACATACATACGTGTACACATACACATACATAAAAACAAATGGCTGGGGATGTAGCCATTGCCTAACATGGGAGAGGGCACGGACTCAATCTCTAGCACCACAAAATAAATACTTAAATCATAAAATAGTTATAAAATACCCAGTCATTAGCTATAGCCTTTAATCTCTCGTTGGAATGCATAATCTACACTTTTATATTTTTATTTATTTATTCATTTTAAGAATTTTTATTTATTTGCAAGGTGAGGCCAATGGGCATGCCAGGGCTTCCCGCCACTGCAAAGTAACTCCAGGTATATGTGTCACTTTGTGCATTTGGCTTTACATAGGTACTGGAAAAATGAACCCAGGTTGGCAGGCTTTGGAAGCAAGTTCCTTCAACAACTGAGCCCTCTCCCACACCCTTATTTTCAGTTTATTGAGACAGGACCTTATGTAGCTCAGGGTGGCTTCAATTTTGGTATGTAATCAAGGCTGGCCTTAGACTCCTGATTCTCCTGTCTCCATCTCCCAAGTGCTGGTACTATAACTGTGTGGCATCGTTCCCATATCTGCCTTTCTTCCTTTAGAAAAATACAATCATGGTAGAAATAATGAAGGAAATATCAAAAGGATGAAAATCAACTCTTTTATGAATCGGTTCCACATAACAAATTTTCTTATAATTTTATTGTTTGGTATTGTTTGAGGCAGGCTTTCAAACTGTGGCTCTGACTGGTACTAAACGTGTAGCACAGGTTGGCCTTGAACCCAATATGATCATCCTGCCTCAGCCTTCTAAGTGCTAGGATACAGGTGTGAGCCACCATTCCATGATTACATGTTTTCTTATACTTGAAAAGAGAAAAGCTCCCAGGTAATGAATTGCAGACAGAAAAATTATGCCAATGAAATATGCCTCAAAAAAGATACCAAGCCCTTATTTGAAATTGGATTTTTCCTTTAACTTTCTAGCCACATAGCTGTAAATCATAAGTTAAAAGCAGTTAATCTGTTCCCTATTCCTGAACACAGATGCCAGTCTGGGTATCCATAGCAGTGTGAGATTGACAGACTAGAGATTTCTGATGGTTGAAGTAATATGCACTCCATAAGGAACTGAATATGAAGGCACCAGAAGAGTCCACCCATGGACACTACATCAAAGCAAGTTTTCATAGACAGAGTTAGCACATAACCCAACCTCAGGCAGAAAAAAGGGAGTCAGAAGAGAATAGAACAGTCATATAAAATTTCCACATTGTACAAATACTCCTTTACAAACAAATTATTTCCCCTTTAACCAGGTTCCTCTTATTATGTTGCTTAACTTTAAACCAATGATTGTGACATCACCTTCATTTCCCGGCAGTGAGACACAGACGACATAAGAGATAATTTCCATTTGTGGGCAGTAGTGTCATTAGCCAGCAATTAGGGAGAGGGATATTAAAGGGAGGGATAAATTAAGGTACATTTGAAGACGTGGTGACACATGCCTTTGATCCCAGCACTTGGGAGGCGGAGGTAAGAGGATCACCATGAGTTCAAGGCCAGTCTGGGACTACAGAGTGAGTGCCAGGTCAGCCTTGGGTTAGAGTGAGACCATACCTCAAAAAAAAAAAAAGATCAGTTTCTGAGCTGGAGAGATGGCTCAGAGGTTAAAGGCACTTGCTTGCAAGGCCCAATGGCTATGGGTTCAATGCAAGTAGCACATAAATGTGGAGTTTGTTCACAGTAGCAGGAGGCCCTGGTATGTCCATGGTCTCTCTGATTCTCTTCTGACTCTGTCTCCCTCTTTCTGTGAAATAAATGAATATGGTACTTGAGAGATGGCTTAGTGATTAAGGTGCTTGCCTTGTGAAGCCTCCAGACCCAGGTTTGAACCCCCAGAACTCACTAAGCCAGATGCACATGGTGACACATGTTTCTGGAGCTTGTTTGCAATGGATAGAGGCCCTGGTGCACCCATTTTCTCTCTCTTTCTCTGAAATAAATAAATAAAGGTATTTAAAAAAATAAAATGGATTTGAAATTGTCCTAAGATTTGGTGGTTGACTACATATATAGTCAATCTGCCAAATCCATCCTCTCCCTCTCCCTCTCCCTCCTCTCTCTCTCTCTCTCTCTCTCTCTCTCTCTCTCTCTATATATATATATATATATATATATATATATAATTTGCAAATAGAGAGCAATAGAATTGAGACAAGTAGTGAGAATAGGCGAGCCAGGACCTCCAGCAACTGCAGACTACAGATTGAAGCACCAATTTATGCTTTATGTGGGAGTCAAACCCACCTCATTAAGACTTTGCAGGCAAGTGCCTTAACCACTGAGCCATCTCTCCAGCCCTGGTTAACTCTGTTTTAAAATTATTTTTAATTCTTTTTTCTTTTCGAGGTAGGGTCTCACCCTAGCTCAGGCTGACCTGGAATTTACTATGTAGTCTCAGGGTGGCCTTGAACTCACAGTGATCCTCCTATCTCTGCCTCCCAAGTGCTGGGATTAAAGGCATGCGCCACCATGCCCAGCCTTAAAATTATTTTTAAAATGTTTTTTTTTTAATTTTTAGAGAGAGAGTGAGTGAGTATGGATGCACCAGGGCATCTTGACATGAACTCCAGACACATCTGCTACTTTGTGGGTACTGGGGAATTGAACCCAGGCAGACAGGATTTGCAAGAAAGTGCCTTTAACCACTGAGTCATCACTCCAGCCCATAGTTAACTCTTTTTATTTATTTATTTTGAGGGCGCAGGGTCTCACTCAACTCAGGCAGACCTAGAGCTTACTCTGTAGCCACAGGCTGGCCTTTAAGTGACAGAGGTACTCCTACTGCAACCTCCCAAATGCTGGGACTAAAGACTTGCACCACCATGCCTGGCTTTACTTATTTATTTATTATTATTTTTGTTTATTTTTATTTATTTATTTGAAAGCAACAGAGAGAGAAAGAGGCAGACAGAGAGAGAGAGGGAGAGAATGGGCACAGCAGGGCTTCCAGCCACTGCAAATGAGCTCCAAATGCGTGCACCCCCTTGTGCATCTGGCTAATGTGGGTCCTGGGGAATCGAGCCTCAAACCGGGGTCCTTAGGCTTCACAGGAAAGCGCGTAACCGCTAAGCCCTCTCTCCAGCCCTATTATTATTATTTTTGAGGTAGGGTTTTGCTCTATCCCAGGCTGACCTGGAATTCACTATGTAGTTTCAGGGTGGCCTTGGACTCACTGAGATCCACTTACCTCTGTCTCGAGAGTGCCGGGATTAGAGGCGTGCACCGTCATGCCAGGTTTATTTATTATTTTGAGGCAGGGTTTCATTCTATACAGGGCTGACCTGCAACTCACTTTATAGCCCAGGCTGGCTTCAAATTCATGGTAATTCTTCTACCTCAATGTAGTAGTCAGTTACACATTGCTAGGATGAGCATCCAAACCAAGCATAGTTTATGGGAGGAAGGAGTTTATTTCAAGCTTATAGATCTAGAGGGAAGGTCCATCAATGGTGGAAGAAGCTGGTTCCATATATCCAAGCAGAGAGAAACGACCAAACAGCCAGCAAATGCCAAAAGCAGCAAGTACAAACTGGCATGCATCTGGGGTTCATTTGCAGTGGCTGGAGGCCCTGGCATGCTAATTTGCTCCATATCTGCCTCTTGCTCTCTGTCTCTCGTTCACTCAAATAAATAAAATAGCCCTAACACTAAACTTTACTAAATTGATAAGCATATTTAAATATACGAAAAAAAAAAGAGTTCAAATAACCTGGATTTTTGTGAGCATGGAATAAAGCTTGCAATCAAGTGGCCAGCAGTAAGGGAGGTCACAGCTAGGGAATGGAAGTGGTAAGATGATGAAAGCCCAGTAACAACAGTTCCATGAGGAGAGTGAGTCAATACTAGCCTACAGTCTTTAAAAATGCATTTTCGCCGGGCACGGTGGCCCACGCCTCTAATCCCAGCACTCGGGAGGCAGAGGTAGGAGCATCGCCATGAGTTCGAGGCCACCCTGAGACTCCATAGTGACTTCCAGGTCAGCCTGGGCTAGAGTGAGACGCTACCTTGAAAAACCAAAGAAAAAATGCATTTCAGGCCTGGAGAGATGGCTTAGTGGTTCAGGCATTTGCCTGCAAAGCCAAAGGACCAAGGTTCGATTCCCCAGGACCCACAAAAGGCAGATGCACAAGGTGGCGCATGTGTTCGGAGTTTGTTTGCACTGGCTGGAGGCTTTTGTGTGCCATTCTCTCTCGCTCTCTCTCTCAAATAAATAAAAATAAATTTTAAAATGCAAATCATTTTCTTGGAGTTTTTTTGGTTCACAGCCAAACTAAATGGAAAACACTGAGATTTCCTCTATGCCCCTTGCTCAAACTCCCAATATGCATGCCTTTCTCATTATCAGCATCCTGACCCAGTGGGACATTTGTTCCCATCAATAAGCCAACATTGCATTGTTACATCATCATCCAAAGTCCATAGTTTTCATTAGGGGTCACTCTTTTTCTTTCTTCCTCCTCTTCCTCCTCCTCCTTCTTCTTTTTCTTCTTTTTTTGAGACACAGACAGATTTATAAACTGCTATAGAGCTGAGGATGTCCCTGAACTCACAAGACTCCTGCCCCCACCTCCTAATTGATATAATTACAGATATGCATCACCAGGATCAATGCAGTACAGTTACTCCTTGGGTTATACAATTTTCTGTGGGTTTGGGCAAATATATAAAGACACATGTACACCATTATGTATCATACAGAGTAGGTTTCAATGCACTAAAAATTTCCTGCTTTCCATCCACTACTCATTCTCCCTCCTGTGAGTCACTGGAAATCACAAATTTTTTCACTTTTTAGGTTTTCGCTTTCTCAGATGTCACATAGTTGTAAGCATACAGTATGTAACCTTTTCACATTGACTTATTTCACTTAATAATATGCATTTAAGTTTCCTCCATGTCTTTTCATGGCTCAATGACTGATTTATTTGAGCACTGAATAGCATCAGTTCGTTGTCTTGATATACCATACTTTATCTGTTCACCTACTGAAAGATATCTTGATTGATTCTAAGCTTTGGAAATTACAAATAAAGTTTCTATAAACATAATGTTCAAACTTTTAAGTGGGCATATATGTTGAACTCACTTTGGTAAATATAATAGGGTGTGATTGTTGAGTCAAATAAAAAGTGCCAGGTGTGGTGTCAGGAGGCGAAGATAAGAGGATCACAGTGAGTTCAAGGCCAGCCTGAGACTACACAGTGAATTCCTGGTCAGCCTTGGATAGAGCTATACTCTACCCACCCCAAAAGGCAAAAGAACAAACAAAAAAATGATGAAAGGGCTGGACAGATGATGGACAGCAGTTAAGGTGTTGCCCATAAAGCCTAGCAACCTAGAGTTCCATTCCTCAGTACCCATGTAAAGCCAGATGCACAAAGTCTTGTATGTACCTGGAGTTTGCTTGCAGTGGCTAGAGGCCCTGGAGCAACCATTCTCTCCCTTCCTCCCTCCCTCTCCATCTTTCTCTCCCAGGCATGGTGGTGCACACTTTAATCCCAGCACTCAGGAAGCTGAGGTAGGGGGATCATGTTGAGTTCAAGTCTCACCTTGAGACATAGTGAATTTCAGTCAGCCTAGGCTAACTTGAAAAACCAAAATGCAAAAAAAAAAAAAAAAAAAAAGGGCTGGAGAGATGGCTTAATGGTTAAAGCACTTACCTGCAAAGCCAAAAGACCCAAGTTCAATTCCCCAGGACCCATGTAAGCCAGATGTACAAGGTGGTGCATGCATCTGGAGTTCGTTTGCCGTGGCTAAAGGCCCTGGTATGCCCATTCTCTCCCTCCCCCTCCCTCCCCCCATTTGTCTTTCCCTCAAATAAATAAACCAACAAACTAGCCCAGCCCTGGGAGGCAGGGGCAGGAGGATCATGAGCACAGAGTCAGCCTGACCTACATGAAAATCCTGTTACAAAAATTAATAATAAAATAAAGTAAAGAAAAATAAAATGGGCGGAAATAATGTAAGAGCCAAAGGAAGGGTAGGACTCCTTACAACGTGCTCCCCCCAGACACAAAATGACCTGGATATCCATGACCTCACAGTGCCTGACACTACCTACATAAGACCATCATAATAGGAGGAAAATATCATGACATAAAACTAATTGAGAAGGGGAGGGGATATGATGGAGAATGGAGTTTCAAAGGGGAAAGTGGGAGGAGGGAGGGCATTATTACCATGGGATTTTTTTTTATAATCATGGAAGTTGTTAATAAAAAAAATTGAAATAAAAATAAAAATAAAATAAAATAAAATTTAAAGCCAGGTGTGGTGGTATACACCTTTAATCCCAGCACTCAGGAGGCAGAGGTAGGAGGACCACTATGAGTTCCAGGCCACTCTGAGACTACATAGTGAATTCCAGGTCAGCCTAGGCTAGAGTGAGAACCTACCTTGAAGAACCAAAAAAATATATATATTATGTTTTTAAATTCAGGGTTGGGGAGATAGCTCAGCAGTTAAAGATGCTTGCAAAGCCTGCCCATCCAGGTCCAATTCCCTAGCACACATATAACATGGTTCATGCATCTGGTGTTTGCGTTAGCAAGAGACCCTGGAGTGTCTACACACATGTGCCAGTAAATCAAAAAATATTTTTAAAAATAGCTGATCATGGTGGCACACAGTTTTAATCCCAGAACCTACGAGGCTGGGATAAGAAGACTGTTATGACTTTGAGGCAGGCCTGGGCTATAGAGTGAGTTCCATGTTAGCTTGGGCTACAGTAAGACCCTGGTTTTAAAAAAATATTGAAAAATAAAGTTTCCAAGGCTGGAGAGATGGCTCAGCAGTTAATGCATTTGCCTGTGAAGCCTAGTGACCTGGGTTTGATTCCCCAGTACCTACGTAAAGCCAGATGTACAAAGTGGTGCATGCATCTGGAGTTTGGTTGCAGTGACTAAAGGCCCTGGCACACTCATTCTCATCCTCTCTCTCTTCTTACAAATAAATAAATAAAATATAAAAAAAATAAAGTTTCCCCAAAAGTCACAATTTTTTCAGTGGTGGCTCAATTATTTGTAATACATATTTAGATTTTTATTTTTGGGAAAAGAGTACTATTTTCAGGTAGTACTATCAACTGATTATAGATTAATATGTGCACTAAGTTTTTATTTTCATGAATAATAAATACATTAGACACATATGTGCATCTCACCAACCAGTGACCAATGCAATGAACTTGAGTAACCTCGTACAACTTATCCTGATTATTAAACCGCTAAGCCATCTCTCCAGCCCATTACCCTGATTTTCATCCTTATTTTCGTCATCAAGTGCAGTTGAGCTGGATAATATGAGAATTCTTTCTAATCCTTTAATTAATAAAAATGAACTCCAAGCAGAGCATGATAATATGAGCCTAAGATCCCAGTCACTCAGGAAGCTAAGATGGAGGATCAATTGAAACCATGAGTTTGAAATGAATAAGGTAAGACTCTCATCTCAAAAACAAAATATACCCCCCCAACATCTAAAAAAAAAGTCCCCTCACAAAGCAGATTTACTCCCAAGGACAATGTAGAATGTCTCATAGTTTCCCATTTAAGAGGAGAATGTAAGTCAGGCAATGAACAGTGGCACGCAGGCCTGGTGTGGTGGCCCAGGAATCCCAGCAGTCAGAAGCGGAGGTAGGAGGATCACCACAGGTTTGAGACCAGCCTGGGCTATAGAATAAGTTCCAGGTCAGCCTGGGTTACAGTGACACCCTGCTTCAAAAAAAAAAAAATTGGTGTGTCTGTCTTTCTCTCTCTGTCTCTGACTCTCTCAAATAGATAAATAAATAAAACTTTTAAAAAAAAGGTGGAACATGCCTGTAATCCAAGCACTTGCAACGCCAAGACAGGAGTGTTACTATGAATCAAAGCCCATCTGGACCACATAATAAAATTCCATCCTAGAAGGCTGTTAAATAGTGCATTCTCTTCCTAATCAATTTCCTAATTAACTATGGACCCTAAAAAATGAAATTGGGGGGCCTGGAGGGAGGGCTTAGCAGTTAAGGCATTTGCCTGCAAAGCCAAAGGACCAAGGTTCAATTCCCCAGGACCCACATTAGCCAGGTGCATCTGGAGTTCGTTTGCAGTGGCCAGAGGCCCTGGCGTGCCCATTCTCTCTCTCTCTCTCTCTCTCTCTCTCTCTCTCTCCCCCTCTTTCTCTCTCTGTCAAATAAATAAATAAAATATCTTAAAAATGAAATGGAAAGCTCTTTTCTTTCCCATAGCACATTTATGTACAGTCAATACAATCTCACTGAAGTTAATGGACTCTCCTCAGCCATCCAATAATGTAATTTATGCCCACTTCACGACTTGTGCAGGAAGCCAAATGTGGCTTCCCTTACACAATATGAAAGTATGAAAGATTACTTGAGGCTGGAGAGATAACCCAGTGGTAAAGGCATTTGCCTACAAAGCCTAAAGACCCAGGTTTTATTACCCAGTGCCACGTAAAGCCAGATGCACAAGGTGGTACATGTATCTGGAGTTGCTTTGCAGTGGCTGTAGACCCTGGCATGCCCATTCTTTATCTGCCTCTTCTCTCCCTCTCTTTCTCTCTCATAAAGAAGTAAATAAATGGGCTGGAGAGATGGCTTAGCGGTTAAGCGCTTGCCTGTGAAGCCTAAGGACCCCAGTTCGAGGCTCGACTCCCCAGGACCCACGTTAGCCAGATGCACAAGGGGGCGCACGTGTCTGGAGTTCATTTGCAGTGGCTGGAGGCCCTGGCACGCCCATTCTCTCTCCCTCTCTCTATCTGCCTCTTTCTCTCTGTCTGTCGCTCTCAAATAAATAAATAAAAATAAAAAATAATTTAAAAAAAAGAAGTAAATAAATAAATAAAGTATTAAACAAGAGTACTTGAAAAGTCAGGCCCACACACTTAGAAATGTAATATAATCTGGGTGTGGTGGCACATGCCTTTAATCCCAGCACTCCAGAGGCAGAAGTAGGAGGATTGCCTTGAGTTCGAGGCAACCCTGAGACTACATAGTGAATTGTAGGTCAGCCTGAGCTAGAGTGAAACCCTACCTCAAAAAAACAACAAAAAAGTAATATAAATGTAGTATGTGAATACAAGTATGGTTCAGGCTGCATTTTTGTTAGGAACCATATATTTTTAAAAATTTATTTATAAGCCGGGCATGGTGGCACATGCCTTTAATCCCAGCACTCAGGAGGCAGAGGTAGGAGGATCGCTGTGAGTTCAAGGCCACCCTGAGACTACAGAGTGAATTCCTGGTCAGCCTGGGCTAGAGTGAGACCCTACCTCGAGAAAACCAAAAAAAATTATTTATTTGAGACAGAGAGAGAGAGAGACAGAGAGAGAGAATGGGTGCACCACGGCCTCTAGCCAATGCAAACGAACTCCAGACGCATGTGCCACCATGTGCGTCTAGCTTATGTGGGACCTGGAGAATTGAACCTGGGTCCTCAGGCTTTGCAGGCAAGTGTGTTAACCACTAAGTCATCTCTCCAGCCCCAGGTAACCATATTTTTACTTCTCTCCATATAATGGCAAAAGGCATGAAAATAAAAAAGAACCTACATCTCTGTCTCTTTTTTTTTTTAACAGATTTTAAAAAACATTTATTTATTTATTTGCAATGAGAGAGAGAGAGAGAGAGGGAGGGAGGGAGAAAGACAGAGGTAGAAACGAGGGTGAGGGTGTCAGGGCCTCTAGCCACTGCAAATGAACTCCAGATGCATGTGCCACTTTGTGCATCTGGCTTTGCATGGGTACTAGGGAGTAAAACCCAGTTTTTTGGCTTTGCAGGCAAGCACCTTAACCACTGAGCCACCTCTGCAGCCCTTTATGTTTTTTTCTTTTTTTTTAATTTTGTTTATTTTTATTTATTTATTTGAGAGCAACAGACAGAGGGAGAAAGAGGCAGACAGAGAGAGACAGAGACAGAGAGAGAGACAGAGAGAGAATGGGCGCACCAGGGACTCCAGCCACTGCAGACGAACTCCAGACGCGTGTGCCCCTTGTGCATCTGGCTAATGTGGGTCCTGGGGAATGGAGCCTTGAACCAGGGTCCCTAGGCTTCACAGGCAAGCGCTTAACCACTAAGGCATCTCTCCAGCACCTTTGTCTCTTTTCAATTTGCCAGTAGAAGCTTGGAACATGGCATAGTAAAGAAAAGACAAAATGAGCATGCACATAAGAGAGAAAGCATGGTAGCCGGGCGTGGTGGTGCACACCTTTATTCCCAGCATTTGGGAGGCAGAGGTAGGAGGATCATCACGAGTTCGAGGCCACCCTGAGACTCCATAGTGAATTCCAGGTCAGCCTGAGCTAGAGTGAGACCTTACCAAAAAAAAAAAGAAAGAAAGAAAGAAAGAGAGAAAGCATGGGAATATGAGATGAATGTCACAGTAAGAAACCAAAAGGATGTTCAAGTAAGGAAACAGAACAGCCAGATAAACCTGGGTATAGTGATATACATCTGTAAGGCCAGCAGGAGGGAGACTGAAGCAAGAGGTTGCTACAAATTTGAGACCACCCTGGGTTAAACATCAAGTTACAGATCAACAAGGGTCAAAGAGTAGACCCTGTCTCAAAAAAAAAAGAAAAACCTAGTTTCAAAAGAAGGTTCTTGTCTACAACCATACCATCCTCAATGCAGCTGATTTCATCTTCTCTAGAACATTCCTGGCTGGTGCTGGAGAGATGGCCTAGCAGTTAAAGCACTTGTCTCTGAAGCCTAAGGACCCACGTTCGATTCCACAGTATCCATGTAAGTCAGATGCACAAGGTAGCACATGTGTCTGGAGTGAGTTTGCAGTAGAGGCCCTGGTGTGCACATTATCTCCCTCCCTCCCTCTCTCTGCCTTTTTTTCTCTTTCTGTCTCTCAAATAAGTAAATAAAATATTTTTTAAAAGGGCTAGAGAGAGGGCTTAGCAGTTAAGAAAGTTGGCTGTTAAGCCTAAGGACTCATGTTCGATTCCCCAATACCCACGTAAGCCAGATGTACAAGGTGACACATGTGTCTGGAGTTCGTTTACAGTGGCTCGAACACCCATTCTATCTGCCTCTTATTTTCTCTTTCCTCCCTCCCTCTCTCTCTCATAAACAAATAAATAAGTATCAAAAATTTAAAAAAGAAGCAAACAGCCAAAGTAACCAGTGGTCCTACCTTAAGTACCACCTTGCCCTTAATAAATCCAACCATGACCTTGAGAATGTCCCAGGTACAAGTTTTATTAATATTTTATTTACTTATATATTTATTTATCAGAGAGAAATGAGCCACTGCAAATGACCTCCAGACTCATGGTGCCACAATGTGTATCTGGCTTACATGGGCTATAGGGAATCAAACCTGCGTCCTCAGGCTTTATAGGCAAATACTTTAACCGCTAATCCATCTCTCCAGCCTGTCTAGGTACTGTTCATATCCTAGAACCTTGTCAAGAGCAAATTTTCAAACTGAAAATTCTCAACTTGTAGTACCTACAAGGGTTCCAAGCATATTTGGAAAATGGAAAAAATGTGCGTGCTCATTTTTTTTACTTTTTTTCAAAGATCCAGGGGCTGGAGAGATGGCTTAGTGGTTAAGGCACTTGCCTGTGAAACCAAAGGACGCAGTTTTGATTCCCCAGTACACATGTAAGCCAGATGTACAAGGGGGTACATGCATCTGGAGTACATTTGCAGTAGCTAGAGGCCCTGGCGCACCCATTCTCCCTGTGTCTCCTCTCTCTCTGCTTGTAAATAAAATTAAAAAAATAAAAAAAATTACAAAAAAGATCCAGTCTCATGATTATAAAAGAGCAAGAAATAAATTGAGTAGTGACCACACCAAATGTACTAAATGGACCTTTTATCTATTGCTTCATGACAAAGGATTCCAAAACTAAAAGGCTATAAACAACAACCATTGCTTAGTCTCCTCAATTCAGCTGTGTGATTTTTGAGTTCCAGTAGAACTGAATGAGGTCATTTGTTCAACTGGGCCACTCATTCAGTAGGTGCAATGGCTGGAAGCTTTCTGGAGCTAAAATATCCGACATGGTTTTATTCACATCTCTAAAACTTGTGGCTAGTCAGTCACCTGGGGTGTCTTACTTTCCCACAGGGCCACCCTCCTGCCTCAATCTTCTGAATGTTAAGATTACAGGAATGAGGAATGAGCCACCACACCCAACTGACTGGTGCTAGTTCTTTCATAGGCAAATATGGGAAGATCAAGGAGTGTTAACAGAGAGAGGAAAAATAAAAACTCCCCTAGGTTGTCTGTTTATGCAAATTCTGTGTAAGGTAACAAAGAACAGGAAAAACCAGAGAAGGAATGAGTGAACTGCCTGGTTAACATTGGTTTCCTAGTCTAAAAAGCAGAAGTAATCCAAGGGTGGGAAAGGTGTGGCAGCCCATCCCTATAATCCTATAATCCTAGCACTTGATGAGAAGTTTTCATGGTCATCCTCAGCTACATAGCAAATCTGTGGGCTATGTCAAAGGCCCTGTCTCAAAAATAAAAATAAATCAAAGTCAAAATAAATTATCCCTGCATGAACTTTCCATGACTCAGACTCCTTAAATGATTTCTATGTACAACCTTAGTCCTGGTCTTCACATCTGGGTTTCTTGGGTGGAAACAGACCTGAGTCTAAAACTGCATCTTGCCTTTTTCTGCTTAACTGTACGGCTTGTGACAGGGACATTACATCAGTTAAGTCTCATGTCAACCCATCCACGTCAGCGTCAGTGACATTTTCCCTATTTTACAAATGAGCAAAAGGAAGCCATGAATTACTCAAGGTCATGAAGATTAAGAGTTGAATGACAGGGCCAAGCCCAAGGTCTTTGTATTTTCAGACCAGGGGTTCTTGTACTGACTTGTCTTCAGAACTGGGGGGGGGGTGGTAGAGTGACCAAGGAGGACCAGCATCCTATCTTCTTCTCCATTCATTTTCCTTTCAAATTCGCTTAAGCTTCCACTCATTAAGGCTGCTGGAAAGGGCATGAGGTTTGATGTTAGGAGAATGAAATTCTAGCCCTGGTTGTGCCACAGGAGACTTGGCTGGTCTCAAACAAGTGCGTAACTTCTACTCTCTGGGGTTCACTGTCTTAGTGCTAACTGTGTCTCATTTCTAGTATAGATATAGAATCACAAGGGGCTGGAGCGATGGTTTTAGAGTTAAAGCACTTGCCTGAAAAGCCTAACGACCCTGGTTCAATTCCCTAGTACCCATGTAAAGCCAGATGCACAAAGTGGCACATGCATCTGGAACTTGTTTGCAGTGGCAAGGCCCTGGTATGCCCATTCTCATTCTCTTGCTTTCCCTCTTTCTATCTTAAATAAATAAGTAAATAAAATATTAAAATAAATGGGATCACATTATCTCTTACTGTATTTTACATTCAAACAGAACTTTTGGATTGCAGATGGGGCTTAAAGGGGTAAGTAAATAAAACGGAGTATTATTAGTATTTTGGTTTTTCGAGGTAGGGTCTCACTCGGGCACAGGCTGACCTGGAATTCACTATGTAGTATCAGGGTGGCCTTGAACTCAGCAATTCTCTATCTCTGCCTCCCAAGTGCTGAAATAAAAAGCGTATGCCACTATGCCTAGCAATTAGTTTTTTCTTTCTTTCTTTCTTTCTTTCTTTCTTTCTTTCTTTCTTTCTTTCTTTCTTTCTTTCTTTCTTTCTAATGTAGGTCAGGCTGATCTCAAAAAGGCGATGGAGACTTGGGTGATGTTGTACTCCTAATCCTCCTACTTCTTTACATTTGAAATGCTGGGATTTCAAGTGCCAGGTAAAAGGAACTGCTTCTAAAAGATGGTTTGAGCACATATTTAGGGTGTGGAGTTTAGGTAGGCTCAGTTAAATTCTTCCATTTAGGATCTTACCCTTTGTTCTTCCCTGGTCCCTTAAAGGACATTTAGGTGTACATGACTTCTGAAAATTCAAATCATATTTTGGCTTTGTTTTTGTGAAAGAATGAAGATGGCAGACACTATTGTAAGAACCACGGGATCAATTAGTTAAGGCTCTCTCATGTACCTCCAGTCCTATTCTGAAATTCTGATCCCCACTGTTCTGCTAAACAAATAATTTGCTGTCCTGTTGGAATCTGAGCCAAAAGTGTGTGAAAGTTCAAACATGGTCAGGGATTTTTTTTTTAAATAGTTCAACGTGGTAGAGGTGGTGCTTTTGTTTTTAGCCACTTCTAGAACCAAAGAAATGGTTATTCATATAACTTATTCAGTTAATGCCTGTCACAGCTTTTAGAGGCAAGTTGGCCTAGTTCCTTAACAGTTTAACACTCTAGCCCAGGCTGTCCTGGAACTAACTCTATAGTTCCAGGCTGGCCTCCAACTCACAGCTATCCTCTTACCTCTACCTCCTGAGTGCTGGGATTAAAGACAAATATTACCATGCCCAGGTCTTTTTATTTTTATTTTTTTTTGGGGGGGGCAGGGTCTAACATTACTGTAGGCTGACCTGGAACTCACTCTGTAGAATAGGCAAGCTTTGAACTCACAATCCTACCATAGCCTCCCAAGTGCTGGAATCACATGTGTTAGCTACCATTATGCCTAGATTTCTAGACAGGGTATGACTCTGTGGCCCAAGCTGGCCTCGAAGTTGCTAGCTGATGACCTTGAACTCATCCTCCCGTCTACTTCCCAAGTGTATCACCATGGCCCAGGTTAGTGATTTCTATCGAAATTACTAAACATGCCGGGCGTGGTGGCGCAGGCCTTTAATCCCAGCACTGGGGAGGCAGAGGTAAGAGGATTGCCGTGAGTTCAAGGCCAGCCTGAGACTACATAGTGAATTCCAGGTCAGCCTGGGCTAGAGGGAGACCCTACCTCCAAAAACCAAAAAAAAAAAAAAAAATTACTAAACATGATATGCCATACCACAAAATATATAGAATGTATAACACGGTAAAAAACATTTTTAGGAAATATTCAAAATACATGTGAATATAAAATGTATTTATTTTCATTTGTCCGCAGACGGAAAGAGACAGAGAGAATTGGTGAGCCTGGTCCTCTTGCCACTGCAAAAGAACTCCAAATTAGCTAGGCGGAGCCTGGTGGTGCACACCTTAACTCCAGACTACATAGTGAATTCCAGGTAAGCCTGGGCTACAGCGGAAAAAAAAATCAATCTCCACCTGCATGGGTTACATTGTGCATCTGGCTTTACCAAGTACTGGGTAACTGAACCTGGGCTTTGCAAACAAGTGTCTTTAATCGCTGAGCCATCTCCCTAGGCCCCATAATGTATTATATCTCTAATATTTTATATAAAAAAATGCACGTGAAACATACACACACATAGCTTCAAGTTGTTTCAAAACTATTTCTCACTGTGGCTCCAGTCCAAAGTTGGACAGCCCCTAGAACATACATTTCCAAAGGATCTTGGCAAGGTAAACTCAAGGTCAAATGAGAATCCCATTTTTTTTCTCCCTCCTCTGTCCAGAGAAGTTAATAGAGGGAGCGGAAATGGCGTGTAGGGGAGGGGACACCCGCGTGAAGCCAAGCAAAGAGCCAGGGCGCTTCAGGACAGGGAGGTGCCGGGTGCCTTCTGTCCTGGTTGGACAAATAGAGGGACTCAGAGAGGAAGATTTTGGATTGTTTTCTTTAAATGCTGAACTGGAAAGAACTTCCGCGTTCCTTGTCCCTGAAAAGCTTACAAAGGTGAGGGATTCGCACTGCTCCCTCAGCTGGGCTCACGTGGGGTCGATCCCAGCCGAAGTTCTTAGCAAGGGGTCAAGCACGGGGAGGTAGGCGGGGCGTGGGAAGCGCGGGAAGGCCCGGCCGGGATTCGATCACCCGGAGACTCACGTCCTGCTCGCCACAGCCTATATTCCGAGAGGGAATAGGCCCGTTCTACGCTCCGGGGCTCTGGTCCGCAAGCGCCAGCCCCAAGGCGCGGGTGGAGGTGTGTCCTTTCCAGGGCCCGAGGCACCAGCAACGCCTACGGGCCGCACTCGCCTCCACCCTCGGCTCCCAGAACCCCTCCCACGTGACCCGCTTGCCCGGGCCACCGCCTCCACCGCGCCCAGGCCCCGCCCCCGTGACGTCTGCCCGGCCTCTGACTGTCCGCGCCTCCGGCCTCTTTCCGCGTTCGCTAATTGGTCGGCTGCACAGACAGCGCCCCCCCTTGGCCACGCCCTCGGAGTGCTGGGGCTCTCAGTCCGGGGCGGGGCCTGGGGCGGAGGGGCGGGGTGACGAGGCTCGGCGCGGGTAAAGGGGCTGCCTCCGCGCGCTCCGAGCCTTCAGCCCAGCGCGCCCGCCCGTCCTCAGCTCCCGCCGGCCGCCCCTCTTCAGCTCGCCGCGGTCACCCCGGAGACAGACCGCGAGAACTCGCCGACCTGAAGTCGATTTCATGGCAGCCGCGAAGAAAGCAGTTTTAGGACCATTGGTGGGCGCAGTGGACCAGGGTACCAGCTCGACACGTTTCTTGGTGAGCCCCCCGGTGACATCTCTTGAGCTACTGAACCGGGGCGGGAGCCCCCCCCCCCGGGAGGCGGAAAACAGGAGGATTGCCTCCACGATCCCGCGCCACTGCAGTCGTGGGCCCTGGCCGCTGTGCAACGAAGGGAGGCCGAAGAGGGACCTAGCACCCCGAGGCTGCCCTGCCCCGGCCTGGGGATCTCGGCCTCCCAAGACCCCTGCGGCAGAGTTGAACGGTCGCAGCCTTGGTGGAGGAAGCTAGGTCACTTAATAACCGGGGGAGGGGAGGGATCTCCTCCCCCTAAGGGAGTGGGTACCCTCGTCTGAGCATCCGCACCGAAGCCCGCGTGCAGCAGGGGACAGGTGGTCACATTGACCGCTGCAGCCGTCTTCCCCAGCAGCATTTGGCCTGCTGGGCGTAGGACGTCCTTGGATGGAGGGAAAGCTGTGTCACGGCTGTGGTAGCGTCCTTTGGAGCGGTAGAAGGAATAAAGTATCAGCGTGATGATGCATTGTCATCGTCTCCCCCAGAAATTGCACAGGGTGGAATACTGAGGGGGTGGTAGAGCAAATTAGGAAATGCACTACATTGCTTTGCCGAAATCGATTTAATTTCAGAGGCTTGAAAATTGCAATTCTGATACTTTGCCCATTACAAACATTGTCCACTGTACTTGGCAGTGTAATGTGATAGGGTAGTTCTGTTTCTCTTTTTACCTTGCATGAGTAGAATTTTTAACCATTAAGAGGCGCTATATAAGTAGTTCTGCTGACTAGTTTTGTACAGTTAGAAAACTTGCTGTATTTGTTGTTTTGAAACAAGATCTCTGTAGTCCAAGGTAGACTAGAACTCCTGATCCTCCTGCCTAAACTTGGCAGTGCACAGGGTGGAATACTGAGGGGGTGGTAGAGCAAATTAGGAAATGCACTACATTGCTTTGCCGAAATCGATTTAATTTCAGAGGCTTGAAAATTGCAATTCTGATACTTTGCCCATTACAAACATTGTCCACTGTACTTGGCAGTGTAATGTGATAGGGTAGTTCTGTTTCTCTTTTTACCTTGCATGAGTAGAATTTTTAACCATTAAGAGGCGCTATATAAGTAGTTCTGCTGACTAGTTTTGTACAGTTAGAAAACTTGCTGTATTTGTTGTTTTGAAACAAGATCTCTGTAGTCCAAGGTAGACTAGAACTCCTGATCCTCCTGCCTATAAATAAATAAATAAATAAATAAATAAATAAATAAATAAATAAATAAATAAATAAATAAATAAATAAATAAATAAATAAATAAATAAATAAATAAATAAATAAATAAATAAATAAATAAATAAGTTAAATATCGACGTTGATAAATCCTTTTGCTCTTTGATAAACAGCTATTAAAAATGTTTCAAAGGCAAATAACACACTGTGGGAAGTAAGAAAAACATGGGAATATTATGATATGGTGTTTCCCCTGGTTGTAAACTACTCCTTGCGAAATGCAGATAATGGATTTGCTGCAATAAGGGTTTCAATAGTAAACTTCTGGTCTCATGCACCATGTAATGAGGACTTGAAAATAATTACTTATGCTTACCTTCTCAGAAAGGACACAGTGTATAGGAACTTCCATAAGAAAGAGTATAGCGTTAAAGATATTCTTATAATCTAACCATTATTCAGACAATTTACATATTTAAATTAGGGAAGATCATTAACCTCTCCCCAAGCTTTTCTTTCTCTACTAAGATTGATTTTCTTTCATAATCAGAGTTTATTTGTGCTCTATCCGAGGGTGAATGCTTCCTCTCCATATCACACTTGATTCTTTCTATTAGACTTGTAAGTAAAGTTCAACTGCCATTTCTTAAGAGTTAGTCAGAACTTCTCCCTCTTCCTGTAGGAGTTGTTTACTTGCTTTTATTTATTTCTTTGTAGTGCTGAATATTTAATGCAGGGCCATACATATGCTATACAAGAACTTTACCATTGAGGCCACCCCAACTCCCTATAGCTCTTTTTTATACCACTATTAATAGCGTTATCTACTTCCTTTGCCTTCTTGTATTTGTGTGTTTGTGTGTGTGTGTGTACGGTTTAGCTGGTACTTGACTAAAACTGCATTTGTGTTTTGATCCTGACAGCTCTCTACTAAACTGAGAAATTTTCAGTTCTTTGTTTTTGTTTTTTTGATTTTTTTGAGGTAGGGTCTCACTCTGATCCAGGTTGGCCTGGAATTCACTATGGAGTCTCAGGGTGGCCTCAAACTCATGACAATTCCCTAGTGCTGGGATTAAAAGCCTGTGCTACCAAGCCCAGCTTTTTTTTTTTTTTTTTTTGTGACAGGGTCTCACTCTAGTCCAGGCTGACCTGGAACTTACTCTGTAGTCTCAGGCTGTCCTCAGACTTACAGGGATCCTGCTACCTCTGCCTCTCAAGTGCTAGGACTAAAGGTGTGCGCCACCATGCCCAGCTTAAGTGAATCAATGCATTTTTTAAAATAAATAAATACCGGAGCCGGGCGTGGTGGCACACACCTTTAATCCTAGCACTCGAGGCAGAGGTAGGAGGATTGCCGTGAGTTTGAGACCACCCTGAGACTCCATAGTGAATACCAAGTCAGCCTGGGCTAGAGTGAGACCCTACCTCGAAAAATCAAAATAAATAAATAAATAAATAAGTAAATATCGACGTTGATAAATCCTTTTGCTCTTTGATAAACAGCTATTAAATAATGTTTCAAAGGCAAATAACAACACTGTGGGAAGTAAAGAAAAACATGGGAATATTATGATATGGTGTTTCCCCTGGTTGTAAACTACTCCTTGCGAAATGCAGATAATGGATTTGCTGAATAAGGGTTTCAATCGTAAACTTCTGGTCTCATGCCACCATGTAATGAGGACTTGAAAATAATTACTTATGCTTACCTTCTCAGAAAGGACACAGTGTATAGGAACTTCCATAAGAAAGAGTATAGCGTTAAAGATATTCATATAATCTAACCATTATTCAGACAATTTACATATTTAAATTAGGGAAGATCATTAACCTCTCCAAGCTTTTCTTTCTCTACTAAGATTGATTTTCTCTCATAATCAGAGTTTATTTGTGCTCTATCCGAGGTGAATGCTTCCTCTCCATATCCCACCTTGATTCTTTCTATTAGACTTGTAAGTAGAAGTTCAACTGCCATTTCTTAAGAGTTTAGTCAGAACTTCTCCCTCTTCCTGTAGGAGTTGTTTACTTGCTTTTATTTATTTCTTTGTAGTGCTGAAGATTAAATGCAGGGCCATACATATGCTATACAAGAACTTTACCATTGAGGCCCACCCCAACTCCCTATAGCTCTTTTTTTATACCACTATTAATAGCTGTTATCTACTTTCCTTGTATTATAATTGTATACCTGCTATGATTGTGTGAAGGGGCCTCCTTTCAACACTGGTTTATTTTTGCATTACTTAAAAAATCTCTACATACCAAATGAACATGTTTTGTTTCCAAAGAACAATCAATTTATTGAGCCTTTTTTTTAAAACGAGGTCTCATGTAATCCAGGTTGGCTATGTGTCTGGGGATGACCTTGAACTCCTAATCCTCCTGCTTTCACCTTCCTAATGCTATGATCACAGTTATGCACCACTAGCCCCAGCTAATGGATAGATTTTATTTTATTTTTCTAGCATAGGGTCTTACTCTAGATTAGGCTGACCTGGGATTCACTCTGTAGCTCCAGGCTGGTCAGGAACTCACTCCAACCTCAGCCTCCCAAGTATTGGAATAAAAGGCATACACCACCATGCATGTATTTGCATGTATGTGTGCGTGCATGCATGTGTATATGGGCACACAGAGCCTGTTCCCCTGCAAAGGAATGCTAGACACATGTACCACTTTTTGCATCTGGCTTTACCTGGGTGGGAAATTAAACTCAGGTGGGCAGGCTTTACCTGCAAGTGCCTTTAACTGTTTAGCCATCCCCCCAGCCTCTAGATTTTAATTTCTCTTTAATAGATCAACTGAATTTTATTTTGTTTATTTAATTAATTATTATTATTATTATTATTTTGGTTTTACGAGGTAAGGTCTCACTCTGGCCCAGGCTGACCTGGAATTAACTATGTAGTCTCAGGGTGGCCTTGAACTAATGGTGATCCTCCTACCCTTGCCTCCTAAGTACTGGGATTAAAGGTGTGCGCCACCATGCCTGGCTCAACTGAATTTTAATTCTGGTTTCCTTTCTTAATTTGCCAAAACAAATATATAAGTTATTTTTCTCCCCTCTGCCTCCCCTCTTCTCTCCTTTTTCTCCTATTTGTTTAAAACTTTTTTTTTGTTTTCAATATTGTATTTATTTGAGAGACAGAGAGAGAATGGGTGCACCAGGGCCTCTAGCCACTGCAAACGAATTCCAGATGTTTACCCTACCTTGTGCACCTGGCTTTACATGAATACTGGGGAGTTGAACTCAGGTCTTTAGATATCCAGGCAAGCACCTTAACTGCTGAGCCATCTCGCCAGAGCATTTTTTTATTTTCTTGAGATCTAGACTCACTGTCATTTTATAGCCCAGATTAGCCTCTGCCTGCTGAGTACTAGGATTATAGATGTGATCCCCTACACCCAGTGGGGGTTTTTCTGACATAGGTATGATTGATGATTCATTAGTTTCTGACATTTGGAGAGTAGACCAGCCATTTTAAAGTTTCTTAATATTTTTGAAGTTTATTTATTTGCAAGGAGAGAGAGAGAGAGAGAAAGAAAGAAAGAGGCATATATAGGGAGAATGAGCACATTAGGGCCTCCAGCCACTGCAAATGAACTGCAGACACAGTGTGCCACCTTGTTTTTCTGGCTTTACGTGGATACTGGGGAATCTAACCTTGGTTCTTAGGCTTTGCAGGCAAGCCATCTCGACAGTCCTTTTAAAAAAATTTTGTATTTTTTATGTGAGAGAGAGCAAGAGAGAGAGAAAGAGAGACAATTGGCCCATCAAGGCCTCCAGCCACTGCAATTGAACTCCAGGCATGTGCTCCACCTTGTGCACATATGGGACCTTGTGTGCTTGTGTCACCTTGTGTGTCTGGCTTACATGGGATCTAGAGAGTAGAACTTGGGTCCTTAGGCTTTGCAGGAAAGTGCCTTAACCACCAAGCCATCTCTCCAGCCCCCCTTTTCCATTTTTAATTTATTTTGTTTTCAAGGTGGGGTTGTATTATAGCCCAGACTAACCTGGAACTCACTCTGTAGCCTAGGCTGGTCTCAAATTCTCAGCGATCTTTCTACCTCAGCCTCTCTAGTGCTAGGAAAAAAATGCATGTACCACCATGCCCAGCTTTTTAATATTTTAGCTGATAGATTTCATACTTGTAGTAATTTGGTCATACTCCCCTTCCATATACCTTTTGTCTCCTGTTTCTGCCATCCTTCCACTGAACTCCTATTTTTTGAACTCCTTTCTAACTTGCCCCTCCTGTATATTGATGACTTTAAAATAAGTTATTTGGAAGCATAGACAGACAGACAGAGTGAGCCTGCCAAGGCCTCTAGCCCCTGCAAACAAACTCCAGATGCATCAACACTTTGTGCAGCTGACTTTATGTGGGTACTGAGGAATCAAACCTGGGTTGTTAAGATTTGCAGGCAAGTGCCTTAACAGCTGAACCACTTCTCCAGCCCTGATGAATTTTTGGAGGGATTTTTCGAGGCACATTCTCACTGTTGTCTAGGCTGACCTAGAACTCACTCTGTAGTCCCAGACTGGCCTTAAACTCACAGTGATCCTCGTATCTCTGCTTCCCGAGTGCTGGGATCTAAGGCGTACTCCACCACACCTACCATGCCTGGCTTATTGATGACTTTTTAATTGTTTTGTCCACCTCCATTTTAAAATGAGATCAGTATTATAGAGACCTACAGGAGGTAATTACAGTCACTGTGAGGTCATGAAGTAACAACTACTAAGCTGGAAGAATTTTTTGGTATTTTTGAGCCACACTGACTGAAACTCACTATGTAGTCCAGGCTGGCCTTGAATTTTTACCAATCCTCCTACCTCACCTCAGCCTCCTGAGCGCCGGGATTATTGGCATAAGCCACCATTCTATCATTTATAACATGTACATTTCTTTTTCTGGTTGTCAGAACATTATTTATGTCTTGGGACCCTGTGCATATGTTTTGTATTAGAAGAAAATTTCCAGCTTGCCTGATAGGAAAGTGAGCCGAGGTTGGCATATGGCTGTTCAGATTGCAGAGTAGGAACTTCTTGGAAAGAGAATCAGTGTAACAGGTTTTAAGGAGCGGCTGTTTTGTTTATGAGACAAAAGTTTCTACTTAAACAGTTAACTTCCTTAATTTGGTAACCTCATTTTTTTCCATTAAGTTAAATTTCTACAGAAGGCAGAAAAATTTTCTAAAATTATCTCATTTACTGTGATGTAGATGATAATAGACAAGAAAGCTCATTTCCACAGGTTATACCTGAGGATTATGCCCAAGGTCACCAAGTAACTGGTGGAACTAGGATTCTAGTCCAAGTCTGTTACATTCTGTGTGTGTGTGTTACATTCTTTTAAAAAATATTTTTATTTGTTTGAGAGAGACTGGGCACATCAGAGCCTCTAGCTGCTGCAAACAAACTCCAGACACATGTGCCACCTATGCATCTGGCTTACATAGGTCCTGGGGAATTGAACTAGGGTCCTTTGGCCTTACAGGCAAGGGTTTCAACCGCTAAGCCATCTCTCCAGCCCCAGGTCTGTTACATTCTGAAGCAGGTCCTGCTGACTCCAGCTTGTCCAGCTGCCAAGAGGGCGTCGAGACTAGAAATGGAGGAAGGCTATCTTCTCACCTGTCCATTGTGTGTCAGCTCTGATTATGGGGTTAGGGCCACAACTGAATGACTCTTCACCAAGGAAAACATACTTACAAATTGGTTTCACAAGATCTGAATAAATGCTGCTTTGAATAAGAACTGCAGGTTGTGATCACCTTGTGAGTCAGATTCAGTGGGTCCTGGGCAGGGCTCAGGTGTGTCACCCTGGCTAATATGGTTGCATAATCATTTTGTTCCAACAGCCAAAGTAGATGAAGAATGACTAGAATTGTAGTTCTGTGCTTGTTTTGGCAAGAAACATTGCCTTGGCCCAGCTGTCCCATCATACTTAGAGATCTCATAATGTTTATGGATAAATTTCCTCTTTTCTTTTTTCCTCTTCTTTCCTCTTTTTCTCTGTCTCTTTCTTTTTTCTTATTTTGGTTTTTCAAGGTAGAGTCTTGCTTTAGCTCAGGCTGACCTGGAATTCACTATATAGTCTCAGGCTGGCCTCAAACTCACAGCAATTCCTTCTACCTCTGCCTCCTGAGTGCTAGGTTGGGGGGGTGCAACACCATGCCTGTTTCTTTGTGCCAGGGCCTCTAGCCACTGCAAATAAACTCACATGCCACATTGTGTGTCTGGATTTACGTGGTTACTGAGGAATTGAACCCAGGTGGTTAGGCCTTGTGGGCAAGTACCTTAACTACTGAGTCATCTCTCCAGCTATATGTACTTTTTTAAATTTATTTTTCTTATTTGACATAGATACAGAAACAGGGTGAGAGAGAGAAAGAGAGAATGAGTGTGCCAGGGCCTTCAGCCACTGTAAATGAACTCCAGATGCATGCGCAACCTTGTGCATCTGGCTTATGTGGGTCCTGGGGAATCAAACCTGGGTCCCTTGCTTCACCAGCAAGCACCTTGACCGCTAAGCCGTCTATCCAGCCCCAAAATATATTTTTAAAAATATTGTATTTATTTATTTGCAAGCAAAGAGAGATAGGAGAGACAGAGAGAATGGATGTGCTAGGGCCTCCAGAGCTGCAAGTGAACTGGATGTATGTACTACTTTGTGCATCTGCCTTTAGTGGGTACTGAGAAATTGAACCTGGATGTTTAGGCTTTGTAGGCACATGCCTTAACTGCTGGGCCATCTCCAGCCCTTAATCCCAGCACTTGGGAGGCAGAGGTAGGAGGATCTCCATGAGTTCGAGGCCACCCTGAGACTACATAGTGAATTCCAGGTCAGCCTGGGCCAGAGTGAAATTCTATCTCAAAAAAATAAAAACAAAAACAAAGAGACAGAGAATATTGGTGTGCTTGGTCCTTAACCACTGCAAATGAACTCCAGATGTGTGCACTTCTTTGTGCATATGTGCCACCTGTGCACATGTGTCACCTTGTGCATCCAGCTTAGTTTTCGTGGGTTCTGGGGAGTCAAACCTGGGTCCTTAGGCTTTGTGGGCAAGCGCTTTAACTGCTAAGCCATCTCTCAAGCCCGAAAATAATAATAATTATTATTATTAATTATTAATTATACTATTATTATTATTACTATTTTCTTTTTTCCAAAGGGTATTGCTCTAGCCCACACTGACTTGGAATTCACTACATATTCTCAGGGTGGCCTCAAACTCAGGGTGATCCTCTTACCTCTGCCTCCCAAGTGCTGGGATCAAAGGCGTGTGCCACAATGCCCAGCCTAAAAAAATATTTTAAAAAATATTCATTTATTTATGAGTGAGAGAGTGAGTACAGACCCACCAGAGCCTCTTGTCATTGCAGAAGATCTCCAGACATATGTACCACTTTGTGCATCTGGCTTTATGTGCATATGGATAATCAGACCCAGGCTGGCTGACTTTGCAAGTGTCTTCAACCGCTGAGCCATCTCCCCAGCCTATTTTTCTTGAATACATTTTTTTTTCTTTTCAGATAGTCTGAATACTGTAGCCCAGTCTTGCCTGAAGCTAACTATGTAGCCTCAGGTGCCCTCCAACTCATGGTTAATTCCTACCTCAACTTCCTGAGTACTGAGATTATAGGCATTGAAACACTACTCCTGGCATTCAGAAGCTTTCGGTTTTGACTTTGAAGGGCAGAGCCAGATCTTCTTTTCTTCTAGAACAGTTACTTATTGCATGAATCATTGTGAACATTGGTAGGGGCCTCAGGGTTCAGATGTGTTGGCTGGGATTCTTGGATTGGGAGGACAGAGGAACTTGGAGGGTCTTGGTAATTTCACATTTTTTAATTTAATATATTTTATTTATTTACGAGAGAGAGAGAGAGAGAGAGAGAGGGAGGGAGAATATGGACACACCAGGCCTCCAGCCACTGCTAATGAACTCCAGATACAAGTGCATCTGGCTAACATGGTCCTGGAGAATCGAACCCGGGGTCCTTTGGCTTTGCAGGCAAGCGCTTTAACCACTAAGCCATCTCTCCATCCCAATTTCACATTTTTAAGGCAGGACCTCAGATTCTGAGGCTGGCCTTGACCTTGCTATGTAGCCAAGTGTAACTGAATTTTGATCCTCTTGTGTCCACCTCCCAAGTGCTGGGATTGCAGCTGTGACCCCAATCCATTCTTGGTTTATGTGGTACTAGGGATTAAACCGACAAAATAAGCTATATTTCCAGAAACATGTATTAATTTTCTTCATTTCTGTTTTATTTGTTTATTTCCCTCTGTAGTCCTAGGCCTGGCTCAAACTCACAGTGATCTGCCTAACTGCTACCTGAGTGCTGGGATTAAAAGCATTTGCCAACATGCCTGGCCATATTTTTTTCTTTTCCTTTGTTTTTTTTTTCTGGAAACTAGAATCCCACTTTCTTCATTTCTTTTTCTCCTTTTTCAATCCTAGGGATCTAACCTAGGCCTTTGAGCATACTAGGCAAATATTTTAATAATGGGGTGCACCCAGAGCCCTGCTTTCAGTTTTTTTTTCTTTTTTTTTTCCAAGGCAGGGTTATTACTCTAGTCCAAGATGACCTGCAACTTGCTCTGTAGCTCCAGAATGTTCTCAAACTCATGGTGACCCTCCTACCTCAGTCTCAGTGCTGGGATTTAAGGTGTGCATCATATCAAGCCTGGCTTTTACTTATTTTATTTTTGGTGGCCTCTTTCATTTTTTTTTTTTTTTAGAGTGAGAGAGAGACAGAGAAGCCAGGGCCTCAGCCACTGCAATCAGACTCCAGACACTTGAGCCACCTGGTGGGCATGTGTGACCTTGCACTTGGCCCACCTTTGTGCATCTGGTGGGATCTTGAGTGTAGAACATGGGTATTTAGGCTTTGCAGGCAAGCGCCTTAACCGCTAAGCCATCTTCGCAGCCCACTACTTTCTTTTTTTGTTGTTGTTTTGAGGTAGGGTCTCACTCTGGCCCAGGCTGACCTGGAATTCACTATGTAGTCTCAGGGTAGCCTCGAACTCATGGCGATCCTTCTACCTCTCCCTCCTGAGTGCTGGGATTAAAGGCATGCGCCACCATGCCCAGCCCCAATACTTTCATTTTTAACTGCCCTTCCTCAAAGCAAAATCTAGAGTTTGTATGTGATTAGGTTTAAAGACACATCTAGAATATGTGAATATTGTTGTTTTTCTGAGACATGGTCTCATGTATCCCAACCTGGCATCAAATTCAATGTATACCTTAGGATGACCTTAACTCCTGATTTTCCTGGTTCTACCTTACACATGCTGGGACTATAAGTATTTGCCAACATGTCTGGCTTTTGTCTTCTTCTTTTTGTGTGTTGATATTTTTATTATTGATCTACCTATCATCTATATCATCTGTCTATCAATCAGTCTGTCTATCTTTCTGTCCTGGCCCTCAGTATGTAACTCAACCTGGCCTTAATCTCCCAGCAGTACTGCCTCAGCCTCCCAAGTGCTGGGATTATAGGTGTGAGTCACCATGCCCAACGTAGTTATTTTAAAATAATTTATTTTTATTTTTTTATTAGAGAGAGGCAGATAGAATGGGTGGCCCAGTGCTAACAACCACAGCAAATGAACTCCAGATGCACGCACCACCTTGTACGTCTGGTTTATGTAGGTATTGGGGAATTGAACCTGGCTCATTAGGCATTGCAGGAAAGTGCCTTAACCACAAAGCCTTCTCTCAAATCCTTGAAGTTATTTTATTCAAACTTTCTATATGAGACAGGATCTCACTATATAGCCTCAAATTGGTCAGAAACTCTTATGCTAAACCTCATAGGTGCTGAGATTATAAGCATGCACCAACACTACCAGCTATTCATTCCTTCCACAGATGGAAAAACTAAAGCTGAGAAAAATTAAAACTTTAAGTCAAAGGGCTGATGTGAGCAGGCTTGGGACTTAACGTTCCTGGCTCAGTGTGCCTCTGGGGCCTGTGCCTTTGCACCACTAAATTGTGCCAAACATGAAGTTGTCGTCTTCCTGTCTGGACTGGATGCAATTCTGAGAATAGATCTTTCTTTAAACATATGACCTGAAGTAGGCACTGCTGAGTGTGGGCATCCTCAGCCAGTATAACAGCAACACCTCAAACACATGGTTTAAAAATGAAATTTTTGCCAGGCATGGTGGCGCACGTCTTTAATCCAGCACTCGGGAGGGAGGCAGAGGTAGGAGGATCACCATGAGTTTGAGGCCACCCTGAGACTACATATAGTGAATTCGAGGTCAGCTGGGACTAGAGTGAAACCCTACCTCAAAAAACCAAAGGTAAACATAAAATAAAAACATGAAATTTGAAATCTGGTCATCTTTTCTTAGCCTGCAGCTCTGCTTCTTTCCTGTCTTGGCTTGTCAGCACTGCCCAGGCATGCTAGCCTGTAAATCCCCCCTGAATACCCTTCCTCTTCCTGTGTGGCCCTGTGCTGCTTCCATGGGGAGCCCTCCATGTGTCTTTCTTGCATCACTATAGACACATTACCATTGGCTCTCCTGGTCCTAGCCCTTCTTAGCAGTAGAGACCATGGGGTACCCTTGCCCACCTGTATGCCCTGCACACCTGCATCATGTGATTTCATTTATGTTCAATTAATTTAGAAGGTATGTCTTCCTCTGGCATCCCTTCTCTGACTCCCACAGGTCTGGGTTTGATGCGTCCTGTTATTCCTCGTCATAGGAATATGGGTATGAACATTAAGAGAAGTACTTACTGGGCAGTTTGATAAGCATAGTATATACATTTAGCCAGATACCAGCAGACATTACACCCCTAGGGCTCATGACTATCCCTGTTTTAAGTTTTCAGTATCAGCGATGTATTCCCTCCCATGGAGCAGGCCTCCAGTCCAATTAGAGGGCAGTTGGTTTCCACCATGACATATGTGCCACTATTGCACCCGTTGGCTCATTTGGCCTGGCTGGCCAAATATAAGGCTTACAGTGTCCACTGTTGAGTATCTTTACTGGTGATTTCTCTTTCTCCCATTGAACTGCATGCAGAATGTCTTCTTCCAGCTTTCTGTCAGCTGGTGTACATGGAGGAAGTTATCAGCTCAGGTCCAGCAGGATTTCTCAGTGGCCTTCCAGCGCAAGTATGTGGAGTCTTCAGCAATAGGGTCTTACCATCTATTCCTGGTGGGAAACCAAGGGCCTCGGCAATGGCCTATAATGTTTTGGGGGCATCAGGGACCTCCCTGGCCAACAGCTCACTGGAAGGTATCCCATCCCTGGCACTGAAAATTTTCTAGCAACAATCTATGGCTCCTGAGTGTTGCATTGTCCAAAAAACTAGGATTCCATATGATTTATTTATACCCTCTTAGATTTTGATTAGCCCTCCCTCCACCTTTCCTGTACTCAGTGTCTTCCCCTGACCTCACTTTGGGCCTTTTCACCCCTATTAATCTATCTTCTACTTACATATATACAATACCATCCTATAAATTACCCCCCTTCCTTCCTTTCTCTTCCCTTCATATTTCTTTTCTAATTTACTGGCCTTTGCTATTGAGTTTTCTTCCTACTTACACAGAAGTCCATTGTGAGTAGGAAGAAAACACTGTCTATATCTTTAAGAGGGCAAAGGAGAAAGAAATAAACCACTACTGATTTCACAATAGGGTCTTACCATCTATTCCTGGTGGGGAACCAAGGGCCTCAGCAATGGCCTATAATGTTTTGGGGGCATCAGGGACCTCCCTGGCCAACAGCTCACTGGAAGATATCCATCCCTCTGCCATTTCTTATTTGATTTTTTTTTCTCATAATACTTACTTGCATTAGACTATAGTTTTCAGAAATGTGCAAGGTACCGATCTAGATCCTTGGGATACTTAAGTGAATAAAACATGGCAAATTGAGCTGACATCCTTGGCACATAGTTTAATGCTAGGTTGTAAATCATAAGATTATGACAGAGGTTCTGCCACGTTCTCTTTATTTATGATGTCTTGAGTTAACTTTTAGCTTGTCAGACATTTTATCGCCTCAAAGAACTTCAGAATTTGCCCTGTCTCTTTGATCATGTTTATTACTTCCTTTAGGAAAAGCCATGTGCATCATGGGAAGAGAAGTAAGTTTTTTCTTTTTAGTTTCTCTTTTCTTAGTCTGCATTGAATAGGTAAGTTTCTCCCACAGGATATTGAGACAGAGGTATATTTAAGTTTAGGGTCAGCAGTGATGACAAAGATGTCCCAGAAAGTGCTGGAGAGGCCTCCAGAAACAACTTCTCTCTGTAGACACAGCTAGGTAAAGGCACCAGTGCATTTTCCTTCAAAGGAATTCACACACTAGGCATCTTTGCCTGAGCATCATATGACCTTTTCTGTATCTACATCTAAGGTGAATGAGGAGTGTAACCCACACTGTTACCATTATCATTGTATCATCTCTTTCCTATTGTTCTTGGCCTTTCTGCTATCTAAATGAAATCTGTATTATTAATTGTTGGATGTATTAATTGTCCTATAAGCAGAGCCATTTAGTTTATTTAGGAGTGAAGAATTTTCCCATCTTTAAAATATTTTTATTTATTTATATATTTACTTGAGACTGTGTGTGTGTGTGCGTGTGTGCGCGCGTGCATGTGCGTGTTGGGTGTGCCAGGGCCTCTTGCTATTGCAAACAAATTCCAGATGCATGTGCTGCAACACTTGGTGCATCAGACTTTACATGAGTATTGGGGAATTGTACCCAAGCCATCAGGCTTTGCAAGCTAGTGCCTTTAATCACCGAGCAATCTTTCCAGGCTGAATTTCCCCATTTTTGATATGGGGTTCTTGCTATGTAGCTCAGGGTGTTCTGGAACTCAATGAGCATCCCAGCCTGGCCTCACACTCATGGAAATCCTGCCTTAGCCTCAAAAGTGCCTGGATTATAGGTATGGGCTACCACGCCTGACAGGAATTTTCTCTTAATTTATTTAGGTTCTTTTTCATATGACAAGGATATTTAGTATTTGTTTCCTTTTTTCAGAAGAAATCCTTTTTTTATTTTGAGGTAGGGTCTCACTCTAGCTTAGGCTGATCTGGAATTCACTATGTAGTTTTAGGGTTTCCCTCGAACTCACAGCAATCCTCCTACCTCTGCTTCCCAAGTGCTGGGATTAAAGGCATGCATCAACATGCCTGGCTATAAATTCAGTTTTTTGTGTGCATATTTTGAGAAAGTGGTATTTTTTTCTCAATTTTTATTAATATTTTCCATTATTATAAAAAATATCCTATGGTAGTCCCCTCCCCCCCCTACTTTCCCCTTTGAAATTCCATTCTCCATCATATCCCCTCCCCATCTCAATCTTTCTACTTACATATATACAATACCAACCTAATAAATGCCCTCCTCCCTTTCTTTCTCTTCCCTTTCTATCTCCTTTTCAACTTACTGGCTTCTGCTACTGAGTTTTTTCCTTCTCTCACAGAAGCCCACTCATCTGTAGCTAAGGAAAGTGGTATTTTTTTTGAGGTAGGGTTTCACTCTATTCCAGGCTGATGTGGAACTCATTCTGCATCCCAGGTTGGCCTTGAACTCATGGAGTTCCATCTATCTCAGCCTTTTCCCAAGTGCTAGGATTATAGGTATGTACTAACAAACCCAGCTCGAAAGTTTCTTTCACCGTGATTTCGAGGCCACCCTGAGACTACATAGTGAATTCCAGGCTAGCCTGGGCTAGAGTGAAACCCTACCTCAAAAAAAAAAAAAAATTGTGCGCTACCATATGCATCTCTCTCCCTCCTCCTCCCTCCTTTCTCTCTAGAATCTCACACATAAGTTTAGTTCAGGCTGTTCTGGGACTTGTTGTAGCATAGGCTGTCCTAACACTCAGGATTGTTCTGCTTTAGCCTTCTAACTACTAGAATTACAGGTATGACTCACTACTCCTGGCTAGAAGCAGAATTTCATTTCTTCTTTAAAAATTATTTTTAGAAGTCAGGTGTGGTGGCGCACGCCTTTAATTCCAGCACTCAGGAGGCAGAGGTAGGAGGATCGCCGTGAGTTTGAGGCCACCCTGAGACTACATAGTGAATTCCAGGTCATCCTGGGCCAGAGGGAGACCCTACCTCAAAAAACCAAAAACAAAATATTTTTAGGCTGGAGAGATATCTCAGTGGTTAAGGTGCTTGCTTGTAAAGCCTAAGGACCTGGGTTCAAATCCCAAATACCCACATAACCCAGCTGCACAAGGTGGCACATGCATCTAGAGTTCATTTGCAGTGGCTGGAGACCCTAGTGCGCCCATTTTCCATTTCTATCTCTGTTTGCCTCTTTCCCTCTGTCAAATGAATTAATTTATTAAAATAAAACTTAAAATTTTTAAAAACTATTTTTATTTGCATGAGGAGAAAGGACAGACAGAACAGGCACTCCGGGCCTTTTGCCACTGCACATGAACTTCAGATAAAAGCATAACTTTGTGCTTCTGATTTTACATGGGTACTGGGGAATCAAACCTGGGCTGGCAGACTTTGCAAGCAAGAGCCTTTAACTACTGAGCCATATTCCTAGCCCGCCTGCCTTCCTTCCTTCCTTCCTTCCTTCCTTCCTTCCTTCCTTTCTTCTTTTTGTTAGGCAAAGTTTTATTGGGTGAAAAGCAAGAAAAAGAAGAACACTGGTGTACCAGGTCTTCATCCCAGAGGTCAGGATCTCAGAATGCAGCCCATCTTTTTTATTTTAAGTCTTTTAATTAAGTAATTAGTTTTAGAGAGAAAGGGAGAGAGAGAGAAAAAAATAGGTAAAGAGTGAGAAAGAGAATGGGCGCACCAGGGCCCTTAGCCACTGCAAATGCACTCCAGATGCATGCACCACCTTGTGCACCTGGCTTTATGTGGGTACTGGGGAATTGAACTCGGGTCCTTAGGCTTTGCAGGCAAGCATCTTAACTGCTGAGCCATCTCTCCAGTCCCATCTTTTTATTTATTTATTTATTTATTTAATTTTTTGGTTTTTCAAGGTAGGGTCTCACTATAGCTCAGAGTGACCTGGAATTCACTATGTAGTCTCACGGTGGCCTTGAACTCATAGTGATTCTCCTACCTCTGTCTCTCAAGTGCTAGGATTAAAGGCGTGTGCCACCACACCCTATTTTCCAGTCCCATCTTAAAAAAAAATACTTTATTTGAGAAAGAGGGAGAGAATGGACACTCCAGGGCCTCTAGCCACTACAAATGAACTCCAGACACACGTGTCTCCTAGTGCATCTGGATTACATGGGTACTGGGCAATCAAACCTGGGTCCTTAGGCTTTGCAGACAAGCGCCTTAACAGCTAAGCCATCTCTCCAGCCCCCCCACCATCTTTCTTTTTGAGATGGGATTTTACTCTAGTCAGTCCTGAGCTCACTATGTAGTCTGAACAACTCAGACATCTTCATTGGATTGAATTTTTCATTCTGTGGATAAGAAGTTAAGTTGTTGAGCATCTTTTTTTTTTTTTTTGGTTTTTCCAGGTAGGGTATCAGTCAAGCCCAGGCTGACCTGGAATTCACTATGTAGTCTCAGGGAGGCCTCGAACTCACAGTGATCCTCCTACCTCTGCCTCTCGAGTGCTGGGATTAAAGGCATGTGCAACCATGCCTGGATAAGTTGCTGATTATCTTTTAACCACTTTGACTGCTACCTGAATTTTCACACTGGATTCCAATGTGTTTTCCAGGTTTTCAATTCAAAAACAGCTGAACTACTTAGTCATCATCAAGTGGAAATAAAACAGGAATTCCCAAGAGAAGGGTATGTTTCCGATTTTAATATATAAAGGCTCTAATGGTGATAGATTCATCTCACTTTATGTGCCTATGGACTGGTACAGTAAATTTTGCAAAGAAGACTTGGATTGGAATTACTCAAGAAAAGAAGCTAAACTTACTAGTTTAGCACAGTCACGTGGGTAATGGGAAATTCAGGGGTTCAGTGACAGAAAAGAGTAAGTAATGAGAATGAAGTATCAGAAATTGTACATTAACACTGAAGTCATCCATTTCCGTGTTCCCACTGGTGCTTCACTAACTACTATTATTATTATTAATTATTTTGCTTGTGGAAACAGGGTCTCACTCTGTAGCACAGCCTGGCTTAGAACTTGAGGCAATCCTCCTTCCTCAGCCTCCCAAATTCTGGGATTATAGGAGTTTTTCAATGCATACAGCTAGTGACCTCGCTTCAAATGATTGATTACTTCTGTAAAGTACAGGGAAGTATAAAGGAAATGGACTTTTTGTTTCTTCAGCATGCAGGACATGGATATTATTGGATTCTAATTTTCTTTGTAAGGTTGCTTTTCTATAAAAATATCAGGTTTATATTGATTTCTTGTAGATTAAAAATATGTATTCTTTTTTGTTCCAAAGATGGGTCGAACAAGATCCGAAGGAAATTCTCCAGTCTGTCTATGAGTGCATAGAGAAAACATGTGAGAAGCTTGGGCAGCTCAATATTGATATTTCCAACATCAAAGGTATTTTACTTGAATATTTTACTCATGTGGTGTGGCCTTGTCAATCACATTCATTAATGTATTCTTTCAGCTCATAATTGAGTCTCATGCAATGCAAGCTACTTCTCTGAGAACTTGGGGACACAACAACAAACAGAATTGATCCAGTATCTGTTCATATTGTCCTTTTACTCTGGTGAACATGAGACAAACAACAAAAAAGGACAAATCAAGCTATTTAGATATTGAACATGCTCCATGATGAAAATAAAAATAAAAAAAAAATGGGTGATAGAAAGGGCTATGCCTAGAAAGTGGGGAGGCTTCTCTGAGGAGGTAACACTTTTGCTGAGATTTGAAAGTCTAAAAGCGCCTGGTCATGTGACTGTCTGGGGAAAGGATGTTTGAAGAAAAGTAAACGGTGCATGCCGTGACCCCGAGGTGAGGATAAATTGGTATATTCCATGGTCAGAAAGAAGACCAGCATGGCAACAAGTAAAAGCAGGTGCAAGAGTAGCTGAGTAAATAGACTGTGTGTGTGTGTGTGTGTGAATGCAAGTACACAGGCGAATGTATTACAGTGCATGCACTGAGGTCAAAGGACAGCTTTTGTATGTCAGTCCTTGACTTCTTTCTCATTTGATGTGCTGTCATTCTTTTGTATTTTTTTAAAATATTTTTTGTTCATTTTTACTTATTTTTTTGAGAGTGACAGACAGGGAGAAAAAGAGGCAGAGAGAGAGAGGGAGAGAGAATGGGCACACCAGGGCGTACCAGACGCGTGCGCCCCCTTGTGCCTCTGGCTAACGTGGGTCCTGGGGAATCGAGCCTTGAACCAGGGTCCTTCAGCTTCATAGGCAAGTGCTTAACCACTAAGCCATCTCTCCAGCCCTCTTGTATTTTTTTAAATTATTTATTTGCAAGGTGGTAGGGGGGGAAAGAACATGGGAGTACCAGGGTCTCCATCCACTGCAAATGAACTCCAGATGAATGTGTCACTTTGTGTATATGGCTTTACATGGGTACTGGGGAATTGAACTCAGGTTAACTTCTGACCTATCTCTCCAGCCCTCATTCTTTAAAAAAAAGAAAGAAAGAAAGAAAGAAGAAAGAAAGAAAGAAATTTAGCTCGGTGTGGTGGTGCATGCCTTTAATCCCTCCCCCTCTTGGGAGGCAGAGAGGTAGGAGGATCACTGTGAGTTTGAGGCCATCCTGAGACTACATATTGAATTCCAGGTCAGCCTGGGCTAGAGTGAGACCCTACCTCGGAAAACAACAAAAAATATTTATTTATTTTATAAGTGTGGGGGGGGGCAAGAGAGAGAATGAGAATGGGAAGACAAGGCCTCCAGCTGCTGCAAATGAAGTCCAGATGTATGCATCTCTTTGTTAGTTTTGGTTTTTCAAGCTAGGGTCTCACTCTAGCCCAGCCTGACCTGGAGTTCACTGTGTAGTCTCAGGGTAGCCTCGAACTCATGGAAATCTCCCTACCTCCTGAGTGCTGGAATTAATGGCATGCACCATCACGCCTTCCTGCATCACTTCATGAATCT
The DNA here is from genome assembly GCA_036346955.1 of Dipus sagitta. Lineage (NCBI taxonomy): Eukaryota > Metazoa > Chordata > Mammalia > Rodentia > Dipodidae > Dipus > Dipus sagitta. The sequence goes on along the minus strand of CM070776.1, from coordinate 18,760,645 downwards.
GGCTTTGCATGGGTACTGGGCAATTGAACCCAGGTCACTAGGCTTTGCAGGCAAGCACCTTAACCAGTGAGCCATCTCTCCAGCCCTTGATGCAGTCTCATTCTTGTTGCTCACCACTCTTCACAGCTGTGTTTGCTAGACTAGGTGGTTTTGAAACTTCTGGGAAATTTTCCTGTCTCTACCTCCTATCTCACTGTTAGGTATGATAGGATTACTGCAGCCCACCATTGAATTGGCATTGGAAGGAGCCAGCTTTGGTTTTCCTACATATATCTTGGTAAACAAACAAACAAACAAACTACAAAGACACATAAAGAATCTGACATCACCAAACCAACTTCACTTAGGTATGATGAGATTTAGTGCAGGTCATGTAGCTCTCTGGAGGGAGGTTGTATTTAAGTACAGCCCCTGTAACTCAGACCACTACTTTTATGCTTTTTCCTGAAAAGCACTGGTAATTTCTCAAGGCACATAGTTTCTATTTCCTATGTGCTAAGTAAATTTGCTCAGTCAACTGAGAGCAATATCACTTTTGGTTTCCTAATAACCATTAACAGATTTGATCCGATCTGATTGTATATCTTTCACAAATTCATGACTCATTGGTTTTGTTGCCATCATCAATCAAAAAGTTTATTATCTTCGAAACTGGGTGTGATGGTACACGGCGGAATTCCTAGCACTTGGGTAGCTGAAGCAGGAGGGTTGCTGTGAGTTTGAGGCCAACTTGTATTATGGAGTAACATGCAGTGTCAACACTTCTGCTCCATAAAAAGGTTCCAGATCACAAGACTTAAGGAATTACAAAAAGTAAAAAGAAATTGAAATCCTAGATACTATCATTCATTCTCTTTCAAGTGATAAGAACAAACATAAAACTGTTTCAAAGATGAAGAGATTCTCAAGAGTTAAATTCCCGCCCCCCTTCTCTCTCTTGGATGTAGGATCTCACTCTAGCCCAGGCTGACCTGGAATTCACTATGTAGTCCCAGGCTGGCCTTAAACCCACAGTGACCCTCCTACCTCTGCCTCCCAAGTGCTGGGATTAAAGGTGTGTGCCACCATGCCTGGCTTCAGACACATGCATCATTTTGTGCATCTGGCTATGTCCTGTTGAATGAAATCTGGACCAATAGCTTTGCAGGCAGGTTCCTTTATCTGCTTAGTCATCTCTCTATCCCAGAAGTTAAATTCTCTAAGACAGTTATTTCTTTTTTTTATTTTTTTTTTTATTTTTATTTATTCATTTGAGAGCAACAGACAGAGAGAGAAGGAGGCAGAGAGGCAGAGAGAGAATGGGTGCGCCAATGCCTTTTTCCTTTGTGTGGTTTTAGTTTTGTTTTGGGGAGGGGTGTTCCTGAAGATGTTCTAGTTATAAATTAAACTTTATTTACTTATCGTGGTTCTGGGACTCCTTCTCAGGGTCTTACACGTGCTAGGCAAGCACTTTACCACTGAGCCAGATGCTCAGCTGGCATTTATTTTTAAAAGGATTCATCCACAACATAATTACCATGTCAACAATTGTTCATACTTTGGAGTATTTCTAAAGGCTTCTTTATTCCTTTGCAAGCAGAGACGGGGGGGAGGGGCAGCAGAGAGAGAGAATGGGCATGTCAGGTCCTCTAGCCCCTGCAAACAAACTCCAGAAGCATGTGCCCCTTTTGTGTATCTGGCTTTACATGGGTACTGGGAAATCAAACTCAGGTTGTTAGGTTTTACAAGCAAGGTCCTTAACAACTGAGCCATCTCTCTAGCCCCTCTAAAAGCTTTTTGTCGTGTGTGTGTGTGTGTGTGTGTGTATAATTTGTTTTATATCAGAATTTAGATTTATTATAATTTCAGAAACAATTAGACATAATTATCACCAGGTGTAGTTTGGCACATGACTTTATTTATTTATTAATTATTTTTGGACTCAGTGAATACAGTCAAGTTGGTACCATTGTTAGCCTCCTCCCTGACTGCCCCCTCTGCAGGGACCCTCTTTGTTGTAGAATATAGGTTGTGGCGTATGCCTTTAATCCCAGCACTTGGAAAGCTGAGGTAGGAGAATCGCTGTGAGTTCAAGGCCAGCCTGAGTCAGTGAATTCCAGGTCAGCCTAGGCTAGAGTGAGAGCCTACTTAAAAAAACCAAAAAAAGAAGAAAAATATCTTTAATATTTTTCCTTTTATTGATTGCTATATATTAATTGTACAAAATAACGAGTTTCTTTTTTTTTTTTTTTTTTTTTTTTTGGTTTTTCGAGGTAGGGTCTCACTCTAGCCCAGGCTGACCTGGAATTCACTAGGTAGTCTCAGGGTGGCCTCGAACTCACAGCGATCCTCCTACCTCTGCCTCCCAAGTGCTGGGATTAAAGGCGTGTGCCACCACGCCCAGCTACGGGTTTCTTCATGACATTTTTATTTAGATAATACTTTATTAGTTTCTCCAAGATCTTATATATTTAATAAAGCATGTTACCCATGTACAAATGGGGAAAAAATTGAATTTAACATTTCTAGGCCAATATGGCTATTAATTTCTGTGCAATGCCAACTCAAATTGATAAACAAGGATATTTTTTTCCAAAGTTGACAGCACAACTAAAGTTTCCAAAAATCAAATTATATATATATATACATACATACATACATATATATATACACACTTATTTTTTTTTCTTAATTTTTTTTTATTTTTATTTATTTGAGAGTAACAGACAGACAAAGAGTCAGATAGATAGAGAATGGGCGTGCCAGGGCCTCCAGCCACTGCAAACGAACTCCAGACTCCAGACGCCCCTTGTGCATCTGGCTAACGTGGGTCCTGGGGAATCGAGCCTTGAACCGGGGTCCTTAGGCTTCACAGGCAAGCGCTTAACCACTAAGCCATCTCTCCAGCCCTATTATGTTCTTCATGACTTTTTTGTGCATGCATAAGACAGGGATATAGAAAGAGATGAATATATTTTCTTTTTTTTAAAGCTTAAAGAGACTTAGATTAAGAGAAGGAAAAAGAAAAGGTTATGAATATCTCCTGCCTATGAAAAGGCAGGATGGGGTAAAACCCCTATTTTCTTTAAAAAATATGTTTGTGGGATCCAGGCATGATAGCACATCCCTTAATCCCAGCACTTGGGAGGCAGAGGTAAGAAGATCACCATGAGTTTGAGGTCAGTCTGGAGCTACAGAGTGAGTTCTAGGTAGGCCTGGGTTTGAATGAGACCCTGTCTCAAAAAAAACACACAAAAATTATTTTGTGGGAACAATGCCTCCATAATGTTATGTTCATATGTGTGATAATACATTTTCCTAGTTGTAATTAGAACTTTTGATTTTTTTGGGAGGGGGCCGATGTTTTGAGGTAGGGTTTCACTCTAGCCCAGGTAGTCTCTGGGTGGCCTCAAACTCACAGTGATCCTCCTGCCTCTGCCTCTCCTAAGTGCTGTAATTAATTACAGGCATGAGCCAGGCGTATGCATATTAGGTAGCTTTTAACTAGTTTAATTATGTTGCTGACATTCAATGAAGAGCAGATCACTTTCAAAAAATATTTGTGAGGAACGGCAGCAGCGGCTCTAGCACCACAGAATCTCCATGATTCTCCAGAGGCTCTTCCAGCTCTCCTCTGTCGTTCACTCAGCAGTCGCCATTCACTTGCGGAGGAACATTGATGTTACAGCAGTGGCATTTAATAAGGAACTTGATCCTGTACAGAAACTCTTCGGGGACAAGATTAGAGAGTACAAGTCAAAGCGACAGGCATCTGGAGGACCTGTTGATACTGGCCCAGAATATCAGCAAGAACTGGAGAGAGAGCTTTTTAAGCTTAAACAGATGTATGGTAAAGCAGACATGAATACGTTCCCTAACTTCAAATTTGAAGATCCCAAATTTGAGGTCGTCGATAAACCCCAGTCCTGAAGAAAGAATATAAAATCATTCCGGTATTATTAGTTGTATAACTAGTATAAAAATCTGAATAAACATAACATTTCAGAACTGTTAAATGTTGTATAAATCTGATGCCAAATAAGTTATTTAGTGATGTCAACTAAAAAAAAATATGAAAAGTATCAATTTGGCATAGTTAAGAGCAATACATTGGGCTGGAGAGATGGCTTAGTGGTTAAGCTCTTGCCTGTGAAGCCTAAGGACCCCAGTTCGAGGCTCAATTCCCCAGGACCCACGTTAGCCAGATGCACAAGGGGGTGCACGCATCTGGAGTTCGTTTACAGAGGCTGGAAGCTCTGGCTCACCCATTCTCTCTCTCTGCCTCCTCTCTGTCGCTCTCAAGTAAATAAATAAACAAAAAATATTTTAAAAAAGAGCAATACATTGGGGTTTATATATGCTAATAATTATGATAGCTCTAAGAATAAGACCATGAGGCCAAGAATTGTGCATTTTATGCATATAAATATGCTTCTAAATAGTGCAAATGAATTAGGGTGACATACTAAAAAACCTGAATGTTCTTTTCTGACTGAGAAAGAGGCAATTAAAATTAGTAGCCATCCGGGCTGGAGAGATGGCGTAGCAGTTAGGGTGCTTGGCCTGTGAAACCACAGGACCCAGGTTCGATTCTCCGGGATCCATATAAGTGGCTGAAGGCCCTGGTGTACCCATTCTCTCTCTCAAATAAATAAAATAATTAAACATTTGAGAAATATTTTAAAAAGTAGCCATTAGCAATGACACTTGTTGATGGGATTGACAACAAAAGCTGCTTTTTTTTGAGGCAGGGTCTCACTCTAGCCCAGGCTGACCTGGAACTCACTCTGTAGCCCAGGCTGGTCTTAAACTCACAGCGATTCTCCTACTTCAGCTTCCTAAATGCATGTATGCCACCATACCCAATGCAGGAAAGCTTCTTGAAAAGAACATAAAGCATAACTGGGGGCTAGAGAGATGGCTCAGTGATTAAGGCACTTGCTGGTAAAGCCTAGGGACCCAGGTTCGATTCCTCAGTACCCACATGAGCCAGAAGTACAAGGTGGCGCATGCATCTGGAGTTTGTTTGTAGTGGCTGGAGGCCCTGGTGTACCCACACACACACTCTATCGGCCTCTTTCTCTCTCTCTCAAATAAATGAATAATTTTTAAAAAAAGAACATAAAGGGGTAGGAGAGAAAGAAACTTGCTTGCAAAGCCTGACAGATCCTGTTCGATTCCACAGTACCTACGTAAGCCAGATGCACAGAGTGGTGCATGCATCTGGAGTTTGTTTGCAGTACCAAGAGGTCCTGGCACACCTATCCCCCCCCCAGCCCCCGGCATGCAAATAAATAAACAATACTTTAAAAAAGAACATATAGGTTAGAATATTGGAAGGGCTGAGCCTCTTTACAGAAGACCTGTTTGTACTAGGGAGGATCAGGTAATAGAGATATGTTCGTGGCTAGAGGAGAATCCTGAGAAGGTGTTTCACTGGACTTTGTCTGCAAGGAAAGAATTGTACTTGGCATGAAGGAATGAAATTAAGATAGAGGAGGAAAAAAAGGAGTGGTCAGGGAGGAACCTAGGAGCAAAGAATCAGCTGGAAATAGCTCTAGATTAGATTCTAAGTATGTGTCACAAGGAGACAGTAAGGAAGATTGTCAGACTGACATGTGACTCAAGGATTGTGGCTCAAAGAGTGGCCAGCTGATTTACAGGAAAATTGGCCAAGAGGAAACAGTCTAGTTAACTATGAATTCATAGTGGTTCAGCTTTGTGAAGATACTTTTTGAAGGATCACTTTCATAATAGCCCATAACCCATTTGCTGGGGCCCTGCTGTTGCTGCTACAAACTTTTTGTGTGTGGCTTTACATGGGTGCTGTCGAATTGAACATGAGTTGGAAGACACTGCAAACAAGCAAGAGCCTTTAACCACTGAGTCATCATTTTTAAGATTTTTTAAATTTTATTTTTATTTATTTACAAGCAGAGAAATAGGGATAAAAAAAGAGGCAGATAGAGAGAGAGTGGGCATACCAGGACCTGTAGCCACTGCAAACAAACTCCAGATGCATGTGCCCCCTTGTGCATCTGGTTTACGTGGGTCCTGGAGAATCGAACCTGGATCCTTTGGCTTCGCAGGCAAACACCTTAACCACTAAGCCATTTCTGCAGCCCCACTTGGTCATCTTACCTAGCTCCCCAAACAAAAATATTTTGGCCAGGGTTTGGGCATTGATTTTCTTTTTTTGAGGTAGGGTCTCACTCTAGTTTAGGCTGACCTGGAATTGAATATGTAGTCTCAGGTTGGCCTTGAACTCATAGCGATGCTCCTACCTCGGCCTCCCAAGTGCTGGGATTAAAGGCATGATCCACCACGCCTGGCAGCATTGATATATTTTATTTTATTTTTATTTTTATTTTTATTTTTTTAATTTTTTTGTTTATTTATTTATTTGAGAGCGACAGAGAGAAGGAGGCAGAGAGAGAGAGAGAGAGAGAGAGAGAGCGAGAGAGAGATAGAGAGAATGGGCGCGCCAGAGCTTCCAGCCTCTGTAAACGAACTCCAGATGCATGCGCCCCCTTGTGCATCTGGCTAACGTGGGTCCTGGGGAATTGAGCCTCGAACCGGGGTCCTTAGGCTTCACAGGCAAGCGCTTAACCGCTAAGCCATCTCTGCAGCCCAGCATTGATATATTTTAAAGGTTCTCTGGGTGATTCCAAAGACCTCTACATCTGAGAATCTTTAATTTCGCAAAATACAACATATGAAGAAGATGATATGGACTGATGTTTTATTTACAAATTATAAATATAGCACTTGAATTATATGTAGGTTAGTATAATATATATTCCATTATGATAGAGTTGATTTAAACTTTAATGCATTGTACCATATTAAAATTTAGGAATAAGCTGAGCATCGTGGCACATACCTTTAATCCCAACACTTGGGAGGCAGAGATAGAAGGATTTTCTTAAGTTCGAGGCTACCCTGAGACTACAGAGTGAATTCCAGGTCAGCATGAGCTAGAGTGAGACCCTACCTCAAAAATCGAAAAAAACAAAAAGAAATTTAGTGTTATTCCTAATTTTTGTTTTTCGAGATAGGGTCTCACTGTAGCCCAGGCTGACCTGGAATTCACTCTGTAGTCTGAGGGTGGCCTCAAACTCATGGTGATCCACCTACCTCTGCCTCCTGAGTGCTGGTATTAAAGGCGTGCCCCATGACACCTGGCTCAATAACACTAAATTTCTAATTACCATATCATAAATTCGGTCAGCATGAGATTTTCTCTGTGGCTCTGTTTTTAATCCCTTCGATTCTTTTTTGTTTGTTTGCTTTGTTTTGTTTTTTTTTTCTTTTGTTTTGTATTTTCGAGGCAGTATCTCATCTAGCCCAGGCTGACCTGTAATTCACTATGTAGTCTCAGGGTGGCCCCGAGCTCACAGCAATTGTCCTACCTCTGCCTCCCAAGTGCTGGGACTAAAGGCGTGTGCCACCATGCTTGGCTAATCCCTTCAATTCTTAAAAATCATTTTATTTTATTTTTTTATTGATTTACAAGCAGAGAGAGAGGGAATGAGAGAAAGAAGAGACGGAATGGAGAGGCCAGGGCCCCCTGCTACTGCTAATGAGCTCCAGACATATATAATCGCTTTGTGCATCTGGCTTTTATATGGGTATTGGGGACTTGAACTTGGGGCTGTTAGGCATTGCAAGCAAGCGCCTTTAACCTCTGAGCCATCTCTTCAGCCCCAGTCCCTTCAATGTTTTTTTTTTTTTTTTTTTTTGAGACAGTCTCATGTTATACAGGCTGGCCTCAAATTTTCTATGTAGCCAAGATTTGCCTTGTACTCCTAGTCCTTCTGCCTCATCCTCCCAAGTGCTTAGATTACAGGTGTGCACCATATACTCAGCCATATGTATATATTGTTTTTTACAATTCAGTGGTGTGCATTTGTACTTATGGGAAGGGAAATTTCTTACAGTAATTAGCTAACAAATGAATCAGCTGATTGTTGGTTTATACAGAATAATAAATTGGGCATTATCAACTTGTAAAGTTATTACATTTCTTAGGGCAACTGGGGAGCCTCAGATAGTGACCTGGGTCTTTGTCATTGTATGGCTGTCATACATTGGGAAGACTAGAAATAAAAACTTCATATTATGTGTTTACATCACCCATGGCCACTCAAGAAAAATCAATTAGCTACCACTGTAGAATATTCCAGGGCTGGAGAGAAGACCAATGGGCTGGAGAGATGGCTTAGTGGTTAAGGTACTTGCCTGAAAAGGTAAAGGACTGAGGTTCGATTCCCCAGGACCCACATTAGCTAGATGCACAAGGGGGGCGCACGCGTCTGGGGTTTGTTTGCAGCAGCTGGAGGCTGTGGCATACCATTTCTCTCTCTATCTCTGAAATAATAAAATAAATTAATTAAAAATTTAAAAAATCAAAAATATTCCAAATAGTTTTTGTTTAGTTGTGTCTATAAAAAAGACAAGAACTATTCTCTCTTGTTTAATTTTCTACTCTCTTCTGTTTGTCTTTCATGTTAAAGCCATTGGTGTCAGCAACCAAAGGGAAACCACCGTAGTGTGGGACAAGCTCACGGGAGAGCCTCTCTACAATGCACTGGGTAAGCCATGATGTATGGAGGGCCAGCACAGGGCCGCACTCTATTTGCAAATGTGGTCACACTAAAATAACTGAGGAAAAACTCTTCCTTCATGTTTCCTATGATCTGAGGGGATGGGCAGCAGATCGCTAGAGGAAATGAGCTGGTGTATATGTGCAGTCTTCAGATCACAGTTAACCCCATGTGGACTTGGTTCTTTCCCATGCGTTGTCCTTTTGCTGATGATTTGCATGATACAAATGGGGGTTTGTTGCTGGGACTATTTTTATAATCTGTTTCTGACATCCCTCTTACCCTCAAAAAATGAAAATTGCATAATTATTCTTCCTATCCAAGAATTTGAATTACTTTTCAGAGGTTATAGGATGCATTGTCTGAAATGTCGCTGCTCCTGCTGTATACTTAGCTGTATTCTTAGCAGAGGATGAAAACCTCAACAATCTCAATCGTACTCTCTTTAGGTGCCACATACTCAGTGTCCCCAGGTATTTGCCAGCATCATCCTTACACATGACCATTGTTGAGCACTAACTACTGCTGCTACTTTTAAGGGGGAAAGTGTGCTGTACATCATTCAAAGATTTCAGTCAGAAGTAGAAGTAGAAGTAGTCTTTAATCCCAGCACCAAGGCACGAAGATGATTTTAAGTGCAGGGCCATCCTGAGCTACATAGCAAGTTTCAGGTCACTCAGGGTTATATAGCAAGACCCTATCTCAGAAATCCAAACTAAGAAAAAAGGAAAGGGTGAAATAAAATATACTTGGCATGCTTATAAAGGGGGAAATGAAATGATTTTCAAAAAGAAAAGAAATAAACAGAAAAAGAATGAAGAAGTGAATATGAAACAGGAAGGAAGAACAAGGATAACATTTAAATTTCCACATGTATTTGAAGAACCAAGCCAGGTGTGGTAGTGCATGTCTTTAATCCAAGCACTTAGGAGGCCAAGGTAGGACAATTGCTATGAATTCGAGGCCACGCTGAGACTACACAGTGAATTCCAGGTCAGCCTAGACCTCAGCTAGAGCTAAATCTTACCTTGGGGAAAAAAAGAAAACAAAAACCAACAACAACAAACAAGCAAACAAAAACCAAAGGAATGGACTATTCTGTGAAGTGAATGGAGTTTACTGAAATGGCTAGTGAGTTTCTGAGATTAAAGCAATGAGAATGAAAAGAAGGAAAATTGACAAGACCTTTCAGAGGAACAATGCACCTATATGTTTTTACCCCGGACAGGTCATAAAGATGAAGAAAAAATAAATTCTGCTGAAGAGAACTTAAGGGAATTATATAATGTTAAGGGAAGAAAAATAAGCTTTCTGCATTAAATATTTTGTTTATCTTTTTTTGGTTGTTGTTGTTTTGTTTTTCGAGGTAGAGTCTCACTCTGGTCCAGGCTGACCTGCCTCCCGAGGGCTGGGATTAAAGGTGTAAGCCACCACGCCTGGCTTGTTTATCTATTTTATTTATTTATTTATTTATTTATTTATTTTTGTTTTTTTTTTGGGGGGGGTAGGGTCTCACTCTAGCCCAGGCTGACCTGGAATTCACTATGTAGTCTCAGGGTGGCCTCGAACTCACAGCGATCCTCCTACCTCTGCCTCCCGAGTGCTGGGATTAAAGGCGTGTGCCACCACACCCAGCTTATTTTATTTATTTATTTGAGACACACAGAGAGAGAATGGGCATGCCAGGACCTCCAGCCTCTGCAAATGAACTCCAGACACATGTGCCACCATGTGCATCTGGCTTACATAGGACCTGGAGAATCGAACCTGGGTCCTTAGGCTTTGCAGGCATATGTCTTACCCACTAAGCCATCTCTTCAGCCCAGCTTTCTGCTTTAGATGAGATATGATAATTGTACTTTTGACTAAAAGTAATTTCTAGGTAATTAAATATTAGATTGCTGAGTTGGAGAGATGGCTCAGAAGATGAAGGCACTTGCTTGCAAAGTCTGATGGCCTGGGTTAAATTCCCTAGTACCCACATAGAGCCAGATGCACCAAGTGGCACATGTGTCTGGAGTTCGTTTGTAGTGGCAGGAAGTCCTGGCATGCCCATAGTCACTAACTCTCTTTCTGTCTGCCTCTTCATGTCTATTTCTGTTTCAACTAAATAAATAAATATTACTTGTAAAAAATTAGATTGCTGTTTTAGTATTCTTATTGTCTTTGAGACAGTATCTCATGTAGACCAGGTTGGTGTTGAACTCTATATAGTATGACCTTGAACACTTGGTCTTTCTTCCTTCACCTCACAAGTGCTTGTTCAGTTTCAGATTTAAATGTACACTTGGAATTTGACAACACACCTACAGTCATCTCAATTTACTGTAGATAACTTTAGGAATGAATGTAAAATTAACTCAGTGAAAGATTAGGTGGTATGTTTTATGTTTTGTGGGGACCCCTAGGCATATGGTGACAAACCAAGCAGGCTTGGTTTTCTCTTTTGTGTCTCATAAACAAATGGTAGGGCTTGGGATCTAGAAGGAGAACTAGACATAGAATTACAGGAAAGAGCCTGGCGTGGTGGTGCACGCCTTTAGTCCCAGCACTTGGGAGGCTGGGAACTCAAAAGAGGATCCCTGTGAATTTGAGGCCTGCCTGAAACTACCTAGTGAATTCCAAGTCAGCCTGGGCTAGAGGGGGGACTCTACCTCAAAAAAATAAAAAAGGAAGCCGGGCGTGGTGGCGCACACCTTTAATCCCAGCACTCGGGAGGCAGAGGTAGGAGGATCGCCGTGAGTTTCTGGCCACCCTGAGACTCTGTAGTGAATTCCAGGCCAGCCTGGGCTAGAGTGAAACCCTACCTTGAAAAACAAAAAGAAATAAAAAAAATAAAAATAAAAAGGGGTATTAGATGATAGAAATTGGGGAATTAGGAAGAAAAACTACTAACAATAAGGATAAATTCTTCCTCAGACTTTATTTCATTCAGAAAAACTATAAAGTGTCATTTCCATTTAGGTCTTCAGTTAAATCTTCACCTTTATTCTAAAGCAACATCAGATGGGAATAGTGGGAACAGTAGCAAATTGTCCCTTGTCTTGATTTTTATTTTATTTATTTATTTGAGAGAGAGAGAGAGACACAGAGACATATAAAGGGCATGCCAGGGCCTTCAGGCACTGCAAATGAATTCCAGATCCATGCACTACCTTGTGCATCTGGCTTATGTGTGTTCTGGTGAATCTAATTTTGGGTCGTTGGGGCTTTGTAAATGCCTTAACCGCTAAGCCCCATTTTATTTATTTGCTTATTTATTTATTGTTTTTTCGAGGTAGGGTCTCCCTCTAGCCCAGGCTAACCTGGAATTCACCATGTGGTTTCAGGGTTTCCTTGGACTCAGTGATCCTCCTACCTCTATCTTCCAAGTGCTGTGATTAAAGGCACGTGCCACCACACCCGGACTCCAGCCCCATTTTTAAATTTTTCTTTTTCTTGTTTTCGAGGTAGGGTCTTACTCTAGCTCAGGCTAATATGGAATTCACTGTGTCAACTCATGGTGGCCTCGAACACATGGCGAACCTCCTACCTTTGCCTCCCAAATTCTGGGATTAAAGGCATGCACCACCATACGGGGCCAGTTTTAAATTTTTATTCTTTTCTTTTTTTTGAGGCAAAGAGGGAGGGAGGGAATGGATGCGCCAGGAACTCCCAGATGCATGCATGACCTTGTGTATCTGGCTTACATGGGTACTAGGGAATTGAACCTGGGCCCTTTGGCTTTGCAAGCAAGCACATTATCCACTAAGCCATCTCTCCAGCCCTTTTTTTTAAAAAAAAATTAATGGGGGGGGGAGGAGAAAGAGAGTTGATACTCCAGGGCCTCTAGCCACTGCAATCAAACTCCAGATGCCAGTGCCACCCTGTGTGCATGTGCGACCTTGGCTTGTGTCACCATGAGCCTCTGGCTTACGTGGTACCTGGGGATCCAAACATGGGTCCTTAGTCTTTGGAGGCAAGTGCTGTAACCACTAAGCCATCTCTCCAGCACACCCTTGTCTTCATTTTTGAGACTTTGTTTACATCATAGTTTGCTTTTTAAGAAATATTTATTTATTTGTGATGGGGTAGGGAGGACAGACCAGGACCTCTTGCCTCTGCAAATGAACTTCAGATGTATGCATCACTTTGTGCACCTGGATGTACGTGGGTACTGGGGAATCTAACCCAGGATGACAGGCATTACAAGCAAGTGCTTTTAACTACCTTAACACCTCCCACACTCTGCTTTTTTATACTTTTTAAAATATTTACTTATTTGAGAGAGAAAGAGGCAGATAGAGAGAATGGGCACGCCGGGGCTTCTAGCCACTGCAAACTACCTTGTGCATCTAGTTTTACGTGGGTACTGGAGAATTGAACCTGAGTCCTTTGGCTTCTCTGACAAGTGCCTTAAACACTGAGCTATCTCTCAGACCCTTTACTTTTTTCTTTCTTGTTGTTTTTTCAAGATAGAGTCTCACTCTAGGCTGGAATTCACTATGTTGCCTCAGGCTGGCCTGGAACTTACAGACATCCTCCTACCTTGCCTCCCAAGTGCTAGGATTAAAGGCATGTGCCACCATGCCTAGTTCTATACTTATAAAATTTTTTCTAAGTTCAGGCTGCTATAGAAAAATTGTCATAGACTAGGAAGCTTATACAACAATAGTTTATTTTTCACTGTTGAACAAGCTAGAAGTTTGAGGTTAGGGTGCCAGCAGAGCCAGTCTGGTGAAGACTCACTTCCTTGTTTATAGATGACTGTCTTCTTCTTATGGTAGAGAGCAGAACATGAGACAGCAAACTCTCTTGCATTCTCTCTTTTTTTTTTTTTTTTTTGGTTTTTCGAAGTAGGGTCTCACTCTGTTCCAGGCTGACCTGGAATTCACTCTGTAGTCTCAGGGTGGCCTCGAACTCACTGTGATCCTCCTACCTCTGCCTCTCAAGTGCTGGGATTAAAGGCGTGTGCCACCACAGCCGGCTCTGTTGTACTCACTCTGCTTATAAGGATTCTACTTTGATGATTTAATCATCTCCCATAGGGCTCCCCCCATCCTAATATCTTAAAATTTGAAATTAGGATTTCAGCAGGAATTTTTCAGTGATACCTTCAGTCCAAGCTGGGTGTGGTGGTGCATGCCTGTAATCCCAACACTTGGGAGGTGGAGGCAGAATGATCAGGTGATCAAGTTCATCCTCAGCTATATAGTGAGTTTGGGGCCAGACTAGGCTACTGAAAACAAAACTGGAAAAAAAAATCACTCCATAGCACTCTGTTTGAATGTTTTCATTTTCTTTTCTTGTAAATCTCTGTTATTGTACTCTTTTCATTTGACTGTCTTTACTTATTGAATTATGGTAATGATGAGAAGTGTTAATTACAAACAAACAAATGGGAAGGAAAATTTGTATTTGACATTAAAAAATCCCTTTTACGTAGCTTTGCTTTTTCTATATCATATTTGGTAAGGAAAGGAAGGAATCTATTCACCCTTAGTATCGTAACAAGGAACCCAAGACAGCAGAACTTTAGGATACCATTGGTGACAGGGGCATAGGTGTGTTTAACAAGTTGAATACCTGGTGTAGGCTATACTTATTTGTAATAAAACTGTGTTTGCTTATTGAGGTCTTTTTTTCTTGTTTTAATTTTTGTTTTATTTTTATTTATTTATTTGAGAGTAACAGAGAGAGAGAGAGAGAGAATGGGTGCACCAGGGCCTCCAGCCACTGCAAATGAACTCTAGATGTATGCGCCCCTTGTGCATCTGGCTAACGTGGGTCCTGAGGAATTGAGCCTCGAACCGGGGTCCTCAGGCTTTACAGGCAAGTGCTTAACCACTAAGCAATCAGTCCAGCCTTTTTTTTTTTTTTTTTGTGATGTAGCATTTCGCTCTAGCCAGGGTCACCTAGAACTTACTCTGTACCTCCAGGTTGGCCTCAAACTCATTAATTAAAAAAAAGATAGCTGGGCATAGTGGACATGCCTTTAATCCCAGCACTCAGGAGCCAGAAGGGATTAAAGGCATGTGCGACCATGCCCAGCTATCTTTTTTTTTTTAATTAATTTTTTTCAAGATAAGGTCTCACTCTATCCCAGCCTGACCTGGAATTCACTATGTAGTCTCAGGGTGGTTTTGAACTCACAGGATTCTCCTGCTTCTGCCTCCTGAGTACTGGGATTAAAGCTGGGAACCACTATGCCCAGCTTTGTTAATATTTTTATTTATGTTTTAATATTTTATTTAATAATATTAACAGTTGTGAAAGAGACAGAAAGTGAATGAGTATGGGTATGCCAGGACCTTCTGCCAATTGCAAACTTCTGACACGTGTGCTACTTTGCGCATCTGGCTTTAGGTGGGTACCAGGGAATTGAACTAGGGCTGTCAGGCTTTCTGACTTTGTAAGCAAGTTGCTTTGACCTTGAGCTTTCTCTCCAGTCTGGTCTTTTAAATTTTTTTACTGTATTTAAAGAATGTATTGACAACCTCTGTACAGATATATAGATAATATACCATGATCATAATGTCTTTTTCTCTTTCCAAACTCCACATCCACTGAATCCCTTATTTCCAACTAGTCTTCTTTTATTAATTAATTTATTTATCAGCGAAAGAGAGAGAAAGAGAGAGAAAATGGGTGGGCCAGGGCCTGTAGCCACTGCAAACAAACTCCAGATGCATGTGCCACCATGTGCATCTGGCTTCATGTGGGTACTAGGGAACAGAACTCTAGTTCTTAGGCTTTGAAGGCAAACACGTTAGCCTCCAAGCCATCTCTCCAGCCCTCTTTCTTCTATTTTGATGTCAATAATTTTTCTTCCCCTATCATGCAGGTCTTTTGTAGGTAGGGTCAAGCAACTATGAGGTCATGAATACCATGGTTACTTTGTGTCCGGAACACAGAATTATAAGCATTCCTCCCATTCCTTTGGCTCTTACATTCTTCCCACCCCCTCTTCCACAGTGGTCCCTGAGCATTGGAGGGTATGATAGAGATGTCTCACCTAGCACTGAGCACTGCACTGTCACCTTTCAGCATCTCGAGTCTCTCCCATGGTCACTATCATCTGAAGAGAAGCTTCTTTAACCAAAAGTGAGAGTAGCATTAATATATGGCCATAAACGTAAGTATTTAGAGGGCAGTTTGGTGGGCATAATATATCCATTTAGTCAGACAACAGTAATAGTTTTCCCCCTAGGGCATATGTCCTCCCCACCCATAGGCTTTTGATTAGGTTTTCAGTACCAGCCAGGTACTTCCTTCCATGGAGTGGGCCTCAAATCTAATCAGAGAGCAGTTGGTTTCCCCTATAACAGATAGGCCACCATTGTACCAATTGGTACATTTGTCCTGTCTGACCAGGCGTGAAACTTACAGAGTTAACTGAGAGTTAAGACTGTTGAGGACTTTTCTTTTCTCCCCCAACAGGCTGCATAGCAATTTCCAGTAATCTGACAGCTAGTCAACAGGGATGGGCCTTCTACCCCAGCTCCACCTTGATTTCTCAGTGACCTGCAGCCCTAGCATGTGGACTCTTCAGCAGTAGGGACTTACCATCTAGTTCTGGTAGGCAGCCAAAGTCCTTGGCAATAGCCTGCAATGTTTTGAGGGCATCAGAAGCTTCCCTGGCCAACAATTCACTGGAAGGTATCCCACTCCTGGCACTGAAAGTTTTCTATTAATAATCTATGGCACATTATCTGCCCCCACAGGTTACTTCTGCCCAAACTCTCTCTCTTTTAACACATATAATCTTTAGCTAGCAAAAAAGTAGGCTTCTTTAGAGGCAGGCATAGGAGAATCACTTTGGGTTCGAGACGAGCCTGGGAATACAGAGTGAGTTCCAGGTCAGCCTGTGATAGAGTGAGATCATTCCTCAAAAAAAAAAAAAAAAGTTTCCATATTGTTTATTCATAATATCTTGAATTTTGATTAACCCTTCTTGCAGTCCCTTCTCATTCCTCCATTCACTGATCCCATTTAGATGATTTTGCCCCCAGTATTCTGCTCCTTTAATTACACATCTACTATATCCTCCAACTGAGGTCTTTTCTAACAGATACAATTATGAGCATAGGTAACGTGGAATGGGTCCATGAGGTATATATGGGCCATTTTTAGATCTTCATGTATTTTTAGTTTATGTGTTCATTCTGAGATTAATAAGGCATGTCCATTTACATCATTGGTTCCCAGCCACTATGCCATAATGCAGCCATTTACTGTTGCCATGGTGACCCCAGTGGCAGGTTTACCAAGAGAGCTTTGGGGCCCCCAGAACTGAAGCAGGCCTTTGGTTTCTCTTACTTTTCTTTTTTTCTTTCTTTTTAATATTGTGGGTTGGAGGTATGGTTTAGCAGTTAAGGCGTTTGCCTGCAAAGCCAAAGGACCCAGGTTTGATTCCCCAGGACCCACGTTAGCCAGATGCGCAGGGTAGTGCATGCGTCTGGAGTTTGTTTGCAATAGCTGGAGGCCCTAGAGTGCCCATTCTCTCTGTCTCTCCCCCTCTTTTTCTCTGTCAAATAAATAAATGAGGGCTGGACAGATGGCTTAGTGGTTAAGCGCTTGCCTGTGAGGCCTAAGGATCCCGGTTTGAGGCTCAGTTCCCCCGGATCCACGTTAGCGAGATGCACAA
This sequence comes from Dipus sagitta, assembly GCA_036346955.1. Taxonomy (NCBI): domain Eukaryota; kingdom Metazoa; phylum Chordata; class Mammalia; order Rodentia; family Dipodidae; genus Dipus; species Dipus sagitta. The sequence goes on along the minus strand of CM070776.1, from coordinate 18,743,434 downwards.
GGGGGTGCACGCGTCTGGAGTTTGTCCGCAATGGCTGAAGGCCCTGGCGCACCCATTCTCTCCCTCTCTCTGCCTGTTTCTGTCTGTTGCTCTCAATTAAATAAAAAAGTAAAAAAATTAAAAAATAAAAAATAAAAAATAAATGAAATATTTTAAAATATTAAAATATTTTTATTAATTTGTGAGTAGAGAAATGTAGAAAATAGACACAGAATTGGTGGCCAGGGACTCTAGTCACTGCACATGCCTGACTTTATGCATCTAGCTTTACATGAGTACTGGGGCATCAAACCTGGGCTTTGCAGGCAAGTGCTGTAACCACTGAGCCATATCTCCAGCTTCTCTCTCTCTCTCTCTCTCTCTTTGGTTTTCCAAGTAAGGTCTCACTCTAGCCCAGGCTGAGCTGGAATTTACTATGTAGTCTCAGTGTGGCCTTGAACTCATGGCAATCCTCCTACCTCTCCCTCCCAAGTGCTGGGATTAATGCTGTGCACCACAACACCTAGATTCCCGTCTCTTACCTTTCTTCAGTTATCCTTTTCTTCTTACTACTTTCCTCTTTCCTGCTTTGCATTATCTTCACGTATATTCTTTTCCAAAGGGTTTCTGCCACCCACTTATTTTTCTATTCCTTCTGTAACCAATTTTTGTTAGTGTCTGGGTAACTTGCTATCTTTTAAGTATTATTGAAAGAGGTTTGAGGTTAAGCCAGTAACTTAATAAACAAACACATAGCTAACAAAGTGGCTCACATGTAGGGGAGGCTTGACTCAACCATACTTAGTGTGAGCACACATATTGTTTAATTGACAATTTGGGCCTCTTTTTAGGCTAGGTTGAGTCACCACTGTAGTTGATAGGTGTACATGGCTATCCTACTGCAATGTACTCCTCTCTCTGGTAGTTTTCTACAGCACCTAATTCACGACTTAACACAAAACACCATTTAGAATAGATATTATTAGCCAGCAATGCAAGAGTCAAGGTGGGATACTTTGCTATGTAATAGGTATCCTCAAAAGTCATTTTTTCGGGGCTGAAGAGAGAGCTCTGGGGTTAAAAGCACTTGCTTGAAAAATGTGATGACATGGGTTCGGTTCCTGAGTATCCACATAAAGCCAGATGCACACAGTGACTCATGTGTCTGGAGTTCCTTTACAATGGCAACGGGCCCTGAAGTGCTCATTCTTTTTCACTCCCCTTATAAATAAATAAAAATATTTATAAAAATCATTTATTTGTCTTTGGAACTTTTACAATTTATTATCTATATCTACCTATCTCTCTAATTTGTTTGAGGTAGGATTTCACTGTAGTCCAGGCTGACCTGGAATTCACTGTGTTCACTATGTAGTCTCAGGATGGCCTTGAACTCATAGTGATCCTCCTTCCTATGCCTCCCAAATCCTGGGATTAAAGGCATGCACCTCCACACCCCACTAAATATATTCGTTTATTTGCAAGTGGAGTATGAGGGAGGGTGAGGGAAAGAGATATTGAGGGAGTGAGGGAGGAAGAGAGGGAGAGAAAGTGTATGGCCATGCCAAGAACTCTGGCCACTGCAAATGAATTTCAGAGGCATGTGCTACTTTGTGCATCTGGCTTTATATGGTGGAACCCAGGGTGTCAGGCTTTGCAAGGAACTGTCTTTAACCACTGAGCAGTCTCCCTAGCCCCTCTCTGAAACTTTTCTCCATAAGTGGTATTGCAGTCATTTTTTTTCTGAAGTTATTAGTTAGTTTAAAGTTTGAACACATGAACTATGCATGGTACAGGGGTTTTCTTGGTTTTGAGTTAGGGTTTTCTTTGTTTTGAGATAGCCTGGGCTGGCTTCAAGCTATGATTCTGATCCCTCAGCTTCCTGAGTGCTGGGATTACAGGTATGTTCTGTGATACCTGGCCAGTGTAACAATTTTATTTATTTATTTTTTTTTCAAGGTAGGGTCTCACTAGCTCAGGCTGACCTGAATCTCACTCTATAGTTCCAAGCTGGCCGCAAAATCACAGCAATCCTCCTACCTCTGCCTCTCAAGTGCTGGGATCAAAGGTGTGTGTTACCATGCCTGGTTGGTGTAACAATTTTCTTTCTTTTTTTTGAGGTGGGGTCTTGCTCTAGCCCAGGCGGACCTGGAATTCACTATGTAGACTCAGACTAGCCTCAACCACACAGAGATCCTCCTTCCTCAGCCTCCCAAGTGCTGGGATTAAAGGTGTGCACCACCATGCCCAGCTGGTGTAACAACTTTGATATTTTATTTATTTCTTTGTAAGCAGAGACATCTAGAGAGAGAGAGAATGGGTACACCAGAGCCTCTAACCACTGCAAACCAACTCCAGATGCATGTGTCACTTTGTGTATCTCGCTTCACTGGGGAATAGAACCTGGATTATTAGACGTTGCACACAAGCACCTTTAACCCCTGTACCATCTCCCCAGCCCCTGGTGTAACAGTGTTAAACAGTGGCCATTTTCATTATTTTTTTTCATCTTTTTTTAAAAAAACATATTAGTATATTTTGAGCCAATGGTCAAACCTGTGCTCATCTGTTGAAAGGCATGGTGAACCTTGAGCTCAATCATTTTATTTATTCATTTTCTTTATTTTTGTTTATTTTATTTTTGCCTTTTTCTTCTCCCTCCCTCTCTCTCTCTGTATATATGTGTGTGTGTGTGTATGTATTGGGGGGGGGGTAAGTTCTTTCTCTAGCCCGGTAGTCTTAGGGTAGTTCCCAACTCACAGTGATCCTCCAACTTCTACCTCCTGAATGCTGGGATTAAAGGCATGCACCGCCACACCCATCTCATTCATATATATATAAGACGCTACCTGTATATAGATCTATATATAGATCTTCAATTTGTTTTTTAAATATTTTTATTTTTGTTTATTTATTTAGAGTGACAGAAAGAGAAAGAGAGAGAGAGATGAGAGAGAATGGGTACATCAGGGACTCTAGCCACTGGAAACGAACTCCAGATACATGTGCCACCTTGTGCATCTGGCTTTCATGGGTCCCGGGGAATTGAGCCTCAAACTGGGGTCCTTAGGCTTCACAGGCAAGCACTTAACTGCTAAGCCTTCTCTCCAGCCCCTAATTTTTTTTGTTGTTGTTGTTGGTATTGTTTTCTTTATATTTTTTGTGGAAATGAGTTTTGTTTCAAAGAATGAGCAGGGAAGAAAGTCATAGAAGGCAAACCACAAAACAATTTACACTTCGGTCTTAAACAATAGTATGGGCCTTTTTTATACTGTTTCTTTGGAAGCAAGATAGTTTATGTTTTATTTTTATTTATTTGAGAGAGAGAGACAGATAGACAGAGGGAGAGAGAATGGGCATGCTGTAAGTGAACTCCAGATGTATGTGCCACATTGTACATCTGGCTTACTTGGGAAATCAAAACCTGGGTCCATTGGCTTTCCAGGCAAGCGCCTTAACCACTAAGCCATCACTCCAGCCTGATTTTTCCTTTACTTTTATAAAATCTATAATATTTATCTTCATCAAGGATTGCCATTATTTCAAATCTCTTATTAACCATTTTTTAAAATGATTATTTTTTACTTTATTATTTATTTATTTGAGAGAGTGAGAGAGAGAAAGAGGTAGAGAGAGGAAGAGAGAGAATGGGCGTGCCAGGGCCTCCAGCCACTGCAAAAGAACTCCAGATGCATGTGCCCCCTTGTGCATCTGGCTTAAGTGGGTCCTGGAGAATCGAACCGAGGTCCTTTGGCTTTGCAGGTGAGTGCCTTAACCGCTAAGCCATCTCTCCAGCTCCCCCCCCCTTTTTCTGTTTTTTTTTTTTTTAAGGTAGGGTCTTACTCTAGCTCAGGCTGACCTGGAGTTCACTATTGTAGTCTCAGGGTGGCCTCGAACTCATGGCTATCCTCCTACCTCTGCTTTCCGAACGCTGGGATTAAAGATATGTGCCACCACACCTGGCTAAACTTTTTTTTTTTTTGGTATTTCGAGATAGTCTCAGGCTGCCTTTGAACTCACTATGATCCTCCTCCTTCTGCCTCCTTAGTGCTGGGATTATGTGCCACCACGCTTGGCTGTTTTTTTTTTTCTTTTTGTGGGGTGCTTTTCAGGTAGCGTCTTATTCTAGCCCAGGCTGAACTGGAAATTCACTATATCTAGTCTCAGGCTGGTCTTGAACTCATAGTAATACTCCTACTTCAGGATGGCCTTAAACTCATGCTGATCCTTATACCTCTGCCTTCCGAGTGCTGGGATTAAAGGTGTGAGCCACCATGCCCGGCTTATTCATTTTATTTTTTAGTATTTTATTTATTTATTTATTTGAGAGAGGCAGACAGAGAGAGAGAAATGGGCACACCAGGGCTTCAACCACAGCAAACAAACTCCAGACACCTGCACCACTTTGTGCATCTAGCTTACATGAGTACTGGGAAATTGAACTTGGGTCCTTAGGTTTCACGAGTCAGCTAAGACATCACTCCAGCCTTATTAACCAATCAAAAATATTTTACTTATTCATTTATTTGAATGAGAATGAGAGAAAGATGGGGAGTGAGAGCAAGAATGGGTGCATAAGGCCTTTAGCAACTGCAAAGGAACTTCAGACATACGTGCCACCTTGTGCATCTGGCATTACTTGGGTACTGGGGAATCAAACTCAGGCCTTTAGGCTTTGGAGGCAAGTATCTTAACTGCGGAGCCATCTCTCCAGCCCTCTTATTAACCAATTCTTTTAAAAACCCTGCAGTCCTGGGTAAAGTATTACGGCCATATTTTACAGAGTTCCTCAACCCTAGTTTCCCACAATGAAAATGACTTTAGTCCTTACTATCTTTTTGTTTGTTTTTTTGTTTTTTATTTCTTTGAGAGTGACAGACAGGGAGAGAAAGAGGCAGATAGGTAGAGAGAGAATGGGCCTGCCAGGGCCTCCAGCCACTGCAAATGAACTCCAGATGCATGTGCCACCTTCTGCATCTGGCTTACATGGGTCCTTAGGCTTCACAGGCAAGCGCTTAACTGCTAAGCCATCTCTCCGGCCCTTTAGTATCTTTTTGCACCCTGTTTTAAGACTGTGAATTCATTGTGGCTATACATGCATCATATAAGGTGAATTCTGAATTCAGACACCTTGATTTTCCCCTTTTGTCATACCTATGCCTGCCCCTTTACAGTTAAACTGGAGAAATTAAAGTGTGGACCTCAGTATCTTAAGATGAATGTCAATGAGTTAATTCATGTAGGGTACTTAAACCAGTACCTGACAGATTATAAAGATTATTCTGTAAGTACTAATCATTCCACTTTTGTTTTTATGTTGGTTTGGTTTGTTTGAGATAAGGTCTTGCTGTGTACATGTAGCCTGAGCTACCCTTGAACTCGTGATTCTCCTTCCTTAGCCTTTGATGTCCTGGAATTACCACATGATGGGCTTTCCCTTGTTCTAAATTAGCAGTTAGCTTTTTTTTTTCTTCAAGGTAGGGTCTCACTCTAGGTCAGGCTGACCTGGAATTCACTATGTAGTCTCAGGGTTGCCTCGAACTCTAGGCGATCCTCCTACCTCTGCCTCCGAGTGCTGGGACTAAAGGCGTGCGCCACCACGCCCTGCTAAGCAGTTAGCTCTTTTCATTCAGGAATTCCAGTGGAAATGGTTAACTTATGCATGACACATTTTTTCTAGGGGAATGCAGAGCCTATATGAAATTACCCATATCCAGGTCTATTATTGGCATTTGGGCTTTAATGTGCTTAAGAGTTAAAGTGCCCTGAGACTACATAGTGAATTCTAGGTCAGCCTGGGCTAGTGTGAGAACCTACCTCGAAAAACCAAATAAAATAAAATAAAAGTTAAAGTAGAATTTAGTTTTTTTTTTGTTTTTAATTTTTTTTACTTTATTTATTTATTTATTTATTTGTATTTCTTTGTTGCTTTTCGAGTTAGGGTCTCACTCTAGCTCAGGCTGACCTGGAATTCACTATGCAGTCTCAGGGTGGCTTCCAACTCATGGCGATCCTCTGACCTCTGCCTCCCGAGTGCTGGGATTAAATGCGTGCATGGTGATGCCCGGCTACTTTATTTTTTATTTATTTATTTTTAGAGAGAGAAAGAGACAGAGAGAGAGAGGGGGGGGGAGAATGTGCATGCCAGGGCCTTCAGCCACTGCAAACGAACTCCTGACATATGTGCCTAATTGTGCATCTGGCTTACGTGGGTCCTGAGGTCTTTTGGCTTTGCGGGCAAATGCCTTAACCGCTAAACCTATCTCTCCAGCCCTTTGTTTTGTTTTTTGAGCTAGGGTCTTACTCTAGCCTAGGCTGACCGAGAACTCACTCTGTAGTCCCAGGCTGGTTTTAAACTCACAGTGCCTCCCAAGTGTTGAGATTAAAGGCAGGCACCACTATGCCCAACTGCTAAAGTACATTTTAAATATTTTTATTTATTTATTCAGAGAGAGACTGAGAGAAAGAGGCAGAGAGAGAGCGCATGCAAGTATGGGCATCCCAGGTCCTCTTAACACTGTAAACAAACTCCAGATGCATGTGCGACATTCTGCATCGACCTTTACATGCGTACTGGAGACTTGAACCCAGCCGGTCAGGCTTTGCAAGCAAACACTTTTAACTTCTGAGCCATCTCTTTAGCCCTAAAGTAAGGTTTTAGATTGTGCCTTTTTGGCATGTACAAAATAAATGTGCACAACTATGTGCATACACAAACACACATATACTCACACACAAATACCCGTAGCCTATGTGGAAATAGGTTTTAATTTTCCTACCTTCCCCACTCCATTTTTCTTTTGGGCAATCTGATGCTACTGAAAATGTCATCAAATGAAGGGCATAGTCTGTACTTCTTACATGTGACCTCTTACCCAGACTCATTATTGGCTTAACTTTTGGCAACTGGTAAAATACAGTAGTTATTTCTTTTACTGATATTAGGTTATTGGAGGGAAACAAGCCAACAATAGATAACTGGAGCCTCACCTTCATCTCATCACACTAGAAAGTTCTCAGGATAATCTATCTTAGGGGAGATTTACTATTTGTCTTGTGCTTAGCCAACTGAAACCTTTTAGATGATCTCTATTGATTTTTCAACTTTTATTTTATTTTTATTTGCTTTTCTTCATATTGTTTATGATTAACCGAAAATTGTACAAAAATGTGACATGTAGTTTCTTGGCACTGTCACTATTGTTCAGCTAGCCATGGTCCTTGGAAATTGAGGCAACTACATTTGTCTTTACTCTTAAAAACCTTTGTATAACCAGGCATGTTGGCGCATGCCTTTAATCCCAGCACTTGGGAGGCAAAGGTAGGAGGCTCCCCATGAGTTCAAGTCCACCCTGAGACTACAGAGTGAATTCCAGTCAGCCTGAGCTAGAGTGAGACCCTACCTCAAAAAAAAAAAAAAAACTTTTTTTCTTTTCAGGACAAACTAAATCCACTGCAAATATATTAGATGTGATATTAATCGCATAATCCCAATTTCTTTGTTAAACTATTTGTTATGATGGTCTGGACCATTTAAAATTCCATTCATTTGGTCTAACTAAAGGGCATACCTTCTAGAAGCAGGCTGTATAGTTCATTCTATACACCCTGGTATCTGTTTTCTCTTCTTTTTGTTTTTGTTTTTCAAGGTAGAGTCTCACTCTGGCCCAGGATGACCTGGAATTCACTCTGTAGTCTCAAGGTGGCCTCAAACTCATTGTAATCCTCCTACCTCTGCCTCCTAAATGCTGGGATTTAAGGCATGTGCCACCACACCTGGCATGTCTATTTTCTTACAATTTTTTTCCTAATCACTTTGGGAATTAGCAATACCCCATTCCCTCCAGACATTGCCATCCCTTTCTGTGGAGCTGGCTTTACTTTCAGCCACGTGACTCAAAAAGAACTTTCTTGAAACTGTTTTCCCAAAATAGCCCTTTTATGTCCTACAGTGGATGGCTATAACAGGAGTCAGGGACTATAGCATGTTCTTGATTAGTACTCCTTCTAACATCCCCTGAGGATGTGTTCCTGTAATGCCTTGTGTGTCATTTCAATTCAGTGCATCATAGATCATTTCCATGCAGTGATTTTTCTAACTAGGAAACATGCATCCTGAGCAAGAAACCAGAATTTACCTGGTCTTCATCCAAATGGCAATGCTATTGAACCAGACACAGACTTCCTTTGTTCCCCCTCTACTCCGTGTCTCTTCCATTTCTTTTTCTACACTCAAATGTGTAGAAAAATGTTCATTCTGATAAACTTGCCCAACTGATCTACCATCTCCAAAATGGTCAACAAGAGTCCATAGACCTTGAACCTGGCCATCTCTAGCATGAATTGCGTTATTTCTTCTAATGCTCCAGCTGCTCCAGTTTCTCCTGGCTCTTCAGTTCCAGTTGCCGTTGCCCCCTATGGCTCTTCAGTTCCAGCTGCTGGGACTTCCTCAGGTATTGGTGCTCTGGCTCTGCTCACTTCCTAGCCTTCCAACTCAGAGATGTTGGGGGAAATTGATTGCTGTTGCCAGATCTGAATCTGTCACTTCTTTTGATTATCCTCAGAAATTACCCACACAAGGGGCATAGCCCTCTAGCTTGGGGTCTTCTCTTTGGCTTTTTTGGTATCTTGTACTGCAAAGCTAATTCTGTCATCATAGCTTATAATGAGTTTCCTAATTGGTTTGTTCTTAATTCAATTAATTTTGAGCATTTGTGAATTGCTTGTTAGTGTATCAACCACTGACATCTTTCTCTTTGCCTTTTGTACTAATTCATTCCTTGTACTCTAATTGCTACAAAGTCATTGGCTATAAAAGCAAGGAAAATTATAAAAGCCTTCTGTGATCCTGGAACAGTGGAAGGAGAATGACTTAGACAACATCTACTCCAGTATCCTTCTTACATGTTTAGAAAATCAGGATTAAAAAACAAAAGTTCTGAAAAGCCGGGTGTGGTGGCGCACGCCTTTAATCCCAGCACTTGGGAGGCAGAGGTAGGAGGATGCCGTGAGTTCGAGGCCACCCTGAGACTCCACAGTGAATTCCAGGTCAGCCTGAGCTTGAGTGAGACCCTACCTTGAAAAACCAAAAAAGAAAAAAAAAGTTCTGCCAGGTGTGGTGGTGCACGCCTTTAATCCAAGCACTTGGGAGGCAGAGGTAGGAGGATCACCGTGGGTTTGAGGCCATATTGAGACTACATTGTGAATTCAGGTCAGTCTGGGCTAGAGTGAAACCCTACCTCGGAAAACCAAACAAAAAAGTGCTGAGGTCACAAAGTTCCTTGGTAGCAAATCTAGAACTTTGCTTTCATAAACTCACATCCAGTATATTGGTTCTTTGTGGTGAGGAACTGACTTTATTGATTACTACTGTTATCAAGTATAACTTAGGCGATCAAATGAAGAATGAAAGAGGCTGCTTACTCAACTAGTCCTTGTTAAAGTGTAATAGAGTCATAGATCCACTTCGCAGGGTCGCCTTATGGACAGTTTTCAATTTTGTTTTTAAATAAATCATTGGAATACCTTGATATCCTAAAGAACATGCCCTGTAAAAGATATTTTCATATATTCGCAGTATGCTGGATAACTTGGAATACTTACATGAGTGTATAGGCTCAGGCCTTGCCTAGACTTGTAACCAGAATTCTACAAAATCAGGCCTAATTGTATAATTTCTAATTTTTTTTCAGATGGTTCTGGTATGTTTGTTAAGAAGAACCATTGGAATCTAGCAAAGTGGGGCATTTATTTAAAGACAGATTTCTGGGCCTTAATCCAAGACCTACTATTGCAAAATGTGGGGAATGTGGTTATCTATAAACTCTCCAGTAAATTTCTATCCATTGAAATATAAGAAAATGGGTTGGGGGTGTTGTTTTGGTACCCAGACTGTGTGGGGTCTTGGGTTCCATCTCTAGAATGAGAGAGAGATTACTTATAGGAGGCTTAAACTACCAAATTAGATTCAGGGATTACAAATTCATTTGTTAAGGTTCTTTTGTAAGAAATGTATTTTATGTTATGATTCAATAAACCCACATAACTAAAACAGAAGTTGCACAAATCAGTATTTATTTATTATACCAAGTGCAGTGAGCTCTAATATTTACCATTCTCATCTATCTTATTTCATTTTTGAAAGTACATTATCAAAAATCACTAAATTGATTTTTTTCAGTTTATTTATTTATTTGAGAGAGAGGAAGAAAGAGGCAGATAGACAGGGTCTCTAGTCACCGCCAAGGAACTCTAGACTCTATGGCACCTTTGTGCATCTGGCTTATGTGGATTCGGAAGAATCGAGCCTGAGTCCTTTGGCTTTGCAGGCAAGCACCTTAACTGCTAAGCCATCTCTCCAGCCCTAAATTGATAAAAAAAAAAAAAAAACATATATGGTTTTCAAGGTAGGATCTCACTCTAGCTGGGATTAAAGGCATGCACCAACACTCCCGGCTTTAAAATATTTTATTTTATTGTTATTTTTATTTTTATTATATTTATTTATTTTTTGAGGTAGGGTTTCACTCTGGTCTGGGCTGACCTGGAAATTCACTATGTAGTCTCAGGTTAGCTTTGAACTCACGGTGATCCTCCTACCTCTGCCTCCTGAGTGCTGGGATTAAAGGCGTGCACCACCATGCCGGCTTCATGTCTATTTGACAGCGACAGAGAGAGAGAGAGAAAGAGAGAGAATGGGTGTGCCAGGGCCTCCAGCCACTGCAAACGAACTCCAGATGCTTGCGTCCCCTTGTGCATCTGGCTAACGTGGGTCCTGGGGAATCGAGCCTCGAACCAGGGTCCTTAGGCTTCACAGGCAAGAGCTTAACCGCTAAGCCATCTCTCCAGCCCTTCGTGTCTACTTTTAACCAAAGACTTCAACAAATAAAACTGAGAAGGATAGTTATTAAATTATTATATAAGTTAAGGATAATGTAGTGTTCCCATGTACAACACACACTGTGACCCTTGCCCCTTCTATCTTCCATGACTGATGTATTTTTCAAAAGAAATGAACATTGGCACATACCCTTTAAAATTATTTTGCTAATGGAACCAGCCATCAAAGTACTTAGTTTAGGTACTAATTGATTCTGAACTTGGGACAATTACTTGGATAATCTTTAAGTTGACTTTGTTTAAAAAAAAACATTTTGACTGAATTTTTAAAATTTTTATTTATTTATTTGAGAGAAAGAGGGAGGGGGAGAGAGGAAGAGAGAGAGGGAGAGGGAGAGAATGGGCGTACCAGGGCCTCCAGCTACTACAAATGAAGTCCAGACACATGTGCCACCTTGTGCCTCTGACTTTCATGGGTCCTGGGGAATTGAACCTACATTCTTTGGCTTTGCAACCATTAATCCATCTCTCCAGGCCTCTTGATTTAATTTTTTGAGTGAGAGAGAAATATAGGCATACTGGGGCCTCCTACCACTGCAAATGTACACCAGATGCATGTGTCACTTTGTGCTTCTGAGGATCTTGGGGAATTGGACCTGGGCCATTTGGCTTTACAAGTGTCTTTAACCACTGAGATATCTCTCCAGCCCATCTGTCTTTTCTGGGATGGCTCCTGATGTGGCAGACTCAAATCTCCCTTTGTGAAGACAGCAGGTCCAAGCCACCCAGTGTTAAACTCAGCTGACCACAAATTTCACCTTGGTGATTTGTTCAGAAAGTCAAGACCCAACACTGGAGCTTGGCGTAGGGCAAATTCTCAGTAAACCACATGGTTGAAGATTAAGGGGAGCTAAATTCTCAAAGGGAATTTGAGGTAGTATCCTTGGGTGCAGTAGAAGTAGTGCTGGACCTCAAATGCAGACCTCATCTATAGTCTTGTTTTCTTCATTGTCATGAGTTATTTACCTACTGGTTTTTACACTGCAAAAAAATGGTACTGTGGCCAGAAGGCCCAAATTGAAATCTCATGAGAATTAGCACTGTCACAATGAAGCCCATTAAGGATAATGATGGTTTAGGTAATTAGAAAGAATTGATTAATATTCACTGCAGGAAAGAGCTAATTTTAAACAAAGAGAACGAAGCTAGGTGCTATCTGTCAGCATTCAAAAGTATAGTGGGCAAGCTTCTATTGTCTTGCCTGTGCTCCTTTAAATATATTGTGGGCCTGGGTTTTTTCGGGAGGCATCTGAACATAGGTATTGTCCTTAAAATACCAAGTTATCACTAACAGTTTAAAAAATATAAGCGTCAAATACAAAACATTAATCTGAAAAATGAAATCCAACTAGTTCTACAATTGTTTTATTATTATTTAATGCTTCATTTTCCTTAAGTGTTTGGCCATTAAACAAAACAGAAATACTTCCTACTTGGGGACCAGGACATGGATAGTAGCTATTTGGTAAAGATGATGTTGAGCCATTAAAGGTTCCCTACAATATAGCATAGAAAAGAATGGGGATTTAAAAATAATCTCATGGTTTCAGACCTTGCATATGCTGAGAGAGTTTAATATAAATAAGCATTCACACATGAGAAACTTCTGGCTTTCCACTTGTTTTTCTGATACACACATTTTGCGCTGCCAAGTGGCCTGCCTGGCTTTTAAATCTCTGTCCACTCATGTTTGTCTAGAAAGTCCATATTCCAAATACTTTGTCATAGTATTTTTTTCTATTAAAATAATGCCAAATAAGAAGCATAAGGTTTGTATTATTTCTATAATTTGGTCTGTAATTTTGCATAAAACCTTTAAATTCACCCTTGTAAATGTATTTTCTTCTAACAATGTGCCCATTCATTTCTAATTTTCTAATTTCTTCTGTCTCTTAAAAGCTATAGCATTTAATTACTTATGGAAACTAATCAGTCTCCTATTCTTGACAGTGGTTTTATTACATTCCTATTTTATGAAATTCTTTATGTATTATTGTATTTTGATCTATAGTGTGGCTTGACCTAAGAACCCAGTCTACTGTTGAGAATCTTAGTAAAAGAATTCCAGGAAATAATAACTTTGTCAAGGTAAGAAATCTCTTTAAAGTGTACTATAAGAATGCTTGTTTGTTTTTTTTAAAGCTTACCAATTTTATAAGGACAACTATTTGGACATCATGTGGCAAGATAATTATTTGATACAAAGTATAGAATATTTCCCTACAGATAATTGGGACCAAATTAAGTCTTTGCCTTCCTATCTTTCTCACCTTGTGGGAAACCCTAATGTTGATAGGCTGGAGGGCATGATGTGTCCTATTGTTTTAAGTCATATGCCCCAAAGGGTGTTTGCTGTCATTCATCCATGCTTTTAGAATCCAGCTCTGTTATTTCTTATTGCCCACTGAATAAAGTTCTAGATGGTACTTTCGAGTTTTATTCTTTTCCTCTTTCTCTTTCCCTCCTCCCTCCCTCCCTCTCTTTCTTTCTTTTCAAGGTAGGGTCTCAGTCTAGTTCAAGCTGACCTGGAACACTCATTCTGTAGCCCACACTGGCCTTAAGCTCATAGTCATCCTCCTACCTCAGCCTCCCAAGTGCTGGGATTAAAGGTATATACCACCATGTCTGGCTTGCTTTGAGTTTGTAGGAATCTGGAACCATGGTGAAAAGGAAAGTAAAATTATACTTTAGCCCTTTATTGAAGATCACTTTCAGTTCATATAAAAAACATTAAGCTGGGCATGGTGGCTCATGCCTATAATTCCAGCACCTGGGAAGCTGAGACAGGAGGATTACTGTGAGTTCAAGGCCAACCTGGGGCTACAAAACGAGTTCTGGGTCAGCTGAGGGTACAGTGAGATCTTGCCTCAAAAGCAAATACATGAAGGCTAATAAAAATTGCTTAATCTTCAGCCTTTATAGACCTTTGTCTTCAGATATATGAAGGGAGAATTTTGTAGCAAGTTCAAGATTACCTGTGAGACACTTACTGTTTCTTGGATCCAAAATAGTATTCAAATCCCATTAATGGCAGCAGTCTATGAAGCCATTCCATGTCCCACTTTTCCTGCCCCAATAACTTCAGGCTTAGCCTAAATACTCTGTTTTTTTTTTAATATATTTTATTTATTTATTTATTTATTTATTTAAGAGAGAGTGCGCAAGATGCAGACACACACACACACACACACACACACACACAGAGAGAGAGAGAGAGAAAGAGAGAGAGAGAGAGAGAGAGAATGAGAGAGAGAGAATGAGAGAGAGAGAATGGGCGCTCCAGGGCCTCCAGACACTGCAAATGAACTCCAGCCACATGTGCCATTTTGTGCATCTGGCTTACGTGGGTCCTGGGGAATCAAACCAAGGTCCTTTGGCTTTGTAGGCAAGTGCCTTAACCGCTAAGCCATCTCTCCAGCCCCTTGTTTTTTTTTTTTGTTTGTTTGTTTTTGTTTTTGTTTTTGTGTTTTGAGGCAGGGTCTCACTGTAGCCCAGGCTGGCATGAAATTAACAATGTAGTTTCAGGCTGGCTTTGAACTCACGGTGATCCTCCTACCTCAGTCTCCCAAGCGTTGAGTGCTGAGATTAAAGGCATGTGCCACAATGCCTAGGGGAAGGGAGGGGAGAGAGAGAGAGAAAGAACCGGGGCCTCTATCTGCTGCAAACAAACTCCAGACACATGTGTTACTTTATGCATCTAGCTTTACATGGGTATTGGGGCATTGAACTTGGGTCCATAGGCTTTACGGGCAAGTACCTTCAACCACTGAGCCATTTCTCTGGCCCCTTAATAAACTCTTATTCATTTCCTATCCTGTTCCTTTTGTAACCTGTCCTATCCCTCCCACCTCCAGCTGCATTCTACTTCAAGGTTTGCATGTTTTTCTCTCTAGTGCCACAGCAGGCAACTTTTGCAGTTAATACCTGCATCATAAATATAAAATTATTGGGCTGGAGAGATGGCTTAGCAGTTAAGGTGTTTGCCTGCAAAGCCAAAGGATCCCGGTTTAACTCTCTGGAACCCACATAAGCCAGATGCACAAGGGGTCGCATGTATCTGGAGTTCGTTTGCAGTGGCTGGAGGCCCTGGCATGCCCAATCTTTGTCTCTCTTTTTCTCTCTGCCTCTTTCTCTCTCTGAGTAAATAATAAATAAGATATATATTAGAAATAAAATTATTTTATGTGCCATTGGCTTTATGAGACCTTCGTGGGTTATCCAACATGACCCTCTGTGTTCCTTCAAGTCAAACATTTCCATTAAGTTATCTGCTTCTAATCTTTCTGAACATTGTTCCTTATTAAGCCCCTGCAAAGCTAGAAAACTTTAAATTAAGATTCTTAACTTGCAGATTGCATTAACGTATTAAATCTTCTTGTTTAAATGGTCTTTTTTTTTTTCCTGAGACTGGGTCTTGCTCCATAGTCTTGGCTGACCAGGAGCTTGCTATGTAGACCAGGCTGGCCTCCAACTTGCAGGATCCCTCTGCCTCTGCCTCTGCCTGCCTATGCCTCCCAAGTGCTGGGATTATAGGCATGACACCACACCAACCAGGCTTGGTTTGAATTTTCTGAGGAAACATACTCATATAAGACAAGAAGAGAAAAAGTTTCTCACTTACTATAGCTAGGTGATAATTAAGAATGCCCATCAGTTTGGAGTGGTGGCGCAGGCCTTTAATCCCAGCACTGGGAGGCAGGAGGTTCGCAGTGAGTTCAAGGTCATCTTGAGACTACATAGTGAATTCCAGGTCAGCCTGGGCTACAGCGTAACCCTACCTTGAAAAACAACAGCAACAGCAACAACAACAACAACAAAAGTAGAATGTAGATCAGAAGATAGTTCTATTAGTTTTATGTATATATTTTTAATCACTTTAATGAAACATAAGAGTCAGACTCAATTCATTCTCAAGAAAGACTAATAAGCACATCTATTTTTATTTTCATCCTTTAGCCTTTAGTGAGTCCAAATTTCTTCTGTTCAGAATATTGTTTGACTTTAACTAGATGCTTTTTTACATATAGCAATTCTGTGTAGCTTTAATCTGGCATCATTGACCCCTACTTTAATCACCACTAATAGTATGTTATTCTGTGTGAAAAAAATACATATATACACAAACTATGTTATTAAGTCATATGTTTGGAGGCACTTATGGTTATGGTCATTAATTTAATGATTTGATGTATTCTGATTGTCAGTAGTTTAAATAGCACTATCATGAAATATAAACTGAACTACTGAATTTTGGGCTGGGGTCTACATGTGAGTAATTTGTTGTAAAGTACCAGTCACTTTGTCACTATATCATTAGACGTTGTGTCATTTGATTTTCATGTTATCTTGCTACATGGAAGCTTTTTGACCTGCAAACATAGACGCTGTGATCTTTGTTCATGAACACGCTCCCCGTACCATGATAGAAGTCCTTTCATTCTAATATGATGAGATTGCTTGTTTTTTCTTTTCTTTTCTTTTTTTCTTTTCTCTCTCTCTCTCTCTTTTTTTTTTTTTTTTTTTTTTTTTTTTTTGAGGTAGGGTCTCACTCTAGCTCAGGCTGACCTGGAATTCACTATGTCTTCTTAGGCTGGCCTCGAACTCACGGCGATCCTGCTATCTCTGCCTCCCAAGTGCTGGGATTAAAGGCGTGCACCATCACGGCCGGCTGAGATTGCTTTTTGTTTGGCAGGGGTGTTTTGATGTCGGGTTAGGCTTCAATTTAGCCCAGACTGACCTGGAACTCACGCTGTAGTTCCAGGCTGCTCTTGAACTCATAGCAGTCTTCCTACCTTTGCCTCCCCAAGTGCTGGGATTAAAGGCATGCACTACCGTGCCTGGCTGGGATTGTGTTTTGATCACTTCGTGTTTGGTTTGGAGGTTTTGTTTTCAATTGTGATACATTTAATTTACTGACTGAACTTCATAACTCTTTTTTAGTCCAAGACAGGCCTACCACTAAGCACTTACTTTAGTGCAGTGAAGCTTCGTTGGCTCCTTGACAATGTGAGAAAAGTTCAAAAGGCCGTTGAAGAAAATAGAGCTCTTTTTGGGACCATTGACTCATGGCTTATTTGGGTATGTGTAAATATCATCTATACAGAGGAATGGTTTTTGACTGCTCTGCCTACCATTTTTAAAAGTATTTAAAACATTTATTTATGTATTTACACATGCATGTGTGTGTATGTGTGAGCACACATGTGTGTGCACCAAGGGTCTCTTTGCTGCGGAAAACGAATGCTCTTCTGGCTTTACCATGAGTGGACTGGGGAACTGAACCGCAGGCCAGCAGGCTTTGCAAGCAACTGCCTTTAACCCTTAAGCCCTCTCCCCAGCTCCTTGTCTACCTTTTTTTGACCAGGTAGTTTGGAATTTTAGTTAGTAGCACTAGTGAGAAAAACTACTTACGGGACAGCAGAACATTTCAGCCTCTATTTGAGAGGCATTTTAGCTTTTTGTTGTCTTATTTCAGTGACAGTGGAGGATAATTACCAAACCTATACCTCATGACTCTTATCATTTGGATAAGTAATTTAGGTAGCCTTTCTCGCTTACCTGTCATTTGCTCCTATTCCACTATCCATTTCTCACATGGAATAACTATTTTCCGTGATAAAGCACTTCACTTTCAATGTTACATAGGTATCTCTTGTGGAATCAAGCCGCCACAGTATGAAACTAAATCATAGTAGAAATTTGCTGTTATAATTTTTTTTTTTACATAACCTGAACAGACATGAGTAGGAATTACCTTTCAGATATTTACAAGGTTTATTAAAAATTACTGATGTGTGTGTGTTGGCATGCCAGGCAAGTTCACTGCAATCAAATACCCACTTGGATTTACATGGGTAAGTGGGGAATTGAACCCAAGCCAGCAGGCTTTGCAAGCAAGCACCTTTACCGACTGAGTGATATCCCCAGCTCCCTCTTTTTGGTTTGTTGAAACAGGGCCTTTCTGTATATCTCTGGCTGACCTATAATTCAGTATGTAGATCAGATTGTCCTCCTGCATGTGCCTCAGAGTCCTGGCATGACAGGCACGTGTCACCATGTCCAGCTATTTCTAAGACATACCTTTAAAGTACATGCCCTGTGGTGGTTTGTTTTCTTTCTCTCCGTGATGTTTTTAATTATTGACATTTTAAAAATACTGTATTTTATTTATTTATTTGAGAGAGGGGGTCAGACAGAGCTTCTAGCTGCTGGAAACGAACTCCAGATGCATGTGCCACCTTGTACATCTGGCTTATGTGGGTCCTAGGGAATCTAACCTAGGTCTTTTGACTTTTCAGGCAAGTGCCTTAACCACCAAGCAATCTCTCCAGCCCTATTATTGGCATTTTTTTTTTTTTAGTGTTCCTGAGTATAGAAAACATTGCAATGAGGGTCTCCCACAGTAAGTCTAAGTGCCAATATTGTTTCTGCTGTACTTGCATTTTCTTTCTTCCCATAGATGATGTTAATACAAATCCCCAACATGTAATTTCATTTGTAAATACTTCACAAACTTTTGCAACCTTCAGGGGAACTTCAAGGGAATAGTGTCCCTATTCTCACTTGCAGGATCCACACAGCAGGTCTTTCAGGAACTACTTCCTGGAAAAAGTAATTCCTCCACCCCTCCCTGTGCTTGGCCAGGAAGGTTGTGCTCAGGAGTCAGCCACACTTGGTGAGAAGCCTTGAAACAGAGTGAGGCAGGATGTGTAAACCGCGTGCTGCAGGAGTCAAGAGGGAGCGCATCGTTCTGGCTATCCGCTTTAGGATGCTGTTTATCCATCTTTGTTCTTTTCTTACTATCTCTTATTGTTTCCACATAAAGCAAGGCAGCAGTGCTTCCAGCTCTTCCAGGTGTTTCTGTAGAGAGATTGAAACTCCACTTTCAGGGTATATAGAAACAGATGTGTTATTTCAAAAAAATAAAGTGATAACACAAGATTGCCTAAAGTCCTTAGGAGGCATATATCCATTTATTTCACCTAGCCAAATCTCATAGATTCCAGATTTTCCAAAGAAGATGAAAACTGGCTTTTTTTTTTTTGTTTAACCACAGATTAACTTGAACGAATATGATAGCCACTAGGCACACAAGGATATGAACACTTTAAGTGGGGGTACATTTGAACTGAGGTGTATTGTATTTTTTTTTTTTTGTTTATTTCTTCAAAGTAGGGTCTCCCTCTATCCCAGGCTGAGCTGGAACTCACTCTGTAGCCCCAGGCTGGTCTCAAGCTCCCTGCAGTCCTTCTACCTCTGCCTCCTGAGTTCCGGGATTAAAGGCGTGTGTCACCACACCCGGCCTGAGGTATGGTATGAGGGTAAAATGTGCACTGCATTCCACAGATTTAGGACAAAAAAGTAAGAAAGTGTTTCAATATTTTTTATTGATTATATGTCCAAATGATATTTGGAACAAATAAAATATAGAGCCATGGTCTGTTTCATTGTTATGTTTTTTAAAATATTTTTAATATCTATATATAATTTATGTATTTATTTGACAGAGAGAGAGAGAGAGAGAGAAGAAAGAGAGAGAGAGAATGGGCACACCAGGGCCTCCAGCCACTGCAAATGAACTCCAGATGCGTACGCCACCTTGCACATCTGGCTTACATGGGTCCTGGAGAATTGAACCAGGATCCTTTGGCTTTGCAGGCAAATGCATTAACCGCTAAGCCATTTCTCCAGCCCTAAAATATTTTTTTTTATTTATTTGAGAGTGAGAGAGAGAGAGAGAGAGAGAGAGAGAATGGGCATGCCAGGACCTCCAGCCACTGCAAATGATCTCTAGACGCATGCACTACCTTGTGCATCTGGCTTACATGGGTCCTGAAAAATTGAGCCTAGGTCCTTTCGCTTTGTAGGCAGGTGCCTTAACTGCTAAGCCCTGTTTCTTTGTTATGTTTTTAATATAGCTGCTGGACAATTTAATATTCTATATGTAGATCACAATGTGTCTCTCTTGGACACTGCTGAGAACTACATAACTTTTTGGGCTCTGCTTTCTGTGCCCTTGACAATATATGCATGAAACTGCAAATCAGGCCAAATTAACCTGTCTCTTTCATTCTGTTTAGAGTTTGACAGGAGGAGTCAATGGAGGTGTCCACTGTACGGATGTAACAAATGCAAGTAGGACAATGCTTTTCAACATTCATTCTTTGGAATGGGATAAAGAGCTCTGCGAGTGAGTTGTGTTTCGCATTATGCTATTTACTTACAACCTAGATCTTACTATTGTAAACTGTCAGTGGAGCATTAAAGTTTGTTTATATTTCAAGTACAATATGCCAGTCTATGAATATTTATTTTTTTGAGGGAGAGAGAGAAAGAAAGAAATGGTCTTTCCAGGGCCTCCAGCCACTGTAAACAAACTCCAGACACATGCACCACCTTGTGCATCTGGCTAACGTGTGTCCTTGGGAATGGAACCTTGGTCTTTGGCTTTGCAGGCAAGTATCTTAACCACTAAGCCATTTCTCCAGCTCTACATAGTGATTTTGTTGAGAGCTAGTCCACACAAGACCCTGTATCAAAAACCAAGAAAATACATATCTTTTAGGAAGTTATGAAATAATGCAACTATGAGCACATTTCATTTTAGTAAGCCCTTTCTCCTAAGGAGCACGTGTTTTCTCTTGCTTTGTTATGAATGTTTGATATGAATCATTGCATATGTGTCTGAGTGCTGAGTGCTGTCACATTTGGAGCAACAGAACTACTAAATGCAGCTATTACTAAATTGCTTCTTCTAGTATCCCAGGCTAGCCTCCGACACAGTGTATGGAGTACTGAATATTGAACCCAGAACTTCATGCATGCTAGGCAAGCATTTTACCAACTAAGCTACATCCAAGGCCTGACCAAATTGCTTTTCAGGTAGCTTGTAGCAGTTTATTCTCTTGTCAACGTTGTTTAAGTTTACTTCTGAGGGTTGGGTAGATGGCTCAGTGGTTAATGCACTTGCCTGCAAAACCTAATGATCCAGGTTCAATTCCCCAGTACCCATGTAAGCCAGATTGCACAGTGGCACATGTATATGGAGTTTATTTGTAGCAGCTGGAGGCCCTGGCATGCCCATTCATATTCTCTCTCTCTCTCTGCAAATAAATAAAAATATTTTTCTGGTCTTCACGGCATACACGTTAATCCCAGCACGCAAGAGGCAGAAATAGAAGGATCACCATGAGTTCAAAGCCACCCTGAGACTACATAGTGAATTCCAGGTCAATCTGTGCTAGAGTAAGACCCAACCTTGAAAAATCATATATATATATCTGGCTGGAGAGATGGTTCAGTGCAAAGGCTGATGGTAGGTTCAATTCCCCAGTACCCACATAAAGCCATAAGCACAATGTGGCACATGTGTCTGGAGTTTGTTCTCTCTCTCTCTCTCTCTCTGCCTGTTTCTTAAATATATATTTAAAAGATTCTTCTGCCTGGACATGGTAGTGCATGCCTTTAATTCCAACAATTGGGAGACTGAGGTAGGAGGATCTCTGTGAATTCGAGGGCACCCTGAGACTACATAGTGAATTCCAAGTCACCCTGGATAGAGAGATCCTACCTCGAAAAAGAAAAAAAATTCCACTGACACTCCTTAACACATTACTTTATAAATTTTCCAATAGATGAGCAAATTTATGCTTGTCATAAATTTGAGGTTAAAGCAAACTGGCTTAAATCTATGTGTGGCAGCCAAGAGTTAAGCAGCTGGGTGTGATGAGGCACAGATGCATGTGCCACCTTGTGCACCTTGCTTTATGTGGGTACTGGGGAATCAAACCTGGGTTCTTTGTCTTTACTGGCAAACGCCTTAACCTCTAAGTCATCTCTCCAGCCCATTTTTACTTTAAAAAAAAAACTTTATTCTTGATGCCATTAAAATGGATTTTGCTTCTTTCTTTAATAATTTGATTTATGTATTTGAAAGATAGAGGCAGATAGATAGAGAGAATGGGTGCACCAGGGCCTCTAACCACTGAAAATGAACTCCCGATGCATGCACCACCTTGTGTATCTGGCTTATGTGTATCCTGCAGAAACAAACCTGGGTCCTCAGGCTTTTCAGGCAGGTGCCTTTACTGCTAAGCCATATTTCAAGCCCTATATTTGAGAGTGACAGAAAGAGGGAGAGAGAGAGAGAGAAGAGAGAGAGAGAGAGAGAATGGGCACGCCAGGGCTTCTAGCCACTGCAAACGAACTCCAGATGTGTGCGCCCCTTTGTGCATCTGGCTAACATGGAGTCCTGGGGAATCGAGCCTCGAACTGGGGTTCTTAGGCTTCACAGGCAAGCGCTTAACCACTAAGCCATCTCTCCAGCTCTGGGTATTTTTATTTATTTATTTTAACTTAGTTTTGAGACAAAGACTCATGTTTTCCATGTTGCCCTCAAACTCATTATGTAACTGAGAGTAACGTCAAACTTTTAACCCTACTGCCAAATTTTGGGAGAGCTGGCATTACAGGCCTGTGCAACTATGCCCAATTTATTTAAAGGTCAGGGATCAAAGTCATGGCTTTGTCAGGCATGGTGGCGCACACCTTTTATCCCAGTGTTCAGGATGCTAAGGTTAGGAGGATGGCTGTGAGCTCGAGGTCAACCTGAGAATACATATTGAATTTCAGGTCAGCCTGGGCTAGAGCGAGACCCTACCTTAAAATACCCAAAAAGAAAAAACAAAAAAGAAAGTCATGGCTTTGTGCATGCTAGGCAGGCTCTCTGTTCTCTGAGCCATATCTCCAGCACCCGTTTATGATACAAGGTCTCACACCGGCCTTGAAATTGAGACCATTCTCCTGCCTTATCCTCCTGAATGGTATACCACCAACGCACATTCTGTTTTGTGTGTGTGTGTGTGTGTGTGTGTGCCAGGATTCTTGCCACAGCAGTGAATTCCAAGCACAAGTGTCACTTTAAGACCAGCTGTATGTGGGTGCTGGGGCTTGCTTCAAAAGCAAGTGCTGGGGCTGGAGAGATGGCTTAGCTGTTAAGGTAATTGCCTGCAAAGCCTGAGGACCCAGGTTCAGCTCCCCAGAACCCATGTAAGCCAGATGCACATGGTGGTGCATACATCTGGAATACATTTGCAGTAGCTAGAGGCCCTGATGTGCCCGTTCTCTCTCTCTCTCTCTGTCTCGCTAATAAATAAATATTTTTAAAAATAGAAGAAAAGCAAGTATCTTTAACCATTAAACCATCTCACCAGCCCACATGTATGTATGCAATTTATTTTTAAATATTTCTATTTATTTGAGAGAGAGAGAAAGACAGAGAATGGGAATGTCAGGGCCTCTTGCCACTGCAAACAAACTGCAAATAAATTGGCATGTACCACTATTTTGCAGCTGGCTTTATGTGCATACTAAGGAATTGAACCTAGGATATCAGGCTTTGCAAGCAAGTGCCTTTAACCACTGAGCCATCTCTACAGCCTCTATATTTAAATAGACTATTATTGCACATGTAATAATAATCAGTCCAATTATTATTGTCCATGATTTAAGTTCCTTTAGAAAAGTACTTTAGGGCTGGAGAGATGGCTTAGCAGTTAAGGTGCTTGCCTGTGAAACCTAAGGACCCAAGTTTGATTCCCTAGTATTCATTTAAGCCAGATGCACAAGGTGTCACATGCGTTTAGAGTTTTGTGTGCAGTGGCTAGAGGCCCTGGAATACCCATTATCTTTCTCTCTCAAATAAATAAATCAATAGATAAATAAATAAATTAAAATTTAAAAAAGGAGAATACTTTGGTAACTGGATGTGCTTTTTTAATTGTTATTGATTTGATTGCTTAAAAGTGGAATGTGAAATGTCCTAATAGCTATGTTCTGTTGACCCACTATTTAATTCTAATCTCAGACGTATCCATTTTCTAATTGTATACATTTTTGCTTCTGAATAGATGTGAATGTTTCTCTATCCATATATATGTTTATTTAAAACAGTTTTACATAGCAAAAAAATCTTATTTTTCAGATTTTTTGAAATTCCAATGGAAATTCTTCCCAATGTCCGGAGTTCTTCGGAGATTTATGGCCTAATGGTATAAAAACAAATAAAATGTGTGTGTTTGTGTGTGGGGGGTGTTCATTACAAAAAGCCTTTACCACTCATGGTATGGGAGTCAAACTTGTTATGTTTTTGGACTTCTGTGAGTGTTGGCAGTAGGTAAAATAAGGTTTTAATGTTGTTTGGTTTTATAACTAAATTCCTTAACATTCTTCCTACCAATTAATTTCATATTTATAAACTTTAGTTGGCTTTTCTTTGAGTACTATTTTTGTGTTTTTTTAAATTTCTGCTTTTTGCAGTTAATGTATTATGGGTAATCTAACTCTAAACAGTGATATGGGCATGTTTGAGCCAGTTTAAGTGTGCAGTAGCTTTGGTGTCTGCTTTTAATTTTGAGCAGGAATTGTTCACATTTTAATGGTGTTTTTCTATTTAATCTCTTTTAATGGCGAAACTATTGTTAAATATTCCATTCTTTATCAGTTTTAGAAAAAAATTAACAAAGAAACTGAAAACAAATAGTCTGTTTCTGAAAAGGTTGCTAATTAAGGTGATTTCTGTAGTGGAAATTTTTACTGTTGCTTTCATTAAAACTGGATGAGGAGGCATAGTTTCAGCAAAAAAGTGTGTTTAGTATCATTGAGAACCTATAATCACGTATCAGGAATGAAGACCTTTAGGAAGATTGGAATGGATAATTGAGCATGAAATTTGCAATTTATGATAAATTTTGAGAATAGGTTGAACACAGAATGCAAAAAGACTGCATGGGTATTTTATTGAAAATATTAGAAACTATTTATAGAGTTAATAAAAATAAAGTTCGATGCTAAATACTCTGGCTAAAGCTTGATAAGCATTTCAGCTGTTCTGTTTACAATAATTCTTTTTAAAGCATTGTAGAAATTCTTAAAATGGACATAGACACTGCTTATTTATAAAAGTGCTTCAAATAAATACAGAATCAAAAATGTCAAAATGTGCTTCAATAGTTTCATAACTATCACAAAATCACTTGGATGAGAGTAAAACAAACTATTCTCGAAATTGTTTCAGAGAATGATTGGAAAGAATATTTAATTAGCCTAATTTTCTCTTGCATTTAAAATATTATGCTTCTGTCCCCCTTTCTCCCCTTTGCTGACTATAGAAAATCTCTCATAGCCTGGTGAGTAGGTGACCCACCAATTATGCTACCCATTCATTTCGAAAAGCTACAGTGCATTTCCATTCATTTTCAGATAGACAGGCATCCATTCGCTAAACAGATGTATCTAGAATTTCCGTGGCTCTCCAAAATTTTATAGACCTAGCTAGAGTTTAGTTTTTTTTTTTTTTAAGGTAGCATAATCTTGTTTATTTATATACATTTTCCATAAGACTGACAGTGGTATTTCTAAAATAAAATTCCAAAATAGTTTTTGATGTTACCCATTACAAAGTACATTTGTGATGTGCTTTTGGCTTTAGCATAATAGAGAAATTAGATGTGGTTTAAAAATATCCTAAACCTCTACCCTATCTGAGGTCTTGGCCAACCTTTCAGACCAGTTAGTTGGAAATGCACTGTCACTTTTTCTGCATGCTTCATTAGAGGATGCTCCAGGAATCCTCCAGAAGTCCCTCCCCATGATGAAACAGCAGTTTTCATGCCTGAATATACAGTAAATCCTGCTGAGAGTTTGACAATTTTGTAATTATAAGGAGGCTTCTTATAGTATTGAAATATATTAAAGGACTGAAGGGATGGCTCAGTGCTTTGGAGCTGTTACTGGCCAAGGCTGATGGCTCTTACTCTATTTCTTAGCACTCATGTAAAGAAAAAAAAAAGCCAGGTATGGTGGTGCATGCCTTTAATCCCACCATTCGGGAGGTAGGAGGATCACTGAGTTCGAGGCAACCCTGAGATTACATAGTGAATTGCAGGTCAGTCTGGGCTAGAGTGAGACCCTACCTCAAAACAAACCCCCCACAATACTGGAATTCATATGTCTAATATTCATTTGAAATGGCAAGACACCCTGGCATACCCATGCATATGCATACATGTATACACCTGTGATGTATAGAATATATATATGTATATATGTGTATATATATGTCTATATGTATATATATATATATATATATATATATATATATATATAGTTTACTGGTTTACTTTAAGCCTTTTATGTAATATACCATCTACTTAATATGCAGGTTCATAATTCAGAGCATAAATACTGTTAATGAAAACAGCAGGTATTGGGCTGGGAATGTAGTACAGTGGTAGAGTATTTTTTAAATATATTTTATTTTTTTATTTGACAGAGAGAGAGAGAGAGAGAGAAAAAAATAGACATGCCAGGGCCTCCAGCCACTGCAAACAAACTCCAGATGCATGCACCCCCTTGTGCATGTGGCTTATATGGGTCCTGGGGAATCGAACTGGGGTCCTTTGGATTTTCAGGCAAACGCCTTACCCGCTAAGCCTTCCTTCCCTCCAGCCCTAGAGTGCTTTTTACAAGGCCCTGGGTTTGGTCCCCAGCACTGGGGTGTGTGTTGGGAGGAGGGGGGAAGAACTCTAAAGCTAGCAGCTTTTGAATTAACCAGAAAGCATGAAAAAAAAAAAAAAAAGAAAATGCTATTGGGAATCTAGAGGACATTTTCTATTTTTAAAGGGTTTCTACAGCTATTCTGTTATTTCCTTGTCATCAAAGATATATGAGAGGATTCTGTTCTTATCCTCACTGTAGTAGATAGGGCATGAGAGTCACCAGGGCCGTTAGCTGAAAAATGACAGATTCAGAAATCTGTGCCTGGCTTCCATTTTGTATTCTTTTTCTTTGGAGGGGAGGGTGTCGAGGTAGGGTCTCACTCTAGCTCAGGCTGACTTGGAATTCACTATTGAGTCTCAGGGTGGCCTTGAACTCATGGCTATCCACCTACCTCTGCCTCCCGAGTGCTGCAATTAAAGGTGTGTACCGCCATGCCCGGCCTCACTTTGTTTTCTTACTGGTTCATCATGCTTACTTCAGGGATCACATTCCTTAATTCTCCAAATTCCTTAATATCTGTAAAAATTACTCTGCCTACTGTGGCCCTGGGGACAAAAACCCCATGCTCAACATATGCTAGGCAATAATTCTAACACTGAGATAAACCCCCAGGCCGATAATGTTTTTTAACTACATTTTATATCTCAGAACATGGCTTGGTTGGTAAAATGCTTGCCTTGCACGCATGAGGTCCTGGGCTCAAATTCTGGCACTACCAAAACTAAGATATAAAGTCATGAGAGTCAGCCACTAAAATCTCCATATTGTTCAAAATGGAAACAGTATTCATAAATGAACTGTGGCTTGTGTAATTTTGAAGGACAATTTTTGCTGTAAACAAATAGCTAATACCTGCCTCTTCTTGCTTCTTAAAAGCAGCTTAAGTACAAAGAAAATAAAGGCTTCCAAATATATAGTCCATGCTAGTTTGATAAGTTAGTCATTGCACGGATAGCAAAGTACCAATGGGTCTTGCAACCACATAGCCCAGTTGTGACTTTAAAAAGGAGTAAGTTTAGAGGAATTTTAGCAGTCTGTTTGTGGCTTAACACTAACTAACTAACCTGCCCATGTCTCCTGACTCCCAGTCTGAAGTTTTATGTTCATTTTCCAGTGCCATGTCACTTCTTTCATTCTAGGAATACTTCTAAAATCTTCTCTGTAACACTCATGTAGTTGAACCACTTGCTTTGTCTTGTCTGCTCACATCATCTGGCACATTGCACTTACGTATATTCTTATCATAGTTGTGTTTACAGAACTGAGTTGTGGCTGTTCCTAATTCTGTTTTTTTTTTTTTTTAACTTTTATTAGAAAGCTGGGGCCTTAGAAGGTGTGCCTATATCTGGGGTAAGTTTCATCACCAAACATCATCTTGTCACCCTCTACTCCAGGCCCACCCACCCTCCCTTGCTGTGGCATTCTTCTTCTGTCTTAATCAGTCTTGCTTTTCCTAAATTAGGGAGAACAAGTAAGAGCAACAACCTTGATCTCTTCTTGTTCTTCTGTGATCCCTGGTGGGTCACCAAAACTCTTTGTTTCTTTAATTTTTTAAAATTTTTTGTTTATTTTTATTTATTTATTTGAGAGTGACAGAGAGAGAGAGAGAGAGAGAGAGAGAGAGAATGGGCGCACCAGGGCTTCCAGCCACTGCAAACGAACTCCAGATGCATGCGCCCCCTTGTGCATCTGGCTAACATGGGTCCTGGGGAATGGAGCCTCGAACCGGGGTCCCTAGGCTTCACAGGCAAGTGTTTAACCGCTAAGCCATCTCTCCAGCCTTTTTTTTTTTTGTTTTGTTTTTGTTTTTGAGGTAGAGTCTCACTCTAGACCAGGCTGACCTGGAATTCATTATGTAGTCTCAGGGTGGCCTTGAACTCACAGGGATCCTCCTACCCTCTGCCTCCCAAATGCTGGGATTATAGGTGTGCACCACCAGGCCCGGCTTCTTTATTTATTTTTTTTTTTTAGGTAGGTTTTCACTCTAGCTTAGGCTGACTGGGAATTCACTATGTAGTTTCAGGGTGGTCTTGAACTCACACTAATCATCCTACCTTTGCCTTCTGAGTGCTGGGATTAAGAGTGTATACCAGCACACCTGGCAAAATGGCACCTGAGGTTAATTTTTTTTATATTTTATTTATTTGAGAGAGAAAGAGAGAGAGAGAGAGAGAGAGAGGGAGAATGGGCACACCAGGGCTTCTAGCCGCTGCAAATGAACTCCAGACACATACACCTGGCTTTATGTGGGTACTGGGGAATCAAACTTGGGTCCTTTGGCTTTGCAGACAAGCGACTTAATGGATAAGCCATCTCTCCAGCCCACCAAAAATTTTTTGAAGAAATTAGTTCTAAGCCAGATTTGGTGGTACAGTGTAATTTCAACATTCAGGATTTGGAGTTCAAGGCCAGCCTTGGTCATATAGTAAATTTGAGTCCTGGACTATATGAGATCCTATCTCAAAAAAGTAAACAAATCTAACTCTCCATTTCCATGCCTTTTATCTTGATTAACAAATGAGAAAAAGCCAAAGGGAGGCAGTGTCAGACATTTCACTCCTTGATAATTCAAAACCACAGAAATAAATTCCATGGCTCTTCAGAAAGGAAACGAGTAATTATTTTGGTGGGTTTTTTTTTTTTCAAGGTAGGGTCTCACTCTGGTCCAGTCTAACCTAGAATTCACTATGTAGTCTCAGGGTGGCCTCGAACTCATGGCAATCCTCCTACTTCTGCCTCCCAAGTGCTGGGATTAAGGGCATGCACCACCACGCCCATCTTATTTTGGTGTTGTTTATTGTTGTGCTTACTTTCAGTGTCTGGGGGATCAGTCTGCTGCTTTGGTGGGACAAATGTGCTTCCAAGATGGACAGAGCTAAAAACACTAAGTTTAAGAAACAGACTTGAAAAATAATGCTGTTTTGTTTATTTCCTTCCCCTTGCTGCTTTGAAAGAGGAAAAGCTTGTTGAGGTTCATTGAGTTCACACTCATATCATAATCATGTCCGTCTGGATATATAATTTTAATGTGTGTGTGTGTGTGTGGTTTTTTGTTTTTTTAAGTAGGGTCTTGCTCCAGCCTAGGGCTGACCCAGAATTCACTATGTAATATCAGCTGGCCTCGGAACTCACAGCGATCCTTCTACCTTGGCCACGCAAGGCTAGGTTTTGTGGGTTTTTAAAAATATTTTTATTTGCAAGGGGGTGCATGCCAGGGCTTCCTGCCACTCAAACAAACTCCCAGATGCATATGTCCACCTTGTACATTGGCTTTACGCTAGGAACTGGGGTGGATTTTCAGGCAAACGCCTTACCCGCTAAGCCTTCCTTCCCTCCAGCCCTAGAGTGCTTTTTACAAGGCCCTGGGTTTGGTCCCCAGCACTGGGGTGTGTGTTGGGAGGAGGGGGGAAGAACTCTAAAGCTAGCAGCTTTTGAATTAACCAGAAAGCATGAAAAAAAAAAAAAAAGAAAATGCTATGGGAATCTAGAGGACATTTTCTATTTTTAAAGGGTTTCTACAGCTATTCTGTTATTTCCTTGTCATCAAAGATATATGAGAGGATTCTGTTCTTATCCTCACTGTAGTAGATAGGGCATGAGAGTCACCAGGGCCGTTAGCTGAAAAATGACAGATTCAGAAATCTGTGCCTGGCTTCCATTTTGTATTCTTTTTCTTTGGAGGGGAGGGTGTCGAGGTAGGGTCTCACTCTAGCTCAGGCTGACTTGGAATTCACTATTGAGTCTCAGGGTGGCCTTGAACTCATGGCTATCCACCTACCTCTGCCTCCCGAGTGCTGCAATTAAAGGTGTGTACCGCCATGCCCGGCCTCACTTTGTTTTCTTACTGGTTCATCATGCTTACTTCAGGGATCACATTCCTTAATTCTCCAAATTCCTTAATATCTGTAAAAATTACTCTGCCTACTGTGGCCCTGGGGACAAAAACCCCATGCTCAACATATGCTAGGCAATAATTCTAACACTGAGATAAACCCCCAGGCCGATAATGTTTTTTAACTACATTT
This sequence comes from Dipus sagitta, assembly GCA_036346955.1. Lineage (NCBI taxonomy): Eukaryota > Metazoa > Chordata > Mammalia > Rodentia > Dipodidae > Dipus > Dipus sagitta. The sequence continues at coordinate 18,712,973 of CM070776.1, read as the reverse complement.
TATATCTCAGAACATGGCTTGGTTGGTAAAATGCTTGCCTTGCACGCATGAGGTCCTGGGCTCAAATTCTGGCACTACCAAAACTAAGATATAAAGTCATGAGAGTCAGCCACTAAAATCTCCATATTGTTCAAAATGGAAACAGTATTCATAAATGAACTGTGGCTTGTGTAATTTTGAAGGACAATTTTTGCTGTAAACAAATAGCTAATACCTGCCTCTTCTTGCTTCTTAAAAGCAGCTTAAGTACAAAGAAAATAAAGGCTTCCAAATATATAGTCCATGCTAGTTTGATAAGTTAGTCATTGCACGGATAGCAAAGTACCAATGGGTCTTGCAACCACATAGCCCAGTTGTGACTTTAAAAAGGAGTAAGTTTAGAGGAATTTTAGCAGTCTGTTTGTGGCTTAACACTAACTAACTAACCTGCCCATGTCTCCTGACTCCCAGTCTGAAGTTTTATGTTCATTTTCCAGTGCCATGTCACTTCTTTCATTCTAGGAATACTTCTAAAATCTTCTCTGTAACACTCATGTAGTTGAACCACTTGCTTTGTCTTGTCTGCTCACATCATCTGGCACATTGCACTTACGTATATTCTTATCATAGTTGTGTTTACAGAACTGAGTTGTGGCTGTTCCTAATTCTGTTTTTTTTTTTTTTTTTAACTTTTATTAGAAAGCTGGGGCCTTAGAAGGTGTGCCTATATCTGGGGTAAGTTTCATCACCAAACATTATCTTGTCACCCTCTACTCCAGGCCCACCCACCCTCCCTTGCTGTGGCATTCTTCTTCTGTCTTAATCAGTCTTGCTTTTCCTAAATTAGGGAGAACAAGTAAGAGCAACAACCTTGATCTCTTCTTGTTCTTCTGTGATCCCTGGTGGGTCACCAAAACTCTTTGTTTCTTTAATTTTTTAAAATTTTTTGTTTATTTTTATTTATTTATTTGAGAGTGACAGAGAGAGAGAGAGAGAGAGAGAGAGAGAGAGAATGGGCGCACCAGGGCTTCCAGCCACTGCAAACGAACTCCAGATGCATGCGCCCCCCTTGTGCATCTGGCTAACATGGGTCCTGGGGAATGGAGCCTCGAACCGGGGTCCCTAGGCTTCACAGGCAAGTGTTTAACGCTAAGCCATCTCTCCAGCCTTTTTTTTTTTTGTTTTGTTTTTGTTTTTGAGGTAGAGTCTCACTCTAGACCAGGCTGACCTGGAATTCATTATGTAGTCTCAGGCTGGCCTTGAACTCCTAGCTCTGCCTCTCAAGTGCTGGGATTAAAGGCATGCACCACCACGCCCATCTTATTTTGGTGTTGTTTATTGTTGTGCTTACTTTCAGTGTCTGGGGGATCAGTCTGCTGCTTTGGTGGGACAAATGTCTTCCAAGATGGACAAGCTAAAAGACAACGTAAGTTTTAAGAAACAGACTTGAAAAATAATGCTGTTTTGTTTATTTCCTTCCCCTTGCTGCTTTGAAAGAGGAAAAGCTTGTTGAGGTTCATTGATTTCTCACTCAATATCATAATCATGTCCGTCTGGATATAAAATTTTAATGTGTGTGTGTGTGTGATTTTCTTTTGTTTTGCGAGGTAGGGCTTGCTGTAGCCCAGGCTGACCTGGAATTCACTATGCAGTCTCAGGCTGGCCTTGAACTCCTAGCTCTGCCTCTCAAGTGCTGGGATTAAAGGCATGCACCACCACACCTGGTAAAAACTAAGCTGTTTTTGTTTGTTTCATGATCCTATCTCAAATCTTGATTAACAAATGAGAAAAAGCCAAAGGGAGGCAGTGTCAGACATTTCACTCCTTGATAATTCAAAACCACAGAAATAAATTCCATGGCTCTTCAGAAAGGAAACGAGTAATTATTTTGGTGGGTTTTTTTTTTTTTCAAGGTAGGGTCTCACTCTGGTCCAGTCTAACCTAGAATTCACTATGTAGTCTCAGGGTGGCCTCGAACTCATGGCAATCCTCCTACTTCTGCCTCCCAAGTGCTGGGATTAAGGGCATGCACCACCACGCCCATCTTATTTTGGTGTTGTTTATTGTTGTGCTTACTTTCAGTGTCTGGGGGATCAGTCTGCTGCTTTGGTGGGACAAATGTGCTTCCAAGATGGACAAGCTAAAAACACGTAAGTTTAAGAAACAGACTTGAAAAATAATGCTGTTTTGTTTATTTCCTTCCCCTTGCTGCTTTGAAAGAGGAAAAGCTTGTTGAGGTTCATTGAGTTCACACTCAATATCATAATCATGTCCGTCTGGATATATAATTTTAATGTGTGTGTGTGTGTGTGTGTGTGTGTGGTTTTTGTTTTTTTAAGTAGGGTCTTGCTCCAGCCTAGGCTGACCCAGAATTCACTATGTAATATCAGGCTGGCCTCGAACTCACAGCGATCCTTCTACCTTGGCCACGCAAGGGCTAGGTTTTGTGGGTTTTTAAAAATATTTTTATTTGCAAGGGGGTGCATGCCAGGGCTTCCTGCCACTGCAAACAAACTCCTGATGCATATGCCACCTTGTACATCTGGCTTTACCTAGGTACTGGGGTAATCAAATCCATGCCTTTAGGCTTTGCAAGCAAGTGCCTAAACCATTGAGCCCTTTTTTTGAGACAAAGTTTCAATCTGTAGCCCAAAGCAACTCACTATGTAACCCAGCCTGGCTCCAAATTCATGGAAATCTTCTCATCTCAAGTACTTGGCTTTTGAACTTTTTTTTTATTTTTTACATTCCAAGGCTATATTCTTGCCTTTTTAAAAGCCAAATCTGTAGGTTTCCAGGGAGGACCTGGAAGCGATGTGGAAATGCCGTAATATAAATTCAAACTTTGCTATTATCTTGTTCAGGATTTTACACTTTTATCATGAAGCCATATTTTTGATTTTTAGTATCATTTTCATGACATCTATACTTTCTCCCTGTCCCCATCCTGAGTTTCTCCTCTGACAAGAAGCAGAAAGAATATTGATGAGGTGGCCTGGAGAGGTGTTTTACAAGTTACAGTGCTTGCTTGCAAAGCCTGATAGCCCGGGTTCAAATCCCCAGTACCCATGTAAAACCAAATGCATAAAAGTAGTACATGTATCTGGAGTTCCTTTGCAATGGCAAGAGGCCCTGGTGTACCCATTTTTTTCTCTCTCTCTCTCTTTCTCCTTGCAAATAAACAAATTTTTGAAAAGGATAGTTTTTTTTTGAAGAATATTGAAGAGGTGACTCTATCTTTAGGATGAGAAAAGGAGGGCTCATACGGCTAAGTGTTTGCCTAACGGCCCATCCTTGACTCAGTAGAGAGCCTGCGCCATGCCCACACCTTCTCACTCTGATTCTGGTCATCTTTCTTTCTGTCACACTATTACATGTACTATTTGATCCACATCTTTTTCTTTCTTTACTTTTTTTTTCTAATTCATGCTAGAGATTGAACCCAGGGTCTTGCATATGCTAGGCAAACACTCTACCACTGAACTACGTCCCCAGCCCCTAGGTATACTATTTGAAAGTAAGCTATTTTTGAGGGGGAGGATTGAGGTAGCGTCTGGCTCTAGCTCGAGGTGGCCTGGAATTCACTATGCAGTCTCAGGCTGGCCTTGAACTCCTAGCTCTGCCTCTCAAGTGCTGGGATTAAAGGCATGCACCACCACACCTGGTAAAAACTAAGCTGTTTTTGTTTGTTTGTTTTTCCTTTTCAAGGTAAGGCCTCACAGGGTGATCTGAAACTCACTCTCTAGTCCCAGGCTGACCTCCAACTCATAACAGTCTTCCTACCTTTGCCTCCCTAGTGCTGGTATTAAAGGCATGATCTACCATGCCTGAAAGAAAGCGTGTGCATGCGTGTGCGTGGGTGCGTGTGTGTGTGTGTGTGTGTGTGTGTGTGTGATTTTCTTTTGTTTTGCGAGGTAGGGGCTTGCTGTAGCCCAGGCTGACCTGGAATTCACTATGTTGTCTCAGGACAGAGATCCTCCTACCTCTGCCTCCCAAGTGCTGGGATTAAAGGCGTGCACCACCATGCTTTGCCAAAGCTTTTAGATATTAAACACACTTGCCAGGCTGGAGAGATGGCTCAGTGGTTAAGGCACTTTTGGTACATTTTGGTACATTTGGCCTGGCTGGAAATCTATAAAGCTTTCAGGATCCACTGCTGGTTGACACTTTTCATGACTTTTCTCCCCCAACAGGCTGTGTAGGTCTTTCTAGAATTCTCACAGTTAGTTAAAAGGGAGAAGTTACTGTGGCTTTTAACACACAGTTAAGCACAGAGCTTTACTGTCTCTGTATGGAAAGGCTTTCCGTAGACTGGGAACAAAGTTCTATATTAAATGTCTCTCTTCAGGGTTTTAAAATATTTTTAATTATTTATTTGCAAGCAGGGAGGGAAGGAGGGAGAGAATGGATGGGCCATGGCCTTCAGCCACTGCAAATGAACTCAAGATGCATGAATTGTTCATGTATCTGGTTTTCTTGGGAAATCAAACCCAAATGTTAAGCTTTGCAGGCAAGCACCTTAATTGCTGACCCATCTCTCCATCCCTTCAGGTTTTTTTTTGTTGTTGTTAGATTTTTCCCCCTTGTTTTTAAAAAATATTTATCTATTTATTTATTTATGAGAGAGAAAAAGAGGCAGATACAGAGAAAGAGAGAATGGGCGTGACAGGGCCTCCAGCAACAACGCCAGATGCATGCGTCACCTTGTGCATCTGGCTTACGTGGGTACTGGGGAATCGAACTGGGATCTTTGGCTGTGCAGACACTAAGCCATCTCTCCAGCCCAGATTTTGTTTTTCTTTTGAGACAGAATCTTGATATGTAGCCCAGGCTTGCCTAGAACTCACTATGTAGTCTAAGCTGGCTTCAGATTTACCTTTTTCCTGATTCAGCTTCCTGAGTGCTGAGATCACAGCTAAACAACACTTTACCTAGATTCTGTCATCAAGGTTTTGTTGTTGTTGCTTGGTATTATTATTATTATTATTATTTTTTTTTTGGTTTTTTGAGGTAGGGTCTCACTCTAGTCCAGGCTGACCTGGAATTCACTATGGAGTCTCAGGGTGGCCTCGAACTCACGGCGATCCTCCTACCTCTGCCTCCCTGAGTGCTGGGATTAAAGGCATGCGCCACCACACCCGGCTCGTTGCTTGGTATTTGAGACAAGGTCTCATGTACACACCCGGCTGGCCTTGAACTCTGTAACTGAGGCTTGCCTTCATCTCCCAGTCCTCCTGCTCCTTCCTCCCAGGTGCTTAAACTACAGGCTTGCACCAGAATGTCCTGCTTCATTCAGTTTGACTTAGGTGCTTAAGTTCTTGTTTTCTGTGAATAGTGTACTGATCTTATAGCCCAGGAGGATCAGCAGTCTTACTGTGAGAGAGTGAACTTATTTATTTGTGTGACAGTTTGTTGAAGAGAGGGGATTTGAAAATTCTTTCAGGCAGTTTTGACCTGAGGTTATGATTAAGTAGCACTTGAGTCAGCATGAGGGTGAAAACATATTCTTTGAAACTGGGTTCCAGGCAACTGAAGCAGGACTCATAGAAAACTAGGCTATTTTTTTTTTTACCTTCTTTCCTGCTTGCCAGGAACACTAGTGCTAATAAATCAGATGTTATCTCTAAGTCAGTTGCCTAGCACAATATATAGTACATAGTAAATAGTCCGGATGTCCTCTTCATTCAGTTCCTTTCTCTTTGACTTTTGTCAGCCAAGCTTTTAAATTGTTCATTGAAATTAGGTAGTGCTTATTTAAATACCTCTGTAGCTACTTCAGGCTGGAGGAGGGAAACTGCAAATTGTAAGATCTTGATCTCACATTTCTGTCCCTGGGATACAGAGATACAGTTAATTGTGTATAAATCTGAGCTTGTGTGTCATATGAAACTGAAGTAATATTGATGGCTTTCAAAACGAGGCAAGAATAACTACAAATGACTATATGTTAATGGGCTCAGCATGTAGTTCAGTGGCAGACTGCTTGAGTAGCATGTGCAAAGCTCTGGTTTCAACCCCCAGCACTGTAAAAAGATTATGTTAGTCATGAGATGCTTCATAGAATCATCGATATTGGAGAATGCAGAGGCATTGAAAAAAAGTAAAAATAGGAAACTTGAAGACTTAGCCTACATAAGCAGAGGGCGTTTAGAGTAGAGAAGTGGTAGAAAATAAGGCTAGGTGGGTCTAGTGGTTCATGCCTATTATTATTCCTAGGTGCTTGGGAGGTAATTTCAAGACCTGCCTGAGTAATAGAGCTAGAGCTTTATTAAAAATTAAAAAAAAATAAACTAAGGGCTGGCCAGGTGTGATAGTGCACACTTTTAATCCCAGCACTCAGGAAGTGGAGGTAGGATGATCACTATGAGTTTGAGGCCAGGCTGAAAATACATAGTGAATTCCCATTCAGCCTGGGCTAGAGTAAGACCCTACCTTGACACACACACACACACACACACACACACACACACACACACACGTAATAAGGGCTGGCAAGATTGCTCAGTGGCTAAAGATACTTGCTTGAAAAGCCTGATGGTCTGGGTTCAATTCCCAGTACCCACATAAACCCAGAAGCACAAAGGGGTGCATGCATCTGGAATTTATTTGCAGTGGCTAGAGGCCGTGGTGTTCCCATTCTCTGTCTCTCTCTGCTTGCAAATAAATAAATAAAATATTTTTAAAAACAACTAAGCCTGAAGCCGGGTGTGGCGGTGCATGCCTTTAATCCCAGCACTCCGGAGGCAGAGGTAGGAGGATCGCCATGAGTTCGAGGCCACCCTGAGACTACATAGTGAATTCCAGGTCAGCCTGAGCTAGAGTGAGACCCTACCTTGAAACTCCCCGCCCCCCCAAAAAAAGAAAAGAAAAAGAAAATGGGAGAAGTAAGCCTCAAATAGCTTTTCTTTCTACAGCTCTTTAGTTCTGGTTTTCCAGGTACACTTTCCATACCCTACCGCTTTACACTGCTAAAAGATAGTGATGGTTCTCTTATTATTCATGGTGTTTTGCCCCACATGAATTACTAGTAACATAACTAACTGAATGGAGAATTTGTGGTAGTTCAGTGGTATTGTATAAACACACCCCTGGGCTATGACTGATTAAATGCTAAGAGTTAGAGTTCCATTTTCCCCCATTAAGATTGCTTTACATATATAGTGTTTTTCTTTCCTTTTTTTTTTTTTTTTTTTTGAGGTAGGGTCTTGCTCTGGCCCAGGCTGACCTGGAATTTACTATGTACTCTCAGGATGGCCTCAAACTCACAGAGATCCTTCTACCTCTGCTTCCTGAGTGCTGGGCCATCATGCCTCTGGGTAGGGTGAGAGAGAGAATGAGAACTAGCATGGGCTCACCAGAGCCTCTTGTATCTGTAAACAAACTCCTAAAGCATGAGCCACTATGTGCATCTGGCTTTATGTGGGAACCAAGGAATTGAACCCAAGTTGTTAGGCTTTGCACTCAAGCATCTCATCTGGTGAACCATCTCTGTAGCCCAATTTTTTTTTCTAGTTGAATCTTTGAAATACTCTTTCATAAAGAGTAGATGATGTTTATTAGTTTTCAAGACCTTTCTAATGCCTTAATATAATATTTTACTGTACTAAATTGATCATTCGTAGTATTAAGATTTCATCAATTTATGTATTAAAATTTTCATTCTTCCCTCCATCTATAGGTATGGAACAGGGTGTTTCTTACTATGCAACACAGGCCATAAGGTTGGTTTTCCTTTAAAGTTCATACAAATAATGCTTGAATATAATTTGAATAATTTGAATATTCATGAAATTTGGGGGCTGGAGAGATGGCTCAGTGGTTAAAGGTGCTTGACTGTAAAACCTTTCAGCCTGGGTCCAATTTCCCAGTACGCACATAAAGCCACCTGTACATAGTGGCACATGTGCCTGGAGTTTGCAGTGGCTAGAGGCCCTGGTATGCTCAGTGCCTTTTTCTCATTCTCTCTCTCTCTCTCTCTCTCTCTGATTGCAAATAAATAAATAAAATATTTAAAATCCATAAAATTTGAGTGATTCTAGATATAGCCTGTTGTACTTCTTTGCATTTTATATGTGCTTTTTTTAAAATTTTCTTTTTTTTAATTTTTATTGATTTATTAAGAGTGACAGACATAGAGAGAAAGAGGCAGAGAGAGAGAGAGAATGGGCACGCCAGGGCCTCCAGCCACTGCAAACGAACTCCAGACGCATGCGCCCCCTTGTGCATCTGGCTAACCTGGGTCCTGGGGAGTCGAGCCTCGAACCGGGGTCCTTAGGCTTCACAGGCAAGCGCTTAACCACTAAGCCATCTCTCCAGCCCTTATGTGTGCTTTTAATTGGGTTGGTGGCAATTGCAGACAGTGATTTTGTCAGATTATTAATGAAAATTTAATTTGGAATAAGAAATATATTTGCACAGTCCAGTGTGTTCTTATTACTGGTAATTTGACAAAGTTTTGCTTATAATTATTATTCTTTGACTAAATTATCTTTTGTATTGTTTTGAAAATATTTTACACCATCTTTCATTTTTTCCACATTTTTCTACAGTGTGTATTTTCTGAGCATGGCCTTCTTACTACAGTGGCTTACAAACTTGGTAGAGACAAACCAGTATATTATGCATTGGAAGTAAGTCCTTTTCAATTATTGTGGATCATATGACATTCAGAGTTTATGAAAGTTATCATGTCTTTGGGTTTCTTGTTGTTTTATTTTTTTTTTTTTTTTTTTTTATTAGTCAGTTCTGTATTCAGCAAATACAGTCAGTTTGGTACCATTATTAGGCTCATCCGTGAGGGCCTACACCTATTAAATTCTCTATTTAAAAAAAAAAAAAAGTAAGGGTTGTTGTTTTATTTTGAGACAGAGTCTTTCCATGTATCCTGGCCCGGAACTCTCTATTATAGACTAGACTAGCCTTGGACTTGTGGCAGTTCTTGTCCCTTTGCCTTAGCAGTGTCGGGATGATAGACTTGAACCAACATGCTTAGCAAAATTACCCTGTTTTCTAAGACCCTTTCATATACTTCAATTTATAAGACTCAAAAAGCACTTTTCCTTATCCCTTTGTTGTATAGAAAAAGCCTGGGACCATACTGGGGGCCAGGACGCCCATGATACCATATTATAATAACATCTCTTTGGCTATTATGTCCTTTTACTGACTCAACTTGGAAATATTACTTAACTGCTCTGCTAAATCTAATGTTTAAAATCTAAATGTTTATCCTTAAAATTTAATGAAGGGATTGACTTGCTCTCTAGCACTTCTTTTTTTTTTTTCTTTTGGTACACAAGTCAGTTTAGCACATTATAAGGATATACTACATTTAAAAAATATGTATTTATTTGAGAGAGAGAGAATGGGCATGGGCATGCCAGGGCCTCTTGACAATGAATACAAACTCCAGACACATGTACCACTTTGTGTATCTAGCTTTATACAGGTACTGGGGAATTGAACCCAGGCCACCAGGCTTTGCAAAGCAAGTACCTTTGACGACTGAACCATCTCTCTAGCCCCTAGCACTTCTTTCAGCTTGAACAATTCTGTTTTTGTAACTATAAAAGTGAATCAGTGGGTACTAAATGGTAGAGCTTGTATCCCCCTTAAATCGGGTTTGTATAACATTTAGATGTGGAAGAGAAAGTGAGGTGATTTGTCCCCATTATTAAAAAAAATGTGTTTCAGATATGTCAGACGAAGACTATACAGATGATAAGCTGTATAAGAACATTAGAGGGTTTGGAAGTGGAGCTCAATACTAGAACCTTTTGCCTAACATTCTCAAGACCTTGTGATCAAGCCCCAGCACCACAGGAAAAATAAATAAAATTGAAACATTGATTTGCAAAGTCATAGAATAGAAGTAGGATTTTTCTCTGTAAAATCAGATACATGTTCTGTGAGCATTTCAATAAATTTTGACCTTTTGTGACTACTGAATATTTAACCAGGGCCTCATGTATGCCAGGCAAACACTCTTCTACTGAACTATATCTCCAGCCAATTAATTTTGGAATGACTACCTTGTGATGTACAAGTATAATTGATAAGTTATTGGGAGTCACTTCCTAGAGTGCCTGATCATAACTTGCTCAATATTTTAGACTTCCAGTTATAGTTAAAACATTATCTTACCTGCTAAGCCTTTAGAACTCAAAAAATAGTGATTTATCCAATTTTTATTTTTTTCATTTTTAAAAGTTTATACATTATTTACTTGTGAGAGAGAGAAAATGCGAGCCACAAGTGAACTCCAGATGCTTGTACTACCTTGTGCATCTGACTTACGTGGGTAATGGGGAATTGAACCTGAGTTCTTAGGCTTTGCAGGCAAGTGTCTTAAGCATTAAGCCATCACTCCACCCCAATGATTTTTAAAAAATATTTTGTTTATTTATTTATGAGAGAGAAAGAGACAGATAGAGGGAAAGAGAGAATGGGCACACCAGGGCCTCTAGCCACTACATACGAACTCCAGACACATGTGCCCCCTTGTGCATCTGGATTACGTGGGTCATGTGGAATCAAACCCTGGTCCTTAGGCTTAGCAGGCCAATGCCGTAACCACTAAGTCATTTCCCCAGTCCCCCTGATTTATTTATTTACTTATTTATTTTGGTTTTTCGAGGTAGGGTCTCACTCTAGAACAGGCTGACCTGGAATTCACTATGGAGTCTCAGGGTGGCCTCGAACTCATGGCGATCCTCCTACCTCTGCCTCCTGAGTGCTGGGATTAAAGGCGTGTGCCACCATGCCTGGCTCTGATATATTTCTTTTTAAGGGAGGATAGGTTATAGTCCATCATGGCAAGGAAGGTATGACAGTAGGAGCTTGAGGTAGCTGCTGTGTTGTAGTCAGGTTCACATTGCTGGTAGAAATCACCCAACCAAGAGCAGCTTGTGGGGGAAAAGGGGTTTATTTTTTGGCTTACAGACTCGAGGGGAAGTTCCATGAAGGCAGGGGAAAATGATGGCATGAGCAGAGAGTAGACATCACCCCCTGGCCAACATCAGGTGGACAACAGCAGTAGGAGAGTGTGCCCAACATTGGCATGCGGAAACTGGCTATAACACCCATAAGCCCATCCCCAACAATACACCACCTTCAGGAGGCTTTAATTTCCTGTTGCCATCAGCTGGGGAGATTAGCATTCAGAATACCCAAGTTTATGGGGAACCCCTGAATCAAACCACCACATACTGGTATCCAGCATAGTGAGGCCACCAAATCAGAATGAAGAATACTCTTTTTTTTGTGGGGGGGTTGTTTGTTTTGGTTTGGTTTTGGTTTTTTAAGGTAGGGTTTCTCTCTAGCCCAGGCTGACCTGGAATTCACTATGTAGCCTCAGGCTGGTTTCAAACTCAAGGCAATCTTCCTATCTCTGCCTTGCGAGTGCTGGGATTAAAGGTATGCACCACCATGCCCCGTTAGAGTACTCTATTTTTTTAAATATTTATTTGTTTATTTGAGAGAGAGAGAAAGGCAGATAGAGAGAATGGGCATGCCAGGGCCTCTAGCCATTGCAAACGAACTCCACCTTTTGTATCTGGCTCACATGGGTACTGAGGAATTGAACCTGGGTCCTTAGGTGTCACAGGAAAGCATCTTAACTGCTACACCATATCTTTAGCCACCTTTTTGTTATTTTGAAGCAGGGTTTCTACTCTAGCCCAAGGCTGACCTGGAATTCACTCTGTAGCCGAAGTTGACCTCAAACTCATAGTGATCCTCTGACATCAAACGTCCGCACGTGTGTGTGGAGGGGTATACCAGGGTCTCTTGTTTCTGTGGTCAAATGAGTGTCCAGCTTTATGTGGGTGGATGGGGATTTGAACTCAGGTCAGCAGGCTTTGCAAGCAAATGTCTTTAGCTCCTGAGCCATCTCCCTAGGCCCTATTTCAGTTTTTTTTGGGGGGGGGGTTGATTTTTCAAGGTAGGGTCTCACGCTGGTCCAGGCTGACCTGGAATTAACTATGTAGTCTCAGGGTGCCCTCAAACTCTCAGCGATCCTCCTACCTCTGCCTCCCGAGTGCTGGGATTAAAGGCGTGCGCCACCACACCAGGTATTTTTGGGATTTTGAGGTTGGGTCTCACTCTAGCCCAGGCTAACCTGAAATTCACTATGGAGTCTCAGGATGGCCTTGAACTCACGGCAATCCTCCTATCTCTGCCTCACGAGTGCTGGGATTAAAGGTGTGCGCCACCACGTCCGGCCCTATTTCAGTTTTTAATCCCCCCCCCCATAGACACTGCAATCTGGATACTTTTCTCTGGACAAAAAAAAAAAAAAAATCAGCATAAACTGTGAGTGATGGTGCACGCCTTTAATCCCAGCACTCGGGAGGCAGAGGTAGGAGGATTGCTGTGAGTTCAAGGCCACCCTGAGACTCCATAGTGAATTCCAGGTCAGTCTCTGCTAGAGTGAGACCCTGCCTCAAAAAAAAAAATCAATATGTAAAAGCTATGTTGACAGACCTCATAATTTGAAATATCATGAGCCTTCTTCTCATCTACCCCTCCCGCATCTGTGTAGAGTGCTTAGCACAGAACTTACCACATAGAATATAAATTTATTCATTTATCACTAATTATACTAATAGTAGTCATGGATTGTAGTATTAATGGGGGGGGGGGGGTAGAAGTCATGCCAGGGCCTCCAGCCACTGCAAATAAACTCCAGATAAATGTGCTACCTTGTGCATCTGGCTTATGTGGTCCTGGGGATATCTAACCTGAGTCCTTTCTTTGGCTTTGCAAGCAAGCATCTTAACCACTAAGCCATCTCTCCAGCCCTGCTCTTAACTTATCACCCAATATGACATATTTCTCTTTTCTCCATTATCAGTAGCCTTTAACTTCTGTTTGAAGATTGAACCCCCATATCTCTTTCCTCTCTCCTCCCCTCCCCTACTTTGCCTGCTTTTGGAGACAGGGTCACATGAATCTAGGCTAGGCTCACGTTTTCTATGTAGCTGAAGATGATCATGAACATCTGATTCTCCTGCTTCTACCTCCAGAGTACTGGGATTACAAGCCACTATACTCATTTTTTAATTTATTATAATATTTTTATGAGAGGACAGAGGGAGGGTGGAGAAATGGGCACACTAGGCCTCTTGCTGCTGCAGATGAACTGAAGATACAGTCACTGCTTTGGGCTTTATGTGAGCCATCTCCCCATCCCTTATTATTATTATTATTATTATTATTTTGAAAGAGGCAGTGTTTCATGTGACCCACACTGGCTTCAACCTCACTATGTAACTGAGGATGACCTTGAACTTCTCTACACTGTAGGTGCTAGAGTTATAATCATGCACCAGCACACCCAGTTTATAAAGTGCTGAAGATTAAACCCACGGCTTCTTGCAAGCTAGAAAAGCACTCTACCAACTGAGTTCCATCCTCACACCCAGACCCAGATCCTAAGATATTTCTGTTTTTTGGTTTTTCGAGGTGGGGTCTTGTTCTAGCCCAGACTGACCTGGAATTCACTATGTAATTTTAGGGTGGTCTCCAACTCATGGCAGTCCTCCTACCTTTGCCTCCTGAGTGTTGGGATTAAAGGCATGTGCCACCACACCTGCCTCTACTTTTCCTTCCTTCTTTCTTTCTTTTCTTTTGGGGGGGGGTCCCTCAGATATTTTTTGGTAACACCTTCTTTTTTTTTTTTTTTTTTTTTCGAGGTAGGGTTTCACTCTAGCCCAGGCTGACCTGGAATTTAACAGTGAACCTAAGGGATTTGTCTTGTGTTCAAACTCTGGGAGGTACTTATCAGTTTGTTTGTATATTCCTCCCTTAGGAGAAGTTGTCTCAATTTACTGGTCTCACTCACACATACTTTCTTTTTTTTGGGGGGGGGGGGTTTCGAGGTAGGGTCTCACTCTAGCCCAGGCTGACCTGGAATTCACAGGGTGGCCTCGAACTCACAGTGATCCTCCTACCTCTGCCTCCCGAGTGCTGGTCTTTTTATATTTATTTATTTCACTCATACTTTCTAAATACTTGCTAGTTCTGTGCTCACTCCTATTTGCCAGAGTTTCCAAACAGAATCTTATATTCTCCATGTAAACTGTGCCTCATTCCCTGTAAGCATCACTTCTACCACTCAAGAATGAGAAGTTATTAATTTTGTAATCTCTTCCTGCCATTGGCTCTGAAAGCATATGCTAAACTACTTTGCTGTCTTCCACATGAATCTTTGTCAAACCAAGCTTGCTACACTGTGTATGTGTACAAGATTTTTCCATTAATCTAAGTTACATCTTTATTTTCACAATAGTGATTTAAGCCTATTCTGATATTATCTTAATTCCTTTTCATACATTATTACTCATTCAGTCTTGTCCCATCTAGAGATTTTTTAAAATATATTTTATTTATTTACAAGCAGAGAGACAGAGAGGAGAGAGAGAGAATGAGCACACCAGGGCCTCCCGCTGCTATAAACGAACTGCATATGCATGCATGCACTTTGTGCATCTGACTTTACATGACTTTTACACCACCATCAGACTTTGTAAGCAGGCACCTTTAACAGCTCAGCATCTCTCTAGCCCCTGTTATTTTTTAAAATTTCTTCCTTTATATGTTGGAGGGTTTGGTAGCAAATTAGTTTTTTGTTTTCTTTTTTCAAGCCCAGGCTGAGCTGGAACTCACTCTGTAGCCTAGGGTGTCCCTGAACTCACAGTGATCCCCTGTAAAAAAAAATAGTCTCTCATGATTAAGAAAGAGTGAAGGACCCAGAGATCAAAGAAAAATTATACAAGTAATCAAAGGAGGGAGTACCCCAAACATGACACAGATAGACTGCAAGCAGAAGAATAGCCAGGAGGAGAAGTGTCAGGCATGGAAGGCGACAGACAGACTTAAGCACATGTCCACAGGAAGTCACAGGAAACAGGAGAGGTGCATGTGGTCAGCCTCCTTTATATGGATCAGACATCCAATTAGGGTGAACTTTGTTATCAGAGAGACCTGATAGTCAAGGACTCAAGGGGCTGACCCAGGAGGGGCTAGTTCATAAATATGCTAAAAGATACTCCACCTTATTAGTTGTCCATTATATTCAAATTCTAAACCCAGTGCTATATCAGTTTATATCCATCTGGTTGTCAAAAAAAACCTTTTTTTGTGTGGTTTTTTCAAGGTAGGGTCTCACTCTAACCTAGGCTGACCTAGAATTCACTATGGAGTCTCAGGGTGGCCTCGAACTCACAGCGATCCTCCTACCTCTGCCTCCCAGTGCTGGGATTAAAGGCGTGTGCCACCACGCCCGGCTGGTTGTCAAAAATTTAAAAAAGTTAGTTAGTACTTTGAGGGCAAGGATCTAGTAGGAATGTATTTGGGGCTAGAGAACTTTTTTTTCTTTATCTTAGGTGGTTTTTTTTTTTTTTTTTTTTTTTTTTTTTTTTTTTTTTTTTTTTTTGCTTTGTTTATGTGTGTATTTGTTCCTTTTGTAGTTCAGGCTGGCCTAAAACATACCATTTAGCCAAAGATGACCTTGAACTCTTGATCCTCCTGCCACTGCAAATGAACTCCAGACACGTGCGCCCCCTTGTGCATGTGGCTAACTTGGTTCCTGGGTCCTGGCTTTGGCTTTGCAGGCAAACGCCTTAACCGCTAAGCCATCCCTCCAGCCCCTGTTGATTCAATTTTATTTTTTTAAATTTTTTGTTTATTATTTATTTATTTATTTGAGAGCGACAGACACAGAAAGAGGCAGAGAGAGAGAGAGAATGGGCATGCCAGGGCTTCCAGCCACTGCAGACGAACTCCAGATGCGTGCGCCCCCTTGTGCATCTGGCTAACGTGGGTCCTGGGGAATCGAGCCTCGAACCTGGGTCCTTAGGCTTCACAGGCAAGGTCTTAACCGCTAAGCCATCTCTCCAACCCTTGATTCAATTTTAATAAAGGCTACTGAAACATTGAAAGGCAATAAAGACTTATACTTAAAATAAGTAATTTTGAAAATTAAAATAAAAAACAGCCTCATATTGCTGAGATGAACTTCCTGACCAGGCACAGTTATGGAGGAAGGGATTTATTGAAGCTTACAGATCCAGGGGAAGTTCCATAGTTACAGAAGAAGCTGGCCTGCCTTCACAGGTCCAAACAGAGAGCAAAGAAGCACAAGCCTAAAGCCAAAAGCCACATAGCACAGCCACTTCAGGAACTCCAGCTAGGCACTTTGTATATCTTTAGATTGAAACCCACCACCATACCATAAGATCCGCCCAGTGACATGGCCTCCAGCCAGTGGCTGCAGATGCAAACTACAATCTAATAAAACACTGAATGTATTGGAGGCCATCTATTCAAACCACCACATGGAGGAAGGGATTTGTTGAAGATAGAGGGGAAGTTCCATAATGGCAAAAGTAGCTAGCCCACTTTCACAGGTCCAAGCAGAGAGAGAGAAAAGCCACAAGCCACCACCAAAAAGCAAGAAATCACACTTCAAGAATGTAAGGTTCAGGAGTGACCAAGGACTACAGAGATCACTCTGAGGCAAAGATGGAAGTTTTATTCAGGAAAAACAGGAGCTGCCAGGACTGACTCTCAAGAGCAGAGCAGTCAGTCTGGGGTTACAGATACTGGGCTTTATAGGTTTTTACAATTGGGGGAAGGTGAGAGAGGGGAAGGAATTTTCTTGTCAGGGCAGTAAATCTCTTTTCTTTCACGTTAGCCATATGGAGAGACCAGGAGTGACCTGGTAAGAGATAAGGAGGGGCAGTAAATCCTGTTCTTGGGGCATCTTTCTTGAGGCATGTGGATGATCCATTTCTTGTATCTCCCTGTAGCCATCCTGTTTTTCTTTTGGTGACTCCCTTTTGGGGAAGCCCATTTCACCCTAACAAAGAACTCGAGGCTGAACTGCATCACTCTGCATATCTTTAGACTGGGATTCCAAATCCACCCCCACACTTTTGGGCTAAACCCTAAGATCCCCATTGACACCTCCTCCAGCCAGGTGGCTGCAGATCTAAATTACATACTTAAATAAAATCCTGAATATATTGGGGGCCATCCATGTAAACTACCACATCTTCCTACCTCGGCCTTCAGAGTGCTGTGATTATAGATGTGCACCACCGTGCGTGGCCTGTTTCTATTTTGAATGGAAGACATGTCCCAGTTTATCTCTGAATACTTCCAACATACTTATTTCAAAGTGTTTGTCAGACTGAAATAAATTCTGTGGTAGCTGTTAATTTTTGTTGACTGATCTCTCATTACAGATTTCTTCATGCATTTTGGAATTGTCACTTCCAGCTTCGTCTTTCATTATGTCATAACCTTAGTCACCAAGTTGGCAGGAGCTTGTTTTTTTTACAGACAAGCACCTTAACTGCTGAGCCATCTCTCCAAGGGCTTGTTTCTTTACATCCCTCCACAAATATGAGAGTTCCATTTAGCCTTTAGTCTCAAGCATGGAGCCTGACTATATTCTCTGTCTTTTTATTATTTTTTTCTTTTTCGAAGTAGGGTTTCACGCTAGCCCAGGCTGACCTGGAATTCACTATGTAATCTCAGAGTGGTCTCGAACTCACGGCAATCCACCTACCTGTGCCTCCCGAGTGCTGGGATCAAAGGAGTGCACCAACACACCCGGTTTTTTTCCTACTACTTGACCCATCATCCTCCATCATATTTGTACCTTCAATCCTGCAGTGTTGTGCATCTCCAGTTCAGTCCAGTGTTATCCTTGTATATTCCCTGTGCTATCCTCTGTTTAAAACTACCAGAGAAGCCGGACGTGGTGGTGCACGGCTTTAATCCCAGCACTCAGGAGGTAGAGGTAGGAGGATCACCATGAATTCGAGGCCACCCTGAGACTACATAGTGAATTCCAAGTCAGCGTGGACTAGAGTGAAACCCTACCTCAAAAAAACACAAAAAAACAAAACAAAAAAATAACTACCAGAGTTCTTGAAGTACAGATTCATTACATTTATGTAAGCATGGATATCTTTCTTGTTTGTTTTTTTGAAGAAGGGTCTCACTCTAGCTAGCACAGGCTGACCTGGTACTCACTCTGTAGTCCAGGCCAGCCTTGAAGCCATGACAAGCCTCCTACCTCAGCCTCCTGAGTTCTTTGATTAAAGCCATGTTCCCTCCCTCTCTCCCTTCCTTCTTTCCTCCTTTCTACTATTTTATTTTCTTTTTCTAGGTTTTTCTATGTAGGGTCTCACTACAGCTAAGGCTGACCTGGAATTAACCATGTAGTCTCAGGCTAGCCTCAAACTCTCAGCAATCCTTGTAGTTCTGCCTCCCAAGTGCTGCGATTAAAGGCATGTGCCACCACATATCTTTCTTTGTAGCATTGGAATCCTTTCTTCACCAAGAGACTTATTCTTTCTCTCTTCTAGGCTAATGGCAGATGAGTCTAGCCCTACGATTTTCAAATCTCTGAAAACTCTTACTTTATGTAGTAGTCAGCTTCACAAATGCTCAGCCAGACCGTTTATGGGAGGAATGGGATTTATTTCAGGCTTGTAGTTTCAGGGGAAGTTCGTTCCATCTATGGCAAAAGAAGATTATGAGGGTACAGTTTAAGAATAATTTGGGGCTGAAGGAGTGGCTTAGCAGTTAAGCGCTTGCCTGTGAAGCCTAAGGACCCTGGTTCGAGGCTCGATTCCCCAGGACCCACGTTAGCCAGATGCACAAGGGGGCGCACATGTTTGGAGTTCGTTTGCAGTGGCTGGAAGACCTGGAATGCCCATTCTCTCTCTCTCTCTCTCTCTCTCTCTCTCTCTCTCCTCTCTCTCTCTCTCTCTGTCACTCTCAAATAAATAAATAAAAAGGAACAAAAATTTTTTTAAAAAAAGAATAATTTAGGGCTGAAGGAGTGGTTTGTGGTTAAGGTGCTTGCTTACAAAGCCTAAGGACCCAGGTTGGATTCCCATTCATAAATTCAAGTAGAGAGAGAAATGACTAGCAGCCAGAAAACACCCCCCCCCAAAAAAAAACCTGCAAGTAAGACCCGCCCCTCCAGAACTCAAACCTCTCTGCATAGCTCTGAGCTGGAATTCAAATCTGCCCCCAAACACACCTTTGGGCTGGACTCTAGGAGCTGCCTAAGTGACACCTCCTCCAGCCAGGCAGCTGGAGGCCCAAGTTACAAGTCTATGGGGGACATACATTCCAGCTTACCACACTTCATTATCTGTGGAAAAGAATTAGGACACATGATCTCTAAATTATTATTATTATTATTTTGGTTTTTCGAGGTAGGTTCTCACTCTGGTCCAGGCTGACCTGGAATTAATGTCGTCTCAGGGTAGCCTTGAACTCATGGCGATCCTCCTACCTTTGCCTCCCAAGTGCTGGGATTAAAGGCGTGCACCACCATGCCTGTCTTAAATTATTCTTTTTTAATTGATTTATTTGAAAGAGAGTGAGAAAAAGATGCAGAGAATGAGAACGGACATGCCAGGGCCTCTTACCAATGCAAATGAACTGGAGACACACATGCCCCCTTGTGCATCTGGCTTATGTGGGTACTGGGGAATCCAACCTGGGTCCTTAGGCTTTGTAGGCAAGCGCCTTAACTGCTAAGCCACTCCTCCAGCCCTAAATTATTCTTAAACTGTACACTCATAAGACTGCTTAAGTTTGCCCTGCTCTTGCTAATTGCAAAACATTTCTCAGTGTTGGAATATGTGAGCAAAATAGAGCAGTTATGAGGTTCCTTCTGCCATCTGTCAGAAGTACACTATCTTCCTGAAGCTGTGCTTTCCTGTTCCTTGTTCCTCTTATTTTTCTCAGTATTGTTTCATAAAACAAAACTCCTTTGGGGGGCTTTTAGTGTGGTCATGAACTTGACCTAACGTAGGATTTGAGACTTCCATAACAGGCAGGTTACTAGTCTTGTTTTGTCCATCACTCTGTGTCAATAGCCTGGCCAAGAGTGAATAGTACTGGATCTTATGTTAAGCTGCTTTTTTCCCCCTATTTAATCATGAGCTTCAAAGATTTGTATTGTATTGCTCCACTGACTTCTTTAAATGTTTTTTTGCTTCTTTTTCGGTGTGGTTCATGATTATCACATTAAGATTTCCTTTTAAAAGATTGGCATTTTAGGTGGAAGCCTCTGTAGCAGCCGTTTATTTGCTATACAACAATGTTACCACAAGGTGAAGAAGCTTAAAATAACACTCATTTATCACCTCTCAGTTCCCATAGATCCAGAGACCAGGCACACTTTAGCTGGGTACTCTGCTTAGCATTTCACCCGGCTGTCGTCAATGTGTTACCTAGGCCATGGGCTTATGGGGATTCTGCCTGCTTTCAGGTACATTCAGGTTACTGGGAGAATCCCCTTTCTTATCATTTTAAGGGTTTCCGTGTCTTGCTTGCTGTCAGCTGGAGGCTACTACTGTCAGCTTCTAGAGGCCATTTGCCCCATGGGGCTTCCCCACATTGCCTTCTGCTTCCTCAAAACTAGACAAGAAAGGAGAGTACCCAGCAAGACAGGAGAAATGATCGTATGTCATGTAACCACATACATAGTTTTGCATACATCTTGCCACCTTTAAGGTGTACTGATGATTAGAAGGAAGTCGCAGGCCTCACCATGCTCAAGGGAAAAGAACTGGTAATTATGGTAGCTACATTCATTAAGAGTATGGCTACACCATTTACAAACTTTGCTTATGGAGTTTTATAACATTTGCACTGCTGGGAATACAATAACATGGGGCTTTGCTCAGGTTAGGCAAGCATTGTACCCCTTAAAAGTGTACATTTTTGAAAAAAAAAATGTATATACCAAGTAATGCTTTTTAATTTCCTAGCTTATAAGTGAAGCAGCATTGAACTGTGTTGCATGTCAGAAGTAATGTTGCCCAACTCAACTCTGCATTCCAGTTTTCTGTGCATTACACATGCTATGAAGGGCTGGAGAGACAGCTCGAATGGTAAAATAATTGTTATTCAAGCATAAGGACCTGAGTTTGACACCCAGAACTTCTGTTAATAAAAGATGGATGTGGTGGCATGCACTTGCGAGCCCAGCACTGGGGCGGCAGAGATAGGATTACTTAAGAGTCACTGGACAGCCATTTTAGCCCAGTGGGTGTGATCTCCTGGCCAATAAGGGACCCTGCCTTTAAAAAACAAACACAGACAGGGACCTAGAGAGATGGTTCTTCAGTTAAAGGTGCTTGCTTACAAAGCCTGGAGGCCCAGGTTCTATTCCCCAGTACCCACGTAAAGCCAGGTATACAAAATGGTGCATGCATCTGGAGTTCCTTTGCAGTAGCAAGAGGCCTTAGCACACCCATGTTCATTCATTCTTCTTTCTCTCTTTCTTTCCCTCCCTCCCTTCCTTCCTTCCTCCCTTTCTTCCTTTCCTTCTCTCTCCTTGCAAATAAATAATTATTTTTTTGATTTTTCGAGGTAGGGTCTTGCTCTAGCCAAAACTGACCTAGAATTTACTATGTAGTCTCAGGCTGGTTTCAAACTCACAGCAATCTTCCAATTCTGCTCCTGAATGCTGGCACACCCTGGAGATAGAATGGACATGCCAGGGCCTCTAGCTGCTGCAGAAGAACTCCAGATGCATGTGCCACTTTATAAATCTGGCTTTATGCATGTACTGGGAAATCAAACCCAGGTCATTAGGCTTTGTAGGCAAGCACCTTTTTAGGGCTGAACTATTTCTACAGCCCTAAAAAAATATTTGTTTGAAAAAAACTTGGGGTCTGGAGAGATGCCTTAGAGGTTCACGTGCTTGCCTGCAAAGCTAAGGGACCCCGGTTCAATTCCCCAGGACCCGTGTAAGCCAGATGCACAAGGGGACACACACATCTGGAGTTCATTTGTAGTTGCTGGAGGCCCTGGTGCACCTATTCTCTCTCTCTCTCTCTCTCTAGTTCTCCCTCCCTCCCTATTTCTCTCTCTCAAATAAATAAATAAATAAAAATATTTAGCCGAGTGTGGTGGTGCACACCTTTAATCCCAGCACTCGGGAGGCAGAGGTAGGAGGATCGCCATGAGTTTGAGGCCATCCTGAGACTACATAGTTAATTCCAGGTCAGCCTGGACTAGCGTGAGACCCTACCTCAAACATCCCTCCCCCCAAAAAAGCATTAAAAAAACTTAGATGACACCTGAGGAACACTTGATGTTGTCCTTTGGCCTCCACCTCTCTCTCTCTCTCTCTCTCTCTCTCTCTTCTATAAGTAGCCAGGAGATGTAACAGACACCCATACTCCTAGCACTTGAAAGGCTGAGGCATTAGCATAATCAATTTAAGATCAGCAGGGTCTATTTAGCAAGTTCTAGACCTTGGCGACATAATGTGAGACTCTGTCTCAAAAGAAGTAATGCTATGGAATAAGACTTTGCATTTGTAATTTAATATATACAAATGAGGTACAGTATTCTATTATTATACCTCTAGCCATATAATGAACCATTGTATACACAAATCTATATTTATTATGCCTACTGAGTGAGGTAGGGTCTCACTCTAACTCAAGCTGACCTGAAATTCATTATGTATTCTCATAGTGGCCTTGAACTCACAGTGCTCTCCTACCTCTACCTTCCAAGTTCTGGGATGAAAGGTGTACACCACCACATCTGGCCTATTTTTTAAAATATTTTATTTATTTATTTATTTGAGAGAAAGAGAAAGAGGCAGACAGGCAGGCAGGCAGACAGAGAGAGAGACAGAAGGAAAGAAAGAAAGAATACATAGAGGTCAGGGCCTCTAGCCACTGCAGATGAACTCCAGATTCATGTGCCACCTTGTGAATCTGACTTGCATGGGTACTGTGGAATTGAACCTGGGTCCTTTGGCTTTGCCAGCTAGCACCTTAGCTGCTAAGTCATCTCTCTAGCCAAACTTAGTTATTTTTAATATAGTCTACCCATTAATCTATTTCTTGGTCTTTCGCTTCCCAGGATACATGTCTGGTTTTTAAGTAATGTGTTCATCCTGTTCTGTTATTTAATTTGTACCTTTTACCTTCTCGATTCTATTGTTTTTTTTTTTTAAGAGCACAACTATTTATGCTTGTATGTACCTTCCCTTTACCAGACAGTTGTGACTTAGAACTGAGATTGCTTTCATATTTGTAGATGAAAACTGAAAACTTGGATCTTTGTATTTAGGTATTTAGGGGGTAATTTGTGATAAATTACAAGTAGACAGTTGTCTGCTATCTATCATTTTAGGTTTCTTCTAGACTTTTTTCTAGCTTTAAAGATTATACCTCTTTGTTTCTGAATTCAGATGACCATGTGTAATTTTTTTCAATTTATTTTCTGTCATTTTTCTTAACTTCATTAATGAACCAGACTATATGTTACATCCTGATACCAAAACCATATGCTTCTTCCAGATGTATTTTAATAACTTTTTTGTTTTCTTATATTCATGCTGTTTCATCAATTATAACAAAACACTCCTGTACTTTCTGATGACCAAATGTAAATATTTTCCTTCTAAAGCCTTGAGAGTGACTTTGCAATTAAATAAAAAGAAAATTTGTTTTAAGCTGGGCATGGTGGCTCACACCTTTAATTCCAGCTGAGGTAGGATTATAAAAAGCTTGATGCCACTCTAGGCTAGAGTGAGGCCTTGTCTCAAAAAATGTGTCTTAATTGATATAGTGTCCTCTAATTGTTAGCCTATAATCAGAACTTTGCTATTCCTTGTGCTAAAACAATATTGTTTCCTCTTTTAAAAGTATTTAAAATCTGTAATTTAACTTTAAAAATATTTTATTCATTCATTTGCAAGCAAAGAGAATATTGCAGTCAGGTTCGCATTGCTGGCAGAAATCACCCAACCAAGAGCAGATTGTGGGGGGAAAAAAGAGGTTTATTTTGGCTTACAGGCTCGAGGGGAAGCTCCATGATAGCAGGGGGAAACGATGGCATGAGCAGAGGGTGGAGATCACCTCCTGGCCAACATAAGGTGGACTATAGCAACAGGAGAGTGTGCCAAACACTGGCATGGGGAAACTGGCTATAACACCCATAAGCCTGCCCCCACCAATATATCCCTCCAGAGGCATTAATTTCCAAATCTCCATCAGCTGGGAACCCAGCATTCAGAACACCTAAGTTTATGGGGGACACCTGAATCAAACCACCAGAGAGAGAGGTGGGACTCGAGATGCATGCACCAGTTTGTGCATTTGGCTTTATGTGGATATTGGGGAATTGAACCCACATTGGTAGGCTTTGCAAATAAGAACCTTTAAC
The DNA here is from genome assembly GCA_036346955.1 of Dipus sagitta. Taxonomy (NCBI): domain Eukaryota; kingdom Metazoa; phylum Chordata; class Mammalia; order Rodentia; family Dipodidae; genus Dipus; species Dipus sagitta. Next base: position 18,688,763 of record CM070776.1, on the reverse strand, counting down.
CTCTGAGCCATCTCTCCAGCCCTGAAATTTTTAAACTTATTTTGATGTGCTAGTCGATAGGGAAAATGACTTAAATAAATGTTTCATGTGGCCTCTCTCAACAACTTTGACGATATAATAGAAACTTATTTTAGGTGCTACTATGCCTAAGTAATGTACCAATAGATAAGGAAGTATATAAGGATCAAACTACTCAAAATATAGGTGACCACTTTTGGGGATAAGTCCAAGGGTGTACAGGAGGGTTCACTTCTTTTGCTAGCCCATGAAAAACTCTTTATCAGAGATATTGGTAGAAATGCGTTTATACTAGAAACCTAGTTTGCCATACGTGTAAGCCCCAAAGTTGAATTGTTTGAATATTATCTATTTGGCAACAGCAAACAGAGGATACACTTAATTAAAAAAAAAAAAAAAAAACCTTAGTAGGGAGCTAGAGAGATGACTCATTGGTTAAAGGTGTTAAGCCCAAAAACCCAGGTTCGATCCCTCAGTACCCATGTAAAGCCAGGTGCACAAAGTGGCTCATGTGTCTAGAGTTTGTTTGCAGAGGCAAGGGACCCTGGCATGCCTATACAGTCTCTCTCTCTCTCTCTCTCTCTCTCTCTCTCTCTGTCTTTCTCTCAAATAAACAAACAACCTTAGTGGTGGTAACATATTTTATCTCAGATTATTTTCTTTCCTTAGGGTTCCGTAGCTATAGCTGGTGCTGTAATCCGCTGGTTACGAGACAATCTTGGAATTATTAAATCCTCAGAAGAAATTGGTGAGTGTGGTGTAGTAGAGAGCTAGGGAATGAAAAGAATGAAGAATATTAATATTTTTGTCTCTGTAATTTGTCAATCCTTGAGCTTTGCCACAAACTTGATCCATAAATATGCGGGACTTGTCATAAGCTTGACTTCTTCAAAAAAGACTACTTTGCGAAGATTTATTATACAGTACATTGGCATAATTAGTAGTGGTTATTGATAAATGGTAATGTAGGACACCAAATGTAGGTACAGCAGTGTAGTTACATTTTTCTGCTGAGAAAGAGCTTTACATCTAAGATTAGAATGCACATTAAACCCTGCTGCCTATAATTTTAAGTATCAATATCGCTGCATTCAGTCTATGGATAATTATTTTGGATTCACGTCACTTTCACCTACTTGTTGTTTTGCCTGAAGGTAATGCAATCAAACATCCATTTCTGATTTGGGACACAGGAGAGCCCACTTGATCTCCTAGTCAGGATCCTTAAAAATAATTGAAATGACCTGAGATACCTGTACAAAGTGAATTCCGTTCCTTGGTTTCTTGACCTAGTTTATAATTTCATGGGGGTGTTCAACGTGGGGGAAATGTTCTTGTTGCTCCTAGCATACTACTGTAGCAATAACATTTTCCTCTACCAGTAAAATGAAAACAAGAAGTCGACACTAATTTTGAAAATAGGTTTCTTTAACAAAGACAGATAATGGTGTGACTTTTCTCTCTCTCTTTCTTTTATTAATACTAGAAAAACTTGCTAAAGAAGTAGGGACTTCTTATGGCTGCTACTTTGTCCCAGCATTTTCAGGGCTATATGCACCTTACTGGGAACCCAGTGCTAGAGGGTAAGTATTTCTATTTTTAACAATAAATTAATACGTATGTCAAAATAGCTAAAACAGAAATTTTTAAAATTTATTTATTTGCAAACAGAGAGGAGGGGGGCATGTCAGGGCCACTGCAAACGAACTCCAGATGCATGCCCCTTCTGGCTTTCCGTGGGTACTAGGGGATTGAACCTGGATCCTTAGTCTTTGCAAGCAAATTCCTTAACCACTAAGCCATCTCTTCAGCCCAAAGGAGAGGATTTTCAATGTTTCCAGTGCAAATAAATGATAAAATATTGGAAATGATAGATGTGTTGAATACTCTAATGTGATCATCACACATTACTATACATGTATCAAAATATCATTATACTCTACAAACATTTGCAACTACTATGTATCATTTGGAAAACATAATGAAAGAGACTCTGTATTGACAATATGGTATACTTTTTGGAGGGTCTTGATTTATTTAGTAAATTAGGTAATACATAATGCTTTCCTATGTATTTTCATCTGCAAGTTGTACAGCAAAACATCATCTAAATGAATCTGATTTTTAAACTTTATTTTTCATTTGTTGTTTTTATTTTGTAACTTTTTTTTTTTTTTTTGGTTTTTTGAGGTGTAGGGTTGGTCTCACTCTAGGCCAGGCTGACCTGCAATTCACTATGGAGTCTCAGGGTGGCCTCGAACTCATGGTGATCCTCCTACCTCTGCCTCCCAAGTGCTGGGATTAAAGGTGTACGCCACCATGCCCGGCTTTAATTTGTAATTTTTTATGAGAGAGAAAGACAGTCAGTTGGCATGCCAGGGCCTCCAGCCACTGCAGTCAACTTCTAGATGAATATGCCACTTTGTGCGCATGGGCGACTTTGCACACTTGCAGCACCTTGTGTGCCTGCCTCATGAGGGATCTGGTGAGTTGAACATGGGTCCTTAGGCTTCACAGGCAAGCGCCTTAACCACTAAGCCATCTCTCCATCCCTGCCCTTACTTTTTGTTTGTTTTTTTTTTTTGTGTGTGTGTGTATATATATGTGTGTGTATTTAGATTTAATATATATTATAATAGGTTATCCTCTTTTATTCTCTCACCCCTGCTCCTGTTACCCTGGAGACCCTCCTCAGTGGGGTTATGGCAGTCACTGTGGGGTCATGGAGGCCCCAGTCAGTCCCTGCAGGGTAGCAAAGGCACCATGCCTCAGGATATTTCTAGCCACTCTGTAGCTCTTATTGATGTGGTTTTGTATTAATGTCATCCTCCTGGTGGGTCATGAACTTTTTCATCTGGAGATACAAGATTGTGGACTATAAGGACATTCTGAATTACTTACTGGGTTACTAATGACTGGTTTTCTTGTCCTATGCATTCTGTCTCCCAAATTCACCCTTTCCAAATTTGGGACATTTCAAATCAGTGGCTTGTTTCTCACACACTAGTCTGAAAATCTTTGTGTTTTTAGGATCATCTGTGGACTCACTCAGTTCACCAATAAATGCCATATCGCTTTTGCTGCACTAGAAGCTGTTTGTTTCCAAACCCGAGAGGTAATGGATATGGGCCTCTTCTCTTGCACTTAATCCATTTGTACCCCTCGTAAATTATGTTTCTGCCTGAAATGTATTAAGTATTTATAATGTACCTGATCAAAACCTAAAGCCTGCCTCTTCCTTTTCTCCAGCTGCCATTATCTTAGAAGTCCCTTGACTACCAGGCACTAGGCACTTTATCTTTAGGAGGAGGCATAGTGGCACTTTTTAGGCAAAGGAAACAGCACCAAAACGTATCAAGGCAGGAAGCCTGCATGCACACTAGGGCTGTTTGGCTTGCTGAATATGAGGGTGAGTTCAGACTTAGGATGACAGAACAAGTTGGCTGTGACCAGATCAAAGAGGACTTGGAAGACCAGAATAAGATATCTCAATTTCATTGTGCAGACTTGGGGAAACTCTCCCAGGTTTTTGGATGAAGGATGGCCATTTTCAGCGGTGTTCCTGTGAAGTAGTTTCATGATGCTAATTGCATTGGTTTATTTAAGATTTTGGATGCCATGAACCGCGACTGTGGAATTCCACTCAGTCACTTGCAGGTAGATGGAGGAATGACCAGCAACAAAATTCTTATGCAGCTACAAGCAGACATTCTGTATATTCCAGTGGGTTAGTAACCTTCATTGCTTTGAACTCTGGGGTAATGTTTGTTTGGAAGAACTGCCTGATTCGACAGATGTGACTGCAAAGATGTTGATGTGCCTGTCTCTCCTCAGTGAAGCCCTCCATGCCTGAGACAACTGCTCTTGGGGCTGCCATGGCAGCTGGGGCTGCAGAAGGGGTTGGCGTTTGGAGCCTTGAGCCCGAGGATTTGTCAGCCGTCACCATGGAACGATTTGAACCTCAGATCAACGCTGAGGGTAAATGTACATAATTAAAATATTAATGGTATATAGTGGAAATGACCTTGGGTGAGGAAATTGGCCATCCTGTTTATTTACAAGTTAAGAACCAAAGTAAGAGAGCAAATTGTTACTTACCACGGCAGATTTGGCATCTAAGCATATTGGGTTATGGCTGAGTAAGTGTGAGCAAGGGAAATAATGTCTTACGTAAGAGAAAACAAACTAAAGTTACTTCTTTTTGTACTTTTTTTGGGGGGGGTTATTTCAAGGTAGGGCCTTACTCTAGCTCAGGCTGATCTGGAATTCATTATGTAGTCTTAGGCTGGCCTCGAACTCACAGCAATCCTCTACTCACAACCTCTGCCTCCTGAGTGCTGGGATTAAAGGTATGTGCCACCACACACAGCTCCAGACTAATGAATTATCTAATATTTTATTTATTTATTTATTTGCAGAGAGAGAGAAAGAGAGAATGGGGTTTCCAGGGCTTCTAGCTGTTGCAGAGGAATTCCAGATGCACTCACCACTTTGTGCATCTGGCTTTATGTTAGTACTGGGGAATAATACCTGGGCCATTAGACAAGCACCTTAACCACTGAGTCATCTCTCCAGCTTCAGACTAGGGATTTTTAAAGCAAGATTGAAGATACATTAGCCACTCACTCCTTATGTGTACACCCAATCATCTTCGGTGCTTTAGGATAGTGTTAAATGAGACCAAGTAGGACTAGTGTTGCAGTCAGGTTCCCATTGCTGGTAGAAATCACCCAACTAAGAGCAGCTTCTGGGAAAAAGAGGTTTATTTTAGCTTACCGGCTCGAGGGGAAGCTCCACGATGGCAGGGGAAAACGATGGCATGAGCAGAGGGTGGACATCACCCACTGGCCAACATAAGGTGGACAACAGCAACAGGAGAGTGTGCCAAACACTGGCATGGGGAAACTGGCTATAGTACCCATAAGCCTGCCCCCAACAATACACTCCCTCCAGGAGGCATTATTTCCCAAATCTCCATCAGCTGGGAACCTAGCATTCAGAACACCTAAGTTTATGGGGGACACCTGAATCAAACTCCCACAGCTAGTCTAACAAAGGCTGCTACAATCTAAGTACATAAACATTAAAACTCTGTTTTAACTTAGCAGTTAAGACACTTGCCTTCAAAGTCTAATGACTGGAGTTCAATTCCCTAGTACCCACATAAAGCCAGATGTATAAAATGGAGCATGCATCTGAGTTTGTTTGCAGTGTTGAGAAGCCCTATCATACCCATTCTCTCTTCTATCTTCACACTCATTTTAAAAAACATTTATTTATTTATTTGAGAGAGAGAGAGATAATGGGAGCACCAGGGCCTCCAGCCACTGCAAACAAACTCCAGACGCATGTGCCCCCTTGTGCATCTGGCTTATGTGGGTCCTGGAGAATTGAACTTAGGTCCTTTGGCTTTGCAGGCAAACGCCTTAACACTCAGACAACTCTCCAGCCCTTTACTCTCTTCTTGCAAACAAATACATAAAAATATTTTTAAAAAAAAACAAATGTGGTGGCACTTGCCTTTAATCTCAGCACTCGGGAGGCAGAGGTAGGAGGATTGCTATGTGTTCAAGGCCAGTGTGAATCTACATAGTGAATTCTGGGTCAGCCTGGGCTAGAGTGAGGACTATATTGAATCCCCCCCCCAAAGAAAAAGAAGGAAAGAAACTAAGCCAGTAGCTATAATCAGTATCTTAATATAATGATGGATCTCAAATTTAAATAAATGTGAATTGGAAAATATGGTTTTATATATCGACTTAAGTTTGATAACTGTAGATACCTATACATAAAAGGGCATCAAAGTAGATTTTGACCTATGTGGGAAATAAGTTTTCCAATGAATTTTTGTTTACTTTTCTAGAAGATTATGCCAGAGTTTCTTTTTTTTTTAATTTTTGTAATACCGGGTGAAATGTGAATTTCAAAAATACTTCTTTCTTCTGAAAACCAAACCAACTCTTTCAATAGGCAGATAATATTCCCAGTAGATATTTGACCTGGAAATGCTTAGGTCATGCTTAAAGCACGGAGGTTTGTTGCAGAGGGTTTAGGATTACTGTTTTCTGAGGTAAGCCTTTTTCACTGCCTAAGCCTGGCGCTGAGCAGCTGTCCTCACTTTTCTCAGCCCATCCCCCACCTGTCCTGGGAACCCACATAGAAACAGTTCATTCTTCCAGCTAACAGTTGTTTAAAGGCAGCTGCAGGCCAGAGATTGCTACTGACATAGGGAGGGCTACAGAGGAGACCAAGGTTTTGCCCTTCAGGAAACTCAAGTATACTGAGAAAGGTAGGTGAAGCTGTTGCAGGTATGTGGGGCATTCTGTGGAAAGAGGAAATGAGCTAGATGTGAAACATTACAGTCATCTCGAAGCGTGCGGTCCTTGAGTCTTAGTCTCTTGTCGAGTGCAGGGCAGTGGGAAGGCTGGGGGGCTTGGAGAAGCCTAGCCCCTGCATGGTTCAGTAGCTGTAGGAGGAGTAGAGCATCATTGCTCATTTTGCTTTAGTCCTCCTGTTATGAATGTTCACCTTAGGAAAGCCCATGTCAAGATGTCATAGGTCTTCTGGGAATGCAATTGGAATCTCTTGAGAAACTGGTATTTGCTAATTTGACTAGAACAAAATCAATTCCCTTTTCTGATTCAGCACCGCTTGCTTGTGAATGGCTCTGCCTTCTTAGGGAGTAGTATCTCTAACTGTCCCTTCCCCTTACATAAGTCTCATGCTAACGTTCTGCTATCATTCTTTTTAAAATATGTTTTATGTCTTTATTTACAAGGATGGGGAGAGAGAGAGAGAATATGAGAATGGGTGTGCTAGGGCCTCTAGTCACTGCAAATGGACTCTAGATACATGCACCACTTTGTGCATCTGGCTTTACATTGGTTCTGGGGAATCAAACCCAGAGAGTTGGGCACTGCAGGCAAGTGCCTTAACTGCTTGCTGAGCCATTTCTTCAGCCCTTGCTATTAATCTTACTTTCACTTTTCAGACATCTCTTCCATTCATTGTTATCCACCAGCAGGCATGTGCTCCCAAATCTGCATCCCAGTTAATCACCCACTTTTAGTTTAATATGTGCAAAACTTTGTCAAGAATGTCAAGTAATCATAAGTATGGTACTTAGACCATTTCAGACAACTGTCATAGTTGTGTTTTTCCTATCTTCTAATTCTAGAAAGTGAAATTCGTTACTCCACCTGGAAGAAAGCGGTGATGAAGTCAATTGGTTGGGTTACAACTCAATCTCCAGAAAGTGGTAAAATGTTTCTTATTGGTTGCTATTGACATTTCTTTCTTAGTGTGTTAAAGAATTTGTCTAAGTGTTTAGCTATTTATATACTTAGCCAGGCTGCTCTGAAGAAAACATTATCACATGTATAAAGTTTATAGCATTTTGAAAACATTTAAATTTCTTCACCTAAATTGAAATTTATCACCTTAATATGCACACTGTATCCTAGCATATCTTTATTTATGATTTATTCCTGGCACTTCAATTAATAAATGAATTATCCAAAAGTAAAATTTTTATTTCTGGTATCTTCTTAATGAAAAAAAAATCAGTTTCAAATCTTTTTTTGTTTTCCCTCTTGCTGCTAATGTGTGCCCTTTCTGGGAGGCTGTCCTCACGTTCTGAACCAATTGGAAAGTATATTAATTTCAGAATATGCTCTGCAACTTGTACTTCTGATTCCAAATGCTTAGGGAATGCATATATATATATATATGAATTCCTTTAGAGTCAGAAAGAAAGAAGTGTACTAGATACAATAGAATTGGAAATATTACAATAGCTTGAAAAATGCTTTGGACAGAAAATAGAGAGGTAATTTATTTTAACGGAATTGAGCAAACCATTCAGATTTCCACAGCCTTAAGCTGCCTTTACTGGCAGATTAATTCTTTACTAAATACAACATGTGGCCAGTGACATCAAAGCATATGCTTTAATGGAGAAAAGTTTACAAATGAAATATCGCTGGAAGGCAAGCATAGAACTACTTTTAAGGGTTGAGGAGATGGCTCAGCAGTAAAGGTCCTTGCATGCAAAGCCTGTGTCTGGAGTTTATTTGTAGAGGCAAGAGGTTGTAGCACGGTGCTTGCGCTCTCTCTTTCTCTCTCTCTTAAATAAAAACGTAAAAGAATATTTTATTTAAGAAGGAACTGTGGGGGCTGGAGAGATGTCTTAGCAGTTTAGGCTCTTGCCTGCAAAGCCTAATGATTCAGGTTGGATTCACTAGTACCCACAAAAACCTAGGTTCACAAAGTGGTGCCTGCATCTGGAGTTTGTTTGCAGTGGCTAGGGGCCCTGGCAGGTCAATTCTTTCTGTCTCTCTTCTCTTTATCCCTCTCTGCTTTCAAATAAATAAATAAAAATATTAGAAAATAAAAATAAAACAAGAGCTTCTTTTAATATATGTGGCCTTTGGGAGAAGTTTTCCAAACAGTTCACTACCACTGCTAACTGGGATCTGTATTTTTAGTTCTGTTCCTGTTTGAAGATTTCATTGTTTTTCCATCTAACCAATATGTATACTTTCTGTTGTTCTTTGAGGTAGGATCTTGCTTTAGCCAGGCTTACCTAGAATTCACTATGTAGACTCAGGCTGCCCTTGAACTCACAGTGATCCTCCTACCTCTGTCACTAGAGTGCTGTGATTAAAGGTGTGTGTCACTGTTCCCAGCCTAACCTTTTTTTTAAAATTTATTTTTTATTGACAACTTCCATAATTATAGATAATAACCCATGGTAATTCACTCCTTCTTCCCACTTTCCCCTTTGAAACTCCACTCTCCATCATATCCCCTTCCTCTTTCAATCAGTCTCTCTTTTATTTTGATGTCATCATCTTTTCCTCCTATTATGATGGTCTTGTGTAGGTAGTGTCAGGCACTGTGAGGTCATGGATATCCAGACCATTTTGTGTCTGGAGGAGTGCGTTGTAAGGAGTCATACCCTTCCTTTGGCTCTTAATTCTTTCCTCCACCTCTTCCTCAATGGACCCTGGCCCTTGGAAAGTGTGATAGAGATATTTCAGTGCTGAGCACTCCTCTGTCATTTCTTCTCAGCACCATGGTGGCTTCTGAGTCATCCCAAGGTCTCTGCCATCTGAAAAGAGAAGGTTCTCTACCAAAAGTGTGAATGGCATTAACATATAGGTATGAACATTAAGAGGAGTGCTTACTGGACAGTTTGGTGAGCATAGTACGTACATTTAGCCAGACACCAGCAGACGTTACACCCCTAGGGCTCATGACTGCCCCTGTTGTAGGTTTTCATTATCAGGGATGTATTCCCTCCCATGGAGCAGGCCTCCAGTCCAATTAGAGGGTGGTTGGTTTCCCCCATAACAGACATGCCAATATTGCACCCGTTGGTTCACTTGGCTTGTCTTACCAAATTACTTTTTTAAATTTATTTTTATTAGATATGGACATATTTATTAAGTAAACAACACACGTTGGTACCATCCTTTCCCTGCTCCCTGCCCATTTTATGAAGAGGCCCTTCTTGTTGGGGATGAAGTTCAACTCTGTGGGGATTGTGGGTCATGCATTATGGGGGCAGCAGTCAGTTATGGGGAAGAAGCTATGTCTCTGTGTATAATGTCCCAACTTCTGGCTCTAAAAATCTTTCCATCCCCTCTTTCACAAAATTCCCTGAGCTATGTTAGGTGCTTTTTAAGTCTACTTCAGTGATGGACCCGTAGGAGCCTCTGGATCTCTGGTTTGATAGGTGTTGAGTGTCCTTATTGTCTGTCTCCATCACCCTGATATCAGATTCACTAAGAAAGCAGCACTCTTGCTCATTTCCCTAATTCCTCTGTGATTTCAGCTGGGGCCCAGGTGGAGTGCACTGGGTCGTTTATCTCCTCAGGTCCAGATCCCCTCTGAAAAAGAGAAGTAGATTCTCAGGAGAGTCAAGTCAGCACCAGTTAAATGAGATAACCATTATTAATTTAGAGAAAATTTAAAGGATGTAGACCCTCTTTAGCCCAAGATTAGTGGGAGCTTGACAATGGAAAGGAGAATCATCATTTGGATATGATCTGACTTAAGCGCAGCCTAATGTTGAGTTTTTTGTATTATTTGTTCTGAGAGTGAGTTTCCTTATCTCTGCCTTTTTTGTTGTTGTTTTGACATAGTCTCCTAGCCCAAGCTGGTCTTGAACTCACTGTGTAGCCTACGTGTAGCTTTCTTTTATTTTCCTTCTTTTCAGCTTCCTTTTCTAAGATGGTAGACACGTTTAATTTATTGTTATTTTATTTATTTTATTTTTTGGATTTTTGAGGCAGAGTCTCACTCTAGTCCAGGCTGACCTGGAATTCACTATGTAGTCTCAGGGTGCCTTTGAACTCAACAACAATCCACCTACCACTGCCACTCGAGTGCTGGTATTAAAGGTGTGTGCCACCATGTTTAGCCAACAAGTTTATTTTTGCTCAGGCTACAATTTTGATATCTGTTAGAATTTAAGTTCTCTGCCATAAGTACTTATCTAGCACAGTGCTAGTTGCTGTGTGAGCTGTAACAGATATCAGCCCTAATTTCTTGGCCTTTTGCTCTAATTTAATGGCTTATGTGAAATTGAGGTACATGGTTTTTTTTTTCCACTAACTAAAGTCTTGTTAACAACACAAAACTTCAATCTTCCTATTTTCCTCTGCCCTCCCCTGCATGTTTACTAGAAGTTGAAGATATAATTTTAGCTACAAAGTTGTCGCAGAGCCAATTCATCATTTTCCTTTTATGTTCCTTACTTCAATGAATTTACAATGCCATGAAAAAGTAGGCTTAATAAAAAATTGTATTTGTTTTCTTTTGTATTTTTCTTTTGTTCCTTTCTTTTTTAAATGTCTTTATTTATATTTTTATTTATTTGAGAGAGGGAGAGAGAGAATGGGCGTGTCAGGGCCTCTAGCCACTGCAGATGGACTCCACATGCATGCACCACCTTCTGCATCGGTCTTATGTGTGGGTTCTGGGGAATTGAACCTGGGTCATTTGGCTTTGCAGGCAAGTGCCTTAACTGCTAAGCCATCTCGCCAGCCCTCTTTCATTTTTATTTTATTTTTTTTTAGTTTTTAAAAGATTTTCTTCCATTATTTGAGAGAGATAAAGACAGATACAGAGAGAGAATGGGTGTGCCAGGGTCTCTAGCCACTGCAAACAAACTCTAGACAGAAATATGTGCCACCTTGTGCATCTGAGTTTATGTGGGTACTGGGGAATTGAACCTGTGTCCTTAAGCTTTGCAGGCAAGCACCTTAACCACTGTCATCTTTCCAGCCCTATTTATTATTTTTTTTGTACAGGGCCTCTTACCTAAAGCTGACCTCAAATGCACTATGTAGCCAAAGATGACCTTGAACTTCTGACCTTTTGCCTCCTCCCCTCAAGTTCGGGAATTACAGGTGTATTCCACCATGTCCATCTTAAAAACTTATATTTCATTATTTCTGAGATACGGTCTCGCTCTAGCACAGGCTGACCTGGAATTTACTATGTAGTCTTAGGCTGGCCTCAATCTCACAGTGATCCTTCTAACTTTGCCTCACAAGTGTTGAGAATAAAGGTGAGTGCAACCATGCTCAGCTTTTTATTTTTGAGGTAGAGTCTGACTCTACCGCTGTAGTTCCAGGCTGGTCTAGAACTCATAGCTATCCTCCTCCTCTGTCTCCCAAGTGCTGGAATCAAAAGCATGTGCCATCATGCCCAGCTATTTTTTTTTAAATTTATTTATTTGCAAGCAGAGATACAGAGAGAGGGAATGAGTATGCCGGCACTTCCAGCCGCTGCAAACAAACTCCAGATGCATGCGCCACTCTGTGCATCTGCCTTTAAATTGGTACTGGGGAATCAAACCTGGGTTGTTAGGCTTTGCAGGCAAGCGCCTTAACTGCTCAGCCATCTCTCCAGGCCCTGAAGTAATTTGTGAAATTTAGATGAATGTAATTTAGTTTCAGTTACAGTAATATTTCCAGGTACACTTCATTGCACAGCAAATTCTGTTAAAAAATAAGACCAATCAATGAGTTAGCAGAAACAGGGTTTTAAATTCATATGAAATATGCTAATATAACCTTTCTTAGATAACCAAAGAGCTTGGGGTGAATTGGATATCTCTTTTACTGTCATAGGTGGAAAGTTCTAGAAAGCTCAAATCAACAGCCTCCCAAAAAGTTCTCTATAAGCTCTTTGGCTTTGCCAGTGGAAGGCTAATATTGGTCTACATTTACTGTGTTCTTGGCTACTTGTGCATGCTATCTGTATTGTTTGTTAACTCTCATAAGCCTTTACAGTGATTATATTTTTGATTTGAAGTAATAACTCTTTGCTAGCTTTTATGAATATGCTATTTTATAACTTATTTTGTTTTGCTATCATGTGATTGATTCTTAACATAAATATTGTAATTATGTGTCTCTCTTTTGGTTTGCTTGACTGGAATTCCCTTCTACTTGGATGACCACAGGTGACCCTAGTATCTTCTGTAGTCTGCCCTTGGGCTTTTTTATAGTGAGTAGCATGGTAATGTTTATCGGAGCAAGGTACATCTCAGGTTAGTTACTCTTTAAATTAGACAAATTTTATTAGTTAGATTTAATGTGTTTATGTGTAACTCAGCAGAAAATTTTCAGTGTCTTTCATTCTTCCTATGTTTAAGAACCTGGAAAATCAGTTGAAGGTCTAATTAGTTATATAAACCCATCTCTTTTTGGTTGGTCAAAATCAAAATCTGTTGTGAATTTCTTTAAACTTTTTAAGCACTTATTGGATGATTTGTTTTGTAAATATTGTCAGCTGCAGCGGTAAGCAAAAGGACAAAGGGCAAATGTCAGTGTTTACATGAAAAGCCCTCTGGAGTGACTGATGAGAGTGAAGGACAATTTTGCCACTAACTGTCTTGGTTTTCCAATAAACATAAATTGTTCTTCAGACTTCTGAAAATGAGCTCAACAAATCTTAATCATTTAGTTATCGCAAGAATTTTGGCCAGAACATGTTAGCAGAGTTCTTATGAAACTCGATAACCAGAGAAGGCATATAGTCACTTTGTTTAAAAGAATACATTCTGTGAACTGAACTTATTTAAATTACTGGTTAAATAAATTAGAGTTGAAATAAAGTAAATATTATTTTTGTTACTCAATATTCTTATAAAAGTAAAATAGCTCAGCATGTTATGAAAAGCATTGCACAGTCAGTATTAATTTAAATATAATTGCCAGCTTGGAGGTACTTTTTTTTTTTCTAAGTAGGGTCTCACTCTGGTCCAGGCTGACCTGGAATTAATTATGTAGTCTCAGGGTGGCCTTGAACTCATGGTGATCCTCCTACCGCTGCCTCTGGAGTTCTGAGTGCTGGGATTAAAGGCGTGTGTCACCACGGCTGGCCCTTTGTGGTACTTTTGATGCTAGTTCAATTTTTCTTCAAATTACTTAAGTGGAAGCAACTTGTTTCTTGTTCCATATGCTTCAATGAAACTAAAATACACGTTTTAAAATCTTTATGTTTAGAGAAAGAGCTAAATTATCTCTTGTTTAATAAGATGATGCCAGACCTGGGTTTAAATGGTTAAATATATTTATATATGAAGGGACATCTGTTTATAGAAAGCTGAAAAATAATTATTGAAATTGGCATCATGAGTGTAGTATCACATATAAATATGAATTGAAAATTATTTACATCACCAGAACATTAAACTGTCTTCTTAATTTTTTAGGTTATTTATGAGCAATTTTGAATTATTTGTATGAGAATTAAAAATTATATTCTTTAATCTTTTTCAATATTCTGCATATTCAAGCAGAATATTTTTTTCCAAATCTTCTGCTTCTAGGCTAACAGTGCCTTATTTTGGTATTAGTGGCTAATATGCCAAGAGTTCTGATGACATAGGTAATAGAATTAGTAGATATTCATTCATATCTGTTTCTCAGGAGCGTTTGCTGAATGACTAAGCATTCCTATGAGAACTAGAATTTCAACTTACAAAGAAGTGTAAACTGTTTTAGAAAATGTTATATTGAGCTGGGGGGCAGTGTGTGGCACACATGTTTAATCCCAGGAGGCCACCTTTCATCCCAGCCGGCTGAGATAGGAGGATCCACTGTGAGTTCAAGGCCAACCTGGGACTACAGAGTGAATACCAGGTCAGCCTGTGCTAGAGTGAGACCCTACCTTGGGGGAAAATTTTTTTTCTATGACTTTTCATTATCCTGAGTATTTTTGCTATATGATGATGTGGAAAAGATAAGAAAACAAATATCACAGCTGAAAGTCTTCATTGGTTTTATTGCTGTTTCTATTTTGGTACTATGACAGCAAGAAACGTCCTGGATTCTGAAAATTAAAACATGTAAAGCTCTTTCTAAGCTAAAGGGCACATTAAATAGTTAAATTATTGGGCTTTTAAAATACATATGGTCAAAAATAGTGAGTTGTTTGCCTTGGCAGACAATTATCAACATTGGTAATATTTGCTAATTCTGGAATTTGCCTAGTTGGATTTGGTTGCCTCTTCTTATCTGTGAAGCTTCATATAGAAATCATATGGAATTTTTAGGTCAGTGAATAATTGAATAGTCTTAATTGTTCTATCTCCTGAGTTACATATGTGTCTTACTGGTTTCTGTGGATTTTGTTCCCCATTTTAGGTATTCCATAAGTAGTACCTACCACCTCACGGATTCCCAAGATGCAAGCTTTTTACATAATGAGAGAATCCAGCAATCCTGTTTCATAATGTGATGACACTATTCAAAGACTCTGATTTTATGCATAAGTCACTTGCTGTATGATCCTCCAAAGTAGACCTGTGGTTTGAAATAAAGGAAATGCAGCAGAAAGAGTGCTCCAGAAACATTTAGTGTGTGCTTCTAAAAACATCAACAGTTAAAGTTGGGCCAGCCACCTTTGGGGCTGACCCCCTCCATTGTCATAATGTCCTACCCCATTCCCTATAAGATCTAGGATGGATTCATATCTTCTCCATTGGAATCTGTTATGAAATATATTCAGGTGCTAATGGACCAAGATTTGATTCTCTGCACTACACATGCCTGATGATGGGGTTATTACTAACCTGCTAAGTGCGTGACTTCTTTTTTGTTTGTTTTTAACAGACCCCTAAATGTCTTATTTTCTACATATTAAAAGACCATGTCATCTTCATTGCATGCTCAAATGGAAATTTGTATATCTCTTAGATGTAATTAATCACATATTAGATGATGATTTGCTGTTCTCATAACTTGGATATTTTCTTGAAAAGTTTTTGGCAAGCTGAAATTCCTCAGATATTTTAATATCTCTAATTATGACTTTTGTCTGGATCTTATAGGGAAGGATACTCTTTTTCTTTTTTATCTCTCATTTTTATATTTTTTATTTTGTATGTATAACATACATGCCTATATATTTTATATACTGAGGGTAGCCCATTTATAAATTAAGAATGCATTGTATTCAGTAGGTTATAATAGGGCTGGTCTTAAGTGGACTACTACATATATATACATATGTATATAAATATGTATACATATTTGGGCAATGGTTATGCATATTATTTACCAGGATAAATTTTTTTTCTTAAAGAGCTAACATTTAAAATTGAAGTATAAAAAATAAAAAACAAAAAAATTAAAGTGTATGTTCTATGTCAATAAAATATACTACATTATGACTTCAACTATATTTCTTATACTCTACTTTCCAAATTTAATTGTCTTAGCTGAAGATATGCTTTAGAAAAAAACAACTTTAGAATAGTACGGCAGATATTGTTCTTAAACACAAATACTAGTCCAAATGAAATTATTTTTCCTCTTAGTTACTTTTTTACATAGTTTTAGTCCTTTTGTGGAATTGAGGAAATGTCAAAAAAATAAAAGGGGAAAATGTATGACTAAAGCTACAAATATCTTTTAAATGTTACTAATTGTTAATAAGTTATTATTTTTGACTGAGATTATAGAGATTATCTCTGTCTAGATATCATGTTACATCTGATAAAAAAGTATCATTTGAAGTATTAAATATTTAGTATTATGTTAATAAGAACTCACTAATCTAACCTCCCACCACCAATTTTTAAAATATCTTAAACTCAATTTGTTTTGCAGTAAACAAATAAGTATCACTTCCTAATTTTTGCCTTCTGTCACTGCTGGATGGAAAAAAATATATGCTAGTGGAAAAAGTTGTGTTTGGAATAATGGTAGCTTAAATTTGCTGTTCTGATTGCTGTTTCTAAATTATTGAGTCTCTTGGTTTTATTGATGCAGCTGCAATATATCAATAGAGAAAAATATCAATATAGAAAAATACTGTGAACTACTTTGTAGCAGGGATACTTTTAAACATAATTATGCTTCTACAAAGGTAGGTTGAGTTGATTGTAAATAATTGTGCAAATCACTGTCCAGATAATGTTAAGATTACATTAATTTTTCTATGCCATTCAAGGTTTATAAATGTTTGAAATTGTACACATTGATAATTAATGATAAATTTACTTAAAATAAATTGACCTTTATTTCTTATTTGCATTTCTCATTTACAGATGAAAATTAAATTAACATAAATGTTTCAACAAACATGAATCTCAGAGGTTAGCCCTTGGTCAGGTACCCTGAAGAACTAACCAAGAGCAGAAGTAGTAGTTTCTGGACTGATTAACACCTTAATCATTGTATTAGAGGAGACTAAACTGTTCCATCACAGCATTTCTGAAAAATGCCCTTGCAAGTCAACAGCCATTATCAAGAGTCTCTCATGGCTAACTGATCATGTGAGGGTCTCAATTTCTGCCTTAGCTTCTCTCTGCCTGGGTTAGTCTATGTAGTCTGGTACCCCATGGTACTGTCAACTCAATAGCCAACATCTCAATTTTGTTCCCCAACAAAAACAGTAAAAACAAACAATAAATCATTACTTTGGTAATGGTATCTTTTAGGTTTTTATCTGTTTATTTATTTTTATTTTTATTTTCTTTTCAGGGTAAGGTCTCACTCTAGCTCAGGCTGACCTGGAATTTACTATGTAGTCTCAGGATGGCCTTGAACTCAGAGATCCTCCCACCTCTGCCTCCTGAGTGGCTGGGAATAAAGGTGTGTGCCACCATGCCCAGCTCTTTTATTTTGTTTTTAACAAACCATCTTTGTGATTTTATTCATTTATTTATTTATGAGGAAAGGGAAAGGATATGCCAGGACCTCTTGCAGGTACAGACTCTAGAAGCATTAACCACTGTGTGCATCTAGCCTTACTTGGATACTAAGGAATCAAACTGGGGCTGGAAGGCTTTGCAAACAAGTGCCTTTAACCACTGAGCAATCTTCCCCAGATCCTGTAATGGTATCTTAGGAGATTTTTTTTTTTTTTTTTGCCAGACGTAGTGGCAGATGCTTTTAATCCCAGAATTTGGGAGGTAGAGGTAGGAGGATTACCATGAGTTAAAGGCCACTGTGAAACTACATAGTGATTTCCAGGTCAACGTGGGCTAGAGTGAGACCCTATCCTGGAAAAAAATTTTTACAAAGTTTTTTTTTTTTTTTTTTTAAGTATAGTAAACAAGCAAGCAAGCAAGCACCGTTAACTGCTGAGTCATCCTTTTAGCTGAAGTTCCCATAGAGTATAACATAGAAACAAGTGACTGACAATAGGGTAGGTACTACCTACCACATCAGTATATAACTAATGCTAAATACATAATAATAAAAATAATAAGCGAGTCTGGGTGGTTCACACCTTTAATCCCAGCACTCAGGAGGCATAGGTAGGATGATTGCTGTGAGTTCAAGGCCATCCTGAGACTACATAGTGAATTACAGGTCAGCCTGAGCTAGAGTGAGACCCTACCTCGAAATGTCCCTCTCCCCCCAAATCCAAACTCTTGTAGTTGCACTTTATCTAAATACATATTAATGTAAATAGATTGTGTCCATTTTCAACTTGAGAAAAGAGATTAAAATTATAGATCTATTTTAGTAAACAGTTATGAACTGAATATTTGACTCTGCCATTCTAAGGTCATAGATGATGGAAACTAAGATTATGCTGGATTGTGTTTTCATCCACAGGCCTGGACATGGAAACAAAGTCAAGTCACTAATGAACACTCTGGATACTTAATACGAATGAGGCAGAATATCAACAAATGTGAAATGAAATAAACACACTAGGACCAGGGAGGTGGCTCAGCACAGAAAAGCCTGGCTTCACAGACATGAGCTCCTGAGTTTAGATTCCCATATCCCCAGTTCAGATCCTTGTAATGTCAAACAGTAGTAAAATGTCTGTGATGCCCGTGGCAAGAAGGGAGCAAGAGATAGCAGAATCACCCTGTAGGGTGCAGGCCAGCTAGCCTGGTGAACCAAGCAGTGACCAATGGTATCCCTGCCTCAAACAAACTGGAAGTCCGAGATGGACACTGGAAGTTGTCCTGTGGCCTCCACAAGTATATTATAGATAATGAGAATAAGTGTGAATGTAGAAATCATATTTATTTAGTGTTTATTGGGTTTTTCAAGGTAGGACCTCACTCTAGCACAGGTTGACCTGCAATTCATTATGTAGTCTCAGGCTAGCCTCCAAACTCACAGGAATCCTCCTGAGTGCTGGGATTAAAGGTCTGTGCCACCACACCCAGCAGAAATCCTATTTATTAAATATGATTAACTTAGAATGCTAGCCAATTCATTTTAAAGGGCTGCCCATCCAACATATTAGAGAAAACCTTCATTCCAAACTGAATTTCTTTTTTCTTTATGTTTGGGTTAAAACGCAAGTTAACATATAAAATTATATATAATATAATGACATATATATGTATATGTATATATACACACTCACACATGATTATACCTTGCCCGTGTTTGTCCCTCCTACCATTTCCTACTCCCTGTTTCTGGTTCCTTTCTCCTCCCAAATAAGTACCTTCTTCTAGGCCAGGCATGATACCATGTGCCTTTAATCCCAGCACTCGGGAGGCTAAGGACTCCCCATGAATTTGAGGCCAGACTGGGCTACAGAGTGAGTTCCAGGTCAGCCTGTGCTAGAGTAAGGCCCTGGTTTAGAATCCACCAGTACCTCCTTCTGTTATCCTATTATCCTTTCCAATCTCCCTTTGGGCTTCTTCCTCTCTCCCATCATTCCAAAGGTACAAGACAAATACTCGGCAGGATTCATTTTTTGTGTGTATTTAAAAATTTTTAAATAGCCACAGAGTCTAAAGAGCTGCAAACAATACAACAGTAACTTACTGTCTTATTTTAGGAGAAATACATTAAATCCTTTTGCATTGAAAGTTGTGTGTTTCTCGGGTATAGGTAAGTGAAGTCACCACAACAATTGCCTCTTGTAAAACAATGTGCAGAGCTATGCATACACTTCTTAAATTTAGTAGGCCACATTATTTGATGTAATGCAAAAAAAAAATAAAACTAATTTAGCTCACTATTTGGTCTTAAATCAGTATTGTCAACTTTACATGAAGGTTAGCAGTCTGAATTGAAATATATATATATATATATATAATTATATATATTACATTATATATTATATACTATATATAATCTATCTATCTATCTATCTATCTATCTATCTATCTATCTATCTATCTATATGAGCCAGACATGGTGGTGCATACCTTTAATCCCAGGACTCAGTAGGTAAGAGGATCACTGTAAATTCGAGGCTACCCTGAGACTATATAGTGAATTTCAGGACAGCCTGGGCTAGAACAAGAGCCTAACTCAAAATAAAAAATGCACGTGCCTGGTTATCACAGTAGGTAGCACATTAGTTTCATAAAAAAAACAATATTCCATGGTATTTGTGCTAAATATTTAATGTTTCCTTTTTGTTGGAATGAATATGATATAATCACCATCAAGCTGCTATTGTAACTCATTTTAAGGTGGGGTAAAGTGAACTTTTGGTCTATGAGTGTGCCACCTTTCCATTCAAAAGAGACAGAAAAGTTGGGGAATATAGTTCTGTGGCAGATTTGCTTAGCGTGTGTGAGGCCCAGGGTTATACCCCAAGCATTACAATAAAGAAATACTAATTTACTTCATTTTAAAATATTTTATTTATTTGAGAGAGAGAAAGAGATAGATAACTATAGAGAGAATGGGCACACCAGGGCCTCTAGCCACTGCAAACAAATTCCAGATGTATGCACCACATTGGACATCTGGCTTTACATGGGTATTGGGGAATTGAACCTGAGTCTTTTGGCTCTGCCAAAGACACTTGTCTTAAACACTAAGTCATCTCTCCAGCCCTATTTCTTTTTAACAGTATTTTATTTATTAATTTATTCAAGAGACAGTGAGCATGGGTGCACCAGGGTCTCCTGCCACTGCATATGTGAACTCCAGTAAAACGTGCCACTTTGTTCATTTGGCTGTACATGGGTACTGTAGAATTGAACCTGGGCCAGCAAGCTTTGCAAACAAGCAACTTTTAACTGCTGAGCCATCTTCTTTTCAGCACTTTTATTCCTTGAGGCAGGGTGTTACTCTAGACCAGGCTGTTCTGGAACTCAATAATCCCCGGTTGGCTTTGAACTCAGGGATCCTCCTACCTCAGCCTCCTGGGTGCTGGGATTCAAGGAGTGTGACACCACACCCAAGCCTGCCCTAATTTAGTTTTTATATAACAGTATCTTCATTAATTTCAATAATTGCACAACTGTAAGATGACCACAGTTATAATTACACATTAAAGCTAGAAATTTTTCAACTCTGCACAATATTTGATAAACAATTGAGATCATGTTGAATTTCCATTTAGACAAAACACCTTTTTTTTTTTTTTTTTTTGGTTTTTCGAGGTAGGGTCTCACTCTAGCCCAGGCTGACCTGGAATTCACTATGGAGTCTCAGGGTGGCCTCGAACTCACAGCGATCCTCCTACCTCTGCCTCCCGAGTGCTGGGATTAAAGGCGTGCGCCACCACGCCC
The DNA here is from genome assembly GCA_036346955.1 of Dipus sagitta. Classification (NCBI taxonomy): domain Eukaryota; kingdom Metazoa; phylum Chordata; class Mammalia; order Rodentia; family Dipodidae; genus Dipus; species Dipus sagitta. The sequence goes on along the minus strand of CM070776.1, from coordinate 18,667,765 downwards.
GGCTACAACACCTTTTTAAAAAAAATTATTTATGGGTTGGAGAGATGTTAAGACACTTGCCTGTAAAGCCAAAGGACCCAGTTTCGATTCCCCAGGACCCATATAAGCCAGATGCACGAGGTGGCACACATGTCTGGAGTTCATTTGCAATGGCTGGAAGCCCTGGCATGCCCATTCTCTCTCTCCCATAAATAAATAATGAAGAAATAAAATATTAACAAAGAAAACAATGTTTATTTGTATATGTGTGGGGGGGCATTCCAGGGCCTATTGCCCCTGCAAACGAATACCAGATGCTTCCACTACTTTTGCATCTGGCTTGTATGTGTGACTTGGGAGTTGAACCTCCGGCCGCAGGCTTTCAAATAAGTGCCTCTAGCCACTGAGCCATCTACCCAGCCCCTACCACACCCTTTTTTTTGAGGTAGGATTTCTCTTTAGCCCAGGGTGACCTGGAATTCACTATATAGTCTCAGGATGGTCTGAAACTCACAGCAATCCTGCTATCCTGCCTCCACCTCCCAAGTGCTAGCATTACAGGTATGTGCCACAAAACCAAACTCTAGTTCTATAATTCCATAGTGTGTGTATATGTGTACTGAAAGGACACACTCCTACTCCTGCATTGCATATTTTTTTCAGTATATTCATACAAATGTAAGGGAAACTGTTAGTATTTTCTCTTAAGCCTCTACACTTAGAATAAACCAAATTTGAACTACTGTGCTCTGTAAGTTATGGAACGGAATAATAACCATCATTAGATGGAAGTTTCTGACCGGTCTCCAGTGTGTGCACATCATGTTCTGCTCCCTCTCCGGGACCCACTTGCCTCCGTTGCCTCCTCCCTTAGAGGCTCGGGCCTATTCCATACAGACTTCAGTGACTCTGGAGTCTGTTGCTTCCAGAGACTGTCTTCTAATTAACTACACTGACTATATTTGGGTGGTTGAACTTGAACTTCACTCATTGGCAACCACACAGACCAAATCAGAAAGAAGCTACCTCCACACTTAGCCTCATATTCTTGGCTTCAGCCAAGCAACTGGGTAACTTAAGCCATTTCTGCCCCCCACTCAAAGAACCAGAGGAAGTTCAGAATGAAACGGTGTTAACATAATTTTCTTTCATTAGATCAGAGTAAACAGGTTTTCAAAATTTAATGGTCAGAGCTGGGGAGATGGCTCAGTTGTTAAAGGCACTTGCTTCAAAATTTAATGGTAAGTGTGTGTGTGTGTGTTTAAGACAGACTTCACTCTGTAGCCCAGGCTGGCCTCAAACTCCCAGAACTTCTAACCTTACCCTCCCAATGCTAAAATTAGAAGTGTACTCCACAATATCTGGCTTTAAAAATATTTTTTATTTATATATTGGCATGCAAAGAGAAAAGAGACACAGACAGAGGGAATGGGCTCACTAGGGCCTCCAGCCACTGCAAACGGACGGACACCAGATGCATGTCCCACTGTGTATCTGGCTTTAGGTGGGTATTGGCCAATCGAACCTGGGTCATTAGGCTTTGCAGGCAATTGCCTTAGCCACTGAGCCATCTGTCCAGCCCTCATCTGGCTTTTTAAATTTGAATTTTATTTTTTAAATAATTTATTTATTATGAGAAAGAGGCGGAGAAAGAAAGAGAGAGAGAATAGGGCCTCTAGCCACTGCACATGAACTCTAGATGCATGTGCCACCTTGTGAATCTGGGTACTGGGGAATCGAACCTAGGCCTTTAGACTTCACAAGCAAGCACTTTAACTGCTAAGCCATCTCACCAGCCTTAAACTTGAATTTTATTGTATGTTATCTTTTTGAATTTTTTTCTGCGATATGGTCTCTATCCCAAGGTGGCTTCAAAATCTCTATGTAGCTCAGGATGGCCTTGAGCTTCTTCCACTCCTCCTGCATCCACCTCCTAAGTGCTGGAATTATATACTTCCAGCCACCACACCCCATTTATGCACTGCTGGGGATGGAACTCAGAGCCTCATGCATGCCAGGCAAGCTCTGTATAAACTGAGCTGCATCCCCAACCCGCACTGAGTTGCATTTGAGACAGCAGAAAGCCACTGTTAAATTAGCATACAATGGTGGCTGGAGAGATGGCTCAGCGATTAAGACGCTAGCCTGCAAAGCCTAATGGCCTGGGTTTGGTTCCCCAGTACCTATGTAAAGCCAGATGCACAAGGTGGCACATGCATGTGGAGTCTGCTTACAGCAGCTGGACGCCCTGGAGCGCCCATTATCTCTCTCCCCCCTCCCTTTGTCTGTTTGCAAATAAAAAGTTTTTAAAAAGCCAAAAAAATTATCATACAATGGATAGACGCTGAGCCACTTGTGCTGACATGTATAAAACGTACAATCGCAAGTTATTGAGAAATGTTCACGCAAGAGTTTTTGATCTTCTTCAGGGCTATAACTTATAGTCGAAACTCTTTCATCAAATGTCTAAAACCCATTTAGAATTCAGTCTAATGACTAGTTGCTTTCTGAAAGTGTTTTTTGTAAGAAATGAATCTAGCCCCTAGGTGGCGCTGCTACCCAAGGTTTCTTTGTCTTTCTCAGCCATGTGTGTGTGCGCGCGCGTGTGTGTGTGTGTGTGTGTGCTCGTGCGCGCGCAGCAAAAGTTGGATCTTTAGTTTTCTTAAAGAAAAGCATGGTTACTGTGGGAGACATACAGAATACTATAATAATAAAAACAGTGGTTTAAACTGATTATCTAAGTTCATTTACACTGTCCAGCATCTTTTTAAAAATTCTTATTTATGGGCTGGAGAGATGGCTTTGCGGTTAAGCGCTTGCCTGTGAAGCCTGAGGACCCAGGTTCGAGGCTCCATTCCCCAGGACCCACGTTAGCCAGATGCACAAGGGGGCGTACGCGTCTGGAGTTCGTTTGCAGTGGCTGGAGGCCCTGGCGCGCCCATTCTCTCTCTGTCTCTCTCTCTCTGTCTCTGTTAAATAAAAATAAACCAAAAAAAATCTTATTTATGAGGGGGTGAGGGCGGATAGAGAATAAGCGTGCTAGGGTCTCCAGACACTGCAAACGAACTCCAGACGCAATGTGCCACTTTGTGCATCTGGCTTAAGTGCGTCCTACTGATTCGAACTTGGGTCCTTTGGCTTTGCAGGAAAGTGCCCTAACCGCTAAGCCATCTCTCCAGCTCTATCTTGCATCTTTGATTTTCCTTAGACCTTTCACCTCATTATGAATGTCAAATACATAGGATTGGGGAGGTTGGTCTGTGGTGACAGCACCTGCCACACAAGCATTGAGTACCTGAGTTTGGATCCCCAGTGCCCATGTGCAAACAAGCATGGTAGATCGCACTTCTGTAATGCCACCTAGTCTGCTGTATACTGTAATGAGCAAGAGAGAACTTGTCTCAAACAAGGTGGAAGATAAGGACAGGCATTCAGGGATGTCCTCTGACTTCACTCACACACAAAATCAAATTCAGAGGTATTTCTCTTTTGTATGTTTTGTTTGGTTGGGATAGAGTTCTACTATATAGGACTGGACTGGAACCCCATGTGTAGTACAGGCTGGCCTTGAACTTGCGATTCTACTGCCTGTGCTTCTCGAGTGCTGAGAGTTTGGGCATGTACCCCTCAGTATTCCTCTTCATACTTTATAATTTAACACTTGACATATACAAAATCTCTGTTCATTGCACATTATATACTTTCCTAAATGTATGCAAGTATAAATATATTAACTTGTTTGTTTAAAGTTTCTTTGTTTTTTTTTTTTGTTTGTTTGTTTTTTGTTTTTTCGAGGTACAGTTTCACTCTGGCTCAGGCTGACCTGGAATTCACTATGGAGTCTCAGGGTGGCCTTAAACTCATGGCGATCCTCCTACCTCTGCCTCCCGAGTGCTGGGATTAAAGGCGTGCACCACCACGCCCGGCTAAAGTTCTTTTAAAAACACTTCTAGGGCTAGAGAGATGGCTCAGTAGTTAAGACCCTTTGCCTGCAAAGCCTAACGACCAGCTTTCAATTCCCCAGTACCCACGTAAAGCCAGATTCACAAAGAAGTGCATGAGTCTGGAATTTGTTTGCAGGGGCTGGAGGATCTGGTGCACCCATTCTCTCTGTATCTCTTTTATCTCTCTCTCTTAAACAAATAAAAATATTTAAGAAAAACTCACTTCTAGTCATGGTTAATTGTTGGGATGAAGGATATAAGAGAATTCACAAATTTCAAAGCAAATCTGTGCTCCCATTATAGTCCCAATGCAAACTCAATTTTTTTTCACCCTTATATTATTTTTGCCTCTCGTCTATTTGCAAAAAATTCTTCTTTCTAAAAATCTACAATTATAACCAAATTAAGACAGAATTAGGTTAATTGTATCTCATGTTGATGACATCATTCTTGCCTTGACACAAGGAAAAGACTTTTAACTCTATTATCACATTATCATCGTCACTAACTTCTTATATACCAATCTTGCCAAAGTTTTTTTTTTTTCTTTCTTTCTTTCTTCGTCTTTGACCTCTTTCTCTCTCTCTCGGACACAGATCCCATACTATATTTTAGGCCTGGAGTTCCAGTGGTACAATAGGTTAGCACACAGTACTTATATTCTAGGCTTATCTGGAATTTGCTGCATAGTCCAGGCTGGCCTTGGACTTGTGATAAACTTCTTGTTTCACCCTCCCCAGTACTTGGATTACAGGTGTAAGACAGTATACCCAGTGGGCTTTACAAAGTTATTAAAATATTTCTTTTACTGCAAACAATCAGCACTTAAAATATTATTTATTTATTTATTTATTTATTTATTTATTTAAGAGAGAGAAATAATGGGCACGCCAGGGTCTTCAACCACTGCAAACAAACTCCAGACGCATGTGTCATCTTGTGCATCTGGCTTATGTGAGTCCTAGGGAATTGAATGGGTCCTTTGGCTTTGCAGGCATTTTGATTTTATATTTTACGTATCATCAAACCCAGGCTGGCAGCTTTGAAAGCAAGTACCTGTAACTCCTGAGCCATCTTCCCATCCTAAAAATATAATTTTGAAAGATTTTTAAAAAATATTTTATTATTTATTTGAGAGAGAAAGAAGAGGAAGAGAGGGAGGGAGAGAGAGAAAGAGAGAGAGAGAGAGAGAAAATGGGCATGCCAGGGCCTCTAGCCACTACAAACTCCAGACACATGCACCACCTTGTGCATCTGGCTTTATGTGGTTGCTGGGGAAATGAGCCGGGGATATTAGGCTTTGCAGCCTTAATGGCTGAGCCATCTCTCCAGCCCCCTGAACATGTTTTAATGAAAGTACTCTATCTACAAGGGCTGGAGTGATGGCTTAGCTGTTACGGTGCTTGCTTGTGAACTCTAACAACCCAGGTTCAATTCCCCAGTACCTATGTAAGCCAGATGCACAAGCTGGTGCTTGTTTCTGGAGTTCATTTGCAGTGGCTGGAGTTCCTGGTGCATTCATTCTCTGTGTGTGTCTCTCTCTTTCTCTCTCCCTCCCTCTCTTTCTCAAATCAAAATCAATAAATAAACAAATAATTTTTTTAAAGGTGCTCCAAGATGCCATAGGATCTTTTGTTTGTCTTTAAAATCTGTTTTAGAGGTGAGATACCTTCCTATGAGTCGTTGGTCAGGGGTGCCACAGAGGTCCCTGAAATAATAAAGGCCATTGTCATTGCTTTGTTGTGTACCACAACTGGATAGTATGTTTCTCTTACTGAAGACACCACATACTTTGGTTGTAGGACACAGAAAATTTCAAGCTGGAAATGAGCTTGCAGCTTCCTCTCTGCCAGCTAGATTTCATAGTGCAGAAAGTTGCTATGTAGACTGCTGGGGCGGGGGGAAGACACCAACAGTCTTTCCCAGCTGTGGACCCTAGGTAGCTCCACTGCTGACCTGCCAGGCAAGGTATGCCTGCTACTGCAATAGTGGCATGACTGTTGTGGAGAAACCAACTGTTTTTTTAATATTTTTTGTGGTAGCCCAGGCTGACCCGGAACTCACTCTGTTGTCCCAGGCTGGATCTCAAACTCACAGCAATCCTCCTACCTGTGCCTCCTGAGTGCTGGGATTAAAGGCATGTGCCACTACACCTGGCCCAACTGCGACTTGAGATCCACCCCACAGAAGAGAACTCATACCTGGCATTGTAAACCTGGTCAGAATCTCATGGCTGGGAAGGACATAGGCCCCAAGGGTGCAACTTCTTACTGCTGTTCTTCTAAATACACATGTTGTCAAACTGCCTTCTCAAATTTATGTTTACGCCCATAGATCAGTGCTACTCTCATCCTCAATCAGAGAAACTTGTTTTTTTTTTTTCATTTTTTAGTTTATTTAAACTTGTTTGTATGGGGGGGTTGGGGCTGCCAGGGTGTCCTGCCGCTGCAAACAATCTCCAGATACATGCACCATTTTGTGCACCTGGCTTTAGGTGGGTACTGGGGAATGGAACCCAGACCACAAGATTTGCAAGCAAACGCCTTTAACCACTCTCCAGCCCCTAGGAAGCTTCTTTTTATTTTTTATTTTTTATTTTTTATTTTGGTTTTTTGAGGTAGGGTCTCACTGGCTCAGGCTGACCTGGAATTCACTATGTAGTCTCAGGGTGGCCTCGAACTCTTGGCGATCCTCCTACCTCTGCCTCCTTAGTGCTGGGATTAAAGGCGTGAGCCACCACGCCCAGCTGGACACTTCTTTTTAGTGGGCAGAGGGTAATGCAGAGATGCATATCTGGCCAGAATGCAGAGAATAAGTGACTATTGTGTGTTCATTGCTAAATGAAACATCTATACCACTCCCTATAAGGCTCAGGGAACATTGTGGAAGAAGGAGTAGAAAGAATTTAAGGGCTGGAGGGTGGGAAGGAGTATGGTGGAATGTTGTCTTCTGGACGCAATGTGGCTATTGCAGTCATGAACCCTCAGCAGCTGTGGTTACATGACCAAGAGTTGCACAAGATTGAGCTTGTCAAAATTCCATCATGGATGGAAAGAGGCTCATGAGTCCTTACCCTACCCTGCCCTGAGGAGCTATTGGCAGTTAATAGGCGCTGGGGGAGTCTTTTTCTTTAGTGTGTTAGCCACTGGTACATTGCCCATGGAAGCAACCTTAATCAAATTCATTGGGTAAAACACACACGCCACCTAATTTGGAAATTAATGAATAACCTAATTTATAAAATATTTTCTGTGTGGCTGGGGACATGGCTCAGCAGTAAAATGCATGTGCTTACAAAGCCTTCTGGCCAGGGTTTGATTCTCCAGTACCCACTTAACTGCAGGATACACAAAGTGGTGCATGTATTTGGAGTTGGTTTGTAGCCCAAAAGGCCCTCCTGCACCCATAGTCTCTCGCTCACTGTCTCTCTATCTCTCTGTCTCCCCTTGCAAATATTAAGAATATATATTTTATAATATAAATTTTATGATAATTAACAATATATTATTTATTTATTTATTTATTTGAGAGAGAGAGAAAATGGGCACGCCAGGGCCTCCAGCCACTGCAGACGAACTCGAGATGCATGTGCCCCCTTGTGCATCTTGGCTTACGTAGGTCCTGGAAAGTCGAACTGGGATCCTTTGGCTTTGCAGGCAAATGCCTTAACTGCTAGGTCATCTCTCCAGCCCCCAAAATATTTTTAAAATACTTTCTGGGGCTGGGGAGATTTCTTAGTGGTTAAGGTGCTTGCCTCCAAAGCCTATGGACCCAGGTTCAATTCCCCAGTACCTATGTAAATCCAGATGCACAAAATAGCACATGCATCTGGAGTTCATTTGCAGCGGCTAGAGGCCCTGGCATGCCCATCCATTTCTCTGTTTCCCAGTCTCTCTCTCTCTCTCTCTCTTTTTTTTTTCTATATCTCTGCTTGAAAATAAATAAATTTTAAACAGTTAAAAAAAATAGGGCTGGGCAGATGGCTGAGCAGTTAAAGCACTTGCCTGCAAAGCCTAAGGACCCAGGTTCCATTCTCTAGGTCCCATGTAAACCCATGCACATGGTGGCACATGCATCTGTAGTTCGTTTGCAGTGGCTAGAAGTCCTGGCATGCCCATTCTCTCTCTCTCCCCTTCTCTCTGTCTCAAATAAATAAAATAAATCTTAAAAAATATCATTTAGGGGCTGGGGGAGGCTTAGCAGTTAAGGCATTTACCTGCAAAGCCAAAGGACCCAGGTTCGATTCCCCAGGACCCACATTAGCCAGATGCACAAGTGGGTGCATGCATCTGGAGTTTGTTTGCAGTGGCTGGAGGCCCTGGTGCATCCTTTCTCCACCCCCCCTCCCTCTTTCTCTGTCAAATAAATAAATAAAAATAAAATATATTAAAAATATTATTTAGGAAAAACTATCCATACACTTGGTATGAGACAAAGGGTTTGTTTTTTAAAAAAGCACAATAGATTCATAACAATGCTAATAAACAACAAACAACATTAAATTCATTTTATCATAAAACAGTTATTGAGGCAAGATTTTTTTGTTTTTGTTTTTTCCAGGTAAAGTTTTGCTCTAGCCCAGGCTGACATGAAATTTACTATGTAGTCTCAGGGTGGCCTTGAACTCTTGGCGATCCTCCTACCTCTGCCTCCCACTTGCTGGGATTAAAGGCGTGTGCCACCACGCCCGGCCAAGATTTTTTTTTTCCCAAGGTAGAGTCTTACTCTAGTCCAGGCTGACCTGGAATTCACTATGTAATCTCAGGGTGGCCTCAAACTCACAGCAATCCCACTTCCTCTGCCTCCCAAGTGCTGGTATTAAAGACGTGTGCCACCACACTCAGTGAGACAAGATTTTTTTTTTTTTTTTGAGGTAGGGTCTCACTCTAGCTCAGACTGACCTGGAATTCACTCTGTAGTCTCAGGGTGGTCTTGAACTCACTGTGATTTTCGTACCTCTGCCTCCCAAGTGCTGGGATTAAAGGCGTGTGCCACCAAGCCCGGCATGAGACAAGAATTTTAACACCCTAATACCTTAGACATATTTTAAGTAAACAGTGTTTTAAGTTGAATTATCTTTCTTACTTGAAATAAAAATTCTCAATTGTGGAGCATTTGCCTCACATGTACAAGGCCCTGGATTTCATCCAAAAATAAGAGAAATTATATATTTTCTTTGAGCATACTATTCTTAAAGGAATTATAAACTACTTTGTAATTGAATAATTTAAATTAATTATGGCTGGAGAGGTAATGCTGTTTTTCTTTGCATTATGCTGTGAGAATTTAGCATAGATATAGAGATTCTAAAAATACACAACTATGACAGTCTAGTTGAAAATATTGCTTTGCTATCAATCTGTTTTTGGAACTCGCTTATCTAAAGTTATCAAATAGGTTTTTATTCAAGCCATATGACTAAGAATGTTAACTTGCAATAACATGAATGGCCTTAGGGCTATACTATATCTTTCTCTGCTCTCAGGTTTCTAGGTTAAGGAATAATGAGTTTTGTTTCTAAATATTGCTTCAGCAAAGGTAATTTTAATTTCCTTAAGGGAAAGAATTGGAGAAAGAAAGATGCAATTTTTCTTACCAAGCTTTGGTAATCCAAATGGTAGTATATCCAAATAAATATGGCCATTTTAACTGTGTATACTTAAAGACTTTCTTGGAAAAAAAATACAAGTCATCAAACAATTGGTTTCTTTAGATATACTTAGAATATGAACAAATTTTACATGCATATGTTCTCAGAATAATAAATACTGCAACTTAAGTTAGTCATGTTTTGGTATTAAAATTTAATTGAAGATCTGGGTGTGGTGATTCACAGTTTTAATCCCAGCACTTTGGAGGTTGATGTAGGAGGACTGCTTTGACTACACAGTGAATTCTAAACCAGTTTGGGCTACCCTGTCTTAAAATAAACATATAAATATAAAAATAAATAAATAAATATTTAGTTAAGGATAGTTCCATATTTTTAAATTTATTTGCAACAGAGAGAGTGCGCGAGGATGGGCATGCCATGACCTCTTGCTGCTGCAAACTCTAGATGCATGAGACAGTCCGTGCATCTTGATTTATGTGGGTAGTGAGGAATTGAACCAGGATCATTAGGCTTTGCAGGGAAAGTGCTTTACCTGCTGAGCCATCTCTCTAGCCTCAGATTTTTTTTTTTTTCAAGTGAGGGTCTCACTCTAGCCCAGGCTGACCTGGAATTCACTATGTAGTCTCAGGGTGGCCTCAAACTCACAGCAATCCTCCTAGCTACCTCCTGAGTGCTATGATTAAAGGTGTGTACCACCATGGCCAGCTCAGGTTTCTTTTTGAGACAGTGCCTCACTATTGTACCCCAGGTTGACCACTAACTCCTGATCCTCCTGCCTCAGCTTGCTGAGTGCTAGGACTACAGGTATGCACCAACCCCCATGCCTGGCTTCACTAAAGATTTTGGCAAATACTGAGCTGTGTGTATCAGTTATCTATTGCTTTAAAACTCAACACCCCCAAAACCCAGTGTTTTAAAGCAACAACCATTTTATTGGTCAACATTTTGCACATCATCAATCTGGTGCCTTTTCAGTGGAGATGGTTCTTTTGGACTTACTTGAACCTCTCCTGGACCTACAGTTAGATGTCAACCCCTAGAGGCTGGCTGGTCCCAGTTGGTCTCACACAACTGGTAAGTAGCTCCAGCTGCCAGCTAGACTCTCTCTGGTGTTTCCATGGTGACTGTTCAGTAGGATAGCTCATACATCTTCCCATGGTAAGATATGTAACAAGAGAGGAAAGTGAAATTGTAAGGCCTCTTGAGGCCTTGGATTGGGACATTGCATAATACGAATTCTACTATTTGTGATCAAATTAGAACATAAGGCCAGATTAGACTGAAGAGAATATAAAGTAGATTTCATGGTATGGTTAGTCATGTATTTAGTTACTTTCACATTGCTGGGATAAAAATACTTGGCCAGGAGAAGATTCTGGAAGGAAAAGGATTTAATTTGGCTCACAGTTTCAAAGGATAGAGTCCTTCATGGCAGAGAAAGCATGGCAGGGAGAGGGTGCATGCATCACATCGTCATATTAATATGGAGAAAGCAGAGAGAGAGAGAGAGAAACAGAGACACAGAGAGAATGAACACGGGGCTATTGAACCTGCTTTAATTTCAAAGCCCACACCCCAGTGACCCACTTCCTCCTGCAAGGCTCTATGTCCCAAAAGTTTCACAGCCTTCCAGAACAGCATAACTACCTGGTGGTCAGGTGTTGAAACACTTGAACTTATGAAAGGCCGTTTACATTCACACCATCACATAGGTGGATGTATTAATCTACCATACTAGTCTGGTTATTTCAGTTAACCTTTTCAGTGAAAATATCAGAAAAATACTTTAAAAGTACTGGGACTAGGGCAGGGATATAGTTCAGTGGTAAAGTGTTTCCCTTGCCTGTGCAATGCCATGGGTTCAATCTCTACCTACACACACACACACACACACACACACACACACACACAGAGAGAGAGAGAGAGAGAGAGAGAGAGAGAGAGAGGCTGAAAGGGCAATAGTGGACTCTCAAACTATATTAATTTTTGGTTGATAGTCTATAATCAGGGCTATCAGAGCATCAGAGATGAATAGGCTTCACACTTGGGTACTCGAAGGGTAGAACCAGGATGCAGTCAAAATACAAGTATCTTGTAGTAGATTTTTTTTTTTTTGAATGAGTAGAAGGATCAAAAAAGTGTATTCTGGCCTGGCGAGATGGCTTAGCAGTTAAGGTGCTTGCCTGCAAAGCCTGAAGCACATGTTCAACTCCCCGAGATCCCACAAAAGGCAGACACATAAGGTGACAGATGCACAGGTCACACATGCGCACAGGTGGACCACATGTCTAGAATGTGATTGCAGTGGCTGGAGGCCCTAGAACTTCGATTCCTTCTCTCTTTGTTTCTCTCTCTCTCTATCTCATATAAAAAGGTCAGTCAGTTGGGCTTGCCTCTAAAACAGGCCTCTCCCCACAGAATAAGGACTCAATCAACTCCTTCACTTCCTACCTGAGGATATTGTGAAGAAAGCTGCCTTGGCTCTTCGAAGAGCTACAGAGAAAGAAACAAAAGAGAAAGTGTGCTTGAAAAGATGTTGTCACATACCTGACCCTGTGCAAATTTGAATCACAAACTCAGCCCCAGTGAGCAGAGTCCATCAAGGCCCTGATTTGGTTGGTGTCGCTTGCACTAGAAGCTCTCCTAGGTGCCTACTAAATTGAATCACAGTCCTCTCCATCCTAGGTCTTTGGAAGTCACCAGGAATAATCATCCAAAGCCAATACCAGTATGGAGTCAGATAGGACTAGGCAAAAAGTCACCATGGAATAGGATCTTATAACAACAAACAGAGAATTTAACACCTCCAGTTAGTACTTGACAATTTTCAAGAAATAAATGTCAAACTTGAAAACATATACAAGGTAGAAAGCTATAACAATCTATGTGACATGTCTGAAAAAAGAACCAAATGGTACTACCAGGAATGGACAGTTACATAGCCAAAATTAAGATCTCAGAGGGGGTACTGAACTTCACATTATATATATATATAATATTCTATTGTAGAGCCAGGTATGGTGGCACATTCCTTTAGTCCCCTCACTTGGGAGGCAGAGGTAGGAGGATCACTGTGAGTTTGAGGCCAGCCTGGAACTGCATAGTGTATTCCAGGTCAGCTTGGACTAGAGTGAAACCCCACCTCAAAAAACAAACAAAAAGATTTCTAGTATAGTTAGCCAGAAGATTGAAAAGGAAAAATTACCCAGTATTGAGCACGGAAAGAGAAAAAGATAATCTCTGCCAGACCAACTGGGAGTTCTGGAGCATCGGCTGTCCATCAGGTAGAAATGGCCAGGCCTGAGTGCCATCACCTGCTACTATGAGAAAACATAACCTAACCGCTGGAGGCTCACTTAAGTAATAAAATTATTAAAAGTTTGAGGGAATTGCTGGGCATGGTGGTGCACAGAGGCTAAGGCAGGGGATCCTGAGATCTGAGGCCGTCCTGAGTCACATATCAAGTTCTAAGCCAGCCTGGGCTACAGAATGAGACTGGAGTGATTATCATAAAAGCCAGGAGAGTGGATATCTTGAGTGGGAGGAGGGCGCATATGTGCCAGGAACCAGATTCCCTTTAGAGAACTCCACTTCACCCTGCCCATCACACAGGCTCCAACATCTCCACTGGGACTATGTCTATATTAGTGCTGTACTCACTTTTAGCCAGAGAAGCTTCTTTGTCCATGGAGGTAGTTACTAGAGAGATTGAAGACTTACTAAAGTGCTGAGAAGTGACATGAGCTCAGCACCAGATGAGACATGCTCATCACACCCACTAAGGCTCGGGGAACACGGCAGAAGGGCTAGCAGAAAGAACATAACAGCCAGAGGATGGAGAAGAGTGCTTTGGAGCCACGTCTTCTGGACATGAAGTGGCCATTTGCATTTATGACCTCACAACAGCTATTGTTACCTGCCCAATCTTGTGTCTGTCAACATGTCATCATGGGTGATGTTGGAAGGCCAAAGAATGACAACCAACTAGAAGAAGAACTAGCTGGAAAAGAAGTGGGACAGAGAGGATAAAAGAAAACAATAGGAGGGGGGTTATGATCAAAACAAATTATGTAAATGTATGAAAACTGTCAGCAAAAGAGAAGAAAAGACAGAAGTCAGGAGAATGGCTACCTCAGTGATCTATGGAAGGGTTTGGGTTGGGGACTAACATGTAGCAAGCTTGTAGGACGCTGACTATTCTGGTTGTGACCAGAGTTTTAGGTATAGGAGAGCTTACCTCATATAGTTTGCTTAGCTATGTAGTAATGCCTTTCGCACTTTTTTTCTCTGTAATTCATATCTTACAAAAAGCCTAAAACATGAAATGTTTAATAGGCTGTCAGAGGAATATGTCTTAAAAGTGATACAACAAGCAATAAAAACATAGTCACAAGCTTGCCAATCTTGTTTGCCCTCTTTCCTAATGTTTTTCCTCCATAGTTCATATCAGCATCTGGCATGTGATATATTTTATTAAATTACTGTATTTGCTGTCTGTTTTCCTTACGCAGAATGTAAGTTCCATGAATTGAAGGAGTTTATAATATATTCTTAGTCCACAGTGTCTAGAAGTTATGTCCTAAGTGTATATGTATTGAATAAATGAATAACTGAATGGATAAATCAATGGATGGATGAATGAACAAATAGCATTCTGAGAATTTACCTTTAGCAGCCTGCCTTTGTGGCACAGCCTGTAAGTCTAGTACTTAGGAGACTGAGGCAGGATAATCAAGTCCAGGCCAGAACTGCAAAGCAAAGAAAGAATATATATAGGACTGGTGAGATAGCTTAGCACTTAAGACGCTTGCCTGCAAAGCCTAGGAAGCCAGGTTTGATTCCCCAGTACCCACACGAGCCAGGTACACATGGTGATGCTTGTGTCTGGAGTACATTTCCAGTGACTAGAGGCTATGGCATGCCCATTTTCTCTCTCTCTCATAAACAAATAAGTAAAAGTAAATGTTTTCTTTAATTTTGAAGGAATTTATTCATGAAACACACACATTTTACAAGTGGCTTTCCAGTTATTCAATGAGGTCCTTCCTGCAAGAGTAATTTCTTTGTTTTTTTTTTAATTTTTTTATTAATTAGTTTTGTATTCAGCAAATACAGTCAGTTTGGTACCATTATTAGGCTCATCCGTGACCTACCCCCTCCCCTTGGCCCCTCCTTGTTGAGGTATACGGGTCATGCATTGTGGAGTTAGCCCACAGTTATGGGTAAACTAAATGTCTCTGCATATGATGACCCAACATGTGGCTCTGACATTCTTTCCGCCCCCTCTTCCCCAAAATTTCCCTGAGCCATGTTGGGTTCATTTTTGGTCTGCTTCAGTGATGAGGTGTTGGGGGCCTCTGAGTCTCTGGCTCTCTGATTTGGTAGCAGTTGATTTTTCTCTGTGTTGATCTCCTTCCACCTTGTGCTGGTATCTGGTTCACCAGGAAAACAGCACCCTTGCTTGTTTCTCCAATTTTTCTTAGTTTCAGCCGGGGCCCTTTTGAGGTATGATGGGGTGGCTCTCTCCTTAGGATCTACATCTATCTGAAAAAGAGAAGCAGATTCTCCAATGGAGAGTAAGTTAGCACCAGGACAAATGAGATAATCCTTACATTTTATAAAGAATTTAATAGGCGTAGGCCCTCTTGTAGCCCACGACTGATGGTAGCTTGATAATGGAGAGTGGGCTTCTGTTTGGATATGGTTCTGACTTGTTTCCCAGCTCCAGCTATGGGTCCCATACCACTGAGGGGATCAGTTAGCCAAATCAAGAGCAGTTGGTTCCCCACCATGGCTGTGTTCCACTATTGCACTTGTGTGGGCATCACAACAGGTTATTTGCTACTAAGTAGGTTAGACCATGAGTTGCTTGGACAGATATTGGTCATTTTTCCCCAGTCGCCCACGTAGCACCTTCTGGCACTAGACACACTGACTGTCTGGGGACTGACTCTCTTCCAGCTTCCAGCCATGCCATTCCATCTTACGTGTCGACCACATAAGGTGTCTTCAGCAGTAGGGTCTTACCACTAACCTTTGGTGGGTCATCAAGTACTTGGACAGAAAGCTGTCTTTCTTTTAGGAAACCTTGTAGGTCTCTCTGATCAAAAGCTCATTGTGGATGATAGCCACATGCTGGTACTGGGAGTTACAGGTCAGTGCCCACTAAGAAAAGGAGGAAAAAGATAACTAATATACAAGAGTTAGAGAGAAGAGAGAGAGAGAGAGAGAGAGAGAGAGAGAGAGAAGAGAGAGAAGGAGAGGGAGGGAGGGAAGCTGTAGAAGATTAAGGTTAGTCTTCATCATACCCTCTCCAGTGTCTTGTGGTTCAGGTGTTTACCTTCTACAAGTAAACTATATTTAAAAGAAAAGAATATATACTTTTGAAGATCTTGAACAAAAGACTTACCTTTGGCTGCAAGAAAAAATGACTGTTCTGTATTCTGGTGGTTTGGGAATGGAATTTTATTTATTTTACTGAGACAGTACTTCACTTTGTAGCCCCAGACGGAACTGTAATTTACTATGTAGCTCAGACCAGCCTAGAACTCAAGGCAGTCTTTCTTTTTTGTTTTGTTTTTGTTTTTCAAGGTAAAGTCTTTCTCTAGCCCAGACTGCTCTAGAATTAGTCTCAGGCTAGCCTTGAGCTCACAGCGATCCTCCTCCCTCAGCCTCCCTAGTGCTGGAATCAAAGGCATGTGTCACCATGCCTTATTTCATGGCAGTCTTTCTGATTCAGCCTTCCAAGTACTGGGATTACATGCATGCACCACCACAACCAGCAAGAATGGTATTTGAGAATGTCACTTTGTAAATGATGGATTTCCTGGTAGCTTAGGAAATGTTTTTCAAATTTGTGTCTGGTGATCAGTCACTGGTTTTGGCCTGAAGAAAAGCTAGTTAGACATTTTATCTTCTAGACGTTGCCCCTGGAATCACTTTGTGCTTCTCCATTCTCCTTAAAGATTGAGGCCAGGTAAAGAAAGCTTAATGGACCTGCTCCAAACCTGCATCATGGACGCAGTTCCCGAGTCCTTGGTAAGAAATAAGGGTTTATTTTGGCTTGTAATCTTGAGGGGTGGAGAAAGCTTGGTATTAGGAAGAAGCTATAACATATCTGGGTGAAAGTTGACTCATGTACTTGATCTGGGCATTAGTTCCCCAAAGAAACACATTGCCTCCAATAAGGCCTACCTCCCAAATTGCCACCACCTGGAGGCCCAGTATTCAAAATACATGAGGCTATGGGGTACATCTCATTCAAACCACCACATATATAACATATTAACTCTACATAAATGTAAATAAATTTCTGGCATCATGAAAAATTCTGCCACAAGTCTGAATCACTCACCATTACAACAATGAAACCATGTGTGGCAAATAGCTTCAGTAACGGTCTCCAATTTGGTCACAGCTCCCCATTTCTTTGCTCTTGAATAATCATACTCTTGTATAAGAACTCTAGATATTACTACATGACTCATTTTGTTCACCATGACAATAATAAATGAGATATAAATGAAGGCTGGAAAAATGCCTGCAATTTGAGGCTCGCCTTCTCTTGCTATCCTTTGTTGATCTGGCAACACCATATAAAAAAGCCAAGCTAAGCCCACTGGAAGATGAGAATGCTATGTGCCAAGAAGTCATTTCAGCTAAGGGCTCTTAGTTCACCTGCCATTTGACTACAACCACAAGAGTGAGAGCCCGGGGGCTAGCAACAGAACCATCCTTCTGAGCACAGCCCAAATCAGCACCCCTCCAAAGTGAGGACAAAAGATTACTGTTGTTCAAATCTTACAATTTGGGGGCAGTTTACTACACAGTAACATCTAACTAATGTACCATGGCAAGGACAACCTGTGAGCACCTTATGTGAATTCCTTTGCAATTGTTTTCCGAAGGAAACAAAAATAGGAAAAACCTTAATAAAGGTAATATGAAACGTCAATCTCCCTCAGCTACATATCCCCAGAACCCAAGTCTGCTGTTTCGTGTTCTCAAGAAGTATGAAATCCACCTGCCTTTCTCCACTTCCACTGGCACCACCTTAGTCCACACTCCAGCCAGGAATACAGAACAAGAATTCTTGTCTCCTTGCATCCACAATGCCCCCACTCTGAATCCTTTTCCACATGGCATTGTGATAGTTAAGGTGTTGTCAACTTGATCTGTTTATTAATCCTCAGAAATCCCTTTCAGGTGGGTCCCCTGAGGTTGCTTCCAGGAAGGATTACCTGAAGGTGAAGTCCTTCTCCCAGAGTGAGCCCTTCCCCCAGAGTGGGTGGCCCCTCTCAGAGGGGAACCTTATATAAGGAAGATCTGGGTGAAAAGAGCCCCTTCCTTCTTCCACTTGGCTGCCACAGCTGCTTGCTACCTTCCAGTGTGGACTGAAGACCAGCATGGATGGAAGACCAGCGTCAACTGAAGACCTGCATGGATAGAAATCCAGCAGATCCTCAGGAAGACTCCAGGCCTTCAGTGCCGGATTGGGACTGCTGAGGCATTTGGCCATGTGGACAGAACAGCTACCAGGTTCCTTGATTCTTGGGCCTGCAACTGCTATTGGACTACCATAAGCTAATCCAATAAATTTCTTTTTTAAAAAAAATTCATTCTAGCAGTTCTGTTCCTCTAGAGGACCCTGACTAATACAGATTTTGGTACCAGGAGTGGTCCGAGAGAAACAGGATTGTAATGATGGATTTCTCTAGTGGGCTTGGTGCTATCTGGCATTGGCTTTCCAACTACAATGCTACTAAAGGCCTTACTGGTAAGAAGGAGAGCACTTTTACTGGAAATAAGGAGGGCACTAATAATCTATGGTGTGAACTATTTAAAGAACTCCATGAGATAGATGTATTTGGTGATCCTAAGTCATGTCTTGTGAAGAGCAAGGAATTTAGTGACTCTGTATTTAAAACATTTGAATATTTGTGGAAAAGTAAGACAAGTGATGAGGCTGATTGGTTGCTTCTAGCATCTCTGGACAAACTAGTGAGGGAACAGCAGAAGCTCAGAAAGGAAATTTCCAAGCTTAAGACCCACATACATGATCTGAAGGTTTCTAAGGGAGCCCTGGAGGAGAGTCTCCTCTCTATCCAGAACAGGGCTCAAATTACAGAAAAACAAACCCAAGCTGTCATTGTGAGATTGGCTAATTTGCAACATAAGATCAATTCCCAGCCTCACTAGCTATCAGAAGTTAAAGTAAGGGCAGTGATTGGAAAAGAGTGGGATCCTGTGACTTGGTATGGTGATGTGTGGAAAACCCTGAAGAACTTGGGGATCGAAGTGACAGATTCTGTAGAAGTTGTTTTGGATGAAAATATGACCTCCCCTCCCTTAGCAGCAGTTATATCCCCACCTCCACACCCTGAAGTATTATCCTCCCCACCCTTGCCTGAGGGAATTAATCCCTCTTTGTCTGAGGAATCAGTAGGAAGTGCCTATGCTTCTCAGTTCCCATCCATCTTTGCTTCTAGGCCTATAACCAGACAGAAGGCTAGGCAGGACCCTAAAGGTGAGATAGAAAGTGTGACACAAGAGGAGGTGAGGTATACCCCTAAAGAACTTCAGGAGTTTTATAATTAATTTGTACAGGCATGAGAATATTTGTGGGAATGGATTTTAAGGGTGTGGGATGATGGACGAAGGAACATAGATTAGATCAGGCTGAATTTACTGAAATGGGCCCATTGAGCAGAGATTTTAGACTTAACACTGCAGCTCGTGCAGTTGAAAGGGATACCAAGAGTTTTATTTGATTGGTTGTCTGATGTATGGATCCAAAGATGGCCTTCTGTGAATGAGCTCAAGCTGTCTGATATCCCTTGGCTTAATGTTGATGAAGGGATTAAAATGCTTAGAGAACATGGAATGCTGGAGTGGATTTGCCAGGTAAACTCATCTTTGTCCCCACAATGGGAGCATTCAGAAGATGTGCCCTTCACTAAGAAACAGATTTGTGAGGGGAGCACCAGCATACTTAAAGTCCCCTATCATTGGTCTTTTATGTAAAGAAGACCTCACAGTGGGAGCTGCAGTTGCTGCATTAGGTGATTTAGATGCAGTGGGTATAACTGGATCTTGGGGTAACAAGGGTCAAGTGGCAGTGCTGAATCATCAAAGGTGGGGTGAACGTGTTTTTTTTTGTAATAGACAGCATAGGCAAAATTATGCACATAAAGGTATGACTCGTATGGACCTTTGGCACTGGCTGATTAATCATGGTGTTCCCAGAAGTCAAATAGATAAGAAGCCTACTGAGTTCCTGCTTGATCTGTATAAGCAGAAAAATTCCAGAGCAATGAATCATAAAGCCATTTTGAATTATAGCAACAGAGGATCAAGACCTTTTAATCAGTTTCCAGACTTGAGCCAGTTTACAGATCCTGAGCCCCTTGATTGAAGGGGTGGCTGGGTCCCCTCGAGGAAGGACCCTCCTACAACCCCCAAAAGTTTCAATATTAAGCTTACACCTATGCTTCCTCAGAGGGACCTGTGGCCTTTTGCTAGGGTAACTGTACACTGGGGAAAAAGAAATAACCAGACCTTCTAGGGCCTACTGGACACTGGCTCTGACTTGACATTGATTCCAGGAGACTCCAAAAAGCACTGTGCCCCTTCAGTTAAAGTAGGTGCTTATGGAGGTCAGGTGATCAATGGAGTTTTGGCAAATGTTAGACTGAAAGTGGGTCCAGTGTGTCCCCAAACTCACTCTGTGGTTATTTCCCCAGTCCCAGAATGCATAATTGGGGTAGATATACTTAGGAGTTGGCAGAACCTCCACATTGGTTCCCTGACTTGTGGAGTGAGGGCTATTATGGTTAGAAAGGCCAAATGGAAGCCATTGAGGCTCCCACCACCAGGGAAAATAGTGAATCATAAACAGTATCACATCCATGGAGGGATTTCAGAAATTAATGCCACTATAAAGGACTTGAAGGGTGCAGGAGTGATGGTTCCCACCATGACTCCTTTTAACTCTCCTATTTGGCCTGTTCAGAAGACTGATGGATCCTGGAGAATGACAGTGGATTATCGGAAACTTAATCAGGTGGTGACTCCAATTGCAGCTGCTGTACCAGATGTGGTTTCTTTACTTGAGCAGATTAACACATCTCCTGGTACCTGGTATGCAGCTATTGATCTTGTGAATGTTTTCTTCTCCATACCTGTCCATAAGGATCACTAGAAGCAATTTGCCTTCAGCTGGCACGGTCAGCAGTACACCTTTACTGTTTTACCTCAAGGTTATATTAACTCTCCAGCCCTGTATCATAGCTTAGTTCACAGGGATCTTGATCACCTGTCCCTTTCACAAGATGTCACGATGGTCCATTATATTGATGACATTATGCTTACTGGATCAAATGAGCAGGGGTGGCAACCATTCTGGAGTTGCTGGTACAGCACATGTGCATCAGGGGATGGGAATTAAATCCATCCAAAATTCAAGGACCTTCCACCACAGTGAAATTTCTAGGAGATCAGTGGTGTGGGGCATGCAGGGATATTCCTTCTAAGGTGAAGGATATTGTTGCATTTGGCTCCTCCTACCAGTAAGAAAGAAGCACAACATCTAGTGGGCCTATTTGTATTTTGGAGACAGCACATTCCTCACTTGGGTGTCTTACTCCGTCCCATATACCAAGTGACTCAGAAAGCTACTAGTTTTCAGTGGGGCCCAGGACAAGAGAAGGCTCTTCAGCAGGCCCAGGCTGCTGTGCAGGCTGCTCTGCCCCTTGGGCCATATGATACAGCAGATCCGATGGTACTTGAGCAGTCAGTGGCAGATAGGGATGCTGTTTGGAGCCTTTGGCAGGTCCCCATAGGTGAATCACAGCGGAGGCACTTGGAGATTTTGGAGCAAGGACCTGCCGTCATCTGCAGACAATTATGCTCTCTTTGAGAGACAGCTCTTGGCCTGCTATTGGGCCTTAGTGGAAACTGAACATTTGACAATGGGCAATCAAGTCACTATGCGACCTGAGCTGCTGGGTGTTATCTGACCCACCAGGCCATAAAGTTGGATGTGCACAGCAGCAGTCCATCATTAAGTGGAAGTGGTATATACAGTGATCAGGCTCGAGCAGGCCCTGAAGGCACAAGGAAGTTACATGAGGAAGTTGCCCAAATGCCTATAGTTGCTACTCCTGTTACAATGCCTTCTGTCCCCAAGCATGCACCCATGGCATCATGGGGTGTGCCCTATGATCAACTGACTGAGGAGGAGAGGACTAGAGCATGGTTTACAGATGGTTCAGCATGCTATGCGGGCCCCTCCCAGAAGTTTACAGCTGCAGCATTACAGCCCCTTTCTGGGACAACTCTGAAGGACTGTGGTGAAGGGAAGTCTTCACAATGGGCAGAATTTAGGGCAGTGCACATGGTTGTGCATTTTGCTTATAAAGAAAAATGGCTAGATGTGCAGTTGTTCACTGATTCATGGGCTGTGGCCAATGGTTTGGCTGGATGGTCTGGGACTTGGAAGGAGCACAATTGAAAAATTGGTGAGAAGGACATTTGGGGAAGGTGTGTGTGGATAGAACTCTCTGAATGGGCTAAGGATATAAAGATACTTGTGTCCCATGTTAATGCTCATCAGAAGGTGACCTCATCACAGATGACTTTAATAATCAAGTAGATAAGCTGACCCGTTCTGTGGATAGTGGTCAACCTCTTTCCTCAGCCACCCTTGTCATTGCCCAATGGGCCTATGAACAGAGTGCCCATAGGTGGCAGAGATGCAGGCTATGCATGGGCCCAACAACATGGACTTCCACTAACTAAGACTGAGCAGGCTATGGCTACTGCTCAGTGCCAAATTTGCCAGCAGCAGAGACCAACTATGAGCCCTGATATGGTAGCATTCCTCACGGTGCCCAGCCAGCAACGTGGTGGCAGGTTGACTACATTGGACCACTTCCATCGTGGAAAAGGCAGCGTGTTGTCCTTACTGGAATACACACTTATTTTGGGTATGCATTTGCCATTCCTGCATATAGTGCTTCTGCCAAAACTGCCACCCATGGGTGTTGCAGTCATGTTCACATTGCTGGTAGAAATCACCCAACCAAGAGCAGCTTGTGGGAAAAAGAAGTTTATTTTGGCTTGCAGCCTCAAGGGGAAGCTCCATGATGGCAGGGGAAAACGAGGGCATGAGCAGAGGGTGGACATCACCCCCTGGCCAAGATAAGGTGGACAATAGCAACAGGAGAGTGTGTCAAACACTGGCAAGGGGACAGTGGTTATAACACCCATAAGCCCACCCCCAACAATACACTGCCTCCAGGAGGTGTTAATTCCCAAATCTCCTTCAGCTGGGAACCTAGCATTCAGAACACCTAAGTTTATGGGGGACACCTGAATCAAACCACCACATTCCACCCCTGGCCCCCATAAACTGATAGTCATACATGTTATAAAATATAATGCATGCAGTACGACTTTAAAAGTCCCCATAGTTTTTATCAATCCCAATGATGTTCAAACATCCCCATAGTCCAAGGTCTTTTAACTGAGCCATAATACCAAAAAATCCCCCCCAAACCCATAATGGCACAGAATAAACATTCACATTGCAAAAGATGGCATTGGGCATAGCAAAGAAATATTCAACCAATATAAGATTTAAACAGGGAAAACATCAAACTCTGTAACTCTAAGTCCAACAACTCTAGTCAATGACAAATCGCCAAGTCTGATAATTCTAACCAGCAACAAGTCTCTGGCATTCCAATTCTGCCCCTCCAGCTAGGCTACTCCCAGTCCTGGAAAACTACATTGGGGTTGGCAGCTTTCTTTAGCAGCCATCTCGTGGTCCTGGCATCTCCATTGGGTCTCCATTGCAACCCATGGTTCATCCTCGGCTCCATCGGGTCTTCATGTAGGCATCCAGCAAACCTGCTTCACACTGCCCATGGCCATTTCCAAAACACAAGACCGTGTTGCCAACTCAATGACCCTCTCTTTCCTGCATTTCTTATACTCCACAATACCAGGTAGGGTGCCAGTTTGTTAATCCAGGGGAGAATAAAGCAGACTCTGAAGAACAGGGACACTCCTTGAGCACTCAGGCCCCTTCAACAGTCTACATTCTTCTTGTTGCCCAGTGCAGGTCAGCTGGCCCAGTCTCAAAGGTTGTAACCTCTCAATTGCAGCTGAACAGGTGACAGATCATCCAAAGATTTTTCTTTCTGTGCCATATCCCTCTGCTCATACCAGTTCATTTCTATGCAAAGCAACCCTGCACAACTTCTCAGGACATGGGCATAACAGCAAGCCTCACACAAACTGCTAGGCCAGTCCAAGCAAAGCTCTTTCTCACCCTCATAAGCCAAACCTCACAGTCCATAGTTGTTACTGCATTCAGGTCTTTCAACTCTGACCAGAATAGTCCATCAAGCTGTACTTATAGCACTGCAAGATGTCTCTTAGACCAAGTTTTCAAATCCTTCTACATTCCTGTTGAAAATCAGCTCCAAGAGGCCAAAGCCACACAGTCAGGTGTCTAGCAGCAATCCCAATCCTTGGTACCACTTTACTGTTGCAGTCAGGTTTGCATTGCTGGTGGAAATCACTCAACCAAGAGCAGCTCATGGGGAAAAGAGGATTTATTTTGGCTTACAGGTTTGAGGGGAAGCTCCACAATGGTAGGGGTAAAAGATGGCATGAGCACAGGGTGAACATCACCCACTGGCCAACATAAGGTGGACAATAGCAACAGGAGAGTGTGCCAAACACTGGCAAGGGGAAGCTGGCTATAACACTCATAAGCCTGCTCCCAACAATCCACTCCCTCCAGGAGGTGTTAATTCCCAAATCTCCATCAACTGGGAACCTAGCACTCAGAACATCTAAGTTTATGGGGACACCTGAATCAAACCACCACAATGGGCTTACAGAATGCCTTATCCACCATCCTGGCATTCCACACAGCATTAATTCTGACCAAAGAACTCTCACTTCACAGCCAAGGAAGTACGGCAATGGGCTCATGATCATGGAATTCACTGGTCTTACCATGGGTCCCATCACCCTGAAGCAGCTGGCTTGATAGAACAGTGGAATGGCCTTTGAAAGAAACAGATACTACACCAACTAGGTGGCAATAGCTTGGCGGGCTGGGGGAATGTCCTCCAGCAGGCTGTATATGCCTAAATCAGCATCCTATATATGGTACTGTTTCTCCTATAGCCCGGATTCACGGGTTCAGGAATCAAGGGGTGGAAATGGGAATGGTCCCACTTACCATCACCCCAAGTGACCCATTAGCTAAATTTTTGCTTCCTGTTCCCACAACCTTACGCTCTGCTGGCCTAGAAGTCTTGGTTCCAGAGGGGGGAGTGCTTTTGCCAGGAGACATGAAGAACAGTTCTTTTTATTATTATTACTTTTTTCTTTTCTTTATTAGTCAGTTTTGTGTTCAGCAAATACAGTCAGTTTGGTACCATTATTAGGCTCATCCGTGACCTACCCCCTCCCCTTGGCCCCTCCTTGTTGAGGTATATGGGTCATGCATTGTGCAGTTAGCCCACAGTTATGGGTAAGCTAAATGTCTCTGCATATCGTGACTCAACATGTGACTCTGACATTCTTTCCGTCCCCTCTTCCGCAAAATTTCCCTGAGCCATGTTGGGTTCATTTTTGGTCTGCTTCAGTGATGAGGTGTTGGGGGCCTCTGAGGCTCTGGCTCTCTGATTTGGTAGGAGTTGATATTTCTCTGTGCTGATCTCCTTCCCCCTTGTGCTGGTATCCGGTTCACCAGGAAAACAGCCCCCTTGCTTGTTTCTCCAATTTTTCTTAGTTTCAGCCGGGGCCCTTTTGAGGTATGATGGGGTGGCTCTCTCCTTAGGATCTACATCTATCTGAAAAAGAGAAGCAGATTCTCCAACAGAGAGTAAGTTAGCACCAGGACAAATGAGATAACCCTTACTTTTTTTTTTTTTTTTTAGAGAGAATTTAATAATTTGCATGTCAATCACATAAGGTGTCTTCAGCAGTAGGGTCTTACCACTAACCTTTGGTGGGTCATCGAGTACTCTGACAGAAATCTGTCTTTCTTTTAGGAAACCTTGTAGGTCTCTCTGATCAAAAGCTCATTGTGGATGATAGCCCCATGCTGGATCTGGGAGTTACAGGTCAGTGCCCACTAAGAAAATGAGGAAAAAGATAACTAATGTACAAGAGTTAGAGATAAGAGAGAGAGAGAGAGAGGGAGAGGGGAAGTGAGGGAGGGAAGATGTAGAAGATTAAGGTTAGTCTTGATCTTACCCTCTCCAGTGTCTTGTGGTTCAGTTCTTTGAACTGGAAGCCAAGACTTGCCCCTGGTCACTTTGGGTTCCTAATGTTCTTAAGTGAACAGGCTAAGAAAGGAGTTACAGGAGATCCAGATTACCAGGGGAAAATGGGACTGCCCCTCCACAATGGAGGTGAGGAAGAGTATGTCTAGTGTACAGCAGATCCTTTAGGGTGCCTCTTGGTATTACCATGCCCTGTTATCAAAGTTAATGGATGACTGCAACAACCCAATAGAGGTTGTGTGATAAATGACCCAGGTCCTTCAAGAAGGAAGGTATGCATCACCCCTCCAGGTAAAGAACCAAGACCTGCTGAGGTGCTTCCTGAAGGTGGAGGAAATACAGAATGGGTAGTAGAAGAAGACAGTTACAAATACCAGCTAAAGCCATATAACCAGTTACAGAAATTAGGACTGTAATTGCAATGTTTTTGTCCTACCTTGACACAGAGTGTTTGTACAAATCTACACCACTATTAGGATTGTATCACTAGCTAACTGTTGAACTTATATTATATTAGTGGCTAAGCATTCCTCAAGGAACCTTGTTTTTTACTAAATGTTAAATTTTATTTTTATTTATTTATTTATTTTTAATTAAATTTAGTTTTTTATTATTAACAACTTCCATGATTGTAAAAAATATCCCATGGTAATGCACTCCCCCCCCACTTTCCCCTTTGAAACTCCATTCTCCATCATATCCCCTCTTCCTCTCAGTCAGTCACTCTTTTATTTTGATGTCATGATGTTTCCCTCCTATTATGATGGTCTTGTTCAGGTAGTGTTAGGCACTGTGAGGTCATGGATATCCAGGCCATTTTGTGTTTGGAGGAGCACATTGTAAGGAGTTCTACCCTTTCTTTCGCTCTTACGTTCTTTCTGCCAGCTCTTCCACAATGGACCCTGAGCCTTGGAAGTTGTGATAGAGATATTGCAGTGCTAAGCACTCCTGTCACTTCTTTCTAACACCATGATGCCTTCTGAATCATCCCAAGTTTACTGCCATCTGAAAAGAGGTGTTCTACCAAAAGTGAGAGTAGCATTAACATATAGGTATGAACATTAAGGAAGTACTTATTGGGCAGTTTGGTGAGCATAGTACATACGTTTAGCCAGACAGCAGCAGATGTTACAACTCTAGGGCTCATAACTACCCCTGCTTTAGGTTTTCAGTGTCAGAGATGTATACCCTCCCATGGAGAGGACCTTCAGTCCAATTAGAGGGCAGTTGGTTTCTACCATGACAGATGTGCCACTATTGCACCCATTGGCTCATTTGGCCTGGCTGGCCAAATATAAGGCTTGTAGTGTCCACTGTTGAGTATCTTCACTGGTGACTTCTCTCTCTCTCATTGAACTGCATGCAGAATGGCTTCTTCCAGATTTCTGTCAGCTGGCCTACATGGAGGAAGTTATCAGCTCAGTGGAAACTTGCTTTTTGTTGGAGGGAAGATTTTGTGGTTCTGATTGTATGTGAGAGAGTTATACCATATTAGGTGGAATTATGATCTCGTTAATGTTTTCATTTAGAAAGTAAGTATGATGTAAGTAGATATGGTTTGGTGTCAAGTTGACAAGGGGTGGACTTGTGATAGTTAAGGTGTTGTCAACTTGATCTGTTTTGCAATCCACAGAAATTCCTTTCGGGTGGGTCTCTGAGGTTGCTTCCAAGAAGGATTAACTGAAGGTGAAGTCCTTCCCCCAGAATGAGCCCTTCTCCCAGAGTGGGTGGCCCCTCTCAGAGGGGAACTTTATATAAGGAAGCTTCGGGTGAAAGGAGCCCCCTTCCTTCTTCCACTTGGCTGCGAGAGCTGCTTGCTGCCTTCTAGCGTGGATTAAGGATCAGCACGGTCTGAGGACCAGCGTCAACTGAAGACCTGCTTGGATTGAAAACCAGCGGCTCCTCAGGAAGCCTCCAGGCCTTCAGTGTGGGACTGGGACTGCTGAGGCATCTGGCCACATGGACTGAGCAGCTACCAGGTTCCTTGATTATTGAGCCTGCAACTGCTATTGGACTACTGTAAGATAATCCAATAAATTCCTTTTTAAAAAAATAATAATTCATTCTAGCAGTTCTGTTCCTCTAGAGAACCCTGACTAATACAGCATTCAAAGTAGTCATGTTTAAAGTAAATGTGACAAGGGCCTCCTCTTAAAATTTTCCCATCACTCATTTGTCTTAGGATAAAAAGCTACATTTAGAAGTGATAGAGGAGTGTCCAGCACTGAAACATCTCTATCATACCTTCCAAGGCTCAGGGTACATTGCAGAAGATGTGGCAGAAGAAAATGTAAGAGCCAAAGGAAGGCTAGGTCTCCTTACAATGCACTCTTCCGGACACAAAATATCCTGGATATCCATGACCTCACAGCGCCTGGCACTATCTACACAAGAGCAGTATAATAAGAGGAAAAGATGATGACATCAAAATAAAAGAGAGACTGATCAAGAGGGGTAGGGGATATGATGGACCATGGAGTTGTGAAGGGGGAAGTGTGAGGGGGAAGGAATTATCATGGTTTATTATTTATAATTATGGAAGTTGTGAATAATAAAAAAATTTCAAGCCAGGTGTGGTGGCACACGCCTTTAATCCCAGCACTCAGGAGGCAGAGGTAGGAGGATTGCCATGAGTTTGAGGCCACCCTGAGACTCCATAGTGAATTCCAGGTTAGCCTGGGCTAGAGTGAGACCCTACCTCGAAAAACCAAAAAAAAAAAAAAAAATTCAAAAAAAGCTACATTTATGCCATGATCTACAGCAGGTGCTGACCCCAGCCCTGCCACCAGCCCTCCCTTCAGTTCTGTTTTGGACTTTGGGATGGGCAGATGTTTCCGCATTTGAAGGTGCTTCCTTGTCTATGGGCCCTTCCCACTTCCTGCCAAATGCCTTTTTTGCATGCTGTTGCTTTGCCTTGGATTTGGGTTTTGCTCTTCTTGACCAACTTTCTCATATCATTGCAGGCATCACTTACCCAGGGAAGCCCTTTCTGGCCCCTATGTTCAGGTTTCAGGTTATATTTAAAAAAATTTGGAGGGGGCTGGAGAGATGGTTCAATGATTAAGGGCACTTGCTTGCAAAGCCTGATGGCCTGGGTTTAATTCCCCAGCACCCACATAAAACCAGATGCACAAAGTGGCACATGCATTTGGAGGTTGTATGCAGTGGCAGGAGGCCTTGGTGTGCCCATGCTAACTCTCTCTGTGTTTGCCTTTTTTTCTCTGTCTCTATCTCTCTCTCTCAAGTAAGTAAATAAAATCTTTTATTTATTTATTTAAATATTTTTATTTATTTGATGGTGGAGGGATGGCTAAACCAGGGCTTCTTGCTGTTGCAAACAAACTCCAGATACACGTGAAAATTTGTGCATCTGGTTTTATGTAGGTACCAGTGAAGTTAACCTGGGCTGTCGGGGTTTGCAAACAAGTACCTGTAACCTCTAAGCCATCTCCACAGCCCTCAGGTTATATTTTTTCCCTTATTGTATTTATCTCTTGCTTTAGAATAGTTTTACTTAGTGTGTGTGTGTGTGTGTGTGTGTGTGTGTATGGGTGTGTTATGGCCTCTTGCTGCTGCAAATTATTGCCCATCTGGCTTTATGTGGGTGCTTTGCAAGCAAGCACCTTTAACCACTGATCAATCTCCCCAGTCCTTTAAATCAGTTTTTGATTGAATATACTCCTGTTTGTGTAATGACAACAAGATTAATGTCTGTATTTCTAATTGCATCATAAACTTTAGAAAACAAAGGACGTCAAATTTAGATAATCCCTGGAGTCCTATAGTCAAGCTTAATGCTTGGCACATAACTGACACTCCATATACATTTGCTGATCAAATGAGTTTGATGTGCATAGTTGCAAGTGCTGTGTATGTAACTGAGTGTCAAAGACTTGACTAGTATGTGTGAGGATCTAAAGTCAATCCTTACCAGCATGCATGCATACATGCACACATACACACACACACACACACACACACACACACACACAGAAAGAGAGAGAGAGAGAGAGAGAGAGAAAAAGAAAAGAAAAAGGAAGTGGGTTTCCATCTGTATATGAAGCTGCAGCAAGCTCATAGGATGATGTCTGGTGATCATAATTACCTAACATTTACATAATCTCTATAAGGGTGGTTTTTCTAGGTTTGCTCGACATCAATATCTTCCCTGTAAAGAAATGAGACTTGGTAACTCTATAGTCAACCTTTTTAGGAGTCTCCATATTGCTTCCAGACCCAGTTATTCCCTTACTGGGCATTTATCCTAAAAGCTCTACACCTCAGTTCAGTGCTGCTCGCTCAGCCATGTTTATAGCTGCTCAATTTGTAATAGCTAAGAGCTGGAATCAACCCAGATGTCCATCATTAGACGAATGGATAACTAAGATGTGGCATATCTACATGATGGAATTTTACACAGCAGTAAGGAAAAATGACACAATGAAATTTGAAGAAAAATGGTCAAACCTGGAACAGATCATTCTCTGTGAACTCACCCAATCACAGAACGATAATTGTCACATGGTCTCACTCATCTGCGTCTCCTAACCTGAATCTGCCTGAGGTGCTGACGTACCTAATAAGCATCTCGAGGACCTGGCAATAGGGTGGGTGGGGCTGGAGGGGAGGGTAAGAGTGGGTGTGGGGGACACAAAACTGGACCCAAATGCCAATGGTACCATAAAAGTCTACATCCTAAAAGACAGACTAAATGGTTGAACCTTCTTCAGGTCCTTAGAGGGAACACCTGAATCATAAGGCCCTGGAGAGGGGACAATGAAGAGTGACCTTAATCATATCCTGTTCCTTTCTTTCTCCTTCTCTCTCCCTCTTCTATCTCTTTTACATTACCTATCTTTATCTTCCTTCTTTTCTTTGGTGCTGACCTGTAACTCCTAGTACCAGCATATGACTGACATCCACAATGAGCTGCTGATCAGAGAGACCTACAACATTTCCCAAAAGAAGACAGATTTCTGTCAGAGTACTTTATGACCCACCAGAGGTTAATGGTAAGACCCTACTGCTGAAGACACCGTATGCTCTTGGTATTGAACATGGAGTGACCTGGAGGGAATCTGGAAGAGTCAGTGCCCAGACAGTTAGTGTGTCTAGTGTCAGAAAGTGCCACATGAGCAACTGGGGGAAAATGACCAACATCTGTTCAAGCAACTCATTCCCTAAGCTACTCAGCAGCAAACAACCTGATATGATGCTCACACAAGTGCAATAGTGTCACACAGCCATGGTGGGAAACCAACTGCTCTTGATTTGGCTAATTGGTCTGCTCAGTGGAAAGGAACCCATAACTGGAGCTGGGAAACAAGTCAGAACCATATCCAAAAGTGAGCCCACTCTCCATTATCAAGCTCCCACCAATCCTGGGCTACAAGAGGGCCTACACCTATTAAATTCTCCCTAAAAAGCAATGGTTATCCCATTTATCTGGCACTAACTTCACTCTCCATTGGAGAATTTGCTTCTCTTTTACAGATGGACGCAGATTCTAAGGAGAGAACCAGCTCATCACACCTCAAAAGGGCCCCAGCTGAAACTAAGAGTAATGGGGGAAATGAGCAAGAGTGCTGCTTTCTTGGTGAATCTGATACCAGCACAAGGGTAAAGGAGATAGACACAGACAACACTTAACTCCCACCAAACCAGATATCCAGAGACACAGAGGCTCCCAAGACCTCATCACTGAAACATACCTAAAATGAATCCAACATGGCTCAGGGAAATTTGCGGAAGAGGGGGTGGAAAGACTGTTAGAGCCACACATTGGGTCATTATACACAGAGACATTGCCTCTTACCCATAATTTATGGCCAATCCCACAATGCACGACCCATATTCCCCAATGAGGAGGGTCTCTGTGGAGGGGGGAGGACAGGGAAGAGGCTAAGGATGGTACCAACTTGACTATATACAGTGAGTACAAAACTAATAAAAAATATAAAAAGAAATGAAATTAACATTGCTCAATATTTCTTTTTTAAAAAAGTATTTTATTTACCTATTTGAGAGAGAGGGAGCAAGAGAGAGAGGAAGAGGCAAATAGAGAAAGAATGGGCATGCCACTGCCTCCAGCCACTGTAAACTCCAGATGCATGTGCCACCTTGTGCATCTGGCAATGTGGGTACTGGGGAATAGAACCTTGGGTCCTTAGGCTATGCAGACAAGCTCCTTAGCCACTAAGTCTTCTCCCCATCCCAGTCATTGTTTCTTAAACATAAATAGAAATCAAATGAGAACTTGCATACTAGCCTACTTGTCCTCCTTATTAAGCACATTTGAAGTTTCCTCATCTATTGAACACTCATGTGGAAGACCTAGAATATGCACCAATCAATTTCTTGCCTTGCTTTGCTTTGGGATGGAGCTTTCTATGTCCCCTGCCTCAGCTTCCCAAGTATTGAAATTACAAACAGGTGACCCCATACTCAGCTATTGTTTGTTCCTTTCTTTTTGAGTCAAAGTCTTGCTATGTTGCCCAAGTTTGCCTCAGACACCTGGGCCTCAGTTCTGGTGAGTGACCAAGAAAGTTGGAAATAGCCTGTAATATTTGGGGCACAATCCTCCCTGACCAACAGTTCACTAGAAGGTATCCCACTTATGGCACTAAAATTTTCTTGTAACAATCTATGGCTTCTGGGCACAGTATTACAGCATTATCTACCCCCACAGTATACCTCTGTCCAAACTCTCCCCTTCTCTCTCTCTCTCTCTTTCACACGTATATGTGATTCAGCTAGAGAAGAAGCATGTTTCCATATGACTTATACATACTACCTTTAACTTTGACTAACCCTCCTCACTCCCCTTCCTCTCATGCACCCCTCCCCTGATCCCACTTAGAACATTTCACCCCAATGTTCTGCCCCTCTAATTACATATTTACTATCCCCTCTAATTACATATTTACTATCCCCTCCCTATCTTCCTTCCCTCCCTTATGAGCTCTTTCTTGCTTTCTGACCTCTACTACTGACTTTTACTCCATACAAATCTAAACATTTAAAGCTAGGATCCACATATGAGAGCAAACATACAGCATTTGACTTTCTGACCCTGGGTTACATTATACTTAGTATAATCTTTTCCAGGGTTATCCATTTTCCTGCAAATTTCATAATTTCATTTTTCATTACAGCTGAATGAAACTCCATTGTGTAAATGTACTACATCTGCACTATGTATTCATTCATCACTTAATGGGCATCTAGGAAGGTTCTGAGGTCCTTTTTGATGCCCATTCGGCATCTGCACATAGACCTCTGGTGAGGAAGTCCCTCCTTCACATTGCAGAACTGTGATAAATAGATCCAGATGTTGTACTTTCAAAAGACATTTTAGTTAATGTTCCTTGAGTAGAAGCAATAGAAACAAATGTTGCCCATTTGTCTGGTCATTCTGGGCTCCAGATGGCTTCGTCAGTGCTTGAAGAAATAGTAATGCTTGCTTGAGGTACCAGATTAAATATGTACTGATCCACTTCTAACACTTTGGGAAGGGGCTTAAGTTTTAAGTCCACAGCATTTCTGGTAAAAGTCATAGGAATTGTGACGAACTAATTAAAACTAATCAAAAGCTCATCACTTAAGTAGACTTAAAATGAACCCAACATGGCTCAGGGAATTTCTAGGAAGAGGCAGAAATATTGTTAGAGCCACAGGTGGAGACATTATGCACAGAGACATCACTTCTCCATAACTGACAGCTGCCCCCACAGTGCACACCCACAATCCCCATGGGGATGACCAGCATCCCCAATGAGGAGGGTCCCTTTGGAGGTGGGGCTGGGAGGAGGGACATGTGTTGTTTACATACTGAGTATGGCCATAACTAATAAATAAATAAAAATTTTAAAAACTAATCAAAAGCAACAGGGTAAGTCAGCTTTTTGTTGTTGTTGTTGTTTGTTTTTTGAGGTAGGGTTTCACTCTAGCCCAAGCTGACCTGGAATTCACTATGTATTCTCAGGGTGGCCTCGAACTCACAGTGATCTTCCTACCTCTGCCTCCCAAGTGCTGGGATTAAAGGTGTGCACCAGGCTGGAGGGATGGCTTAGCGGTTAAGGCGTTTGCCTGAAAAGCCAAAGCACCCAGGTTTGATTCTCCAGGACCCACGTTAACCAGATGCACAAGTGGGCGCCAGTGTCTGGAGTTTGTTTGCAGTGGTTGGAAACCCTGGCACGCCCATTCTCTCTCTTTCTCTCTCTGTCTCTCTCTCCCTCTTTCTCTGTCAAATAAATAAATAAAAATAAATAAATAAATAAATAAATGTTTGAAATACATATTTTGAAAGATTTACCTGCTTAGTTATAACTGATGGTTGTGACAGTAATTTATAACTATTTCACATAAACACTTTAAAAAATTGAAGCGGTTTTATTTTTATTTATTTGAAAGAGAGAGAGAGAGAGAAAGAAAGAGACAGAAATAGGCAGGGAGAGAGAGAGAGAGAGACTGCCTTCAGCCACTGCAAACGAACTCCAGATGCATGCACCCCCTTGTGCATCTGGCTTATGTAGGTCCTAGGCAATTGAACTGGGGTCCTTTGGCTTTGCAGGCAAGTGACTTAACTGCTAAGCCATCTCTCCAGCCTGTTGAAGTAGTTTTTACTAGTAATTGGTTATAAGTAACAAAACCCCAATTTGATCAAGCAGGGCAATTGCAAATGTGGCCAAAATTCTTTTCTTCTGTTCACAAGATATAGTCTTCTTCCTGGTGACTCTGATTGAGCATGTCACTTGCTCTAGCCAAGGAGAATCTTCTGTATTGAAGTTTAAAAAATTTGTTTTTAACTTTTTATTCAGAGCTTCAATAAATATAGATAATACACCATGAACATAATTACCTCCCACCACCCTCATTTTCCCCCTCCCAGTTAGTCTCTCTTCTATTTTGATGCCATCATTTTCCCTCCTATCATGCAGGTCATGTATAACTGGTGTCAGCCATCATGAGGTCATGAGGATCCAGGCCACTTTGTGTCTGGAAGACAGCATTATCATTAGTCCTCATCTTCCTTGGACTCTTCTGCAATGGTCCCTGAGCCGTGAAGGGTGTGATAGAGATGTCTCACTTAATGCTGAACACTCCACTGTCATTTCTTTTCAGCACTAATGTGAGTTTCAAATCACCCCAGTGTTCACAGCCATCTGCAACGAGAAGCTTCTGTAACCAAACGTGAGAGTAGTATTAATATGTGGGTTTAAACATGAATATTTTGAGGCAATTTTGTGGGAATAATATATCCATGTAGTCATACAACAGTAGTAGATTCACCCTTAGGGCATGTCCTCCAATGCCATGGGCTTTTGATTAGGTTTTCAGTAGCAGGTAGGAATTCCTTTCTATGGAGTGGGCCTCAAGTCTAATCAAAGAGCAGTCAACTTTCCCCTAACAGACATGCCACCATTCCACCAGTTGGCACGTTTGGCCTTGCTGGCCAGCCATGTGGCTTGCAGGATGCACCGCTGGTTAAGACTGTTGATGACTTTTTTTCTCCCAAAGGTAGAACTGGAGAGAGAGAGAGAGAGAGAGCGCTGTGGTATGAAACCCATTCTATGGCTCCTAACTCTGAAGCACCTAACTCCAGGAGGGTCTGGGTCAGGTCTGGGGTCAAGGAGGTCCTGGACAGAGCTCTGTCCAGTGGAGAGGATATAAGGAGAAAGGGCTGGAGGGAATGTGATAAGCTCTGGTGTTTGGGAATGAATCAGGGAGAGAGAAGCAAAGAGGATGAGCATCCTTGTACCTCCCCTTTAAATATCCTGAAAGTGAGTCACACAGAAAGGAGCCTGGAGTTAGAGATGAAATGCCTTTGCATCTCCACTGGGTTGGGAGCACTGGGATGCTGGACCCTGCCTGGAAGGAATCACCTGAGTCAACACTGAGATCTGCCTGAACTGGGGGCCTAGCCACCTGATTTATCAGAAAGTGGAGTCCCTGCTGACTGCAGGCAAAACCCCGGCAAAGGGCAAAAGGAGGAAATGGGAGCGGCAAAGCCCAAGAAGTCAGTCAGTCTTGGTTATACCTCCAATCCCAGTTTCCAGCACCCTATGTTAGTTGCAGGTTTGCAAATGAGGTCCTAGATAGATAGTTTCTGAAATCTAAGATTTTATTGTAATGGGGGTGAGTACAAGGAGAGGAGAAAGGAATTGCATTCACCTGAAAGAGGAGACCCCAAAGAGAATGGCTGAGTGAGTGAGTGTGTGAGTGACTGGCTGAGGGCCAGGAAGAGCGTTTTTATGGAAAGAAGAGAAACTGCTCTGATGGAGTGAGGTTCGGTGCTGGGCAGAGGTAGGTTCTGCTGGACATTGGCCTTCCTTATTCTTAGCCCAGAAGTATCCTCATTTACCAAACCAGGAGGTAGTTCCAGAGCCACAGGTCTAGCATGGTAAGGAGGTAGGGGAGAGAGAGGGTGATGGGTACACCCAGCTGTTTACTTGGGAGCTGAGAGAATGGAGCTTGGACTTATTTCAGGCCCCTCTCAGGCTCTCATGTTTGTGCAGGAAGTGCACTTAACCAAGGGACAATCTTCCAGGCCCTCAAGTGTCAGTCTCTCAGAGCATCTCAACCTGGCTCCGCCCCTCACAGCCAGCGTCTTAGGCAACCTGTCCCTTCACTTAGATCTCCACTCCCGACTGGCCACCTCCTACTGACCAACCCACTGCTGCAAAGGACATATAAGATGCCACAAGCCAGGCCCTCCCCCTCTCCCTCTGTCTCTTCCAAACTTCAGGTGCGTATTTCTGGTCCCTATTGCTCAGGCAATAAAACTACAGATTAACCCCTGGGACCTTATAAAATTACAAAGCTTTTGTAAAGCAAAAGACACTGTGAATAGAGCAAAGAGGCAACCTACAGAATGGGAGAAAATCTTTGCCACCTATACATCTGATAGAGGATTAATATCTAGGATATACAAAGAACTCAAAAAGTCAAATAATAAGAAATCAAACAACCCAATTCAAAAATGATCTATGGAGCTAAATAGAGAGTTCTCAAAAGAAGAAACACAGATGGTCTATTTTCTTTGCCAATGTGTGCTCCACCTCCCCTTTCCTCCTTCTCTCTCTCCTCCTCTTCCTCCTCTTGCAACCTATAGCAATGGCCCCAGGATCTGTCCCTCTCTTTGCCTCATTGGCTGAAGCAAATCAGCCAATTACTTGCACCGCCCAGCCCCTTTCTTTTCTTAAAGCTACAGTCCTGTTTCAGTTAGCTACCTAACTCTTCCTAATCTTGGGACAGATTTTGATTCATTCTTCGACCCTCACTTCACAACAACCTCATCTCTTTTTACCACTTGTAACAGAAACAATTTAAATACTGCAATGTTATGGGCTAGAGAGATGGCTCAATGATTGAAGGCACTTGCTTGCAAAGCCTGCAGGCTTGGGTTTTATTCCCCAGTACCCACTGAAAGCCAGATGCACAAAGTGGCTGCAGACTCTCTCTCTCTTTCTTCTTATTTCTCTCTGTCAAATATATATATTAGTGTTATATATTTAATAAAATAAAATTGTTTTATATGTGTACATATGATATTACAAAAAAGGAAGCATAACAGATGTTTGTATTTTCCCCTCCATTGATATTAGTTGGAAAATTGCCTAAATAAACTAGTTCTGCTTTAAGAGGTTATATAAACTGCAAGCAGTTAAGATATCTATTGAACTCAAGTAAAGGGAGATAGGCATGGTAGGGCACACCTGCAATTCTGGCACTCTGGAGGGTGAGGCAGGACAATCATGATTTCAAGGCCTGCCTGGCCTACATAGAGCTCCTATCTCAACAAAACAAAACAAAATAGGCTAATGAGGCTTAGTGCTTAATTTTTAAATTGTTTTAGAATAAGTTTAGATTGAAAAAAGAATTTTCATATACTTTTTTTTTTTTTTTTTGGATTTTCAAGGTAGGGTCTCACTCTAGTCCAGGCTGACCTGGAATTCATTATGTAGTCTCAAGGTGGCCTTGTACTCACAGCGATCTGCCTACCTCTGTCTCCCAAGTGCTGGGATTAAAGGTGTGCACCACCACTCCCAGCTGCCTTTCTTTAATATTTTATTTTTATTTATTTGAGAGAAAGAGAGAGAAACAGGCAGGTATTGACGGAGAGAATGGGCATGCCACGGTCTCTAGTAGCTGCAAATGAACTCCAGATGAGTGTACCCCCTTGTGCATCTGGCTTACGTGGGTCCTGGGGAATCGAACCTGAGTCCTTTGGCTTTGCAGGCAAGCACCTTAACTGCTAAGCTATCTGTCCAGCCTGTTACCTGACTTTTTCTAATGTTGACATAACCCATTATGCTTTTCTCACAACTAAAAGCTAAGTGTCGCTTCATCAGTATTTATTAAACTTTAGACTTTGGAATGTAGTATGGCATTATTTTTATTGGATTTATAGTTAGCATACAAAATATTGCATTTTATCGTGATATTTTCATGCATATATATATTCATGCATATATATATATATATATATATATATATATATATATATATATACATATATATATACATATAAACCTGGATTGCTCTTATTCTCCTTCCACTGCCTTCCCCTGTCCATTTCCCCTCCCTCTTATTGGTTGCTTTCCTCCTTCCAGATGGTTTCTCTTTGGTTCTGCGCGTGTGTGTGTGTGTGCGCGCACACACACACACACACACACTATACATATATATATATATATATATATATATATATATATATATATATATACATATATGAGAGAAGACAGGTTATATTTTGTTTTTCTCTTCACCCATTACCCTCTCATTCCCCATCCCTCCTCCATTGATCTCTTCCTTCACCCGGAATCCCTCTAGTACTTTCTTGCCAGATAGGTAGATGAAAAGATCAATTAACTCTAGGTGCATATATGAAAGAAAATTTGGCATTTGTCTTTCTGAGGCTGGCTTATTCACTTAACATCTATTCCATGCAAATAAAATAATTTCATTCCTATTTACAACTGAAAACTACCATCTTTTTGCATATTCTGTGTTTTGTTTGTGCATTCATCCACTGAGGACCAACCAGGTAAGTTCGGGATCTTGGGCATTGTGAAATGTGCAGCAGTGCCCATGGATATGTGAGCATCTCTGTGGTATTCTGACCTAGACCCCTTCAGGTATATGTACACAGGACTGGTATAGGTGGGTCACATGGGAGTTATATTTTAATTTTCTTTTGAGGTAGGATCTCACTCTTGCCCAGGCTGGTTTGAAACTCACTCTGTAGTCCCAGGCTGGCCTCAAACTCATGGAGATCCTCCTACCTCCACCTCCAGAGTGCAGGGATTAAATGCGTGCGCCACTGTGGTGGTTTGATTCAGGTGTTCCCCCCCCAAACTTATGTGTTTTGAATGTTAGGACCCCAGCTGATG
This sequence comes from Dipus sagitta, assembly GCA_036346955.1. Classification (NCBI taxonomy): domain Eukaryota; kingdom Metazoa; phylum Chordata; class Mammalia; order Rodentia; family Dipodidae; genus Dipus; species Dipus sagitta. The sequence continues at coordinate 18,628,524 of CM070776.1, read as the reverse complement.
GCAATTTAGGATTTGAATCTTCCTGGTATTGTTAGGGGTAGGCTTATGGGTACTATAGCCAGCTTCCCCTTGCCAGTGTTTGGCACACTCTCCTGTTTCTGTTGTCCACCTGATGTTGGTCAGGGAGTGATGTCCACCCTCTGCTCATGCCATCATTTTCCTCTGCCATCATTGAGCTTCCCCTCGAGTCTGTAAGCCAAAATAAACCCTTTCCTCTCACAAGCTGCTCTTGGTCAGGTGTTTTCTGCCAGCAATGTGAAGCTGACTATAACAGCCACCACACCAGGCTTTATATTTTTTTTTTCAGGGTCTTCAAAACCTTTTATTTTTAGAGCCCATCCTCTTCCTATGAAGCAGCAAAATGAAGGCACAAGCTTAGTAGTCATATGATGACATCTTTCTATTATTCCTGACATTAAAAATTGACATAGCCAATTAAAAAAAATAACATGACCATTATCATAATATCCTTAGAATCATGTAGCTTTCAGTGATTAGAATTTAGCTATGCTTGGAAAGGAGCAGAAAGGAAAAGAACTGTGGCTGAGTGGCAAGTGTCTTATAAAGACACCTACATACTATGCTGAGGATGACTAATTTTAAGGACTCGGGCCTAATACATTTTTCCTCAGAGGAAGCAATTTCTTTTTTAAAGAGCATTCACTTCTGACATTTCAATTCCTGATTTCAGTGGCTGCACGCTGTGCACTTCGGTGCCACACTTAGGACAGGAAAAGTACATGTCAAATAAGAAACTGCTTTTCACACAGTAATAACAGAAGATGTGTTCACAGCCAATGGTGTGAGGCATGGTGGGCCACTCTCCACACAGAGCACACTCTTTGCCACTGGTGGCCCGTGCACTGTCACTATTGGGTGCACCAGGGGGAGGGCTGCACCAGGAAGACAGCTTGGCTTTCAACTTCTGGACATTGATGAGTGGTAAGAGAAAACTCAGAAACTCTGCAAAACCATGCCAGAGAAGTTCCCTATTCATGTACTCAAATCCAAATTTACGTGTGTTTTGTGGCTTGCAAACTACAGAATGAATGCCCAGGAGGCGTTCTGTCAATGTTGCAAACTTTCCTTTCTGTAGGAAAATCAAGAAGTTCATTAACTCACCTAATTTGAAAAGCCCAACCACCAAATTCAGGCACTGCTTAACTTTTCCGAAAGATGCTAAGTGACAGTTTCGAAACAAATCATAGCATCGCTCTTCCAACCACCTCCCGCCAAGGGTAGCTCAGAAGCTCTGAGCTTTACTTGGTGGCTGGTACCTTAGGTTTGGAGAAAAATTGCTTTTGTACTGAATATTCAAAACTGTCTGACCCACGGTGGCGTTTTTTTTTGTTGTTGTTGTTTTGTTTTGTTTTTTGTTTTTTCGAGGTAGGGTCTCACTCTAGCCCAGGCTAACCTGGAATTCACTATGTAGTCTCAGGGTGGCCTCGAACTCACGGCGATCCTCCTACCTCTGCCTCCCGAGTGCTGTGATTAAAGGCGTGCGCCACCATGCCCGGCTTACGGTGGCGTTTTTTTTTTTTTTAATATTTTTTTGTCGTTTATTTTTATTTATTTATTTGAGAGTGACAGACAGAGAGAGAAATAGGCAGATAGACAGAGAATGGGCGCGCCAGGGCTTCCAGCCACTGCAAACGAACTCCAGATGCGTGCGCCCCCTTGTGCATCTGGCTAACGTGGGTCCTGGGGAATTGAGCCTCGAACCGGGGTTCTTAGGATTCACAGGCAAGCACTTAACCGCTAAGCCATCTCTCCAGCCCCATGGTGGTGTTTTTGGAGTAAATGGTCAATCTCCACAGCAAACGCCACACGAATGCTTGCACTTCTGGTTCCAAGCGAGCCAAGAGCCCCTGCTAAAGTTAAGGTAAGGTCTCACTCTAGCCCAGGCTGACCTGGAATTCACTATGTAGTCTCAGGGTGGCCTCGAACTCACGGCGATCCTCCTACCTCTGCCTCCCGAGTGCTGGGATTAAAGGCGTGAGCCACCATGCCCGGCTTGCCCTGCAATCTTGATAGCATTTGTCATTAGTTTTTTTTTTTCTTTTTTTTTCTCATAGCCATTTTGACTGGGGTGAAATAACAAAATGTTTTTAATTCGAATTTCCCTGATGGAAAAGATATTGAACATTTTTAATATATTTATTGGTCATTTATATTTCTTCTTTTAGGAAATGTCTACTCATTTGCCCATTCATTGACTAGATCATTAGGTGGAGGATTTTGGTGTTTCATTGTTAGAGTTCTTTTCTTCCCCAAGTGTGTATATATTTGGTATGTGTGTGTGCATGCACACGTGCACACATGTGGAGGCCAGAGGTTGGTGTCAGGGTATCTTCCATTGTCACTCTCTCCATTCTTATTTATTGAGAAAGGATCTCTCAGTTGAACCCAAAACTGGATAATTTTGCTCTGGGGAGCCTGTGACTCTGCCTCCCAAGTGCTGGGATTACTGGCAACTTGCCATACCACATGACATTTATGTGGATGTTGGGAGTCTAAATTCAGGTCTTCATGCTTGCATGACAAGCACTTCACTAAGTGAGCCTTCTCCCTAGCTCCAATTTTTGGAGCTCTTTATTGATTCAAAATGTTACTACCCTATGTGATATATAGCTGCCAAAGATTTTTCTCTCATTCTTCACTCTGCCTACTGTTTCCTTTGCTGTGCCAAAACTTTTTTTTTTTAATTTCGTGTAGTCCTATTTGTCAATTCTTGGGATTATTTTCTGTGCCACTGTGGTTCTTGTTTAATAAATCCTTGATTATGTCTGTATTTTGAAGAGTTTTTCTTATCGTTTTATGTAGTAGTTTCAAAGTTTCAGGTCTTACATGAAGATCTTTGATCCACTTTGAATGGATTTTTGTGCTGGGTGACAAATATCTATCTAGTTTCATTATTCTACCTTAAGAAGTATAGCCAGGCATGGTGGTGCACACCTTTAATCCCAGCACTTGGGAGGCAGAGGTAGGAGGATCACCGTGAGTTTGAGGCCACCCTGAGACTACATAGTGAATTCCAGGTCAACCCTATCTCGAAAAACCAACAACAACAAAAAAAAGAAAATATAGTTTCCAGGCAGGAGAGATGGTTTAGCAGTTAAGGTGTTTGCCTGTGAAGCCAAGGGACCCAGGTTTCATTCCCAAGGACCCACGCAAGCCAGCTGCACAAGGTGATGCATGCATCTGGAGTTTCTTTACAGCTGCTGAAGGCCCTGGCCTGCCCATTCTTTCTCTCCCTCCCTCTCTATCTATCTTCCTCTTTCTGCCTGTCCAATAAATACAATAGTATTTTTTTTTTTTTTTTTTTTTTTTTGGTTTTTCGAGGTAGGGTCTCACTCTAGCCCAGGCTGACCTGGAATTCACTATGGAGTCTCAGGGTGGCCTCGAACTCACAGTGATCCTCCTACCTCTGCCTCCCGAGTGCTGGGATTAAAGGCGTGCGCCACCACGCCCGGCAATATAATAGTATTAATAATAGTTTTAATCATCCCAGCACTCGGGAGGCAGAGGTAGGAGGATTGCCGTGAGTTCGAGGCCATCCTGAGACTACATAGTAAGTTCCAGGTTAGCCTGGGATAGAGTGAAACCCTACCTCAGAAAAACAAACAAAAAATTAAAAAGAAATATAGTTTCCCCTGGCTATTATTTATTTATAATTAAATGGAAACTTTGTATGGATACATCATGTGTTGGTACATCATTTCCATCCTCCCTGCTTCCATTCCACTGAGGGCTCTCCTCAGTGGGATTGCTGGTATTACCCATGGGGTTGTGGATTATGAGTTGTGAGAGCAGCAGTCAGTCATTGTGGGGAAGGCAATGTCTCTGGATATTCCTTTCTACCTCCTTTTCTGCAAAACTGCCTGTATCTTGCTTCTGGGTTTCTGCTTCCGTGTGTTTTGAGTGTCCTCAGTGTCTGTCTTCATCACCCTGGTGCAGGTTGTCAGGCTCACCTCCATGGCCATTTATTAAAGAAGCTTGTCTTGGGTTGGAGAGATGGCTCAGCTTTTAAGGTGCTTGCTTGCAAAGTCTAAGGAACCTAGTACAATTCCCCAGTGCCCACATAAAACTAGAAAGAAGCACAAGGTGGCGTATGTGTCTGGAGTTTGCTCATTGCAGTGGCTGGAAGCTCTGGAATACCCATTCTCTCTCTTTCTCTATCTGCTCTTTTGCTCTCTCTGTTTCTGTCAAATAAATAAATAAAATATTTGAAAAAAAGAAGCTTGCATTTGGGGGGGGGTGGAGTTAGGGTATCACTGTAGCCCAAGCTGGCCTGGAATTCACTCAGTAGTCCCAGGCCGGCCTCAAACTCAGGGTGATCCTCATACCTCTGTCACCTAAGTGCTAGGATTAAAGGCATGCACCACCATGTCCAGCAGAAGTTGTCTTTCTTCCTGTGAATGTTTTGTCAAATTTGCCTCAAATTGAATGGCTTTGGTTGTATGTGGTTGTATGTGTCTATTGGTCTATATTTTTAAATATTTTATTTTTATTTATTTATTTGATAGAGGGAGAGAGAGAGAGAGAGAGAGAGAGAGAGAGAGAGAGATTGGGTGGACCAGGGCCTCTAGCTACACTGCAAATGAACTCCAGATGCATGTGCCACATTGTGCATCTGTCTTACGTGGGTACTAGAGAATCAAACCTAGGTCCTTAGACTTTGCAGGCAAGCACCTTAACTGCTAAGCCATTTCTCCAGTCCAAAATAAATAACTTTTAAAATGTAGCTCAGGCATGCTTTGAATTTGCTAAGTATGTGAGGATGGACTTGACCTTTTTAAAAAAAATAAATTAAAAAAAATTATTTATTTGTTTCTAGAGAGAGAGAGAGTGAGATAATGGGCATGCCAAGGCCTCTAGCTGCTGGAAAGAAACTCCAGATGCATGCGCCACTCTGTGCATCTGGCTTTACGTGAGCACTGGGGAACTGAAGGTGGATCCTTAAGCTTTGCAGGCAAGTGCCTTAATCACTGAGCCATCTCCCCAGCCCAGGTCTGTTTTGTGCCAGTACCACGCTGTTTAGTTGCTGCAGCTCGTTAGTATTGTTAATACATTTGGCATTCCACTTTCCAAGTTAGACTGCTTTGGGTAATTGCGGTCTTTTGTGCTTCTGTATGAATTCTGGGATTCTTTTTCTAGTTCTGAGAAGACTATCATTGGGATTTTGATGCGAATTGTATTGAATCTGTAGATTACTTTTGGAAATATAGCCATTTTCACACTATTGATTCTTTCAGTATATGAGCATGGGAAGTCATTCCATCTTTTAGTGTCCTTTTTCAAGTTCTTCAATGTCCTTTTTTTTTTGGTTTTTCAAGGTAGGGTTTCACTCTAGCCCAGGCTGACCTGGAATTCACTATGGAGACTCAGGGTGGCCTCGAACTCACGGCGATCCTCCTACCTCTGCCTCCCGAGTGCTGGGATTAAAGGCGTGTGCCACCATGCCCGGCTCTCTTCAATGTCTTAAAGCTACTATTGTAGAGGCTTTTCACCTCTTACCTCTTCATCTCTGGTTAGGATGATTCCTGAGTTTTTTGTTTGTTTGTTTGTTTGTTTTTTTTAGGATACTGTGAATGGAGTTCTTCTAATTTATTTCTTGCCTAGTTTGGTATTGGTATAGATGAAGTCTATTGATTGCTGTGTGTTTATTTTGTTTCCTGTTACTTTATTGAAAGTATGTATCATATCTAAGAGTGTTCTGGTAGATTTTTAGGTGTTTTAAGTTTAGGATTATGTCACTTGCAGATAAGAATAATTTGACTACTTTTCTTATTTGTAGCCGTTTCAGTTTTTTTCTCTTTCCTTATTGCTCTAGCTAAGGCCTCAAACATAATATTAGATAAAAGAAGAAACAGTGGACAACTTTATCTCATTTCTGATTTTTTTTTTGGGGGGGGGTTGGGGTAGTGTCTCACTCTGGCCCAGGCTGACCTGGAATTCACTATGTAGTCTCAGGGTGGCCTTGAACTCACAGTGATCCTCCTATCTCTGCCTCCTGAGTGCTGGGATTAAAGACGTGTGCCACCACACCTAGCTCATTTCTGATTTTTGAGGAAATGCTTTCAAGTTATCCTCACTTAGTAGATGTTCGCATGTCATATATCACCTTTAATGTGTGGGTGTGTTCCTTGTGTTCTTATTTTCTTCAGTTTTTTCATCAGAAACGGATATAGAACATTGTCAATGGCATCTATAGAGATGCTCACAGAAAAGTTCCATAACATTTCCATATTAAGATACTATCCATATCCAGCAATCTAATAAATAATACTCATTTAACATTTTTCCAAGAAAATTTGCCCTAGGGCCAAGAGGGGAAATGAATCAATAAACTGATGGCTGATTAGTTATTTTAAAGTTGCTTTGGGAATTGTGTTCATATTGTTTTTAAAAATACTTTTTAAATATTTCATTTATTTATTTGAGAGAGAGGAAGAGGGAGGGAAGGGAGAAAGAGAGAGAGAGAGAGAGAATGGCATGGGCATGGGCATGCTAGGGCCTCTAGCCACTGCAGGTGCATCCACAACTTCGTGCATCTGGCTTACGTAGGTACTGGGGAATTGAACCTAGATCCTTAGGCTTTGCAGGCAAGCACCTTAACTGCTGAGTCATCTCTCCAGCCTCTGATATTGCTTTATGGCTGTTTCCTGAGAGACAATTAGAACTGAACTAGTTTTTAGATGTTAAAGGTTCACCTAAACAATATGCAAGGTACTATTTTTTAAAAAATATTTTATCTTTAATTATTTTACAGAGAAAGAGGGAAAGAGAGAGAGAGAGAGAGAGAGAGAGAGGATGGGCATGGCAGGGTCTCCAGCCACTGCAAACGAACTCTAGACAAGTGTACCCCCTTGTGCATCTGGCTAACATGGGTACTGGGGAATCGGACCTGGATCCTTTGGCTTTGCAGGCAAACACCTTAACTGCCAAGCCATCTCTCCAGTCTGCAAAGTACTATTTTAACCAGTGAGACACATTAGTGCAAATGAGACATGCTGATTATACAGGGTTCTCAGGCTCTACTCACAAAGTGCAGCAACCGTTATTAAATTACAATAGCTTTTGTTGTTCATTTTTGCCTCTGCATAAAGGCCCATGTGATACTGAAGTGTTAAATATTCACTCTTCTGTAGTACAATGATCCTGCTGATTAAATCTCTCTATTCAATAAAGCAGAATGCTTTCCTGGACTGCTGTAAAGATGGTTTCACAGTTTACCTTGGGTTTATTGTAAAGAGAAGAGCATTCAAAATGACCATGAAAGGGATTCCTATTCTGGATAATGTCCTATACACCTTCCCATCAAACATCCCCTAGGCTATAGCATCCATAGTTTGAAAATGCACACAAAATCTCTTTTTTTATTTTTTTAAAAAAGATTTTTTGGAGAAAATGTCTCTGCAAGTAGCTCACACTGGCCTGAAACCAACTATGTAGCCCCAACTGGCCTTGACCTCATGAGCTGCCTTCACCTTCTGGAATGCTGACTTTATAGACATACACAACCACACCTAGCTCCAACTTCTGTTCAGTTTTCTTCTCTTCTTTCCTATTGTCTCACCTCTCAACCCCGCCTTGCCTCTCCCCTCCACTCCCCTTTCTTCTCTCTCTCTTCCTTCCATGGTCTGTGCATGATAGTCAAACACTCTAGTACTGAGATATATCCCTAGCATTAAATTTCTTCATTTGAAGTTCAAAAAGGGATGTAATTGTTTCAATACCAAATGTCCCTCATAGGCTCATGTGTTTGAATACTTGATTGCAGCTGGTGTTGGTATTTGGGAAAGTTGTGGATCCTTTGGGAGGTAAAGCCTTGATGGATAAAATGGGTCACTGGGTGTATTAGTCAGGGTTCTCTAGAGGAACAGAACTGCTAGAATGAATTATTTAAAAAGGGGATTTATTGGATCAGCTTACAGTAGCCCAATAGCAGTTGCAGGCCCGAGAATCACCGAACCTGGTAGTTGCTCAGTCCTCGTGGCCAGATGCCTCAGCAGTCCCGACCCGGCACTGCAGATGGTGCAGGAAAGCCTGGAGGCTTCCTGAGGAGCCGCTGGGCTTCAATCCATGGGGGTCTTCAGTTGATGCTGGTCTTTCGTCCGCACTGGTCTTCAATCCACGCTGGAAGGTAGCAAGCAGCTCCGGCAGCCAAAATGGAAGGGAGGCAGGAAGGAAGGAAGGGACTCTTTTTTCCCAGAGCTCCCTTGTATCAAGTCCCCCTCTGGGCGGGACCGCCCATTCTGGGGGAAGGGCTCAACCTTGGGGAAAGACTTCCTCCTTTAGTTGATCCTTCCTAGAAGCAACCTATGGATTACTAAACAGATCAAGTTGACAACACCTTAACTATCACACTGGGAGTGGGCCTTAAAGTTTTATAGCCTGGCCTCATTTCCTGTTTCTCTCTGCTTTCTGATTGCAATGTGACCGTCCAGCTTCCTGCTCCTACCGTGGTGTGATCCTATGGTTGAATTCTGGGTTCTGTTGGAATAGTATAGAGAATAAAGTAACTTGAAAGCATGAAAACAGCAGAAATCATCACATATACCATAGAGGCTGTACATGTAAATTCAATAAACTAGATCCCTATAGTTTCTAGTAGTACAAGGGAGATGTTAGAAAAGAATCCTGAAGGACATTTAGAGTCTAAATTGAGACACGTATTTGTAGGAGTCTTCCAGACCCTTTACTGTGCCCACAGAGCTGGGGTAGATGAACTGGGACTACACTGCTGGATTTGGTACTCTTGATGCTGAACCTCTCAGCTGTTACTTCATGTTCATTCCTGATTGTTGCAAAATGTCTCTGGCATTTGTGCATGGAAACCCAAGAATAGGGTTGGAGAGAGGGCTCAGCAGCTAAGATGTTTGCCTGCAGAGCCTAATGATCTGAGTTTGATTTCCCAGGACCCACGTAATGCCAGATGCACAGTGGTGCATGCATCTGGAGTTCGTTTGCAGTGGCTGGAGGCCTGGCACGCCAATTTGCTCTCTTTTCCATCCCTCTCTGCTTGCAAATAAATACATGAAAATATTTTTAGTGCCAGGCGTGGCGGCACTTGCCTTTAATCCCAGCACTCAGGTGGCAGAGGTAGGAGAATCACTATGAGCTTGAGGCCACCCTGAGATACATAGTGAATTCCAGGTCAGCCTGGGCTAGAGTGAAACCCTACCTCCAAAACCAAAGCAAAATAAAAATTACAAAAAAAAGGAAAAACCAAAAGGATGTGAAACAAGGTGAAGACAGTGACACAAAACACACCTTCTGTCTGTTTTCCTCAGTAAGAAAGCTATTCTAGAGCAGGGTTCATGGGCCAAGAGCTGCTGCAGAACAAGCTCAATTCTGTGAGTAGACTTTGTCCTCAGCGTAGAGCACAGACTCTAAGTAGTTCTGGCACTGCCAGTCAACCCTATAATTCTCACACTGGAGTTAAAAACATTACCTCCCTTTAATCTTTATTTGAGACTCACTTACTATGCAACACTTCCCCTTCTTTTATGACAAAATGTCAGTAATACCACTGTTCATTGATGAAATATGCTTGTTGTCAATTCCCCATTCCCACCCTCAGCAAGCACCTCTAACTCCAAAACCCAAGTAGAACAGATATCCATGCAACAAAGTCTTCATTGGCACCTGTTTCAGGCACTATCCAGAGCTGTAAGGGTGCAAAGAGAAACTCAATGGGTCTATGTGTATAATGTCCCAACATGTGGCTCTAACAATCTTTCTGCCCCCTCTTCCACAAATTTCCCTGAGCCATATTGGGTTCATCTTAGGTCTGCTTCAGTGATGAGGTCTTGGGAGCCTCTGTGTCTCTGGATATCTGGTTTGGAAGGAATTGAGTGTTCTCTGTGTCTATTTCCACCTTGTGCTGGTACCAGATTCACCAAGAAAGCAGCACTCTTGTTCATTTCCCCAGTTACCTTTGGTTTCAGCTGGGGCCCTGGTGAGGTGCGATGGGCTGATTCTCTTTTCGGGATCTGCATCCATCTGAAAAAGAGAAGCGAATTCTCCAAAGGAGATTGAAGTCAGCACCAGATAAATGGGATAACCATTATTATTTTGGAGAGAATATGCACAGAGGCATTGTCTCTTACCCATAACTGATGGCTAGCTCCACAATGCATGACCCACATTCCCCAACAAGGACAGTCCCTGCAGAGGGGGGAGGACATGGAGGAGGCTAACAATGGTACCAACATGGTTGTTTACACACTGTGTCCATAACTAATAAAAAAGAAAAAAATACAATCAACTTAGTGGTTTAAAAAAGCATCTTTGTTTCTTGTAGTTCTAGACCAGTATCCAGATGCTGGAAGTTTTGTTTCTGATGAGATTGGGCATGTTTAGGGAGGTATAGCCATTGATGAAGCCTGTCTTCATGTTTACGGATGGTTCTCCTCTCACCGTGTCTTCACATAGCAGATTGTAAGCATGCTCTGGTCTCTCCTCTTCTTTTTTTTTTTTTTTTACCGAGAATAATCACATTATACACCTCCCCACTCATGATCTCATCTAAATCTTACAATCTCCCAAAGATTCTACATTCAAATACCATTGCATTTTTTGTGGGGGAAGTGGTTCATATTTACTTTTATTTGTGACCTTATATTCACTGTTTTTCTCCATGGCCTCCATTTATACAAATTTGGCTTATATCATTCATTCAAGCTTTTGTACAGTTAATTACCTTACATTTATAAAAATATAATATTTTAACATTTTCTTTTTATATGATCTTATATATGTATATATAGATACATATGTTTTTCTGCTTCTCAAACTTTCAACTGAGTCAGTCCACACTCTTTTTGATCTCTCCATGTATTCTGAGTTTCGTTTCTTGCTATTTTAGTCTATTTTGTGCATACGGGTGGTTTGATTCAGGTGTCCACCATGTGTTCTGAATGCTTGGTCTCCAACTGGTGGTAATTTGGGAGGTGGAGTCTTGCAGGCTTTGGGGTGTCACTCTTGTTGTTATCCTCTACCTGTTGTGGCAGAGGTGCTGTCCAGCCTCTCCTTCTGCCATGCTTTCCCTTGCTGTAAGCCAAAATAAACCCTTTGATCCTATAAAAAAATACTCAATGGGGTCTTGGCACAAGCTACTCTTTTTCTTCTGTTGGTCCTGGACAGTGTGTATATCAAAGATTGCAATAAGGTGGTGGGAAGATGCTGCCTAAATTTACCCATGAAAGGAAGAGTCGAGTCTTAGTCCTAGTCTGCAAAAATTCAGCTGTTTTTTTTTATTATAAAAGAAAAGCTCAAATGTTCCAAATGAAAAGCTTGTCCATTACCCATGTGTTTATGCCAGTCCCAAAAATTGGTCACCAGAAAGCAAGCTAGAATTCCAAAGTTAAAATAGAACAGTAAGCCCCCCAACCCTCCAGGCTGGCCTAAGATCCAGGCTGGCTTTGGTTTTCCAAGGAGCCTTTGGTGAGTTCAATTATCTGGTTAAAAAAAAAAAAAAAAAAAAAACAGCCCTTCACCCTAAAGAATTGGTTGGGATGCTGCCACCAGAATTGGAACTGAGAGCTCAGAAAAGAATTTGGAACTTCATGTCAAAATAGGGTGGGTGGAAGAACCAAGGATAGTAACTAAGAATGGTGAAATTTTGTCTCAAATACATTTAAAAACATTTTTATTTATTTGCAAGCAGAGAGAGAGAGAGAGAAGAGAGACATACAGAGGGAGTGGCTATGCAAGGGCTTGTAGCCACTGTAACGAATTCCAGATGCATGCACCCCTTTGTGCATCTGACTTATGTGAGTGCTGGGGAATCGAACCCGGGTCATCAGGCTTTATAGGAGAGTGCCTTAACCATTGAGTCATCTCCCCAGCTCCAAAATACTTTTTTTTGTGTGTGTTTTTTGAGGTAATATCTCACTCTAGCCCAGGCTGACCTGAAATTCACTATGGAGTCTCAGTGTAGCCTTGAACTCACGGCGATCCTCCTACCTCTGCCTCCCAAGTGCTGGGATTAAAGGTGTGCATCACCACACCTGGCTTCAAATACATTTTTAATATAAACAAAGAGAAAAAGTAAGCTTCTGTGTATACTTGGACATGTGCATATGAGAAGGAAAGTGCAATCTTTTCTTGTGCCCAAATCACAAAAAGAATATCATATTATTTCATAATTGACAAATACCACAAATATACTTAATCAGACTTTGATGAGCAGGTGACTCCACCAAATCTCTGACTCACTTTTAGTATAGAGACACAAAAAATGGGGAAAAAAATCAACGTTCTATGGAATCTGCAAAAGGAAATTGCTCAGAGTGGCCTCGAACTCACAGTGATCCTCCTACGTCTGCCTCCCAAGTGTTGGGATTAAAGGTGTGTGCCACCATGCCTGGCCCATTTGTATGTTGTTGTTGTTGTTGTTTTTATTTGTTTTGTTTTTTGAGGCAGTGTCTTACTCTACCCCAGGTTGACCTGGAATTCACTATGTAGTCTCAGTGTGGCCTCGAATTCACAGTGATCCTCCTACCTCTGCCTCCCAAGTGCTAAGATTAAAGGCATGTGCCACCACACCTAGTTCCCATCTATATGTTTTGATATAGGTGGAAACATGGTTAACCATGACTGAACAAGACCCAGTCCTATAGAACAGCACTGTGCCTTAAAAGATGGGGGAATAAATACCTGCAGTTCACATTGGTTTAAACAGGTAAAAAGATGGGCTGGGAAGATGACTCAACATTTAAAAGGCACTTGCTTATTAAGTCTGCAGGTCCAGAGCTCATTCCCAAGCTACCCACGTAAGCCAGATACAAAAAGTGGCACAAGCACCTGGTATTTATTTGCAGCAGCAAGAGGTCCAGGCATGCACCATCTCCCAAACACACACAACTATGCAAATAAAAAAATGTTTAAAGGGAAAATATAGCAACCCATTCACCAGTTGAGATTCCATAAATCCAAGGATAATCAGATATCATCCTTAAAGTCAAACTAAGGACCAAAGACACTGTTCAAAGCTAGAGAATAAAATGTATTCTCATCAAAGTTACTATGGCCAAGATTGTTAGAGATTGAGGCATGAGGTGTCCTTGGGACCTGAAATGAGATAAATGGGTTCTTTGGTTAAAATTCCCATTTGAAGCCATACATTGGCCCCAGTAGCATAAAGGAGAAGTCTCTTGGGAAATCTCACTTCACAGATTTGGGAAACTCATCTGCTCCCAATGTCTACCCACTTCTTTATTAAATGATCATTTTAAGTGTGGTCATTTAAGTCATGGGCTTCTGCCATAGTTTAGTGTTCTAAATGTGGGATTTCTGGTGAAACAAATCAAAATCCCTAAAAATTAATTTTATTTGGTGGTAGCTTTTGTTTTATACATTGCTTCATTTGCTTTGCTTCAGCTACCTGGGAGAGGGTAAATGAAAGAATTAATTTCTAGCTAGGGAAATAAAGTATGAACTAAAAGACTGTTTTAATCAGGCACACAAAATGTTTCTGCAGAAAGAAAGATTTATCTCTCTCATGCATCTTATTTCTCTAGGAATAAGTAAAGATTCAGATGCTCAATAGTAAAAAGACATGAAAATTTTAACCCTATAATTCTTAAAATATATCTGTGAGTTACAGGGGAGTGACAAAATAGTTACTTATGGTATGATGTTGAAGAAATTTCTACACTTTGGTTTAAAAATCAAAGTGGAAATTAGATTAGGATTCCACCACATTACAATGCAATTACCTTAGGTCCAATTCAAGTGACTGAAAGTCATCATTACACAGCTGTCGTTTCTCAAAATCTCTTTTTTCGTTTGAGAGATAAAACAGGCAGATAGAGAATGGGCAAATGAACTCTAGATGCATGTGCCACCTTGTGCTTCTGAATTTACATGAGTGCCAGAGGATTGAAACTTGCCCTTCAGGCATTGCAAGCAAGTACCTTTAACCACTTAGCATCTTTCCAGCCCCAACACAACAATCTTTCATAAGTGGTTTGTAGCAACACTGAAAACTAGAAGACCCTTGCCAGGCATGACGACACACACCTTTAATCCCAGCACCTGGGAGGCAGAGGTGGGAGGATTGCTATGAGTTTGAGGTCAGCCTGAGACTACATAGTGAATTTCAGGTCAGCCTGGGTAGAGTGAGACCTTTGCTGGAAAAACCAAAACACAACAACGACAACAACAACAAAAAATTGAACACCTAGTTAGGGATTTAACATTCAACAAATTGCTTATGAGAATAAAAATATGGTTTGAGTTAGCCAATGTAATGCAATATTTTTACAGAAGTAGCAAAAACAATACACAGGGTTCAGTGACCCTTCATCCAGCTTCCCCTGATGATGCAATTTGATATAACTGTATTTAAATCCCAATATATAACTTTATAATAAACTTTTAATCAGGCATAGCATAGTGGCACAAGCCTGTAAACCTAGCCACTGGGAGGCTGAAGCAGAAGGGTTAGGAGTTCAAGGCCAGTCTGGGCTATGTCTCAAAAAAAAAAAAAAAAAAAAAAACCTAAATAATGACTTTTTTCTTTTTTTTTTTTTTTTTTTTTTTTTTTTTTTTTTGAGGTAGGGTCTCACTCTAGCCCAGGGAGACTTGGAATTCCCTATGTAGTCTCAGGATGGCCTTGAACTCACGGAGATTCTCCTACCGCTGCCTCCTGAGTGTTGGGATTAAAGCTGTGCACCACCATGCCCGGCCTTAAATAATCATTTTTAAGTTCAGACAGTGTATGCAATGGAGGAAATGACCTTATTATCCAAATGCTTTCATCTCAGATATAACTAATAACACTGCAAGGAAAAAGAATCGCCATTCATTAGGGTTAAGTAAGTCTCAGTCATGGAAGAGGTGGTAATTTGTGTATATAAGAGAAATATTCATCAGTTGCAATAAGGTTGAAGATTCATCTTCTTTAAATTTAACATAGTGGAAATGTGTGTATGACCAAATTTAGTATTCTACAAATTCACATATCTTCATATTTTCAGGTTTTTATTGAGTCTCTATAATTAATGTGGCAGTCCTTAAGTTACATTGTAATATAGTCAGTTCTGTAAAATTAATTGTGCTATTCTAAGAAATGATATGGCAGTTTAAAAATCTGAAGATACTCCCACACATTAATATTTTTGTGTAAATAATCACTGTATTTACTGTGTGGTATATGCTTAATTGAAATATACCTAAATATTTTGGCATTATATCTCACCCACATGGATGAATTAGCAGAGCTAAGATTTCAAGCATTTTATTTTTAAACCACTTTATTGACATATGATTGGCATAAAAAAGCTGCATATATTAAATCTTGATAAGTTTGGGGATAAATACACACTTGTGAAACCATCATTACCATCAAGGTCATCAACATTACCAGTCACCTTCCAAAGTTTTCTACCTCTTCCTTGAAACTCTTGGGGAGTGTGTGTTTGTGTGTGTCCCACTGAGTTTAATAGTTTGAGTTGCTTGCATGAGCATGAGTGGGGAGTTATTTACCAGCAGGGTACTTCCACAGAATGTCTCTTTTAGAAAGTTATATCTTCATTAAATAATCAAGAAGTAGGTTTTCTAAAATACCTTTCCACCCCCATTTATCTGTTCTTCCACTTACATATATACAATACCATCTTATTAAGTTCCTCCTCCCTCCCGTATTATTCCCTTTATATCCCCTTTCTGCTTACTGCTGGCCTTGAACTTTTGATTCTCCTCCCTCAGTCTTTCAAGTGCTGGGATTACATGTATAAACCACCACATTAGTGTTAATACTACCTAACTGATGTGTCATGCTCTCTTGATGTGGCTTTAATTTGCATTTCTCAGGTCATTAGTGATGCTAAGTAAGATTTCACAACTCTAGGTCATTTGTATGTATTTCTTCTTCTTTTTTTTTTTTGGTTTTTCGAGGTAGGGTCTCACTCTAGCTCAGGCTGACCTGGAATTCACTCTATAGTCTCAGGGTGGCCTCGAACTCTCGGCGATCCTCCTACCTCTGCCTCCTGAGTGCTGGGATTAAAGGCATGTGCCACCACGCCCGGCTTAATTTGTATGTATTTCTTTAAGAAATGTCTATTTAAACCTGTTGTCTTTTTTGTTTTTCAAGGTAGCATCTTGCTCTAGCCCAGGCTGACCTGGAATTCACTATGTAGTCTCAGGGTAGCCTTGAACTCATGGTGATCATACTACTTCTGCCTCCCAAGTGCTGAGACTAAAGGCATGTGCCACCAAACCCAGCCTGGTTGTCCATTTTTCATGAGATTGTCCTTTGCTGTTGTGTTCCTTTTGTAGTCTGGGAATAAATTCCTTGTAAGATGTACATTTGGAAAATATCTTCAAATATTCTGTAGGCTGTTTGTTGCGGCTTGATTGAGGTATACACCATAAATTTAGATATTCTGAGTGCTAGGTTCCCAGCTGATGGAGATTTGGGAATTAATGCCTCCTGGAGGCAATGTATCATTGGCGGAGGGCTTATGGGTGTTATAGCCAGTTGCCCCTTGCCAGTTTGGCACACTCTCCTATTCCTATTGTCCACCTTATATTGGTCAGGAGGTGATGTCCACCTTCTGCTCATGCAATCGTTTTCCCTGCCATCATGGAGCTTCCCCTGGAGCCTGTAAGCCAAAATGAACCTTTTTTTTCCCCCTCAAGCTGCTCTTGGTCAGGTGATTTCTGCCAGCAATGCGAACCTGACCGCAACACTGTTCATTGACTTCAGTGTTATTTTTGCCAAAAGAAGCTTTTTTTTTTTTTTTTTTTTAGTTTGATTTAATACCAATAGCCCATTTTTTGCCTTTTGTCTTCTGTCCTTTAGGGATCTTGTCTAAGAAGTTCTTGTCCATTTTAATGTCCTGAACCACTTCCCCAATGTTTCCTTCTTGTACTCTCATAGTTTCAGGTCTTATACACAGGTCCTGAAATGAACCACAGGTTGATTTTTGCATTTGGTGAGAGAGAAAGGAATCTAGTTTATTTTTTTTAATTTTTTTTTAATTTTGTGAGTTTATTTATTTATTTGAGAGCGACAGACAGAGCGAGAAAGAGAGAGAGAATAGGCGCGCCAGGGCCTCCGGCCACTGCAAACGAACTCCAGATGCGTGCGCCCCCTTGTGCATCTGGCTAACATGGGTCCTGGGGATTCGAGCCTCAAACCGGGGTCCTTTGGCTTCACAGGCAAGCGCTTAACCGCTAAGCCATCTCTCCAGCCCAGGAATCTAGTTTAAATCCTCTCTATGTACATATCCAATTTTCCCAGTATCATTTTCTGTTGATATTTTTATTTATTTATTTGAGAGCGACAGACAGAGAGAGAAAGAGGCAGAGAGAGAGAGAGAGAGTATGGGTGCGCCAGGGCCTCCAGCCACTGCAAACGAACTCCAGACCCGTGTGCCCCCTTGTGCATGTGGCTAACGTGGGTCCTGGGGAATAGAGCCTCGAACCAGGGTCCTTAAGCTTTACAGGCAAGCGCTTAACCGCTAAGCCATCTCTCCAGCCCCCTGTATCATTTTCTAAAACAGTGTGTTCCCTTACCACCTTTGTCAGAGATTAGATACATATGAGTTTTTTCACAGGTCTGCTATTATGTTGCTTTGGTATATATGTTTGCTTTTATGCCAAAGCTTTGCTGGTTTTTCTTTTATCTTTTTTGAATGGGCACACCAGGGCCTCCAGCCACTGCAAATGAACTCCAAACGCATGTGCCACCTTGTGTATCTGGCTTACGTGGGGAATGGGGAATCAAACCTGGGTCCTTTGGCTTCATAGGAAAATGCCTCATCTGCTAAGATATCTCTCCAGCCCTGATCTTCCTTTTTTGGTGCTAGGGTCTCACTCTTGACCAGGCTATGTCACCACACCCAGCTACTAAACATTTTATTATTTTTAAATTTTTTTAATTCATTTTTTGAGAGAGATAGAAAGAGGCAGATAGATAGATAGAGACAGAGAGAGAATGAACATGCCAGGACCTCCAGCCACTGCCAATTAACTCCAGATGCATGTGCCACCTTATGCATCTGACTTATATGAGTACTGGAGAATCAGACCTGCGTCCTTTGGCTTTGCAGGCAAGCACCTTAACTGCTAAGCCATCTCTCCAGCGCTAACCTTTTTATTTTAACTGTGCAATATACAGCATTAAACCTAGAATTTCTGTGTAGTAAGCGCATATCAATAAACTCAGCTAGATCTACTTTTAGGTGTTCCTTCCTCTATCATTCCACATCCTTGAAATCTACTCCCACACTTACTCCCTAGACTTCTTGTATGAATTTAAAAAATCATGAAGTTATTTAGGGATATATTGCAGGAGGGCTGCAATCCTCATGGATTACATCTTCTATCTCACCTCTAAGGGCCTGCTTCACCTTGAGTCTGGTTATAGACCTAGGGGCTATGATAGGTGGGCACTGAGGAGCATCGGTATTGTCTTGCTGGATGCAGAGATGATTCTCTCAGGAAAGGGTTAGAGTGGGGATGAATCTACTGCCAATTGTGGAAAGACTACTTCCTCGCACAAAACAAAACCATCAGACTCTGAGAGTTCAATGCCCTAAGCTTCATCGGGATCCTCTCACATGTCTCCATCCTAAAATCACAGGATCACATGCTTTTCCAATTAATACCCTTACTCTTATTTTAACTGTTGACACCCTTTGAGACTTAGACTTGGACTTACATTGTAAGTCAAGAAATCAAAAGTTGGGGACTTGGGTTTGGCTTTCTGTAACTTGAGTCCTATGGCTAATAGAGAGAAGATTCTCTTACAGGGAACACTTAGAAATCTTTAGGTTTTTTTAATGTGCATCTGGAGCTTGGAAATTTCTTCTTTTAGCTCATTGTTTTCCTTTGTTACTTTATTCAAAGATGCTAGAAGCAACAAGCCAGTGTCATTATATTCCTTATTTTTCCACATGTTCAGAGTCACCAAATTCCTTGCTCCTAACAAGTGGTGAGTCAGGATCATCAAATGCATTTATCTTGAAAAGTTCTTTATTTGTTTTATTATTATTTATTTATAAGACACACACAGGGAGAGAGAGAAAGAGAGAGAGAGACAGAAAATGGGCATGTTAGGGCCTCCTGCCACTGCAAACGAATGCCAGATGCCTGCACCACTTTGTACATATGGCTGTATATGGCCACTGGGGAATTGAACCTAGCCCATCAGCAAGCACCTTTAACCACTGAGCAATCTCTCCAGTCCTCGCAAACATCTTTAAATAGTTTACACCATGGATTATCAGTGCTCTCCTTGCTACCAAGACTGTCGTTAGTAACTGCTGGTTTAGTTGAGTTGGTGAGCCAGCTCCAGATATCACCAGGCCCACTAGAGAAATTCAAGCTGACAAGTTTGACTGTAGACAGATACCGGTACCACAATCTGTATGAGTGAGAGTGGTGGTTTGAATGTATGGCCCCATAGAATCAGGGGTTTTATTAAGATTGAGGGGGCAACTTCAGTGGATGGAGCCCTGCTGAAGAAGAGAAGTATGTCACTGGGGTTGTATCTTGTAGTCCAGCCCTACTGGGTGTGTTCAGAGAAGTTTGAGCTCTGCCTGGATCTGTGGAAGTGAGCCAGCTTCTTCCACCATTGATAGCATTAACCCTGAATTTATAAGCCTGAAGTAAACCCTTTCCTTCCATAAACTGTTTTCATTTGGGTGTTTGTTCCAGCAACATGAAGCTAATTGCAACAGTCAGGGTACTATAGAGGAGCCGAACTGATAGAATGAATACATATTATAAGAGATTGTTAGGTTGGCTTAAGTGATGTGGCCTGGGCAGTTCAACAATGGCTGTTTGCATGTTGGAGAAACTAAGAATCTGGTAGCTGCTCTGTCCACAGGGCTGGATGCTTCAAGTAATCCCAATCTGGCAATGAAGGCCTAAAGTATTCCTAGAGAGTCACCAGTCTTCAGTCCATGTTGGAAGCCTGATGAAGCTGGTTCCAATGTCAGCAAAGGCTGGCAACAACAGATTAGATGTGCTCCCCAGCAAGTAGCAAGGGCAGCCAGGCAACAAGGGTCACTTTTTCGTGGAACCTCTTTATATATTAAGCTGCCACTGGAACGACTGTCAACTCTGGGGAGGAGCTTCCCCCTCAGTTCATCCTGCTTGGAAATGTTCTCACAGACCTGCCCTTCTATTTGATTCCTGATCCAATGAAGTTGACAACTGAGATTAACCATCATGCCATGGTAGAATGGACTCCATTCCCAAGACAGAGTGGAGGACATCAGAAATCACAAAGGGGGTGGGTACAGTATCACATGGTGATCATAAAGACAAGTATTTGAAATAGCCCTGGAGAGGGAGAAAGGAGAGAAAGAGAGAGAGAGAGAGAGAAACACATTAGCTTTTATTCTAAGTGAGAAGGGTATTATATTCTTCCCATAGCTTTTTTGGCTATAACTTTGGGTGCAGTGTATATCATGATGGAACTGGAGACACCTACTGTCTCTCTGCATCATACGAGAGGACTCTCTCACGATTCAGGCATGTGTAGTACCCAGAATAGTCAGCAGGGAGTTGTTACCATGGGAATGGTAGCCCCTATTGGCCCACAGGCACTGCTTATGCTAGTTCTACTGTTAGTAAATAGCAACAGTAGTGATGGGAGACCTGAAGCATCAGCTAATCAGTGGTGCAGGTTCACTGGTGCAGGTGATAGGTGGTGGGGGAGAATCCAGGAATCCCTTTGCAGTGTTCACACTCAGTCCTGTGATAAGTGCATTATCAAATATACTGTCACACAGTAAGTAAGTGTGGTGGTGACAGGAACCATAGTGCTCCTCTAAGGTAGTGGTGGCACATGCTCAGGACCAGGAGGGAATATGGCTGGTGACAGGCCGAGTTTCTTTTAGATGTTTTTGCTGAATACACACAGGAGCAGGTGGATGGCTGAAGCCAGGGATCCCCTGCCCTCCATTCTGCCCTAGCGTGGTAATAGGGTAGGCCTCAGCAAACTCTCTAGAGGTGCAGTGATAGCTAGAGCTCATCATGCCTTCACTATACTCCTGTGGGTAGGCAAGTTTCTTCAACATTCTGTCAGTAACAGGTATCTGAGTATGAGCGGTGGGAACCCTGTGTGTGCCTGCCTTCAGTGCCCGAGTGGCACAAGTCCACATATGGTTGGCCACAGCCTTGACCTCTGAAGCCAAGCATCTTGGTTTCCTGGTTCGCAATGTGCTGCCTTGGCACCCTGTCCATGTTTCAGCACCGCCCCCTGCAGCGCATGGGCCCCATCATGCATAGGGTGCAGGCATTTTTGCTGGGCCATGTTGGAGACATGAGGCAGCTATCCTCTAAGCCAGCAGAGTGAAATTCCTGCAATCCCAAAGATGGAAATGCACAGGATATCTTCAAATTTCTTTAGATCACCCCAAACTCAGACCATAGCTCACTCCTATATATCACTTTTGGCTCTTGTTCTCTTGGAAATGATGTGAGATTCTGTTCCAAAGAAAGGCTGCTATGCAGGTTTTGGGTTATGAAGCCAGGTGGGCTGCAAGTCTGCGAGGAACATTCAACTTTCCAGGAGGTAAGATCGCCAGCGTCTGCATGGAGAAAGGTGGCTGTGACCCCCTTTCACTCCTGCTGGAGGCAGACTCCCCCTCCCCAACTGTAGAGTGGGAAGGTGGAGCATTTTTTTTTTGTCTTTCTATATTGTTACCCTAGATTTCTGAACCTGACATGGTTCTAGTTTCTCTCTTGTCAACTTCTAGTGTTCTCCCAGTCACTCCCATTAAAATGAATCCAGACCCTTGTTGTCTGGGTGCTTCTCCGTAGAAAGCATGTATGCTGGACATCTAAATTCAGTCATCTTCGGTCTCCCTGGTTTCTAGCTTATTATGTTTGTTTTAAGATTTTACTTATTTATTGTGTGTGGGGGGGGTGGTCCACCAGGGACTCTTGCCGCTGCAAACAAATGCCCACCCGTCTTTACTTGGGTGGCTGGGGAATTGAACCCTGGCCAGCAGACTTTTTAAGCAAGTCCTGTTAACTGCTGAGTCTCCCCAGCCCCTCTTGCTTATTATGACTTATGTATCATGCATTGCTTTACAATGCTAAGCATCGAACTAAAGAAATTTGTTTTTTGTTTTTTTGTTTTTCAAGTTAGGGTCTTGCTCTAGCCCAGGCTGACCTGGAATTCACTAGTATCAGGGTGGCTTCGAATTCAAGGCAATCCTCCACTCCTGGTTTAAATATTATTATTATTATTATTATTTTGAGGTAGCATCTCACTCTAGACCAGGCTGACCTTAAATTCACTATATACTATCAGGGTGGCCTCAAACTCACAGTGATTCTCCTACCTCTGCCTCCTGAGAGAGTACTGGGATTAAAGGTATGCTCCACCATGCCCAGTTTGAACTCAAGAACTTTGTTGTTGTTCTATTTGAGGTAGGGTTTAACTCTAGCCCAGGCTAACCTGGAATTCACTATCTAGTCTCAGGGTGGCCTTAAACTCATGGCGATCCTCCTGCCTCTGCCTCCCAAGTGCTGGGATTAAAGAGGTACACCTCCATGCTCGGTCCGAACTCAAGAACTTTTGGATACTAAGCAAGAGTGTTCCCCAAGATTTTATGTTTAAGAGCACATCTTTCATTTTATCAACCTATTTAAAAATAATGTCAATTTAACATGCTCATCAATTTAGGTAAAACAAAAAAGACAAGTTATAACTCTACAGTTGCGTTCCATTCCCCATCCACAGTTTAAATTTTTGATGTTTCATACATAGTTGTATGCTGTTGGTTAGCATTATCATTCTACTTTGGTATTTAGTCTGCATACTAAAGCTATGAATGATTTATATGTCATATTTACAGTATTAGAGTATTCTGAATTTTTCTATTAAGTTACTCTTTTTAAATATATTTTTTTAAATTTTATTTTCAAACAGAGGGACACACAAACAGAGAGAGAGAGAGAGAGAGAGAGAGAGGGAGGGAGAGAGAGAATGAATGGGCATGCACACCCAGGTCTCCAGCTACTGCAACCGAACTAGGGAATCAAATGAGAGTTGTTAGGCTGAGCCATCTCTGCAGCCATTTATTGAGTTACTCTTAATGTTGAGTAATTTTAAAAAATATTTACTTATTTACTTGAGAGAGAGAGAGAGAGAGAGAGGGAGGGAGGGAGAGAGAGAGAGAGAGAGAGAGAATGGGCATGCCAGGGACATTAGTCTTTGCAAACAAACTCCAGATCCATGTATCACCTTGTGCATGTGGTTATGTGGTTCCTGGGGAATTGAACCTGGGTTCCTTGGCATTTCAGGAAAACACCTTAACTGCTAATCCATCTCTCCAGGCCAAGGGTGAGTTTTATAATTCTACTTTCGCTTAGTTCTTTTCTTCCCTTCCTCCCTCCTTCCCTTCCCTTTCCCTCCCTCTCCTCCCTTTCTCCTTTCCTTCCTTCCTTTTTCTTTCTTTTCTTCCTTTGTTTCTTATTTTTTAAATATTTATTTATTTTAAGAGAGAGAGAAAGATACAGAAAGAGAGAGAGAGACCGAGAGAGAATGGGTGTGCCAGGGCTTCTAGCCACTGCAAACGAACTCCAGATGCATGCGCCCCCCCCCCCCCTTGTACATCTAGCTTACATGGGTCCTGGAGAATCGAACCTCAGTCCTTTGGCTTTGCAGGCAGGCGCCTTAACCATTAATCCATCTCTCCAGCCCATCTTAGTTTTATTTATTTACTTGAGAAAGAGGGAAAGAGGCAGAGACAGAGAGGGAGGGAGGGAGAGAGAGAGAGAGAGAGAATGAGAGAGAGAAAGAGAGGATGGGCATAACAGGGCCTCCAGCCATTGAAAACAAACTCCGGATGCATGTGCCACCTTGTACATCTGCCTTTTGTGGTTCTTGGGGAATTGAACCTGGGTCCTTTGGCTTTGCAGATAAGTGCCTTAATTACTAAGCAACTTCTCCAGTCCATTCATTTTTCCTCTCTATTTCTCTCATTCTTTCATTTTTTTGAGGCAAGGTCTCACTCTGTAGCCCCAGATTGGCCTCAGACTCACGGAGCTCCTTCTACTTCAGCCTTCAAAGTGTTGGGACTAATGGCATGACCAATCACTCCAAGCTCTATTTTTAACATTTTACTTTCTAGTATCCTTCTCTTTTAGCTTGATAATTTCCCTTCAGCATTTCTTGTAGGACAAGTCTGGTAGGGTAAATTCTGTTAGCTTATATTTGTCTGAGAATGTTTTTATTCCTCTTCCATTTCTTTTTTTTATAGAACTTTTATTGACAGCTTCCATAAGTATAGACAATAAAACCATGATAATCCCCTCCCTCTACTCCCATTTCCCCTCTCAAATCCAACCTTCATCCAATCCATTCTTCTTCACAATTAGCCTGTCTTCTGTTTGATGTCCTCATCTTTTCCTCCTATTATGAAGGTCTTGGGTAGGTAGTACCAGGTACTGTGAGGTCATGGGTATCCAAGCCATTTTGTGTCTGGAAGAGTGCATTGTAAACAGTTCTACCCTTCCTTTGGCTCTTACATTCTATCCGTCACCTCTTCTGCAATGGACCCTGAGCCTTGGAGAGTGTAATAGAGACGTCTCATAATCCTTTCAAGTTCTATCCATTTGCTGGAAAATTTCACTTTCCTTTACTGATGAATAGAACCCTCTTCCATTTATAAAGAATAACTTTACTGGATACAATCAATATCCTTGGTAGCAGGCTTTTTTTTTCCCCTTCTGCATTGGGAGAATTTCACGCCATACTCTTTTGGCCTGTAAATTTTCTGCTGAGAAGTCAACTGTTGGGTGAATTGGGACATGCCTTTGTGTTATTTGCCTTTGATAATCTCTATTTCTTCACCCATCAATTTGATTACAAGATGTTCTGAGGTACACTTCTTTGGGTAATATCTGGGTGGTGACTTTTGACCTTCTTGTACCTGGATGGTTTGCATCCTTTCCTAGGGTTAGGAAGTTTTCTGTTTCTCCTTCAATATGTTATCTATCTTCTTTTTCAATCTCCAATCACCCTTTAGCTCCAATCATCTGGATATTCACTCTTTGTTGTTGTTGTTGTCATCCATTGTTTTTTCCACTTTTTATTTGTTTATTATTTTTTATTGACAACTTCCATGATTGTAAACACTATCCCATGGTAATGCTCTCCCTCCCCCCACTTCCCCCTTTGAAACTCTACTCTCAATCATATCCTTTCCCCCTCAATCAATCTCTCTTTTATTTTGATGTCATGATCTTTTCCTCCTATTATGATGGTCTTGTGTAGGTAGTGTCAGGCACTGTGAGGTCATGGATAGCCAGGTAATTTTGTGTCTGGGGGAGCACGTTGTAAGGAGTCCTATCCTTCCTTTGGCTCTTACATTCTTTCCACCACCTCTTCCGCATTAGACCGTGAGACTTGGAAGGTGTGATCAAGATGTTACTCAGTACTCCAGTCACTTCTTTCCAGCACCATGATACCTTCTGAGTCGTCCCAAGGTCACTGCCATCTGAAAAGAGAAGATTTTCTACCAAAAGTGAGAGTAGCATTAATATAAGGGTATGAATATTAAGAGAAGTGCTTACTGGGCAGTTTGATAAGCATAGTATATACATTTATCCAGACATCAGCAGATGATACAACCCTAGGGCTCATGACTACCCCTGTTTTAGGTTTTCAGTGTCAGAGATGTATTCCCTCCCATGGAGCAGGCCTCCAGTCCAATTAGAGGGCAGTTGGTTTCCACCATGACAGACGTGCCACTATTGCACCCGTTGGCTCATTTGGCCTGGCTGGAAAAATATGAGGCTTGAAGTGTCCACTGTTTAGTATCTTCACTGGTGATTTCTCTCTCTCCCATTGAACTGCATGCAGAATGGCTTCTTCCAGCTTTCTGTCAGCTGGCCTACATGGAGGAGGATATCAGCTCAGTTCCAGTGGATTTCTCAGTGGTCTTTCAGCCCAAGTATGTGGAGTCTTCAGCAATAGGGTCTTACCATCTATTCCTAGTAGGAAACCAAGGGCCTTGGCAATGGCCTAAAATGTTTTGGGGGCATCCGGGACCTCCCTGGCCAATAACTCACTGAAAAGTAGCTCATCCCTGGCACTGAAAATTTTCTAGTAACAATCAATGGCTCCTGAGTGTTCTATTGTCCAAAAAAAAAGTAGTTTCCATATGATTTATTTATATCCTTTTAGATTTTGATTAGTCCTCCCTCCACCTTTCCTTTATTTAATCTCTTCCCCTGACCTCTCTTGGGCCTTTTCACCCCCATTAATCTATTCTTCTACTTACATATATACAATACCATCCTATTAAGTACCCCCCTCTCTTCCTTTCTCTTGCCTTTATATCTCTTTTCTAGCTTGCTGGCCTTTGCTACTGAGTTTTCTTCCTACTCACACAGAAGTTCAATCATCTGTAGCCAGGATCCACATA
Source organism: Dipus sagitta (assembly GCA_036346955.1). Classification (NCBI taxonomy): domain Eukaryota; kingdom Metazoa; phylum Chordata; class Mammalia; order Rodentia; family Dipodidae; genus Dipus; species Dipus sagitta. Next base: position 18,602,113 of record CM070776.1, on the reverse strand, counting down.
TGAGAGAGAACATGTGACGTTTGGCTTTCTGGGCCTGGGTCACCTCACTTAGTATAAGCCTTTCTAGATTCATCCATTTTCCTGCAAATTTCATAACTTCATTTTTCTTTACTGCTGAAAATAACTCCATTATATTAATGTGCCATATCTTCATTATCCACTCATCAGTTGAGGGATATCTAGGCTGGCTCCATGTCCCAGCTATTGTGAATTGAGCAGCAATAAACATGGTTGAGCACATACTTCTAAGGAAATGAGATGAGTCCTTTGGATGTATGCCTAGGAGTGCTATAGATGGGTCATACGGTAGATCTATTTTTAGATTTCTCAGGAACCTCCACACTGATTTCCACAGTGGCTGGACCAGATTGCATTCCTATCAACAGTGTAGAAGAGTTCCTCTTTTTCTGCATCCTCGCCAGCATTTATAGTCATTTGTTTTCATGATGGCAGCCAATCTGACAGGAGTGAGATGGAATCTCAACGTAGTTTTAATCTGCATTTCCCTGATGACTAGGGATGTAGAACAGTTTTTTAGATGCTTATATGCCATCTGTATTTCCTCTTCTGAGAACTCTCTATTTAGTTCCATAGCCCATTTTAAATTGGTTTGTTTGATTTCTTATTTAATTTTTTGAGTTCTTTGTATATTCTAGATATTAATCCTCTATCAGATGTATAGCTGGCAAAGATTTTTTTCCCATTCTGTAGGTTGCCTCTTTGCTTTATTCACAGTGTCCTTTGCCGTACAAAATCTTTGTAATTTCATGAGGTCCCAGCAGTTAATCTGTGGTTTTATTGCCTGAGCAATTGGAGCTATATTCAGAAAGTTTTTGCTAAGACCAATATGTTGAAAGGTTTCCCCTACTGTTTCCTCTAGCAGTTTCAGAGTTTCAGGTCTGATGTTAAGGTCTTTAATCCATTTGGACTTAATTCTTGTGCATGGAGAGAAAGAAGAATCTATTTTCATCCTTCTACAGATACATATCCAGTTTTCCCAGCACCATTTACTACAGAGGCTGTCTTTTCTCCAATGAGTATTTTTGGCATTTTTGTCAAATATCAGGTGGCTATAGCTACCCGGACTTACATCTAGGTCCTCTATTCTGTTCCATTGATCTACATGTCTGCTTTTGTGCCAGTACCATGCTGTTTTTGTTACTATGGCTCTGTAGTATAGGTTAAAATCAGGTATGGTGATACCACCCACCTTATTTTTGTTGCTCAGTATTGTTTTAGATATTCAAGATATTTTGTGCTTCTAAATGAATTTTTGGATTGTTTTTTCTATTTCCTTGAAGAATTACATTGGAATTTTGATGGGGCTTTCATTAAATGTGTAGATTGCTTTTTGTAAGATTGCCATTTTCACAATATTGATTCTTCCAATCCAAGAATAAGGGATGTCTTTCCATTTCCTAGTGTCTTCTGCAATTTCTGTCTTGACTATTTCAAAGTTTTCATTGTAGAGATCTTTCACTTCCTTGGTTAGGCTTATTCCAAGGTACTTTATTTTTTATGCAAATATGAATGGGAGTGATTCTCTGATTTCATCCTCTGTGGGTTTGTTGTTAGCATATAGGAAGGCTATTGATTTCTGTGTGTTTATTTTGTATCCTGCTACATGGCTATAGGTGTTTATCAGCTGTAACAGTTTGCTGGTAGAGTCTTTAGGGTCCTTTATGTATAGAATCATGTCATCTGCAAATAATGATACCTTGATCTCTTCCTTTCCAATTTCTATCCCTTTTAGGTGTGTCTGTTGCCTTATTGCTATGGCTAAGACTTCCAGTACTATATTAAATAAAAGTGGGGACAGTGGACACCCTTGTCTTGTTCCTGATTTTAGTGGAAAAGCTTCCAGTTTTTCCCCATTTAGTAATATGTTTGCTATAGGCTTGTCATAAGTAGCCTTTATTATATTGAGATATGTTCCTTCTATTCCCAGTCTCTGTAGGACTTTTATTATGAAGGGATATTGGATTTTGTCAAATGCTTTCTCTGCGTCTAATGAGATGATCATGTGGTTTTTGTCCTTCAGTCTGTTTATATAATGTATTATATTCATCAATTTGTGTATGTTGAATCATCCCTGCATCTCTGGGATAAAGCCTACTTGGTCAGGGTGAATGATATTTCTGATATATTCTTGTATCCTGTTTGCCAATATTTTGTTGAGAATTTTTGCATCTATGTTCATGAAGGAGATTGGTATGTAATTTTCTTTTTTTTGTTCTATCTTTGCCTGGTTTTGGTATCAGGGTGATGCTGGCTTCATAGAAGAAGTTTGGTAGGATTCCTTCTTTTTCTATTTTATGGCAAAGAAGCCATGGTGTTAGTTCTTCCCTGAAGGTTTGGTAAAATAAACCAGTGAATCCATCTGTGCCTGGACCTCTTTTAGTTGGGAGATTTTTGATTACTGCTTGGATCTCCATACTTGTTACAGGTCTATTTAAGTGATTAATCTTATCTTGATTTAATTTAGGTAGGTCATGTAAATCAAGGAAATCATGTATTTCAGATTTTCATACTTAGTGGAGTATATGTTTTTATAGTATGTCCCTCTGATTTTTTGAATTTCTCTGGTATCTGTTGTGATGCTGCCTTTTCATCTCTAATTTTATTAATTTGTGTCGCTTTTCTTTCTTTTGGTCAGGTTAGCTAAGGGTTTATCAATCTTGTTTATCCTTGCAAAGAACCAACACTTTGATTCATTGATTCTTTGGACTGTTTTTTTTTTTTTTTGGTTTCTATTTCATTCATTTCTGCCCTAATCTTTATAATTTCTTCCCATCTACTGATTTTCAGTTTGCCTTGTTCTTCTTTTTCCAATCCTTTAAGGTGAAACATTAGGGTATTTACTTGATACCTCTCTAATTTTTTAATATAGGCACTCAAAGCTATAAATTTCCCTCTTAGGACTGCCTTCATTGTAGCTCAAAGGTTTTGGCATGTTGTGTTTTTATTATCATTTGACTCTATGAATTTTTGATTTCCTTCTTGATTTCTTCATTGACCCATTCATCACTTAGTAGCGTATTGTTTAGTTTCCATGATTTTGTGTATGCTATATAGGTTTTCTTGCTACTGATTTGTAGTTTGATTCCATTGTGGCCAGATAGAATGCAAGGAATTAGTTCATTTTTCCTGTATTTGTTAAGATTTGTTTTGTGTCCTAGCATATGGTCTACTTTAGAGATTGTTCCATGTGCTGATGAAAAGAATATATATTCTGCAGCATTTGGATAAAATGTCCTGTATATATCTGTTAGGTCCATTTCTTCTATGACCTCATTTAATCCAGATGACTATTTATTTTTTGCCAGGATGACCTGTCAATTGATGAGAGTGGGGTGTTGAAGTCACCCACTACAACTGTGTTTGGTGTTATCTGTGACCTTAGTTCTAATAGCATTTGTTTGATGAAGTTTGGAGCCCCCATGTTAGGTGCATATATGTTTAGGATTGTATTGTCCTCCTGTTGGAGTGTGTCTTTAATCAATGTAAAGTGACCTTCCTTTTCTTTCCTAACTAATGTTGGACTGAAGTCTACCTTTTCAGATATTAGGATAGCAACCTCTGCTTGTTTTCTAGGCCCATATGCTTGAAACACTGTTTTCCAACCTTTCACCCTAAGATAGTATCTGTCCTTTGTAGAAAGGTGAATTACTTGGAGGCAACAAATTGAAGGATCCTGCTGTTTAACCCAGTCTGCAAACCTATGTCTTTTGCTTGGGGCATTGAGGCCATTGATATTAAGAGATATTATTAAAAGGTGTGTGTTTATTTTTGCCATTTTTGTAGTTCTTCTGGTTTTACCTTTGCTCTCTTGTATTAACTAGTATTTGAGCATGATTTGTTTTTTTCCAGGTTCCTTATATGTGTGCTTTTCTTTCTCTTCAGCATGGAGGATTCTTTCAAGTATTTTCTATAGAGCTGGTTTTGTCTTCAAATATTCCTTTAGCCTACCTTTGTTGTGGAGTGTCCTTATTTCTCCATCTATTTGAATGGATAGCTTTGCAGGACAAAATAACCTTGGTTTACAGTTGTTATCTTTCAGAACTTGGAATACATCACTTCAAGCCCTTCTGTCTTTTAAAGTTTGTGTTGAGTAATCTTCTGTGATCCTGATGGGCTTGCCTTTGTAAGTAACTTGATTTTTCTCTCTAACTGCTTTCAATATATTTTCTTTGGTTTGTATGTTTGGTAATTTAATTATAATATGGTGAGGAAAGGTTCTTTCCAGGTTTTGTCTGGTTGGTGTTCTAAAGGATTCCTGTATCTGCATTGGCACCTCTTTCCCAATTTGGGGGATGTTTTCTTCTATGATTTTATTGAAGATGCCTACTATGCCTTTGGAGTGAAATTCCTCTCCTTCTACTATGCCCTGAATTCTTATGTTTGATCTTTTCATAGTGTCCCGAATATCTTGAAATTCCCACTCATACTTTCCTATTAGTTTGTCTTTCTCTTTGCTGGACTGTATTAGATCTGCTACCTCATATAATTGTTTAGATATTCTGTCCTCTCCTTCATCCTTTCTACTGGTGAGATTTTCTAGAGAGTTTTTTTATTTCATTGACTGTTCTTCATTGCTAGTAATTCTGATTGGTTTTTCTTTATTATTTCTATTTCCATATTTATGCCTTGTATTGACCTCTTTGTTTCATTAAATTGGTTTCCTATGTCTTCTTTGATTCCTTTGAGTTCCTCTTTCATTCCTTTGATTTCCGCTTTGACTTCTTTGAGCATATTTATAATCATTCTTTTGGAATCTTTGTCAGGCATTTCCTCTAACTCATTCTCACTGGAGGTCATTTCTGATGCATTAATACTTTTTGGTGGATTTATATTGTCTGGATTTTTGGTGTTTCTTGTGTTATAATGCACATATTTTTGCATATTGCATTAATTTGATGTTTTGATTTTCTAGTTAGCTGCAGTATTATTAGATGTATCAATCAATCTGATGTTATATATCTTCAGGGTAGGAGCTTAAGGTGCTAGGTGTGGCTCTCCAGACTCTCAGAGTATCTACAAAAGTGACCCTAGATGTTGGGTTTGCCTGCTATGAGAGTATTCAAGTAGGCTGAGTGGAACAAAATACAGGCAGATTCTAAAATTTAACTAAACAATGTACACACTCAATGAAAAACAGCACAGAGTATTTATGCAAGAGTAGGTATTATAACAAGCAGATCCTCTTACAAAATCTCAATCCCTTAGGGTATGTGGTGCCCACACCCTTAATCCAGTGAGCTAGGAGGTTAAGATTTCTGGTCTGTTGAGGGTTCCATGTCACTTGTTACCAAGTGAGACCCTTCCCTAATGAACAACAGAAGAGGAAACAAAGCCACTATAAATCATGAAGCAACAAATAACAAGCCCAAAATATAGCTTATTTACGAAAGGCAAATCCGACCATACATCAGATTTAACAATTTATCCTGATATGGAAGGTGCAATTAGCCCTTCCAATTCAAGCCTATATACCAAGCTTATTTGGTGGGTACTGACCTGGTGTAATTCCAGTTACCTTTTGGGATCATTTTGGTCTCAGTTATGTTGCGCTACTGCTTGGGTCTCTCTTTGGTGTGCTGTGGGTTCAAGTAGGCTGGCTGGGTCACTGGATCGCTGCTCTGTTCGCTGGTGCTGGGTGGTGTGAGCACCCTTCCCCAGGTCTCTGGCACGTGCTCTGGCAGTGGGGGAGGGGAGGCTGTGGATGGTGGCTCTAGTTCTCCGGGTGGTCCACGTGATCCTCTACCTCGTGATCTGCTCCTCTGTTGGTTGCTGCAATCCTCCCTTCATGTTTCTTGAGTGTGTGAGGAGCTCCAATGTGAGTGGGAAATCCCCTCACCTGGCTTTTCCTGTGGCTCAAGCCGAGCCTGGTATCTCTGGCCCCGCCGACCTGCTGCCGCCATGGTCCTGGTGCTGCTGCTGCAGCTGCTCCTGCCTGCCTGTGTGGGCTCTGGATCTCTCCTACTTCTCTGCTGCCTTTGGTAATTTCTTATACACCTCACTTTTTAGTAGAAGAATGTATTTTGCTGGTTTTTTTGTTTTTTTTTTTTTTTTGGATTTTCTCCCCTATGCTGCTTTGGTGTAGTTCTTATGCTGCCATCTTAACTGGAAGTCCATTGCTTTTCTTAGATACAATAATTCTATAGCAGTGCTTCAGACATAAATAGATATCATGTCTTTTAAAAACTATTATTATAGCCAGGCATGGTGGTGCATGCCTTTAGTCACAGCATTTGGGAGGCAGAAGTAGGTGGATCACCACGAGTTCAAGGCCACCATGAGACTATGTTGTGAATTCCAGGTTAGCCTGGGCTAGAGTGAAACCCTACCTCAAAATACAGAAAATAAAAATTAAAAACAAAAAATGAAAATTATCATTAACAACATATTTTTATGGATACATCATATGTGGGTACCCTGTTTTTCCTCGGGATCCCTCCTCAATATTCACTGCTAAAGCCTTCCTCTTCACTGTTCACTCTTTTCTTTCCTTCTCCAATTCTATATTCTGAAGTAGTATTTCCCTAGGCTCATTAATTGTTTGCCCTGTTCTGCCACGGAGGTCTTCAATCATGCTTTAACCTTCACTTAATAGTTTTCAGCTGAAAGATTTATGTTTGGCATTTTTTTAAAAAAAAATGTTTTATTTAGGGTTAGAGAGATCGCTCAGTGGTTAATGCACTGTTTTATTTAGGGTTGGAGAGATTGCTCAGTGGTTAATGCACTTGCCAGAAGAACGTAATGACCCGTTTGATTCCCCAGTGCCCATGTAAAGCCAGATGCATAAGATGGCACATATATCTGCACATACATTTGTAGTGGCTGGAGGTCCTGGCCCTCCCCTTCTCTCTGTCTCTCTTCTACTTTTCTCTGCTTGCAAATAAATAAACATTAAATAAAAATATTCTATTTATTTATTTGAGAGTGAGAAAGAGGCAGATAGAGGGGGGAGGGGAGGGAAGAGAATGTACACCAGGGCCTTCAGCCAGTGCAAGGGGACTCCAGATGTAAGTGCCACTTTGTACGTCTGGCCTTATGTGGGTACTGGGTGCCTTTACTGCTGAGCCATCTCTCAGCCCAGCATTTTTTTATTTGAATCTTTCTGTTATGTTCCTCTGTGACAGCATTGTGTTTGCTCTCTCTCCTCATTGAGTTTCCTGAAGAGAGCTATTTTTATGCTTTACCCAAGATTTTGCAGGTATTGGTTATGTGATCAGTCTCTGGTGCCTTGTCTGGTCCATGCATGGGGGCTAGGGATCCCCAATGTTCTTGATATTTGTCAGCACACCCCATCATCTGCACAATAGTAGGCATTTATTATTATTATTCCAGTCTTTGTCATGGGTAGGGCTTTGCGTCTTTTCACAAAATTCTAAGCAGCCAGCGTATTTCCTCTGAGCCTGTGGTTGCTTCTTTGCTAGCACTAGATGGCACCCTAAGTCCAGGTTCACCTCAAGTCAGCTGTGTTGCTGTTTGAGCACCAAGTCCAGATTAGTCTCAAGCCTGCAGTTGATGTGTCTGTCCATAGGCGTGAGCTGAGGGAATTCCCATGGTAGATAACGCATCCCTACAGACTTCCACCTGAGGCTGGGACAGGACCAGATGCCTCATCCATAGTCACTAGCCTATATTCATCCAGGCAGCACAGGATTCTGCGTGGCTTTTAGAACTCATCTCAGGGAGACCGAGCTCAGGCTTTTCCAGAGTGACTTGGCACTAGTCTCAGGGGATGAACTTGCAATGACTGGCAGTGATGCAGGCTAACCCATGAATCCCATTCCTCTAAGATTCAGATTTCTGTCTACTGCAGAGGCAGATTAGGTGGAAATCTCTGGGCTCTTCCCACCACTGAGTCTCACTGCAGAAGACCCAGCACTGAGGTCTGAAGGTAACTTCTAGGCTCCTTTCTCTACCTTACTTGCAGTGGGGAGAGTCTTGAGCCTCACTCCGCTTTCCGTTTTTATTTTTGTAATAATATTTTTATATTATATAGATATTTATATTTTATGTTTGTAACAATAGTAATAGTTAAAAAGAGTTCTGAAGGACGGTGATTGTCTCATGGCTGGCTACTTAGAGGGTTCAGAAACTTGGTCCAGGGTTGGTCTGGTATTGGTTTTCCAGTCTAAGGAATAGACTTAATTTCATCTCCTTCCCCCTAGCAAGAGCATCATGAGTTCAAGGCCAGCGTGGGCTATATAGCATGACCCTCCCATCTCAGAAGAACAAATAGAAGACAGTATTGTTTCACTTGTATATATTTGTCAACTTTCCAGGTTTTTGTGCATCTGGCTTTATGTGGATACTGGGCAATTGATATGGAGCTGTCAGGCTTTGCAAGCAGGAAAACTTTACCCATCAAGCCATCTCTCCAACCCAGTTTCACTGTTTAAAAACTGACTTATGGTGTCTGGGGAGATGAGTTCTCTCCTTATGTCTATTGACTTCCTATTGTGTGTTCCATTATGGTCTATCCAGGGGAATGTTTCACATGAACTGGAGAAGAATGTGCATTCTGCTATTGTTGAATGGTATATCCCATATGTATATCTGCTTAGTACAGATGAATTATACGGTTATTTTAATTCCACATTTATTGATCTTCTGTGTAGATATGTTTTCTATTATTTTATTTTATTAATCATTTTTTATTTCTGTTTGTGACAGAGGGGAGAGATTGAGAATGAATATGTGTTCCAGGGCCTCTTTCTGCAAACAGCCTCCTTTGTGCATCTGGATTTACGTGGCTACTGAGCAATTGAAACTGTGTAGACTTTGCAAGCAAGCTCCCCAGCCCATGTTATCCATTACTTAAAGTCTTATATTGAACTCTCTAATTTATTATTATTACTATTACTATTACTATTATTATTATTATTATTATTATTATTATTTGAGGTAGGGTCTTTCTCTGGCCCAGGCTGAACTGGCATTCACTATGTATTCTTAGGCTGCCCTCAAACTCATGGTCATCCTCCTACATCAGTCTCCCAAGTGCTGGGATTAAAGGTTTGTGCCACCACTCTCGGCTCAAATATTTCATTTTATTTTCTTGAGGTAGGGTCTCACTCTAGCCGAGGCTGACCTGGAATTCACTATGTAGTCTCAGGGCGGTCTTGGACTCTCAGTGATCCTCCTAACTGTCCCCCGAGTGCTGGGATTAAAGGCATGTGCTACCACACCTGGCTCTGAACTCTCTAAATATTTTATATTACTGTTCTGTCAGTTTTCTTCATATATTTGTCATAATAGTAATAGTTAAAGGAGTTCTAATATCATAGTGGTAATAGCATTTGAGCATTAAGAATTTATATTGTTCTAATTATTTGCTGAAGCTAAATGGCTTTTTGTTTTCTTCCACTTTGGAATCAAGAGTTCTTAAGAAGAGTCTGTTAGCTCTCATGGTGGCTTTATTTATTCTAGCAATTTTTATATTCAATAACTTAGAGTCAGAAATATATAGCTTATATAATTCTGATTTGGAATTTAAGGTTTTTGGGCTGGAGAAATGGCTTAGTAGTTAAGGCACTTGCCTACAAAGTTAAAGGACCCAGGTTCAATTCCCCATAAGTGCATGTGTCTGGAGTTTGCATCATCTGGAGGTCGAGGCATGCCCATTCTCTCTATCACTTAAATAAAGTAGAATTTGAGGGCCCCTTGATTTTTTTTTTTTTTTGGTAGAGAATGGAAGTTAGAAAATTAGTTCTGGGCTGGAGAGATGGCTTAGTGGTTAAGGCACTTGCCTGCAAAGAAGCCTAAGGACCCAGGATTAATTGCCTAGTATCCACATAAGCCAGATGCAGAAGGTGGCACATGCATCTAGAATATTTCTGCAGTGGCTAGAGGCCCTGGTGCAACCATTCTCCCCCTACCTTCTCTCCCCTTCTCTTAAATAAATAAATAAATAAATGAATAAAAATACTTTAACAAATTGGTCCCACTGGGGAGATAGCTCAATGGTTAGAGGTGTGCTCTTTTTGCAAAGCCTGCTGACCCCAGTTCAATTGCCCAGCCACCACGACACACAAAAATTGGCACATGCATCTCCTAGCAGCAGTGGCAACACATAACATGAACAAATAAACAATTCAAAAACTTAGTTCCATTGCCATACTGTTAGTTCCTATATTACATCTTACCCAACAGACAAAAAAAAAAAAAAAAAAATAGTTCCAGGGTTGGGAAGAAAGCTCAGCATATTAGAATTTACTCGCATATTGCAATGTCTGTGGGTCTGGGTTCGATCCCCAAGCCACTCATATGAGCTAGATGTAAAAAGTGGTGCAAATGCTGGGCGTGGCGGTGCATACCGTTAATCTCAGCCCTTGGGAGGCAGAAATATGAGTGTTGCTGTGAGTTCGAGGCTACCCTGAGACTCCACAGTGAATTCCAGGTGAGCCTGAGCTAGAGCGAGACCCTGCCTTGAAAAACAAACACACAAAAGAAGTGGCGCAAACATCTGTTGTTCATTTGCAGTGACAGGACGCCCTGGCATGCACACTCACCCCTGTCACACACAGTGAAGTGTTAACTTTACTAGTTACCAGGATGCAATTTACAATTCTGATGGCACTTTTATCATGAGTGTGACATTCCTTCAGCCCCCTCCCCAACTTTCTTACATAGTCATAGGTCTCTGAACAATGCGGGGGCAGACCATAAGCAGTGTGTTAAGACAGTTTCATCACTGTGTGAGTATGAGTGTACTAACTTTGATGGTTTATTTTTAAAAATTATTTGTTTGCAAGCAGAGAAAGGCAGACAGGAGAGAGAGAATGGACATGTCAGGGCCTCTAGCCACTGCAAATGAACACCAGATGCATATGCCACCTTGTGCATCTGGCTTTACGTGGGTACTGGGGAATCAAACTCGGGTTGTTAGGTCTTGTAGGCAAGCTCCTTAACTGCTATGTCATCTTTCCAGCCCCTTTGATGGTTTCTTGATGTACTCAAGAGATGAAGTAAATGTGACATATGAGGCCACTGCAGGCTTAACATGGAAAACGTCTTCAAACTTTTTTTTTTAATAAGTAGCAGTGTATTCTAAGGTAGTGATACAGAATATAGTATGACAAATGAACCAGTAACACAGTGGCTTATTATCAAGCATGCCCTGTAAATAACTGTATATGGTCTACGTCTATAAAACTGGCCCTACAAATTTTATATTACTATCACTTCAAACATGTGAGTGTTTGTGCTCTGATAACGATTAGCTCATCGTTAAGCGAATAGAAATTTCTCAACTGCTCCATTATAATCTTATGTGGCCATGGACACATCTGCAGTTGGTATCATTGACTGAGCCCTTGTTATTTGATGTATGGCATTGTATGTGTCACTACTCTGGTTCCCTCTGGTACTTGCCCTTGCACCTCCTGGGACTGGATGAGCTCTTCATGTCTTAAGACTTTAGAGGAAAGGGTTAAACAATTCTCCAGTGGTTCACTTCTTTGTACTGTATATATATATATGTGTATACACACACACACACACACACACACACACATATATATGTATATATTTATTTATTTATGAGGAGAAACAGAGAGAATGGGTGCACCGCAGCCTCTAGCCACTGCAAACAAACTCCAGATGCATGCAACCTGTGAATCTGGCTTACACGGGTTCTGGGGAATCAAACCTGGGTCCTTTGGCTTTGCAGTCAAAGTGCCTTAACTGCTAAGCCATCTCTCCTGTCTGCACTTACCTTTTTGAATTTAGTTTAAAGGACTTTTGATCTGTATGTAATCTTTCCTGATCTGACTGTTCCTTCTTGAGAAACATTGCTGAGAATTGCTTGGAAGAAAAATGAGATAATTTTGCTTTTCTCTATCTTTTAGAAAAAAACAAAACAATTCTATTTTTCAGAAGGCTACATGTTTCCATTTGCTGATTTTAAATAAAAAAATTTAAAGTGCCATGTGGGTCACACTGGTCAAGTCTTTCTGGAAGATAGGGAAGCTCAGGGCTATGTGGTTTGAGTCACTCACTAAGAAGCAGTAGTGGGGAGTGTTTTAGCAATTTTTACCAATTTATTGTGGGGCTACAAAACAAACAAAAATCACAAAACACTCCATGGACTCCTTAGCAGGCCCAGCAAGCAAGTTTCTTCTCTATTCACTGAGTCAGCTTAAAATTACTTGATGCCTTACATCCCTTAGCAAGAGGACAAAGAAGTCTCCCTAAAGTGCTTTTCTTCTTCAGTCACCCATGGTGCCAAATGAGCCAGCAAACAACTACTGCAACCTACACACCTACTGTATAGCATCAAATCCTATTGGCCCACTACTGAAGAGTTTTTTTTGTGGGGGGGCTCTTTGTGAGCCCCATGGTGGAGTCTCTGAACTGCTTTGCAGTCTGAAATTCCCTGGCGGACCGGAGTAATGGTCTGGCTAACACTGCTGCTACTGGGCACCCATGTCCACTCAGCTGTCACGTTACTTCCAGTCAAAGAGTGTAAAGGACAGTAAGTAATTGCAACATGCTGTCTTCTCCTCTTCTCCAGTACCATGCAAATAGTTTTGATTATTATTTCTGAATTGTGTGCCCCCTCCATCAGACTACCGTACTTCTAGCGACTTCAAAGAAAGCGGAATTAGGGAATGGGATTTCCAAAGGGCTGTTAGCAAGGTTTTGTTTTCCCAAGACTCTAGATGAAGACTGCTCATATGTAATTTCAAAAGCGGGGAGATGAGTCAACCGGGTGTCACTATCTAATTCATCTGTGCTTCTGTATGTCTGCAATTTTTATGTATCAAAAATGTGAAACAAGTGTATGTGGAACTACTTCAACACAGAGGAAGCGTGAGGGCCTGTGTCACTATTTGCCATTGAGAAGCTAGCTATAAATGACAAGCTTCTAAAAAAGAAAATTCTTCATTGGTAAATAGTAAATGGAATAAAATATGTAAGTTCCTAGGGTTCCAATATTTCTGTAAAATCTGTTTATCCATGCTTTTACTAAATTTTCAAGTCAGAGTAACCTGCACTTAATACTCGCCTGGAACCTAACATCTACCTGTTCTAAAGCAAGTGAAACGTGTAAACCCAGACACTGGTCTTTAGAACTAGAACTATTTTTTTAAGTACATTTTATTTATTTATGAGACAGAGAGAGAGAGAGAGAGAGAGAGAGAGAGAGAGAGAGGCAGACACACAGAGAGAGAATGGGTGCGCCAGGGCCACTAGCCACTGCAAATGACCTCCAGATGCATGTGACCCCTCGTGTATCTGGCTTACACGGGTCCTGGGGAATAGAACCTGGGTCCTTTGGCTTTGCAGGCAAACGCCTTAACCACTAAGCCATCTTCTCCAGCCCTAGAACTATTTTAATATTATCAATTATTTAACTAAACAGAAAAGATGCAGAATGTAGTGTTTGCTTTTAGTTTATTAATTTATTTTGCAGGAACCTTTGACTTTCTGAATATGTACTGCTTGGAGGTACGATGCATGCATAGCCTTTTAAAATGCCTTTGTACAAGTTCATCTCAAAATAATTTCATTCACAGCATACACAGAAATCTAAGAGACATGATATGTACAAGGTTTAATAAGTTCTTGCTGCTTTAATGAAGAAACTGATCAATTCTTTTACAACAGGGAAAGAAACATGGACAATGGGTGTTGTTATAAATAAGAACTCAGAATTGTTCAGTCTCAAAGCAACTTTTCATGGCTTTAGAAACTAAAATCGAGCCATCATTCTATTAATCTCTGAATGCCCAAGCCATGCAAAATCTACTTGTATTAAATAGTTGGGGATGCAAATAATACAGAAAAAAAAATGTCTGGTGAATGTGAAACATTATCAGAATTAACTTTCACAATAGGAAAATACTGTTAATTCTTTCAAAAAGATACAGTAGTGGTGCAACACAGGCAGTGCCCAATTCTGAGTTTTTAAATTAACATTTCAATTGTCATTTTCCTTTCTCTACAAATATACAGACACACACTGTAACATGGAGTCATTCAAGGTCTAACAATGATACAATATTAAAATAATTCAATTTGTAATCATAAAGGGACATCTTCACATTCCAGGATACATCATTGATATTTCTAAAGGACAATTTTTTTCTATGCCTTACATTCTTGCTTTCTGTTTATACTGTCAGAAAGACATTACAATTACCTTTTAAAAGACTATATAAAATTGAGTTGTCACAGAAAGTTGGATATGAACCCTAGATAATTGTGACAAAACCATGACAAAATTTAAAGAAACTGATTTCTTTTATAATTAGAAAGTACTAAAATTGAGACCAGCTCCTTAAAAATTAAACTGTGTATCACACTTCCCATTTCTTCCCGGGAAATAAACAAATTAGCAACACTTTCCTCCACCATCATTAGTCTGCTCTAAAACTACATTTGTACAGTGCACTTCTTTTGTTTAATATCTTCCCTGCCTCTACTTTCTCCCAAGCTAGGTCAATATCAAGTCAAAACATTTTACAATGCTTAAATTTCTGGCTCCTCTATTACCACTTTAAACATTTTAAAAACTTCAAATTATAAGGGGCAATATTCTTTTAACACAATGGCAAACATGCTTTCTAAAAACCCAGTTTACAAAACAGTCAAATAATGTAGACCTGATTACATTTTACATTATCAGATACACCGAACAAGTATTTTAAAGATAGAAAGCCTCGTACAAGAAACAAGGAGTGCACCAACTGATCCAAAGGGCATAGGTAACTCCATGGCCAGATGGCACCCAAATCACACCCTACTGCTTTTATGCTCACTGCTTATGCACACCAACCTGATGAGACCATTTTGAAAAAGGCATCTGGAAAGTTGGATAACTTCTTACTCAAACTGGTCATAGGCAAGCAGTCTATGGGACACAGTTAAATGTATCAAGCTTAATCAGTATCAACTTATTTTGCTCATTTTTAGAATAGAATACAGCCTGTGTATGACACTTGTGCACGATGAAAACCTAATGTATACAAATCTTCCTTCAAGTCAACCTCTGGTGTCTCATCCTCCACCTTCCATACCTAGTAAACTGACTATTCATTTTTCCTGGCAGGTGAAAGCAATGATTGACTAGATATATCATCAAAGGACTGAACCATGCATCTACCATATGATAACAGCTTATTGACCTTGATGTGTTTTCATGCAATAGTTTTGACATCACCTACATGGTTTTAATAAAGCATCAGACTTTTCAGACATGCTACTTTCATTTTCAACTGACAACTGCCAGGTTCATTACTGGCATTTCAGTGCATCACTATGAATATTGGTAGACCTTTTAGCTGGAACACCAAGCAGTATATATATGTATTTCCCCTGAACTTGTTTGGTAACACGAAGTGGGTTTGCCCATCAACAAGGAAATATGAAATCACACAAAAGCAAAAGCATCTTACAGAACAGGACTGCTAGACTGCTAATGAAGACAAGAGACCAGTGTTACAAGTCTTTGAAGAATACCCTTTCCAAGTCCACACTTTTGTGCCTATCTTCTTTCTCATCATTATTTTCCAAGTTTTGCCACAGTTGTTGTATGAGAGGTGTTTACCAGTGTCATTACACAACCATGCTCTTACTTTGGGAAGTGAGTGGGTATATATTTTTTGGGGAGGAGGCTTCCACATATGAAAGCTGGAGGCATTGTGTGAGGTTATGATTCAGATGGAAAACTAAGAATTTTATGCCTTTGGTTTCATTATGCTATTAAGAGCAGCTTGTTTTGTTTTCCAGATCTGCCAGAGATCATTGCTAAATTAGAATACAACGACAGTATAAGGGAGTAGGCTGTATATTATATAGGGGGCACCTAGTACTCCTAAGGTTACAGCCTCAGGTTAAAATCATTCAGGATGGGAAATCCTACCAACTTGATTGCTATTTATATTCACCAAAATGGGGAGATTCCAAATTCCAATTCTAAGCCAAGAAGGAAATTCAACAATGGCAGAGGACTTACTTGAATATGCTACTGTTAATTGTCCAGTGGTGCACACTGCAGACAGTGACATGATTTATATGTTCTTCAGTTTATCTACACCCAAAGTTCTGTTTTGTAAGTAGTGCTTTATGAACTGCCAGAATTCAATAGGATCTCTGAAAGATTTTAAACTTAAAAAAAGTTGTTTCAAGAATCCCTGTATTCACTATTCTTTTAATATCTACTTTTGTTTCTTTTTAAATCAAGGTCCTTGTGCATGCTAGGATAGTGCTCTTCCACTGAGCTATAGCCCCAGCCTACAGCATTTCTTGACTGGCTCCCTCTTCTTCCTCAAATAATGTTAATTTATGATGTCGGCCAAATGTAATTTCTCTCAAATTGTCTGATTAATATATGTGCAAATAAATCTTCACAGAACACCTCATCTTGATGATTTTTCAGCTAAGAGGATTATGGCACAAAGTATTATCTGTGCTGTAAACATCATGAATTCATCACGAACTTGGAAGGAGGAAAAAGGCCCTATGGACTGCAAACATTCCTTAAGAACCACAGCTGAGCTCAGGATTTCCAAATGGATTTTGGAATGGACTTACATTTGGCATACATTCACTGTGCTATTGGCAAAACACAGTTTTATGAGAATGTCATTTTATAAAGTCATACTTTATTTTCAAAATCAATAGCCTAAGAAAAGTATACAATAACTTAAGAGTCTTTGTCTTATGTGGCATTAGTATGTCTTAGTTACCAGTGTTGATGTAGCTTGATGAATCATTGTACAAGCCAAAGGGATCTTAATACCTCTGATTGTACCTTCCCCCAAAGGGCATGATATACCTACTGCTACAAGTCACATTTTAAAAAAATAGCTTGTTTGCGTGTGTGTTTGAAATTACCCCTGAAAAAGCAGCAATTACAAATACCCTCATTATTTTGCAAAAAAAAGAAAGAAAGAAATTAAGGAAGGAAGGAAATATACCACATCCTAGGCGCTTGTTCCCGTCCTCTTTATAAGAAGTAGTAGGAAGAAGCGCAGGGAGCCTTAGCTTTCCAGAGATCTGTGACCATGTAAGTCTGCTCTGAAATTCACAGTTTGTTTGCATAAACTGTAACAAACATTTTCTACTATGATTCAAACTTCCCCTTTAAAAAAAAGAAGAGCCACTCAGCAGTAACTTTAACAACTGGGATTCCACAGAAGAGCCCTTAACTTTGTGTACATTCTTATCAGGAGTGAATCCTTTCCCAGTTTCAAGTATCCCCTTCTACTTCTCACTCTGCAATGAGTTACGAAAGGAAAAAAAGAAAAGACCTCGCCGCCATTTTTCCTTTTGTGAGCCTAGTGGCCACAGTGCCCTTCCTTCTCCTTCCCCCCTGTACAATCAGAAATAAAAGGCTGGGCAGATGAACACGTTCCCGAGGTTTTCTTTTCTTCTGGTGGGTGCTCAGAGTTGCACTCTCATCCTGGTGCCAACTCTTTTTGAACTCAAGTGTACCGTGGCATCTCACACTGCTCACAGCGATTCAGTGCTGGGTGGTTGAGAAAGGTACAGCTGTCACAATTCCAGGGAGCCCCTTCATAATCTTCATCTCGGGGTTGTATACGAGGGTTCTGTTTAGAGCCACTTAGATGCGCTGACCAAAGTAGAATTAAAGAAGAGAGGAGATAGATTAAACTTTGTTCCAAGCACAACCCAAACTGAAATGAAAAACTCCCACCAAAAAGCAAGAAAGGGAATCTCCTACCTTATCTAATGGGTAAGCTAATGAGTAAACATATCTACTGGAAAAGCTGAATGGAACAGGGAGTTTGATAATATTCCACTTTGATCTAGATATTTGCTTTTGGTGCTATAAGAAGAAAATGGTTTGGAAAAGTTCAGAATAGCTTGGCTTCCTAGTTCATTATCCACAGGGAGGGGACAATTAATGCTTTATGTGAATCAACTGAAAAAGAGTGAGAAACCTATCACAGCACATTAAACTCATTGTTTCCACCAACCTACTTTGATTTTTCCTCTCTACAGTACTGTTCCTAGTACAGCACATGTCTGACAAAGTGGATGCCTTCTTCCACGAGACCTTAGCTTCCAACAGTATGTACGTGGAATACCCTAGTGGTTCATCACTGGCATATAAAGTTTATAACAAAGTTGTTCTCAGGACAGTGAAAAAGAAAAAGACTCTAGTTATTCATAAAGCCAAAATCCATTCAATATATCTCTGTTTTATTCCCAAAGTAGTCCTACCTGATTGGCGTTAAAATTTCCTTTATATATCAGCTTTTCAAAAATGGCTATACCTGAAAATATCAAATGCCAGCAACTTTATGATTCCCAGGATTTTAGTTTTTAATTTAATTAATTAATTATTTTTCAAGATAGGGTCTCACTGTAGCCCACGCTGACCTGGAACTTAGTCCGTATTCCTAGTCTGCCCTCGAACTCACAGTGATCTATCTACCTCTGCCTCCTGAGAGCTGTGATTAAAGGTAGGAGCCATCATGCCTGGCTGTCCAGAATTTTATAAAAACTCAAAACCTTGGGCTGAGGAAATGGCTTAGCAGTTAAGGTATTTGCCTGTGAAGTCAAAGGACCCTGGTTCGAGTCCCTAGGACCCATGTAAGACAGATGCACAAGGGGGCACATGTATCTGGAGCAGTGGCTAGAGGCCCTGGCATGCCCATTCCCTCTTTCTATCTGCCTCTTCCTCTCTCTCTCAAATAAATAAATAAATAAATAAATAAATAAAAACTCAAAACCTGTATTCTTGGTATGTCTTTTTTCTCTCTGACTCTGCTGTACTCAGAGTTGATTTGGAAATCCCACCTTGTAGGAAAAGTTCCTACTGAGAATTGTGTCAGTTAATAGAAGGCTACAGATCTGATGGGATTTGATCTGTAATCTAGGGCAAGCTAAGATAGCTGAAAAAACCCACCTAGCCAACACTGAAAACCCCTTAGAAGAAAGTGGAAATGAGATGAAGAGCCAACATAAGCAACCTTTCTAAATAGATGACACAAGAAACAGATCAGGAGAAGTTATGGCAGCTACTGTTTGGGACTAAGCCGAACTTCCACTGAAAATTAACTAGGTATCTTCTTGTTTATCAATTTGTCTAGCTTTCATGACCACAAGAGGTAAAGAAAACAGATTTAGACCCTGAACCTTGCCTCGTGACCATCTCATTTTACAACACTACAGAACATTATGAGGTTCCCATGACTACGGGATGTGTGTTTCAGCTGTGCTCCTAAATGCCCTGCCTTATCAATTCAGAACATGCAGATGTAATGCACTTTTCTTTTTGTTGGTATAAAAGAAAAAAAAGCACTCTGAGATGTCTTCTCTTTGAAAAGAATAACATACCTAACAACACAGTGTTGAAAAAAAATATACAACTGTTATAGTTGTTTTAGACACAGGTCTAAATCTCAACTTTATCCTTTCTTAGAACAGGTGACTTGTTTTATGAAGTGATTTATTACAGTTAAAAAAGTTAACATGAAACTCTTGGTCGCTGCATTCTTTCTATGTCAACCCAAGATGTCTTTTTTTCCCCCACCTTATTAATCCAGGATATGTGGGGACTCTTGGCCTGTTAACACCAAGTAAATTGTCATAGTAATAATGAATCACGCTGAAGTAAGTGACCAAAAATGTATTTTAAAAATCCATGTATATGGAAGTTGTTGAATGGCAACTCTTATCAATGTTATCTTAACATTGTTTTGTTATTTAAATAAAGGATATATTTATTTGACAAAAAATTTCAAAAAGTTAATAGAAAAGACATCTATTATAATTATAACATCTATAATTGTTATAATTATTTTGGTTCTAAAAAAGACAGCTAACTTCATACAGAAGGATTATATTAGGATATCTGTTTTCATTTGATTTATACGTGTACAATTTTCTTTATGGCACATTTAAAAATGTTTCATGCTTTGTAGAAAATATTTATACACAAACAAAAACTGTGGAAGATACTGGGGTGAGTAGGCACAAAATACATCAATAAAAGACACTATTTTGTACAACACACTAATAAAGATGTGACAATGAGCTGGAGAAGCTTCTTTAATATTAATTTGAAATGAATTATAACAGGCTAAAATTTCATAAAATGAAAAACATGCCAGTTTAATCAATATTGCTTGCACAATAAGTAGAATACATAAACCAAACTGCTCAAAAGCATGTAATTAAGTATAGGTATATTCTACATGTTTCAAAGATAAATGAAAGTTCTGCTTGACCAAATGTGCCAACAGTAAAGGAAAAAAGGATGTATATTCTCTGCAAATTAAGTGTGTTTTAAGATATATCAGGTACAATACTCATATAAACAGTGTGTGTGTGTGCGCGCGCGTGCGTGCACGTGCACAAAGCAAAAGATGAAGACACTCCAGTGAGAAATTTATAAAATCTAGATTTTGGCCTTGCTTTCTGTATGCACTAACTGGTGGTCACATGTGGCTATTGAACAATTGAAATGTGGTCAGTCTAAACTATAAGTGAACTGTATGTGTAAAACTACACTAGATTTTGAAAAATTAAAATAGAAAATATCACTAATAATTGTAGTTTTCCTACTGAAATTAATTTTAATGTATTTAATCTAGCATATATAAAATATTTTCTCTTTTATAAACTTTTTAGTGCTTCTGAAGTATTAGAGCATTTAGAATTATATATGTGGCTTGCAATTTTTTGAGGCCGAGTAAAACTCTGCCATAGGCTGACCTGGAACTCACAGTGATCTTCCCACCTCAGACTCCTAAGTGCTGGGACTAACGGTGTGAGCCACTCTGCCAAGCTTTGTGTCTTGTAATTTTTAATAGCAGAAAAGAAATGTCTGTCTTTAGTCATGAGAATTGCAGTTAACAGAAACTCTAGAGACATAAGTACGAACCATCTGCAGCTGCTGCCTGGGTTTCATGGACATCTGCCTGTACTTTGGAGGTCACGCTAATTCTTCGGGCTTTTCTCTCAATTGTGCAGGGGTCTGAGGAGTCTGCATGAGAAGAAGCAAAGCCAGTAAGAGATCGAGTTATCCTTTGACTAAACTCAACGGGCTCACAAGGATTGCTCATGCAACCCACACTGCTGGGTGCACTGACCTTCTTACTACGTTATGCCACCTTTAGTGTTCCTCTGCCGCCAAGTGCTCTGCTTGAGGCTGCTTTGCAGCCTATGCACAGGACTGGGGATATGGCTCAGCAGTTAAAGGCAGTTGCTTACAACCTATGCAGAATGGTGGCTTTTACAACTTTGCCCACTGTTTCTGGGTACTTTATTATACTAGATTCCCACTTTTTATTGGATTAAGTGTATGTACTTAGTGATGGCAACTAAGTGGTGATGAGAAAGCAAAATTCAGTTTATACATCAGTATTCTGGCCATTATTGTAACACTGAAGAAATACAACAATAAATTTTATAATTAATGAATGAGAATAAGACAGGTATAATTGTGCCTCACATGGAGCACTTAGGAGGTGGAGGCAGGAAGATCAGGAGTTCAAGGCCACCAGTTTCTAAAGAAAAAATAAATAAAACGAACAGGCATAGTAGTAGTTCCTGCCTGCATTTCTAGCATATTATTATATTATTTGGGAAGGAAAAGTAGGAGGATTGTGAGTTGGAGGACAGCCTGCGCTGCATAGAAAATAACAGTTCAAAAATTAAAACTGACCCAAAGTAATATTATGTACTAATAAACATGTGCTCTCAACCATTTCAACACTTTGTTTTTTAGGTGAAAATGAAAAAAAAAATTACTTGCTTTTAAGAACCAAAGAAAGACCCTGTATTTTCTAATCAGGTTCTGAGCCCATAGACAATCCCCTAGTACAACCCACCTTTGGAAATCACCACTCTAGAATTCTTAAGAAAGGTACTTAGGCAGTTAAATTTAACTCAATTATCAGGGTAAATAAGAGCAGAGTAAATGTCTCCTTGGGCTCCAAAGATTTGCACAGCACTTTATCTCACTGACTCGTACAAAAACTGTGTCAAATACATAGGTAAGTATTTGAACAGATCACCTCTTTGCAGCATACAGATTAATCTGTAAAAGGTCAGGTAGGCCAACGTGACCAGGACCACTGCTCAAGTCTTATGACATCAAGGTCATTGTTTTTGCCCAGGGTGAGTCTCCAATGAGGGCCTGAGGATACTTCATGAGTCACCCGAAGAGCTTTGTTGCTCAACTGCAGATTCCAACCCCCAAAAGTTCTGTTGCCCTTTTTCTCTGTCCTCTCACTCTATCACCTACTACTGAGATAAGCTTCTATATTCTACTTGAATTTCTAGCACATATCTATAAGAACTCTCAAATCTTTATTCAAACCAACAAGCCTGTTCGACTATTAGCATCTCATCAGTTGTCTGGTGTGAACAGAACAGAGCTGTAGGCCAATGTGCACTAAACTGCAAATACTTTTAGAAAAAGCTCATTTAGTTTAAATGATGCTGGGGGCAGTAGAAGACACCTGTAATCCTAGCACTCTATAGACTGAGGCTACCCTGTTAAATACGGAAACACTGTCTCAAAAACAAAAAGTGCTTAACAGAAAATAAATGTGACTTCAACATGGATAGCTTTTCATAATCTGTGATGAAAAGGCTTAAAAATCATTTGGCAAAGAGGAGTACCATTTTATACTCTTCATTAACACTTTGTAAAATATAATTTATGGTTGACTAAATGTCAAAAATAGGAATTAATTTATAGTGAATGTGTGGTTTGAGATGGTTTTACATGTAAAGTATTCCTTAGGGCAGGAATCATACCTTCCTTCCCTTTGCAGAATCCAGCTTGTATTTATCTGTACAATCTACCTACTGACCATTTGATACCTATTTTATCTTATTTTATTTAATTTATTTATTTATTTATTTTTGTTTTTCGAGGTAAGGTCTCACTTTAGCTCAGGCTGACCTGGAACTCACTATGTAGTCTCAGGGTGGCCTCAAACTCTCGGCAATCCTCCTACCTCTGCCTCCCAAGTGCTGGGATTAAAGGCGTGCGCCACCACACCTGGCCTTTGATAACTATTTTAAAAAACTGGTTGTCACTGGACCCATCACAACTATAAGGGACTATCTGTATCAACTTTAGCAAATTTCACTTGAACTTAATAAGCCATGGAACAAAACCTTTTCATACTGTGAATGCTCTATTCAGTTTTTTTTGGGGGGGGGCTTTTTATGTTCATGAGTTTTTGAGGATGGGTATATAATATTTTTATCAATGAGGTTTTGGAACCAGGGTTCCGCCAGATCTATTAAAACATGTAAGGTCCAATGACAACAACAAACCCTGATACTACCACGATGCTGGAGGATGTTGATAATCCAGGAGCTATGTGGGTGAGAGGGTTATGGAAATCTGTTTAGCTGTGAATCTAAATGGCTCTAAAAAGGGAGTCATTCCTTCCCTTTCTCAAAGAATGTGTTTAACAGTGCTACTTTGTCCTTCTAAAATATTTTGTGAAATTCAGTCACCAGTGAACTCTGGTTCTGCAATTGTGTTTGTAGGAAAATTTTTATTTATTACAAATATAGCTAATAACATTTATTTCACCTTGTTGTTTTGTGGTAGGCTTACTGGCATGAAGATATGATTTTAATGGATAACCCACCTTTCATTTCTATTTGTGTTAAATGGTTTTTTTTCTAGCTCAGTTAGTTTGGACTTCACTGATTTTATCTTGTCAAGGACGAAACTTTGTGGTCTGATAACTTTATCTTGCCTTTATTCTACTTACTTTGTTCTTCACTTGATTGTGACTATGGAATTTTACATCACTGACTGGCTAATCTGTAGTGTTTAAAGCCACACATTTTCTTCAAAGTACTTGACTACTGCCTAGTAAAGAGTCCGGGCTTTGTGGTCTGTGCTGCTCAGCCACAGAGCATGTGCTTAGCACCTATGAGGCTTTGCTCTTGATTTCTAGCACCAGAAAATGCTTTTGCCTTGCACAGAGAAAGGTGCGGCCTTGTCTCAAGCTTGCAGGAGATGATATTGAAAAGTTAGTGGAGTTTTAAAATGTTGTGCATCCCCCCCTTAGACTGCACCTTAGATTTCATATTAATGAACACGCTTACGATGGACAGACTGTCCACCATTTTTGATCAACTTTGTCCTCTGTTCCCATGGCAATGAGTTTTCAATAGAAAATTTTACATGACTAGCCCTTGAATCAATTACCTTCAATTCATCTATTGGGCTACCAATAAGATACCACCTTAGTAGACACTGAAATAAAATCAAGTTTAAATGCACATTTTATGAACCTAAAAGGCTAAAGTAATCAATGATCTATAACCTAATGGCGTTCACTTTGAATCTACATATAAAGTTGCCACAGTGTCAAATTTAGTCGCTGGCAGTCATCCCTTAGGACTTTTTTTTATACCATTGTTAGAAATCAGCAGGCTACTGCAAATGTAGAACAGACGAAAGCTTCATGGCTGTACTAACCAGTAAAAAAGAACTGCTCCTGTGTTGCAATATAAAAGCACTTCCCTAAGCTTAATATTCATGGAGCAGTGATCAAACAAAAATTAAGTAATTAAGTTAGGTAATATGGATAGAATTTATACATTCCCTAATTAAAAATAAGTCTGGTGCTAGAGAGATGGCTTAGCGGTTAAGGCACTTACCTGTGCAGCCTAAGGACCCACATTTGACTCCCCAGAACCCACGTAAACCAGAAGCACAAGGTGACGCAAGTGCACTAGGTGGTATATGCACCTGAAGTTGTAGTGGCTAGAGACCTTGGTGTGCCAATTCATTGTCTCTCTTTCTTTCTCATACAAAAATTAAAAACTGTAAGTGTGGCTGGGTGTGGTGGTGCACGCCTTTAATCCTAGCACTTGGGAGGCAGAGGTAGGAGGATTGCTATGAGTTCAAGGCCAGACTGTAACTACAGAGTTAGTTCCACATCAGACTGGACAAAAGTGAGACCCTACCTTGGGAAAAAAAAAACCCACCAAAATTTCAAAAGTAAATAAACAAAAAGTAAAACTAAGTCTGATGAGATGTTTGGATACCTTGCCCTTGTGTAGTATTTTTAGTGCAGGATCCTCCACTATTTGATGACTCAAAGGAAAAAGATTAAAATTTGAAATTCATCTGTTAATTCAGTCTTGAAATATTGAGAATTATAAAAGTTTGTTGTTAATAATGGGATAAAAAATGTTAAGCTATATTCACAGACTCAATGTTTAAACAAAAATTAATGTTTTAAAGATTCAGAAATGCCAAGTCAACATTTGATACATAAATTCAGGGAGAACATATTAATGCATTTAATATTGAATGATTTCTATGTAAGATTGATTTTATTCTTGGTAAGAAAACATCTCTATCTATGGTAGGCTCACTTGTGTACACACGAATTCTTTCTTATAATTTTTATTTGAAAGTGGAAGAGAGAAAGAAGAGAGAGAGATAGAGAAAGAATGGGTGTGCCACGGCCTTTAGCCATTGCAAACAAACTCTAAACACATGCACCATCTTGTGCATCTGGCTTACGTGGTTCCTGAGGAATCGAACCTTGGTCTTTTGGCTTTGTAGGCAAGCACCTCAACCACTAAGCCATCTCTAGAGCCCAACAAGAATTTTTTTGTTGTCTCAAAACAATCTGCTGCAGGGCTGGAGCTGTTAAACGGTCAGGCTTACAAAGCCTGATTGCCCAGGTTCAAATCCCCAGTACTCATGCAAAGCCAGATGCACAAAGCTGCGCATGTATCTGGAGTTCATTTGCAGTGGCACTAGGCCCTGGTTTGCCCATTGTCTGTCACTGTCTCCTTGCAAATAAATAAATAAAATTATTTGAAACAAAAACCTACTGCAGAACTCTGTATTTGAACATTAGATCTTTTAGGAATATAGCTTTTACAATGCTAAGTAAACTCATAATGATATTTATATAAGAGTGTTTTAACTTCTTTAAAAATAATCTACAGCAATTCTAACAATTACTAATTTTAGTGCATTTAATTTCTTTTTATGTGTGTGGAAGGAAGAGGTTGACATAGGGTATCTTCCTCAGTCACATTCAGCCTTACTTTTTATTTTTAATAAATGAACTACAGCTATACACAATTACATAGTTATCTTTTAAATTATTTATTTATTTATTTATTTGCGAGCAGAAAGAAGTAGAAGAGAAAGAGACAGAAGGAATGGGCGCACCAGGGCCTCCAGCCACGGCAAACGGACTCCAGATGCATGCACCAGTTTGTGCATCTGGCTTTATGTGGGAACTGGGGAACTGAACTCGGGTTGTGAGGCTCTGAAGGTAAGTGCTTTAACTGCTGAGCCATCTTTCCAGCTCTCAGCCTTACTTTTAGAGACAAGGTCTCATATTGAAGTTAGAGCTCACTGATTTGGCTAGCCAAAAAGCGCCTATGAATCCTTCTGTTTCTGCCTCCCAGTTGAAGGATCACCGGAATGTACCAACACAACAGGCTTTTATGTGAGTGCTGAAATCCAAACTCATGTCCTTGTGTGACATACATTTTACCCAGTAAGCCATTTCTACAGCCCCTTTAGTGTTCTTTTTTTAAAGTAAGGCAAAGGTATTTATTTACAAGAAAATGTATAAAAGCTCCAAAGTGTCAGGGGAAGCATGCTTAGGATTTCAGTCACCATCCAAAGAACAACAACAAAAAAAAAAAACAAAACAAAAAAAAAAAAAAAGGAAAAGTTATGCTTTTGAACTAGAACTTAGAAAAGTGGGCAGACTCCACAGTGAGGGTCTGTGAGCAACTGCTCTATTTAGTGCTTTAAAAAAGTTCAAGTGAGGGGAATATTTCATCATTGCCATGATAACATCAGTATGGTTAACTTGGCTTAAGATGAAGGCCCAAGAAATTGTATTATTTATTTCTAGTGTTTGTGGCACACTCCTACTTACCTTTTTTAGATGGTTTTGGTGGTACAACTGGGCCAGGTTCTATGTGGTCATAAAAATTATTCATGGCTTTTGGATCAAAGTTTCCTATAAAGAAAATCACAGGCATTTAGGGCTCTTCATTATTACTTGACCTTTTAAAAAGAAAATTCCTAAATGAAACATGTAGGAAGAAAAATGTTTTCCAGGGTTTCAAATCTTCTATTATTCTATCCTCCTCCCTTTCTTTATCGTGGAGAAAAGATCCAAGGAAAACCACCACACCAGTGTATTGCCTATAGGATATTTCTAAGCATGAGGCTAGTCACCTTAAGTAGGGTTCAGCTTGAGGGGCATGTGAAGAGGAAAATGAAGAAGAGAAATGACGGTGAAAGGACGGTGGACCTCCTTGCTTTTTCTGTTTGTTTTGACCAAATAAATAAAGAAGACAAATAGTGAAAGCTTACTTTCAATGATTTTCAAATTGAAATTGCTATCATAAATTTATCTATGGAAGCTAAAGATATAAATTACAAGGTCACCAAGCTGTATTTTGAGATACTTAAGAAACCTGGATAAATGTGCAATGTCATCAGCTCATGAGTTCCTATTTTCAAGCAAAGAAAAATCTTAAATTCAATGTCAAATGTTACCTATGTGTGTATTACTAAGAAATAGTGTGCCATTTGTAAACTAGATCAAACAATCTCTCTGACTTGTCTTGGTACAAAATTTTTGCTCCCTGATCCAGTATATTTCAGCCACATCTCCTACCGCAACTCCTTCAAGGTCAGTTTTGGGTCTTACCTTCACTTCTATGAGCTTCTTTATTTTATTTTTTATTCACACAGATAAAAAGTGGAAATAACGTTTGTGTCCACTAATAGCTCTTCATGCCATGGGGTAGTATTGGCAATATAGGGAATGTACTCCTGGTAAATGTAAGGGCATGCAAACTATCAAAAAGGACTACTGTTCTATTTATACAGAGGGTAGAGCCCAGGCCTCCTTTGACAGAAGTTGAACTCGGAGTGAGTGTGAGTAAAACTTTCCTGGGGTGATGGCAATATTCTCTATTTGGGCTATTTTGTTTGGGGGGTATTATGTTGGAGGTAAGTCAGATGTAGGTGTGGGCCATAATGTTCAAGAAAATCTCTTCCTTATGAGTTTAAAATTATGGTTGATAGAGACAGACAGTAAACAGAAAAAGTTGGTAGTGAATGAGATTGTGGTGGGTCTGCATCTGTTCTGTGTTGCTCTCTCGGAGCTCATTTCTGTGCTCTGCCTGTTCAGCACAATTGCCCTGAAGCTTTAATAGTCCCTGACCTTGTATATATGGAGGAGGCTGTATTCAGAGCTCTTGTTTTCTAGTCTTGATTCCACAATTTCCTTATCAAAGCCAACAATAAACTATTTTATTCAATTCATGAAATATCTGTTTATAACTGAAAACTGTACAACCCCCCCCACAAAAATGTTTACATTTACTTTTCAGCTTAAAAAATTAGATTGAGAACTGGTATAAAGCTTTTAAGAGAGTGGAAAAGTAGAATTAGTGTAAAAAAAACCCACAATTATGTTTGGACTCTTTAAGAAAAGAGAAGCATTTAGAAATGCTAAAGTACCAAAAAGGGCTCTTGGTAAGGTCACTGCTCAACACATTTCAAAGACACAGCTCTTTCCTTATGAAACCTTTGCAGGTCCCACCACGAAATGTTTCATGTACTTGGATATGCTGTTTTGAGAGACTTTTCTCAAACAACTCCAAAAATTCATAAAAGTCACAATGCTATTTGGTATACTAACTGAATATTCATGTTTTAAGATGTTACATATGTATTTCTCCAATTATTTAGCAACAATTGACGCTTGACTATCTAGCTCATATAAGGCTTGCTATAAATACCCTAAACAAATGTTTGAGTATTTCTTGTTTTGTTTCAGCAACCACATAAGTTAAAAAAAAAAAGAAAGAAAGAAAGTTAATGTAACAGTATAGTAGCCGTGGTCTGTATCACTTCCACATTAAGCAGAATGATGTTTTCAGTGCTTAAAGCTAGTATGATACAGTGACTAAGCTCTGAAAATAACCTTAAGGGAATCTTGCCACAGAGCTCAACTTTCACATGAAAATTTGTCTCTGCTTATTGTTCAGAGAGTTCCATATCTTTTGTGTTCAACTGTTTAATCTTGCTAAAAATGGCAATGAGATACTGCATTCTACTCAAAGTACTGTAGAAGCTCTCTTAGCTGCCATATTAAGAATATTAATATTATTAAAACAGAATCGATTCTTAAGGAAAATTACAGCTGCAATGTCGCATGAATATAGCAGGGCTTTTTGATGCTACATGTGTACACACATGTACACATATGCATCCGTGTGTATGTGCACGGGATGCTGAGGATTGATCCTAGGGCCTTGCATACCAGGCAAACATTCTACCACTGAGCTATATTCCCAGCCTATAGCCCATATAGCAGTATGTTACTGTTGGATAAAGACGTTTCCATATTGTTTTACATAAAGTAAGTGTCAGCAAACTGTCAAAGGCCAGACAGTATTTAAGACTTTGTAGACTTGTAATACAATATCTGTTGCAAGCATTCAACTGTGTCCTTGAAATACAAAAGAAGCCATAGACACTATATAAACAAATGGGGACAACAGCTTCTCTAAAACTTTTTTAGTTATAAAAACAGTTGGAAGGGCCTTAGATCCTTGGAATCTTCATCTACGATTTTGTCTCAGTTTCTTTAGGATGAAGCAAGTACTATACTAAGAACACTTAAATCCATTTTTTTTTTTTTGTATTTTCAAGATTTCTCCCTTTACTTAATTCATGGTCCCTGTCTTTTTATATGAGTCTTTAAACATGGCCACTAGTCTTTATGTAAAGATGCTTTCTCATGAATTTCGTAGTTGATGAAACATTAAATGTAACTGCCAAAGTAGTTACTAACTGGCATAATACTGAGGACATAGCCCACTACTGATTAAGTAGAGTACAGTTAATGGGAGCTATAGAATGTGGACATGACCGAATGACATCTACTAATCAACAGTGAGTATAAGCTTTGAACCCCAGTAAATATATTTCCCACAGGAAATGAAGTCCATTTCTAATCTGGTGAGCAGGGTAAATGAAAGTTAAGAGAGCTTCAATTGAAGGATTTATTTTAAAATAGAACTTTGATATTCTACTTTGGGATCTTTATTCCTTTTATGCAACTATCTTGGATGATTCACATAATATAAACTACGTTCAGAAATAGTATTCATCAGCTCATGACATATTCATGGTAAATGACTAAATGCATATATACAGTATAACAAACTATTTTTAACAAAGAATAGTGTAGGTGAGGAGAACAAATGATGAAATTGCTAAAGTAAAACTAATGCTTGGTTACCCTCCCCAACCTGATCTGTGATCTTGGGGTACAAGAATCTCTTTAAAGGCAGGATTATATTCTTATGAAGAGTAAAAACGGTCTCTTAAATCTATAAAACCAAAAGTCTTGCTTTGTAAGCAGTTAAAAATGCCACAGTATTACCATAAGTCTATACCTCTAGATTGAAGGAGGTCAACTTCTTTCAGTGTACAGTCAACATTTATCTGGAGTTGTCTGTTCATGCTTCTCAATCTCGTCATTTCCTCAGGCTAGTAAGAGAGGACCCAAAATAGCAATTGTGGGAAAGTCATTATCAAGCCCAACATTTAAGAACTGTGCTTCATGTTAACCAATTTGATTGGGTATCACCAAGAATATGCCCTTTTGTCCACAAGAAGGCATGTTTAAGAAGTTCTTATATGTATGTTTTAAAAGGAAATTGGGGACATCAAAATAGCCACATATAAACAAATGCTGCACACAGTGGCTAGGTACAATACTGGAGTATGTTCTACTATACAAAATAGTATTATTTGAATCACAGAATACAGAGAGTAATTTATTTCTATGTTTTGTCATGGTAGGGGAAAGTGCAAGAAACAATCTTTTAAACAAGCAATATCTAAGATTTTAGTCTTGTCTAGTCTGGCAGTACTAGTTTTAAATAGCATCAGGCACTGTGACTACCAGGATTCTCATTCCTTCCACTACCTTTATGGTAGGTAATATGATGCCAATTTACAGATGAGAAAACCAAGGCATAGGGAGGTTAATTTCCCCGAAGTTTCAAAGCTAGGAACTTGTAGAGATGTTTTCTATATAAATTTGAACAAAAATATTTCTATCCTTTTTCTAGATCAAAGGAAACACTTAAGTTATTACATAGAAATTTCAGGTATGAATGAACTCCTTTATTTCTTCTGCTTCAATGTTTCCTGCCCACCCCACTCTTTAGGACTTTCCAGAGCACATTGAGTCAATGAAATGTGGAGAGAGCCTGAAACTACCAATACGTCAACTTTCTGAGAGACTTGGTTTCCTATACCATTCTTTTTTAAATTAATTAATTAATTAATTTATTTATTTGAGAGTGACAGAGAAAGAGGCAGAGAGAGAGAGAGAGAGAGAGAGAGAATGGGCGCACCAGGGCTTCCAGCCACTGAAAATGAACTCCAGATGCATGCACCCCCTTATGCATCTGGCTAACGTGGGTCCTGGAGAATTGTGCCTCGAACCGGGGTCCTTAGGCTTCACAGGCAAGCGCTTAACCGCTAAGCCATCTCTCCAGCCCTCCTATACCATTCTTAATTCCTTTATAAAAAGCTTTATTTCTTTATTTTCATTTATTTGCAAGCATGGAGAAAAAGAAAAGAGACAGAGAGAATGGGTATTCCAGGGCCTCCAGCTACTGCAAACAAACTCCAGATGCACGCTCTACTTTCCGAATCTGGCTTTAGGTGGATACTAGGGAATTAAACCCAGGTCCTTAGGCTTTGCAAGCAAGCACCTTAACGACTGGGCCATCTCTTCATCCCCCTCCATTCTTAATTTCCTTACTACTTCTGTTTGAATGATGGAAGCATGGGTATTGAAGCTTTCAGCAAAGCTCAGGTACTAAATGATTCCCAACTATGTAAAGTTAAATTATTGGTCATCTGTTAGAAAAGAGAAGATAATCCTATTCTGTAAAAAAAAAAAAGCCCGTATTTTGCAAAAGACAAGTAAATTAAAAAAGAGCAGAAAAGATATAACAATGCAAGTGTTCAGATATAGCAACAGAGTTAGTGGGGATGCTCATTAAACAACCAGGGATCAAAAGTTTGAAATAGTGACAAAAAAAAAAAAGGTTTAATAAAAGCTACAGTCTCTTGGAATACTAGAAAAAAAAAAAAAAAAAAAAAAACAACGAAACTACCCTGGGAACATTTATTAGGAATTGCTCTTCTTTCCTCATTCCTATGGGTAAACTGTTATTATGTCAGCATCTAACATGCTTAGGCCTTGCCTACCAGGCAACATGGAAACATATACTTGAGCTTTATGCGAATATTGCCATCTAACTAGGAACACATAAAAGGACCCCTACTTTGTGGTACTCTAGTACCTAAAAAGCTGATCCTTCCACGGTATTTTCAGGGTTAAGAAGAGTTTTAGCCATAATGACCCTAAACAATAATGTTTTGTAACTAAATATGGAACTACTGTAATGCACTTTTTAGTCAAGAGGTTACCATACCAAATCTACTCTTATCAACAGGTTCATTTCCAAAGACAGCAGAACCATGGGATCTTACTCAGGGAAGATTCCTTTTCCAAGCTATTGATTAAAGTGAGGGGGAAAGGGGTTTCTGAAAAGGGTCATTTTATCAAAAGTACTCTGTGTTTTCATGGAAGGAAAGGTTACAAGATTTGCCATGTATGATTTAGACTTGTTTGTAATAACAGAATGTTTGCATCTGACATGTCACAAGGTGGCATAAACACCTTAAATCAACTGTTTAAGAACTTCTGAGATGGCTGGAAATGGCTTAGTGGTTAATTCATTTGCCTGTGAAGCCTAAGGAACCTGCAAAAGCTAAGGATATAGGTTCAACTCCCAGGACCCACGTAAGCCAGATGCACAAGGTAGTGCATGTGTCTGGACTTCATTTGCAGTGGCCAGAGGCCCTGGCATGCCCATATTCTCTCTCTCTCTCTCTCTCTCTCTCTCTCTCTCTGCCTCTTTCTCTCACTTAAATGAATATATATATTTTTTCTTTTTTTTTTTTTTGCAATTTGCTTTTATGAGAGACAGAGCAAGAGAGAACTGGTGCTCTAGGACCTCTAGACACGGCAGTCAAACCCCAGACATGCGCGTTAACTTGTGCACATATGCGACCTTGTGCATGTGGCTTACATGGGATCTGAGGCATAGAACATGGGTCCATATGCTTTGTAGGCAAGTGCCTTAACCACTAAGCCATTTCTTCAGCCCAGTTTTTTTTTTTTTAATTAAAGAATTTGTGTGTGTGTGTGTGTGTGTGTGCCTTGTCCCCAATTATGCATCTAGGGTACAAAGTTGTGAGGTTGTATAAAGTCTAATTACAATAGGGGTGAATGTGAGCCAGGGTAATTGGTAGCTTGGTGCTTATTAAAATCGCATGTACATTTCAAGATAAACTTAAAATTCTTCCATGGAACTGTGACATCTCTGAAACCTAAATGTACCTATTACCTAGTGAGCACTTTGGATTTACTACTCTTCTTTTATCTCTTTGAGAGATGGCATCTTCCACAGTGGTTAGTAAAATGCTTTGTAAATTGCAAACTAAAGAAATATGACACCATCACACACTTTTGATTTTCTTAAAAAAGATTATTTCATTAGGATTCCAAGTTTCTGCAACTGTACATATAGCTGATGAGAAATGCACATTCTAGTCTCATTAAGCAAGCTATTCCAGCCTCTTTGTTTTTTCAAGGAAGGGTCTTGCTCTAGCCCAGGTTACCTGGGATTAACTATGTAGTCTCAGGTTGGCCTAGAACTCACAGTGATTCTCCTACCTCAGAGTCCTGGGATTAAGGGTATGTGCCAGTACATCTAGCTTCTACCCATTTTTTTATACATTGTCTGGTAAAAAAAAGAAGTGTTTGACAGGCTAAAAGTAACATTATTTGCTTATTAGCAAGAGTGTCAATTCTTTGTT
This sequence comes from Dipus sagitta, assembly GCA_036346955.1. Lineage (NCBI taxonomy): Eukaryota > Metazoa > Chordata > Mammalia > Rodentia > Dipodidae > Dipus > Dipus sagitta. The sequence goes on along the minus strand of CM070776.1, from coordinate 18,568,161 downwards.
GAGTATTCCTTCCCACAACTGGAAAATGATAACGGTAGCCACTGGCTGAGCACCTACTGCACCCAAGTCACATTACATACATTGTCTCCTTGTGTAGAAACACTTCATAATGTCCTTGTACTAATTTCCTCTGTAGACAGAGACATTAGGTATACTCAGTAAGTGCCAGAGCTACTCCAACATGGGTGCTCTTTCAAAAGAGCCTTGGTGAACAAACAGGAAATTCTGACTAAATGACTTGTTTATTGTCTGATTTTTCCACCTAAATATACCTTACTGAAGACGAAAGGAAATCAGTTTTATATTTCAAGCAAAATTTTGTAAAAACAAAAAAAAACAAGAAAGAAAGAAAAGAAATGAAAAGAAAAACCTTTAAGAATGCTATTTGTTGGGTATTAGGTTAATTGCTTACTATTTCCTATATAACTTTATAGGAAATCTCCGAAGTTTACTCTATTATACATATTTTGTAGATGAGAAGTAAAGCACAGAGAATGCCACTCATCTGGGGATATCTGACTGAAACAAGTACTAGAAGTAGGATTCTAATTTGCACCTCACTCCAAAGTCCTCTCACTACCTTAACCACCATGTATGTAGTTGTCCCTGAGCCATGTACTCCCTACTGTCCCCATTTTACCCTACATCTGGCATCAGAAACACACATTCATGCTTATGACTGTCACCCATATTTTCTAGTCCTGAAGGTGGGAGTGGCTACACTGGGTTTAGTATACTATTCGGTCTATTTTATGCATTTTTAAAAATTCTCTAATATATAAAGTTAAAAACAAACTACAGCCCAAGGAAGCAGTTTTGCCAACCTTTTGTTGTTGTTATTGTTGAGACAGGGTCACAAGTAGCCCGGGCTGGCTTCAACCTCACTACGTAGCTGAAGATACTCATGAACTTCAGATCCTTCTGTATCTACCTCCAGAGTGCTGGGGTTCCAGGTTGTGGAGCACTCAGTTTATGTGGTGCTGGGGTTTGAATCCCAGGCCTCCTGCATGCCAGGCAAGCACTCCAGAAACCAAGCTGCATCCCTAGATTTACAAACTTTTCTCTTCCCTTTTATAAAATAATTTGTCAATAACAACACTGCCTAATCCATGCCACACTAGACAGTTTTCTAGTTTCAGTTAACAAGTTATTTAGCAAGTCGTTACTAAACAAAGCTTACACAGGCATTCTAAGGAGAATGACTTCTGTTTAAAAAGAACAATTTGGGCCAGGCATGGTGGCGCACGCCTTTAAACCCAGCACTCAGAAGGCAGAGGTAGGAGGATCGTCATGAGTTCAAGGCCACCCTGAGACTACATAGTGAATTCCAAATCAGCTTGGGCTAGAATGAAACCTTACCTCAAAAAACAAACAAAAAACAAAAGCATAAACAAAAAGTTTTTGATCTATGGATACCTAAAGGATTCTAAGTGGGTTCCTATATAGGCCAAAGACTTTGATATCTTCCCCCAAAGAAAGAACTCAATGAAGATTACCAATGCGTAAAATGAGACAGATATTAAACTTACGTTGACCTTGCTCTTTCAGGTATCTTTGTAATTTTACTAGTATTAGGTAAACTTCTAATATTAGAAAAAAAAAACTTATCGAATATACCTGCTTCTCAAGAACATCTTCATCCAAAACTTCTTCTGGTTGCTCAGTAGCAGCAGAGTAAGTTCAAGACTATCCACATAGTCTCCAAGGTCTTAGCCCCATTCTACCTCTGTGCACATCATCCTCTATAAACTCACCAGAAATCTCACATTGAAGCCAAGACACTGCTTCTTGACTTCAAGCCTTCACTACCTTATGTTATTTTCCCTTCAAAAACAACTTTCCCTTTCCTCTCTGCCTGTTGTACAGGACATTAGTTCCTCATTCCTCCTTTCTGTCAATTTAATAACCTCAAAAACAATCAGAAAAAAGTGATAGAGATCTGCCTCCCACATAAGAAACTACATGTAATTTCATGTAATGATCCCCTTTGAAGCCAGAACCTCAGGCAGACTGACAAAGGAGCACCAGCCATGTTTACTGTAAGAATCATGACATACATGCTTACTTCCCTAAATTTAGAGAGGGAAGGAAAGTAAGGCAAGATCCCATGGAAAAAGTAGAGGTTAAGTGAGCCTTTAAGACAAGATTTACACATGTGAAATATTTCTGGTAAATACTAAAATAAGATGTGCACTAAGTATATTCAGGAACCAGACAACGTACAAATTCTCTCATTACCTATGAATATATACAGCACTTACCACTGCAATACAATTATCTTTTGATATATCTATTCTTTCCCATTGGCAGATATGCACTAAGCACTTAGCATCGCACCACTTTCATAAACAATGCAAAAAATAAAAATTGAATACATGACTATTGAAGAGTGAAGACAGATCATAGAAAAATCATAGAGAGCTTGTGATGTAAGATTCAGGGGGAGAGGTTGCAGAGTCAAATAACACCATTACAACTATGTTAAAATATCCAAATTGTTCACCAGAATAATTCCCTTTAGGATCATTATCAGTCCATACTGAACATCTCAGGTTCTGCAATTATACATAATGAAACTATTTTGCCCGAAAATATTCTATAGCTAACACCTTCTGAAAATTCACCATTTTTCTTTTGAACTCAATGAAATTACTTAGAAATATAACTTTACATTTTTGGAGGAAAAAATCTATCAATGAGAAGAATAAAAGAGAACCTGGAGAATAATTTATAAGACCTTTGGTCAGTATGTACTTTCATTTCTATTTTGACAGAAGGGAATCTGGAATAAATGACATGCTGTACTTTGTTATAACTGTCAGTCTGAAAATATTGATGAGACTATGTAAGTTGCAAATGTGAGAGGGTATGGAATTATTCTGACAAGAACTATTTGGGGCAAAAGTCTGGCGTCCATTGTTTTAAAAGGAACTGTGCCAGGGGCAGAACCTAAAAGAAAAACAAATGGTTTAGACAGAGACTGTCCCCCTCTTCCTATTAATATCAATCCTAAGAGAGCACTTACCGTGGGGATTGCAGTAGTACAGCTGACCCTTCTGAGCCGTCTCTGCATCAGGTCATGCTCCATACTGTTTACTTCAGCCTTCAACCGCTCTAGTTCCTCTTTTTCATGTTTCAATTGCTTTGCTAACCTCTCCATCCTTGCTCGCTGATGTAACAGCAAGGCTATATAGCATTACAGATAAAGTCATTGCAGAGAATAACACTGAATGAATAACTGGAGAATTTCTACATACATTGTTAGTGGACAGAAGTCTCATCCAATGTGGAGGGCTGGCATTACTCTTAAGTTTTCCTAATGATACGCTGCCCCCATATCTGCTTTAAGGTGGTTCTTAACTGCTACCAAAATGACATTCATTATATATCCCTCTTGTACTGCTGTTTTTGTTTCTCAAATATCCTTTAGTTTTCTTAAGAGTTTCTTTATTACTTGTGTGTCATTTTAAAGGCCTAATGTAAGGCACACTGAATTACAATTATAATCACTGCCCTTTAAAAAAATATTTATTTCTTTATTCATGAGAGAGAGAGAGAGAGAGAGAGAGAGAGAGAGAGAGAAGGAGAGGGAGGGAGAGAGAATGGGCATGCCAAGGCCTTCTGCTCCTGGAAACAAATTGCAGATGCATGTGCCACTTTGTGCATCTGGCTTTACATGGTAATGGGGAATCAAACCCAAGCCATCAGGCTTTGCAAGCAAGTGTCTTTAATGACTGAGCCATCCCTCCAGCTCATCACTTCCCTTTTAATATCCTGAAAGAATCCTGAATTCTCAGATATCTCAAACCAATCTATGTTAGATTTTAATTTAATTTTAAAAATAGTTTTATTTGTTAATTATAGAAAGAGAGTGTATGTGTGTGTATGGGTGTACATGGGTGCTGGGAATTGAACTCAGACCAGCAGACATTGCAAGGAAGCACCTTCAACTGCTGAGCCATCTCCCTAGCACCTAAATTGGATTTTAAACATCTCCTATTTTATAGTTAGGTCTGTTCTCATGTAATCCAATAATGTTCTTCATTATTAATCCCAATTCTTTATAAGATTCAAGTTATTTCATGTGATGAACTGTAGTTCTACCATGCATGAAAATTTCTTTTGCTCACATTTTTCCCCAATGAATTATCTCCCACCCCCAATAAAGTCTTATTAGGTCACAATTACCACCTACACCTTTGTATTTTATTTTAAAAAATATTTCTATTTATTTATTTGAAACAGAAAAGAGGGAGAGGGAGAGAGAGAGTGCAAAATGAGAATAGTCATGCCAGGGTCTCCTGCCTCTGCAAATGAATTCTACATGCATGTACCACATTGTATATCTGGTACTGGGCACTGGGGAATCAAACTTAGGCCATCAGCTTTGTAAGCAAGTGCCTTTAACCACTAAGCCATCTCTCCTGCCCAGCTTTGTATTTTAGATAACTCAGAAGCATTAACTTTACCCTTACTAGTAATGCTGCTACCCTGTATTTAGTAAATACTATACAGGTAATAAAAACTATGTAGGTAATAGGGTTTATTTTCAATAGGAAAATGCCACTTCACCACAGCAATTATAAAAGGGTTAAAATTTACCTTGCGTATAGGCATAGTCATCTGATCCAGAACTAGAACTCCTTTGATACTTATGGCTTCCCTTTTCTCCCCCAGAGCCTGGTATCACAGAAATGGGCTGAATAGGTTCTGGTGCTGCAGAGCGCTCCTCTTGGTCCACTAAATTTAAAAGATTTTCAGTCGTTGCTCGGCCTACAGTAATTTTAAAAACCGTAGTTGGGTTTGGTATCACCCGAGGAGATGGTGATGGAGCACATGACGGTCCAGTTGGCTGTGTATATGTAATAAACACAGGATTAACACTAAATGGAGGTTTTGGTTGACTAGATATCCCTCTTGAAGGAGAACTTGAAGGTGGCGTGGTGGCTGTATACAGTGAGTGCTGATTCCGTGGAGACGGTTGGTTACTGATGGGTGAAGGACTTCTAGTTATTGCTGCCCCAGGTCTTTGAGTAGGTTCAACTGTAATTTCTATCTTCTTCATGGAACCTTTGGGTAAGCTAGATGCTGGGTATGGGAGATAGGCTACTGAATGGCTTCCCTGTTTCTGATAACTAGGAGGTCCTTGTTGATACAGATGGGGTGGAGTAGTTGAAGGGCTAGGTGGCATAAACACATGAGAGCTCGGATGGCCCAGCTGGGAAGGTTGAACTTGATGCTGTGGAGAGCTGAAGGGTGAAGGACACTGAGAAGGTGGTGGTGAATGGTAAGCTGATTGAGGCATCTGCTGTTGTTTGGGAGAATACTGAGAAGGTTGATAGTTCTGTTGATGTGGATAAACAGGTAAAGGACGTTGGCTATAATGAGGCACTGGGCCCTGTGGTGAGGACTGCCATGGTGTACTCTGAGGAGTTTGTCTTCCTGATGAGCTCTGAGATGTCTGTCTAATATAAATAGAACCAGGAGACCCATAGAGATTGCTTGGAATTTGTGGAAGAATCTGTAAAGCTCTTGGTACAGTCTGTCCAGAAGGGAGATTTTGGGACACTGTAACAGTAATTGGATTTGTACTATACCGAGGTATGTGCATGTAAGATGGAGGTGGTGGTGAAGGCCCTTGCATAGCAGATGGATTCATTCCTGTTTGCATGGAAGATGGCTGCTGAGGTGGCTGTGAAGGAGGAGTAGCTGCACTTCTGTTCTGTTCATTCATAAAAAATGGATTATAGTTGGGAGTAGCAGCCACAACAGCTGGTGCTGAGTGCGGTTCCTGAACTAAACATATCAGCTGTTTACCTCCTGTATGCTGTGGATCAATATGCCCATCACTTGAACTATGTACCAGTGTTCGACCACCATTAAGGTGAGCTCCTTCTCCTGGGTGGTAGCTGCCAGGAGAATGGATACCCAGGTTAATATGCAAAAGGCGATTTCTATTCATCCTATTGTCTTCTGGACTATGGTATTCCATATACAAGTATTTGCTACTCTCCTGGGAAAGGGCTCGGCAACAGGCTTCAAGATTGTTGTTATTCTACGGGAGAAAAATGGTAAAAACAACAATGGCAAAATTACCAGAAAGTTACACAAATGCTACTGACAGAATAAATAGAGAGAACTATTTTCACCATGAAATACTTCATGGTTGTCTGTTTTGAAAAAGGAAATGTCAAACAATTCATAATACATCACAAAGATTTAGCTCACATTACTAGTACGACCACCAGCACTACTGCTACAGAAATGTGAAGTGCTTACTAAAAAACATTATCACTCATCCTCAAGTTTTCTGGCTCTAATTCTAGGACTCATTTTATATTTGGTGCATCTCAACAAATTAAAACGTTGTGCTAAGGCCGGGCGTGGTGGCGCACGCTTTTAATCCCAGCACTTGGGAGGCAGAGGTAGGTGGATTGCCGAGGGTTCGAGGCCAGCCTGAGATCACATAGTGAATTCCAGGTCAGCCTGGGCTAGAGTGAGACCCTACCTCAAAAAAAAGTTGTGCTAATCTTAGATTCACCACAATTGCTATAATATATAAGTAATAGCCACCATTAATATTCAATTTGATAAAAATTAATGTTTTTTTGTGGTAGTGTCTCCCTCTAGCCTAGACTGACCTGGAATTCACTATGTAGTCTAAGGCTGGCCTCAAACTCACAGCAATCCTCCTACCTTGGCCTCCCGAGTGCTGGGATTAAAGGCACGTGTCACCACGCCCGGACCTATTTTGATAAAAATGAAATTAAAATATTCATGTTTAATTTTCAAAAAATACTAAAATCATAAAAAGTTATAAAATTCCTGAAGTTTAAACAATAAAAACTCTGCAGCAGTCTTTTCTTTTACTTAAATTTATTCCTAAGTAACTACAACCTGTATTATTAGGAAAAACTTAAGCAAAATAATGAAATGAGTAAGAACAAACAACTACATAGTCTGAACTACAGCTCCATGACTTTGCCAGAGTTAATGGGAAGTTAACACATAGCCTTGTGTGAGCTGCCTTAATGTGATTCACTCCACAGTTTCAAAAGTTTTTACCAGCTGAAAACAACTTAATATACTTTTAAAATTATCAAAAGATGTGGATTTTTAGTTATATACACACAGTGAATTACAGGAAACTGTCATTATGAGTCCTGACAGTCATCAAATAAAAGGTTCTCTTTAAGAAAAATAAGATACGGCTGGGTGTGGTGGCACATTCCTTTAATCCCAGGACTCAGCATTCCAAGGTAGTATTGCTGTGAGTTCAAGGCCACCCTGAAACTACATAGTGAATTTCAGGTCATAAGACCCTACCTCAAAAAAGGAGTAGATATAGAGCCATTTCCCACTAATACTATTGGACTAAAACACAAAATATTCAATGTCTTGACATGATCTGTAAAAGTTTAATGAGCATGACCTTCTTTGTAACTCACAAACATACATACATGTATGAACATACATCCTATCACATATTTATTTTAGGGATATGTATATTTTATATAAAAATGAAAAAAAAAACTTCAATTCTGAGAATAAAAATAATGTTAAGCCTACATACAGTAAGGCATGCATTGCAGTATTTTAAGAATTAAGAGAGTTCATCTACGGTCCTATTCACATTTACAGTTGCAGGAAGAGAAGCCTGGGATGTGACATGGCTTGACAAGAGGCACTGAATTAGTTAACTGAAGAGTAATTTTAATTCCTTGTCTCTTGAGTCCCAGTGCTCTTTCCACATAGTAATTTCAAGGGAAAAGATGCTTGGCCAAAGAACATTAATAATTGGAACTTTGGGAAGTAAAAAAGAAAAAAAAAAAACTTTGTAATGACATATAAGAAACTTAAAGAATTTGCTTCATCTAAAGTCCATAGGTGGGCTATAGAGACAGCTTAGCAGCTAAGGCGCTTGCCTGCAAAGCCGAAGGACACAAGTTTGATTCCCAGGACCCACGTAAGCCAGATGTGCAAGGTGACACATGTGCCTTGAGTTTGTTTGCAGCAAATGGAGGTCATGGTGTGCCCATTCTGTCTGTCTCTCTCCCCCGCTCTTTCTCTCTCAAATAAATAAAAATAAAATGTTAAAAAAATAAAGTTCATAGGTGACTTTTTTTATTTTCCTTGTACAGAGTACTTTAAAAATTATAGGAAGAAGCTGGACATGGTAGCACACACCTTTCAACCTAGCACTTGGGAGGCAGAGGTATGACGGTTACCATGAGTTTGAGGTCAGCCTGAGACTACACAGTGAATTCCAGGTCAGCCTGGGCTAAAAGCGAGATCCTGCCTTGAAAAAAAAATATAGAAAGAGGCCAGGCAAGGTGGTGCACACCTTTAATCCCAGCACTTGGGAGGCAGAGGTAGGAGGATTACTATGAACTCAAGGCCAACCTTAGACTACATAGCGAATTTCAGGCTACAGCAAGATCCTACACATCAAAAACAAACAAAAAATTATACAAAGAGAGCTGGTAAGGTGGGTCACTGGTTAAAAGCACTTGCTTGCAAATCTGACATACCCTGAGTTCGGTCATTCCCAGCACACACTTAAAGCCTGATGCAAAGTAGAGCCTATAACAATGGGAGGCGGAGCCAGGAGAAAACAGGAAGTTTGAGGGCCAGCTAGATTGCCATTCATTCACAGTGACAAGAGACCCTGAGGTGGGAGAAGAGCAGACACCTGAAGACTGTCCTCTGACCTCCATATCTGTCCACCTGTATATATACTAAGTAAAGAAATAGATGCAATTTTTAAAAATATATAAAGACGTATTAAATAAAGTTAGGAATAATTGGAATGCAAAGATTTGTTTTCTTACCCTACCTGAAAACCATGTTGAGCAAGGGCAAGAAGCTAGACCATAAAAGGGTATCTGGAGCCAAAGGAATCATCTTTGAAATTTCACACTTTATATATTGAATTATGGAGTCAGATTATTAATTTCATAAAAAGTATTCTAACTCAAAATGACAAAAATGTTGGATTTGTCATTCTATTCAAATTCAAGGCTGCAGGAAAAAGATGAGCAACTTTTCCTATAAAGTAAAAATCAGCTCAGAGCGGGCAGGGGGGAGAAAAAAATTAAAATCCATGAATACCAGGTATTTAAGCATTATCTTTATGGAACTACTGTAAAAAGATTATTACCAGAGCAGATTCAAATGTCGTATTTGAGTTGCTAAATGTCTTAATAAAGAAAAAATGGGCAAATAAATGTGCCAAAGGGCAAATAGTTACAGAATCCAAAACTGTTTAGTTCAATGCAGAGGCCAGAATTTTTTTTTTCAGTACTGGTGATTGAACCAAGACCTCATGCATGCTGGGCAAGCGCTCTTCCACAGAGTGTACTTCCAGATCTCTTTTTAAATTTTAAAACAAGTTTTTAAAAAATTATTTGCAAACAGAGAGAGAGAGAGAATGGGTGCACCAGGGCCTCTGGCTGCTGCAAAAAATATTCCAGATGCATGTGCCACTTTGTGCATCTGGTTTTAGTGGGTACTGGGGAGCTGAACTGAGGTCATTAGTCTTTGCAGGCAAGTGCCTCAATCGTTTAGCCATCTCTCCAACTCTCTTTACTTCTGAGACGGCTTCCTACTAAGGTGAATCTTGACCGTGCATTCTTCTATTATGCACCTTTCGAACATCTGAGCTTGCAGGCCTGTACCACAGGCTCAGTTACAGGTCAAAAGTTCCAAGAAGGCATATATGAAAACTCTTGAAAGGACTAGGGGAAAAGTGCCATGTTCCTAAATTAAGGGATATCAATATGCAGGGAAACTTTAAGGGTGGTGTTTCAAATGCAAACTATTAATTGTGTATAGTTCATATATTGCTCTGTGAATGCAAACTTTTTTCAGACACGGTCTTAACTGGTAGCCCAGGTTGGCCTTAAATTTAAAATAATCCTCCTGCTTCAGGCTCTTGAGAGCTGGAATGACAAGCATGCACCATTAAACAGGGCTTTAACAAGGTTATTTTCCAAAATGAGCAGGTGGTAAAATGACTGTACTAATATATTCTGTTAATCCCAAAGGAAGGGGAAAAAAAAAGATTTAGGACAATGTGGGACTGGGGAGATGGCTCAGCAGGTAAATTGCTTGCTCTGCACATAAGCATGAGGACCTGAGCTTGGATCCCCAGTACACACATAAAATTCTAGCTGTTAGGGAGCACACCTGTAACCCCGGTGCTGTGAAGGCAGGGTAAGGGAATCCTCGAGGCTCGTTGGCTAGCTAATCTAACCAAATTGGTGAGCTGTAGGTTCAGCAAAATATTCTGGCTCACAGAACAGAGGTGAAGAATGATTGAGGAAATGACCTGACGTATGTCTCCAAACACAAACACATGTGACCACACATATATGAATACACATAAACACACACACACACACACACATCAAAAAAAGAGGTAGGACAATGTAAGTACAAGCAAATGTTTACTGAGATGAATTTCAAGTTCTGTTCCTTTACTTAAGTGGCCATGAACATGGAGGTAAATCAAAGGCCAAATTAAACAAAGCTAGGTGGGGCCCTAGGAGGAGGTGAGGTAAGTTAATGTTAGGACAAAGTTTCAATACTAAGACTCAACTCTGGTTTGGTTTTACAGTAGTAAAATGTACTTTTGCTCTACCAAAACACCAAAATGGAGCTTAAGTAAAAAGCTGAGATTCAGACTGGAACTACACTAGAAAAACACAAAGGTGAGTAGTGAGGCAATACCCTTAAGCACAAGGCCTAGACCTAATAAAGCATTTGCAAACAAGGGAAGAAAACCCTTGGGCCTCTGAATACCTCTTTGTCATTAACCTGCCCTGTATGCAGGTTTGTATACAACCTCAGCTTCTTGTACTATACTAAGGTAGCATGAACATGAGTACTGACTATGTGTGATGTCCTACAACCCCAAAGTCAACCAAATTGGAAAATATCATAACGAACAACTGAGAGAGACCCCATAAAGAATGACACAGTCCTAAGAGGGAGGAGGAGGTCTGTATCTCTGCTTTATCTTGAGTAGCAAGATATACTATAGCTCAGAAACCAAAACTTTATTTTGATGCTGAGAACAAAACAAAGGAAATATTTCTGAATTAAAGAAAGTGATCTCACACTTAAAATTATACATTAATAAGGAATTATGAACATTAATAAAGGGAATAAATTATCTAAATTTTTTTCAAAGTAGGCTCAAAATATAGGGTATTTCTTTTTTAAAAAATCTTTTTATTTATTTATTTGAGAGAGAAAGGGAGAGGGAGGAGAGAGAGAGAGAGAGAGAGAGAGAGAGAATAAATGGGCACGTCAGGGCCTCCAGCCACTGCAAACAAACTCGAGACGTGTGAGCCCCCTTGTGCATCTGGCTAACGTGGATCCTGGGGAAATCGAACCTGGGTCCTTTGGCTTTGCAGGCAAATGCCTTAACTGCTAAGCCATCCCTCCAGCCCAGTATACTATATTTCTACAGAAGTTAACATGAGTTAGATATCAAAATTCAACTCTGAGTTCATTATAGTTCTGTGTTAAAAGTGCTTGCCTAAGCCGGGCATGGTGGCACACATCTTTAATCCCAGCACTTGGGAAGCAGAGGTAGGATTGCCATGAGTTCAAGGCCACCTTGAGAGTACACAGTAAATTCCAGATCAGCCTGAGCCAGAGTGAGACCCTACCTCAAAACAGCAAAAACAAAAACAAACAAACAAAAAAAAGAGTGCTTGCCTAGCACACATGAGGCTGTACATATTCAGGGACTGATGACAACTCAAAAAACTTCAAGTTCCAATTAAGGATTTTTGTTTTCTTTTCACTATATATGTTAACTCTTCATGTCTCAATTGCGTGAGATTTTGTCTTTCATGGAACACGTGGCAACGTCTACTAGAAGTCATTTTTCATTGTTGTAAGTGGGAAGATGCTACAGGTATGTAGAGGGTAGAGGTCAGAAGATGTTAAACAATCTACCAGGTACATGTCAGACTCCTAAGACAAAGAATTATCTAGCCCAAAATGTCAACTGAACTAAGTTTGAGAAATCCTGTACTACATGGACCCTACAAAAACACAGTTGAAAATTTGACTGAATTTTCGTCACCCCAACACAAAGCCAACTCTTCTAAGAAAAACTTAGTATCTCTATCATTGGCAGGAAATTTACCTGTAACATGCACTGAGATACCACACCCTCTGGAATTTCAGGAAAACGCTGTCGGAGATCATGGAGAACCTGAATGTCAAGCTGCGGAGTGCTTTGCGCCATGCCAGAGCAAATGGTGGTCAAATCTCTCTTAGGAAATGGGTGTTAGCAGGCCTTCCAAAAGTAATGATCTTCCAACATCACAGTCATTTTCTATGAAAAGAAATGAAAGTAAGGTTAAGCCTAATTCCATATTTTACTTTAGACACCAGAAGCAGATTCAAGATGCATATATTACTATATGCATTTGGCTTTACATAGGTACTGGGGAATCATATTAGGGTCCTTAGGCTCTGAAAGCAAGTGCCTTAATCACTGAGTAATCTCTCCAGCCAGTATTCCTTATTTTCAGGTAAGAAAATGGACAAATTCAACTTTGACAGAGATTCTTATGATGTAATGTAGCTATGTTAGAAGCCTAAAAATAACAACATAAAAGATAACAAACAAAATAATCACAACGAAGAACCAAAAATGTTTGGTTTTATTTTAATCCTGAAAAAAAAAAAGCAGCATCAACCAGCTTCAAGCTACAGGGAATTATTATTTGGTAACTTTTTTTTTTTTTGAGGCAGGATTTCATTCTAGTACAGTCTCATCTAGAACTCACTGTGTAGCCCAGTCTGGCTTTGAACTCACTATGATCCTCCTACCTCAGCCTCTTAAGTGCTGGAATTACAGGTATGAGCGACCATGCCCAACTTTGGCAACTGCATTTTTCTAGTCTTAAGGAATTCTACTTATGCATAATCATTGATGACTTCCCAGGAGGTATCATATCAGTCTTCTGATATCATTTTGATGGCTGGAATAATGAAACAGAGAATAAGAATTCAACAATAATTCCACCAAGAACACCTGTATTCATTCTCCCAATACTATGAAGGCAAATGATTTGAATTTAATTGTAAGAAAAGGAAACCCCTGTCTAAATGGAACAACTGGGTAAACAAATTAGAAATACACTATTTTTCTTTACAAAAATGATGCTGGGCACTGATTATGAACTGGAACTACACAGCTTGACTTTCACCTACTTATGATACTACTGGCACATGCACTAGGACACAGGGAAGTGCAGGTTGTTTATATAGACAAAACCATCCCTCAAGCTTCCAGGAAAGACACAACTTTAGCATCCACACAAACAAGGAAACTACTAAAGAAATCAATGCCCCATCAATTAACAGGTAGTATCAAAGGCCAATTAACTAATCCATTTCTTTATCTGTATCATATTAAACACTACAAAGTATGACATTACCAATATAACCTCCCATTTCTGCTGGATTCAGTCACTACATGGTCAAGCATTTGAAAGAATGAAAATACAATTATCTTCATAGAACATAGTGGAAGCCATAACTCTAAGACACATGTCTAAGCCCCACAGTGTAGGGGCACTCATATCAACTTTCTATTTCTTGCAAATACACCTCAAAACTATATTGAATTACTCTGGCTGGTTTATATTTTAGAGAATAATTAAAAACCATTTAATCTCAAATTTGACACTCATTATAGATTTCATTTTGTAATTCATTTGTTGACTTTTATTAGACTGTAGTTCTCTTACTCCTTCCAAGCAGGACTATTGAAGAGTGCTATATACCCTTTGTTTACAGGGTGGCTACAAAGGTCCTTGAGTAGAAGATTCCACCTAGCCACACACAAAATGACAAGAAAGATTTTAGGGAATGCTTCTAAGCATGTTAATGGATGATGTCAGAAAACCATCACAAAAATTAGCATGTAGAAGAGGAATACAGATGACTTCTGAATTACAGGATTCATGTATAGCTGTGCTCCCTGCAATTTATTTATTCCTTATCTGTTCTAGTTTGGCTCATCTCACTATTACACAGAACACTTTGCTGCACAGTCCAAGTCCAGAGGTGGCATCTCCCGTAGTGAGACTTCCAATAACACCTCCCCACCCAGTCCTGCTGTCATGCTTGGGTTAAGGGCCTCCCACTATGCTGTCACTGCAGGCTATGCTGGCCCTCACAGGAGCACCAGATACACAAGACTGAAATCAGCTGGGTACCTGAAGATATCTCATATAAAACTCCAGCCACTCTGGAAAGTTCTGTTAAGCCATAAAGTGGGGAAGTTCTCAAACAATGAGGGAGAGATGGCTTAATGGTTGAGGATCTTGGTTAGGTTCCCCAAGACCCACGTAAGCCAGATGCACAAGGTGGCACATGCATCTGGAGTTCGTTTGCAGTGGCTGGAGGCCCTGGTGTACCAATTCTGTCTGTCTCTCTCTTTCTCTCTCTCAAATAAATAAAAATAAAATATTAAAAAAAGATGAGGGAGTGCGTGTGTACAAGTCAGCTTGAAGAGACTCCCAATGATCAAATCAGCAACAAAGACCAAAATAATCAAGCAATTAAAGGGCTATAGAGAAGATGTACTCTCTGAGTCCAAACCAATGATAGTCAAATACATATCTAAATGGCTGAGGACAAAGGGGTTCCTGCTTACAAGTGGTAAACATGCAGACAGTGCTGGAGCTGGAGAAGAAATCATCATTTAGCAACCATCACAGTAAACATTGCTTTAAGTAAGCATTGTTTATGGATGCTAAATCCAGGGGAAATTTGGATGAACAACATGATTTCTGCATGCTCTTCCAAATCTGTCACTAAAGCTTATTACTTCAAGGGGACCAATCTTAACCATGTATTGGATAAATGGATCATCATCTGGAACTGGTAATTAATATGAACATTAACAATTAAGGCCAGATGGACAGGATGCACCGCCAGAAGTGATACACTGAAGACAATGTGTACCTTACACTCTCAAATATTCACACACACCCAAATAAGAAATGTTGCTTTCTATTTACTGAAACATTTTCATTTTTATTTGTGAGGCGAGAGAGAGCATATGAATATGAATGAATGAATGGGCAGGCCAGAGACTCCACTGCATATGAACTCCAGGCACAGGGAGCTCCAGTGGCGCAATCGGTTAGTGCATGGTACTTATATGAACTCCAGGCACATGCATTATTTTGTGTATTTGGCTTTACATAGGTACTGGGGAATTGAACCCAGGCCAGGAAGCTTTTACAAGCAAGGGCCTTTAACTGCTGGGCAATCTCCCCAGCCCTGTTCTGTTGTTTTATTTTCTAAGGGAGGAAAATGTAACCTCTTTTTTTTTTCCATTTTTGGAGGTAAGGTTTCACTCTAGCCCAGGCTGACCTGGAATTCACTCTGCAGTCTCAGTGTGGCCTCCAACTCACAGTGATCCTTCTACCTCCACCTCCTGAGTGCTGGGATTAAATGCATGTGCCACCAAGCTCCGCTCAAAATGTAACCTTTAAAAATATCAATTTTAAACCAGGCGTGGTGGCACACGCCTTTAATCCCAGCACTCGGGAGGCAGAGGTAGGAGGATCACCGTGAGTTTGAGGCCACACTGAGACTGCAGAGTGAATTCCAGGTCAGCCTGGGCCAGAATGAAACCCTACCTCAAAAAACCAAGTATATATATATAAATTTTAAGCCAGGTATGGTAGTGCATGCACATCTTTACTCCCGCAGTCTGGAGGCTGAGGTAGTAGGATCATTATGAGTTTGAGGCCGTGTGTGTGTGTGTGTGTGTGTGTGTGTGTGTGTGTGTCCTGTTCCTAGACTGGATCCTACAGTAACAGAGAGGCTTGTTAGGGATCAACTAACAAAAGTGGAATATGGATGTTATATTAAAAGTATTCTAGCAAAGGTAAAAATATTCAATTTACTAAGATTATTAGACCAGTAATTGTGTTGTGATTACATTTAAGAACATTCTTGTTTTAGAAATTGCACAATAAAGCTTTTAGGGGAAAAGGCATGTAGCTTACTCTCAAATAAGAAAAAAAATACTTTTGTATATGTGTGTATATATAATCATGTGCACACACACATGCACACAGGAGAAACAAATAATAAAGTAAACAAAAAGTTTAACAGCAAATAGATACAGATGAAAAATGTAGTGTTCTCTGTGCTATTTCTACTTTTGCAATTTCTCTAAGTTTCAAACTATTTCCAAATAAAAAGGAAAAAGCAAAACAAAATGAACATGAAACCCAACTAACCTTTTAACCTAAGCCTGTTAAATTCTAGGGCCCCATTCCCCACTGTATTTCTAGAGCCCAACCAATGTGTACTCAAATATATGTTAAATGATCAATTTTACTATAGTAAATGAATGTCTTTAATAAAAGTAACTTGGATAAATACTTTAAAAAAAGATATTTGCAAGGAGAGAGAATGAGAGATAGAGAATGGGTGTGGTGCCAGGGCCTCTAGCTACACAAACTCCAGGTGCATGTACTACTTCATGCGTCTGGCTTTATGTGGGTTCTAGGGAATCAAACCCGGGTCCTCAGGCATTGCAAGCAAGTGCCTTAACTACTGAGCCATCGTTCCAGCCCTTAGACACTCTTTATGTTCAAAAAATATAGATGAACCTTTTGTGTGAATTGTTCCCTCTTACTTCCTTTTTCCCTACAAATCTTGATAAAATAGATTACCTATGTAGGGTGGTTTGTGAATGTGTAAGGACAAAAATAGACTTATGGTATATTTTCTCAAGTTTATCCCATTCAAAATAGCCTAAATTGGAAATGCTAAGTAAGAGTTTCTGCTAATTTAGCAATCTAGGCTTCAACTTAACATGCAAATTTAAAGAAAGATTAATCAAAACTGAAGAAAAAGCCATATGGAAACCTATTCTTTCTTAGCTAATTTATATTTGTATATACACACACACACGTTTAAAAAGAGTTGGGCTGGTACTATATGGAGATACAAATGCTGTGCCTGGATACCATAAGTTATTACAGAAAAATTTCAGTGCCAGGCATGGGACCCTGCCTAGTGAGTTAAGGCTCGTGAAGTCCTGAAAAAATACAGGCTATTGCGAAGGTTCTTGGTTGCTTGCCAGAACTATATGGGAAGATCCTATTTCTGAAGAAACTTCATCCTCAGGCTGTAGGACACTGAGAAATCAAGTAAGCACTGAGCTGGAAGCTTCCTCCTGCTGCCTGTCAAAGTGCCGGGAAGTGCTGTGTAGCCTGCTGGAGGAGAAAAGTCACTAACAGTCTTAACCACCAGTGGACCCTGAAGCAAGTTACATAACTGGCTGCCCAGGCAACATCTGCCCACTGGTACCAAAGTGGCATGTCTGTCATGGGGGTAACCAATTGTACTCTGATTAGATTTGAGGCCCATTGCACAGGAGGGGGTTCTTTATATTACAGAATACTTCCTAGCATTATACTGAAAAGCTAGACAAAACCTGGGAAGGTCACTGTTGCTTGGCTACATGGATATGTTATGCCCACCAAATAGTCTGATAAATGTTTATATCTACGTCTATGTCTATTATTAGTGCTGCTCTCACTTTTGGTCAGTCGCACTTAGTGCTATTCTCTGTTACTTCTTCAGCACTTCTTTTTTTGAGAGCAGCTCTTTCTCTTTTCAGATGGTGGCAACTGCTGAGGAGACTCAACACTTGTCAAAGTGCTGAGAAGAAGTAACAGTAGAGAGTAGCACTAAGTGAGACATCACTATCACACTCTCCCACGGCTCAGGGATTATGGCAGAAGAGGTGGTGTTAAGACTGTAAGAGCCAAAGGATGGGGAAGACTGCTTTGAAATGCTCTCACTCAGACACAAAGTGGTCATTATACTTGACCTCACAGCTGCTGCCATGACCTGCACAAGACCAGCCCATCAACAGGGATAGAGGAAAGGGAAAATAAACATTAAATATAGAAGAGGGAATAGTCAAAAAGAAGAGGGGATTCAGTAGAGGGAGATGGAGAAAGATGGGGCAAAGAAGGGTTGTGTTAGCAGATTTGATAATTTTATTAACAAAGGTTCTTTTTAATTTTAATAAAAAAGCAAACTAGTTCAGGT
This sequence comes from Dipus sagitta, assembly GCA_036346955.1. NCBI lineage: Eukaryota > Metazoa > Chordata > Mammalia > Rodentia > Dipodidae > Dipus > Dipus sagitta. The sequence continues at coordinate 18,550,041 of CM070776.1, read as the reverse complement.
TTTAGAAGCAATAGAAATATTCTTTCTGAAACTAGGTTTACATTATCCATTTATGATAAAAAAAAACTTACCTGCCATTTTCACAGTAAGCTGTAATTTGTACTAGTCAAAGAGTGCCTAGTTAGATGAATAAACTTGCCAAGTCACTAAAGCACTAATGCAGCAGTATATAGTAAATCTAAGGCAAGACATATAAAAAATTTAAATGTTCTAATGGTCACATTTTAAAAAAACTATAAAATCAACATATTTACTCAATTCAGTATATCAAAAATATTCTTTTAATATGTAGCCAATATAAAAGTCATTATTATTTTCCATTTATTTTCAAACTAAGTCCTGAAAACCCAGTGGCTATTTTATGCTTACAGCACACCTCAGTGCAGACCAACCGTGTTTCCAACACTCAGTAGTCATCTGTAGTTGGTGAATGTTGGGACAGGGCAGCTCTAAAACTTTAGGATCTTCATTTAAATAACAGAGTAAGACTATAATCAATGTTCTTTAATAAAAGTTCCATGCTGGTGGAATATCCCTAATTCAAGCCTAAAGTGCTCCAAAATCTGAAACTTTGTGACCACTGACATGACATTCAGTTTCAGGTTTTGGAACATTTCAGGTTTCAGATTAGAAATATTTGACTAAAATATCAAGTCTGCAAATGTTATAAAATCTAAAAAAATAAATACATTAAATAGTATCCTGAAAAATTTCTGTACCTAAGCATTTTTAGATGTCTTCTGAGTGTGTACAACTGACTAGGTACAGGGCTGATCTGTAGATATTTATGAGGTGAAAACTGAAAATAAATGAATCAAATTAAATGATAAAAATGATTTTAATCAAATCTGCCTGTATTTACAAAAGTGGTAACAGCTTTCCTACCAAGAAACAACCCCTCAATATTTTGAGGGTTGACTATATTCAAAACAACTCATGGCTGTGTAAATTGAAATGATAAAGAGCTTCTAGAGCTCCAGTCACTCAAAAATATCTTTATTTTTCCATTTCCCAATCCTAATTAGAACTCTTTAAAACACAAAGCCAAAGCACTCGTCTTTTCATACGAAAGAAGAAAAGAGAACAAGAGTGAAAAATAACAGGTTTTAAGTACCAAAGCACGGGCTCAATATAGTTTGAGCACTCTGTCAGGTTCTAGCACACACTTTCCCTGGATTTTACTGCTATTATTAGCTACCATCTACTAACCAAGTATGCCTTCAAAGGTAACTATGTTTGTTTCCATTTTCCAAATAAAAAAATGAATTCAGAGAAAAGAACTGATAGAAGAATCATAACTCAAATCTAAGGCTGTTTTATCCAAAGTCTGGTTTTCCTACTACGTCTGTGGTAGGTACCAAGTAACATTCTAGGACACCTCCACCTCCATGATAACTGCTTTTTACTGACTGGACACCCCCCAAAAAGATAGCAAACCCTGACTGATTTATCATCCAATCAGAGAGTATGTGGAGAGGTAGAGCGCTGAGAGGGATAGACAAAATTCTTACAAAAAGGAGTTAGCTGATTTAGGATGTACAAGAAGTAACGGTCAAGAAGTTGCCTTATTTAAAATAGAAGTTGCCTTTTTAAAAATGGTTACAAATACTTGGCTTTAAAAATGGTATTAAAGTATATTTCATAGCTGGCTATGGTGGTGCACACCTTTAATCCCAGCACTTGGGAGGCAAAGGTAGGAGGATCGCTGTGAGTTCAAGGCCAGCCTGAGACTACATAGTGAATTTTAGGTCAGTCTGGACTAGAGTGAAACCCTATCTTGAACCCCCCCACAAAAAAAGTGTATTTCAAATAGAAACCAACAGTGCATTATCTATCCACAATCTGAAAAGATGATTAATCTAAACTGATAAAAACATATCCTCCTTAAGGGATTATATATGTAATCCTTTTCTAACTCTTTTCTTTAGGTATTTTCAAGGAGGGAGGGACAGGGGGGACAGACCAGTGCACCAAGGCCTCTTGCTACTGCAATGAACATCAGACATATGCACAAACTTGTGCATCTGGCTGTACACAGGTACTGAGGAATCCAATTTGGGCCATCATGCTTTGCGAGCAAGTGCCCTTAACCACACAGCTATCACTCCAGCCCCTATATACATAATCTTAATAGTGGAATAGTGGTTGACACATTGCCCTGTACAAACATTCGCTCACTTAAGTACTAACTAATGTGGATACCCACGTATCACTTCACAGTACTATAAAACACCCTCATACAAATGTAATGATCTTTTAAAGATTATAAAATGTACTAAAATGTGTTTTCTACAGACAGGGTCTCATGTAGCCCAGGCTAGCTTCAGACTTGCTATTCAGCCTTGAGGTCCTCATCCTACCTCCACCACCTCAGTGTTGGAATTATATATGTGCACCACTATTTTTTCATGTGGTGCTAGGGATGGAACCCAGGGCTTGTGCATCTAGGCAAGTACTGACCCAACTGAACTATATAACCAGCCCTAAAACACCTTTAAAATTGTATATGTATGCATGTATGTAAGCATGAATGTATGTATTTGTGGGGGGCACTGTATGTATGTATGTATTTGAGTGGGGGTACACTCCAGGCTCTTTTGCTAGTGAAAATGAACATCTATCCAGCATTATGTGGATGGCTAGGAAATTAAACCTGGACTGGCAGGCTTTGCAAACAAGCATCTTTAACCACTAACCCATCTCCCCAGCTCTCTTAAAATACTTAAAAAAAATAAATCATTTCCCTTTGTTCACTAAAAGTCTAAACCAATCCACCCTTCCCCTCTTCTTCCTCTTCCACCTCCTGCTTCTTCTTCTTCTTTTTGAGACAAAGCCTCACTCTGTAACCCAGGCTGGCCTCAAACTTGTAGCAATCTTCCTGCCTAAGCCTCCAGAGTACTGGGATTACAGGTATGTGCCACTGTGACTGGCTGAAGACCCTAACTGTTCGTATCTGGACACCCAGATACTTAGCAGTAGCATCACAGAGGCTTCCTTTGGTTTCATGGCCAATTCCTTAGTTCAGGAGCATTGGTCCTACTTTCCAGTGGGTTCTGTTCCTAAAAATGAGCTGCTGGGATTTCTTCCCAAAGAATTCCTCTTCCCAACCAGACAGGAAGCACTGTGCTCTGACACTACAGTTCCCCATACTCTGGAAAAATGACATGGACACTTAAGTGCTTCATTTCAGTGGCCTTTTCTGAGTTCCACAAAGACACAGGCTAGTGCCATTATGGCTCAGAATATTTTACCATGGCTAGAACTCTAGCTCACTTCCTAAAATAATTATACTAGAGGTTGCAAACCGGTGGTCTGTGGGTTGAATCCAGCCTACAGATCTGCCTGGTTGGGTCTTCTCAGTGTTAACAACAAAAAAAAAAATGGACTGAATTTTAAAATAGGATGACTTCATAAAAAACTTTATGCACTTAGCTTTTATCTGAAAAAATATCAGAATATTGAGCAACTACAGGCAACAACAGGCTAAAACTGTGTTACAGCCACACCCCTTTTATTTAGAAAGGCCAGTTCCTACACTCCCTGAAAGCCACACATACTGTAGTCTAGACATGTTTCACTTATTTACAGATGTGCTACGTTTGTGGCACTTCAGATATATTCAAAACACAGTATGGAACTATCACCTTTTCAAATAGAATGCTATTGATGCAGTAATTTGGGGCACATTATGTCATTATGTCAGGCAAGAAAAGGTATTAAGCACCCTGACTGGCTTCTCCCATTAAAATCTCAGAAGTAGCAAATGACCCCTAAAGAGGCAATAATATACAGGTGCACAATCTTGATGAGAGTGGGAAACATCTCTTAAGTTTAAAGGAAAGTCTGTCTTGTCTTGAGAGGCTGTTTAAGATTTAAAAATGAATCAGTCATTTATCTTTTCTTCTTTTTTTGAGGTAGATTCTCATGTAGCTCAAGCTGGCCTTAAATTCACTCTTTGTAGGTGAGGTTAGCCTCAAATTCCTGATTTTCCTGTCTCTATTTCCCAAATGCTCAGAGAGGTAGCACACAGCTTTAATCCCAGCAGTTGGGAAGTACAGGCAGGCAGATCACTGTGAGTTTGAGGACAGCCTGGGACTACAGAATGCTACAGAATGAACGCCAGGGCAGCTAGGGCTAGAGTGAGACCCTACTTCAAAAACAAACTATACATATATATATCTCCTTGGAGCTTTCATCCATTTTGCTGTTGCTCTGGAAGTGTTTTTTTTTTTTTTTTTTTTTTTGAGAGAGAGTGAGTGAGGGTGGGAAAGAGGGGGAGAGAGAGAGAATATGGGTTCACCAGGGCCTCTAGCCACTGCAAACTCCAGAAGCATATGCCACCTTGTACATCTGGCTTATGTGAGTCCTTAGGTTTCAAAGCCAAGTGCCTTAACCACTAAGCCATTTATCCAGCCCAGAAGTTTTGATTTTAGATAACATGTATTGCATATTATCTATGTATCAGGCACTGTGCTAATTTTTTACCTCATTTAATTCTCATAGTCATACCCATACTTTACAAACGGGGAAAATCAATCAAGGCACAGAGATGGTAAATCATTTGTCTGCCATCAGAACTAAGCCATAAAGTTAGAAAGCAAGTTTGAAGTCTATGTTTTTAACCATACTTCTTGATATTGATGGCTATCCAGTAAGACTATGATGATGTCATAACTTTAAAAGGCAGATTTACAACAAATCTGTCTTTGAAAACAAGAAAATCTTTACTAGACTAAATTTTTTTCATGTTTAACAGATATGAGAAGTGGTATATACTAGGACATGACTTTTTACTGACAAATATTTCAATTTTAGGACTTTTTGTACATGTGTATAAAAGTGTCACAAAATATCATGGGATGGGAAAACGATCATTGTTATTTCTCCTAAAATATATCTAAAAATTTCTAAAATAAGCATCCTATAAAATGCTCATTATAGTGGAAACCATTTGAAGGACACATATTTGCTGTGTATAGTTCATATTTGTCATACTCTCAAAAAGATATATACTATGCAAACAAAGTATTATTTGTAATAAATAGTCAATAAAATCATTCACAAATAAGTAGATCCTCCAAAGCAAACAGAAACATATTCAGATTTAATTTAAACTCACTCCTGAAATGAATGTTTGTCATTAACAACCTATACACAGAAGTATATAGACATATGCCTATATCTAGTGCATCCAGGGAATTTGTACCAAGGGAGCATAGAAACAAAAAAGCATTTAAGCCACAATGAACACATTCTATTACTGAGCTAGTGACACTCTATAAGAAAAGGAACCACAACCCCAGATAGAAATGTCTGATTCCAGAACTGGGACAAAGAATATACAGGAGAAGCCTGGAGCATTTATAGTGCTAGAATATAAGGAAGTAATAAAGCAAAACAAATTTTGTAATGATGAGGACATGCCAAAACAACAAAGGCGCCAACTCAAAGAGCTCTCAATGGCCAAAGCTAGGAAAACCAGAACTCTAAAAGAAAGACTATGAGCCAAAATATAAAATAAATATCCATGAGCCCATAGTGATATACAGAAAGGATAAAATAAGTGTGAAAGTGAGATATATCTCCTATGCCCAAGAATCGCAAATAGTTGGTGCACATCATTTATTTTCAAGGAGATAGAGTATAACTTTCCCTAAGCACAGAATGCACACTGGCTTCTTTCCAAAGAACAAAATACAGATGGCTTTTCAGTAGAGAAACCTGGCAAACACTGTCTCAGCCAGGTGGATCAAGGTCAACATGAACAGTGAGAAGCCACATACATAGTACATACACTGGGCATGGTATAAGTATCAAATGGCGCTTTATAGCCTTCTTCTAATCCATAACCTGAGTCTAATCATGAGCACAACACCTGACAAATCCCAACTGAGGAATATTCTATACAGTACCTGATCAGTGTGTATCCCACAAAATTGTCAAGGCTTTAAAAAACAGGGACAGTGTGAGAAACTGTCAGTTCAGAGGAGCCTAGGGAGATTTATCAGCCAACTGTGATAGCTTCCTGTATGGAATCTTGAGACAGACAAAATAAATAAAAACATAAAATAAAAACCACCAGGTTAAAAAATAAGATCTAAATAAAGTATGGACTTCAGTTACTAAAAATCGTTTATTAATTATAACAAATGGATCATGCTAATATAAGCTGTTAAGAATATGGAAATCTGGGCTGGAGAGATGGCTTAGCGGTTAAGCGCTTGTCTGTGAAGCCTAAGGACCCCGGTTCGAGGCTCGACTCCCCAGGACCCACGTTAGCCAGATGCACAAGGGGGTGCACGCGTCTGGAATTCGTTTGCAGTGGCTGGAGGCCCTGGCGCGCCCATTCTCTCTCCCTCTGTCTATCTGCCTCTTTCTCTCTCTGTCTGTTGCTCTCAAGTAAATAAATAAAAATAACAAAAAAAATTTTTAAAAAGAATATGGAAATCTGAGTACAGGATTTTGTATTCTTTTCTCAATTCTATAAAAATTAAACCTGTCTGAAAAACAGTCTATTTCAAATAAGAAAAAAAAAAAATACCTCAATATGGTCTACAAGGCCTGACACGGGAGCTTCTTTAGTCACATCTCCAGCAGTGACTGCACCTTCCTTCTCAGTAGTCTAGATATCTGTGAAAATAAAAAGATATGTATCCTTTTACTAATTTTCTTAATTCCATATGTAAAAGGTATCAGTTTAAAACATCAAGAAAACAGCCCACTGCTTACCTTCTGAAGGTTTCCGTGGTACAGCTGGTTGCCACCTCCCATCCTGACTTCACTGAGAAAAGACAGTCTTAAGCCCAGGCCCATGATGTACACACATGATTTTTAATTGCATAGCTACCTTTCCTATTTACATTTTGAGTAGATGGAAGCTTTCTAATTGATTAACATAATAAAGTGCATTTAAGAAAACATTGGCTATGAAAACTGAAACAGCTTAACTATATATTGTGAACTTTTATGATTTTTGTGTGCATTTGATTGTGTGTGTACACATGCACATGCATGTGTGTGTACATGTGTGTAGTCAGAAGACAACCTCAGGTATTGTTCCTCAGGTTCCATACACCTTTCATTTTTTAATTTTTTTGGGGGGGGGTTCGAGGTAGGGTCTAACTATAGCCCAGGCTGACCTGGAATTCACTATTTAGTCTCAGTCAAGATGGCCTTAAACTCACAGCAATCCTCCTACCTCTGCCTCCCGAGTGCTGGGATTAAAGGCATGCACCACCACGCCCCAGCCACCTTTTCTTTTAAACTTATTTTGTTTACTTATTTATTTAGTTAGTAAGTTATGAGAGAGAGAGAGAGAATGGACACACCAGGGCCTCCTGCAAATGTACTCTAGATGCATGTGCCATCTTGGGCATCTGGCTTTACATGAGTACTGGTGAACTGAATTTAAGTCCTTAGGCTTTGCAGACAAGTGCCTCAACTGCAGAGCCATCTCTCCAACACAACCACCCACCTTTCTTGGGACAGGATCTCTCACTGGCCTAGAACTCTTGAAGTAGGCTAGACTAGCTAGTCAGCAAGTCCTAGGGATCCTCTTGTCTCCATCTCCCCAGTGCTAGAGTTACAAGACCATGCCACCATGCCTGGCTTTTATTTTTGTAACTCTCAGATGCAGCACAGATGTGTTCCTGTACATCTCTCACATTATGTTTTGTAAGCTCTTGTACTCTAATACATCTATGACTTTTTTGTAAAAAAAAAAAAAAAAAAAAGAGTAATCAATCTCATTAACCCAGAAATTCAAATTCTGTGGGACTTCCTAGTGAAAGGATTTAAAATTTAAAATTTAGCAAAAACATCATTAAAAATCATTTACTTAGCACTTCCTAACTTGATGATATTTCTGAATCCATTATTCACTCATTTAACAAAATCTGAACTTAAAAATATCTCAAAATGAAAGGAACACACTGTTAGCTATGACTTGAGTGGGGTTAAATTCTGTAGTATGTAGTTAGGAGAAACAATTAAGGGAAGACAGAGAGAAGGAAAGCTTCACTGAAGAAACGACATTAAAGCTGCATTGCAAAGAGTAGGTTCCAGTTTTAAAATCGGACCAATACAAATTTAAAGCTGGAAGTAACTCTAACACATCCTCTATCCCAGTGGTTCCTAACTGGGAGCAATTTTGCCCTGTAAGAGACATTTGGCGATGTTTACAGGCACTTCCAGTTGTCACACTGAGGAAGAGCCCTACTGGCATCTGGTAGGCAGAGTCCAGGAATGCCCCTAAGCATTTTACAATACACAAGACAGCTCATAACAACAAAGAGTTATGCAGCCCAAGATGTTAATATTTCTGGAGCTAAGAAACACCAAACTCAGGCTGGAGAGATGGTTTAGTAGTTAAGGCACTTGCCTGCAAAGCCAAAGGACTCCGATTCCCCAGAACCCACAAAAGCCAAATGCACAAGGTGGTGCATGCATCGAGTTTCTCTGCAGTGGCTGGAGGCTCTGGCATGGCCATTTTCTCTCTCTCTCTCTCTCTCTTGCAAATAAATAAGAAAAATTACAAAAAAGAAACACCAAACCCAACTTCAATACAAACCATTGTATTACACAAGATGGTGACTAAAGAAAGGATAGAGAAATTTAAAAACTGACTAAAAGGGCATTATGATTAAAAGGCTTCATAGCCTTTTGTCTAGTGTATAACTTACAATAAAGGCCAATATATGTTATTATGCTAGAAAATATGTTTTAAAAACATTGTAATGAGGTGGAAAGGACTCTCTAGTAATCAAAACCAATAGTCTTATAGGCATTCTTTTTTATTTTAATTTTTTTGTTCATTTTATTTATTTGAGAGTGACAGAGAGAGAGAAAGAGGGAGAGAGAGAGAGAGAGAGAGAGAGAGAGAGAGAATGGGCACGCCAGGGCTTCCAGCCACTGCAAACGAACTCGAGACACATGCACCCCCTTGTGCATCTGCCTAACGTGGGTCCTGGGGAATCGAGCCTCAAACCGGGGTCCTTAGGCTTCACAGGCGAGCGCTTAACCACTAAGCCATCTCTCTAGCCCCTTATAGGCATTCTTGATACAGCTTTACCAATCACTCAAAACAAGAATTATGACTACTGTGAATAGGAACACCAGAGCCTCTAGCTGCTTAAGACCAACTCCAGATGCATGTGCCACTTTGTGCATCTGGCTTTACATGGATACTTAGGAATCAAACCCAGGTTGCTAGGCTTTGCAGGCAAGCACCTTAACCATTGAGCCATCTCTCTAGCCCCTTGTCATCTCTTATTACCTGCTTAGTCCCCTTTCTAGCTTTTTAGGTTTTACTTACACACCCATGTTTATTGCTGTTTTAATCAAAATAGGTAGGAAATGGACCAAGCCTAAAAGTCTACCAACAGATGAATGGGTAATGAAGCTGTGGTATATAGACAAAAAGGAATTTTGCTAAGTAGTTTAAAAAATGGAATTATGAATTGGCAGGAAAAGACACATCTGCAAGGAAGGAACGAAGGTGACCCATACTTAGTCCCAAACCACATGTTCTTTCTCATATGTGGATCCTAGAACGTAATATTTTATATGTCGACATATAAAGAGGGGCAAAGGTGAATGAAACTTTATTCCTAAATAATACTACATTTACCATCTCTCCAATTCAGTTATGGAACATAGATCTGAATATAAGTAAAATTACAGTCAAAGTTGGGAAGCCTACATATCGAACTAGATTGAGTTAATCCTTGCGGGAAGGTCTTCCACACTCCATCAATTCTACCTAAGAGAGGTTTGTGTCCTCCTTTTATTCAAAAACAACTGCTAAATTATCCTTCCATTTGACGGCAAAGCATCCAGTACCAAATGAATTTCCCAAAGAACTTGTCCTTCCCCACTGATAAACTGCTAAGCAACTGCTGCTTAGGGGATAAGGTCGCTATTTCAGTAAATGAACCCACCTGGGCATTTATTTTATCCTTGCTCTTCAGGCTTGCTTGGTTGGTTTGGTTTTGACAGGGTGTTTCTTCTTTGGGGCTCAAGGAATCCTCCCAACTAGCATCTCAGGTAGCTAGAACTACAGACATGCACCAACACGCCTAGCTATCCTTGCTCTTGAATGCATAAAGGGAAAGCATCAGACATGAGGAGGGGTGTAAACATGAAAAATGTTTAAAGCAATACAAACAAATTTTTAAAAGAGCTATACATACATCTTACCTCCAATTTTTCAATTGGCAAAGCTTCAATTAGGACACCTTGTGCAGTTTGACACACTACAATTCACGGTGAAAAACTTGAAGAAGAGGCTGAAAACTCTGCCCTACAAAAAAAAATTGAAAGGCCAAAGAGTTATTATTCAAACTGTGAAAGGTTTTTAAAAAGACATGAAATGATACACTGAACAAATGAAAGATCATGAAAACATGAAGTTAGCTGACTACATGAAATTTCAGTGAATCAAGTTTTTGTTTCATTAATGTTAAGGACAAAGTCCCTTGGCTGGTTGGCCCAGGATGCTCCCCTCAGTCACCCTGCTGCCTGAGGCACAGATACAAATGGCAGAAGAGCAAACCATTCAGCGTCCCTGCAGCTTCCCAAGATCAAGTTATTACCTTCTAATGCATCTGATTATAAAACTGCTGGGGCCCTTTGGGGATCATGGGTTTTTAAAATTTAAATAACCCTATAGTGAGCCTGATTTAGTCTCTGACAGTTTAGAACTTTGTAAATTCCCGCAGCTCAAGAGTACACCAAAGTCAGCAGCAATGAAGTAGGTCTTTCCTTCCATTTTTTTCTCCACCATCAATTTCAATAAAATTAGGGTTACTCTCTCAAGAATAGGAGACTAGATGCTTCCCCATAACCTACCCCATAAAATCACTAACCTATCATTCACGAATGACTTTTAACTTCCTTGGGAAGGAAGAAAATTATTTATCATAAATCTTTGTGAAATAATACAAAGAGTTAAAGATGAAAGCAGACTCTTCAGTTTCCCAACTGAGGATATTAGCAACTCATGTAATGACAAGATATTTCAGGCTAAGGAAACAGCACTAGTAGAAGAGGGAAGTTCTTCCATAGAGACAAACTTTAGGCAACAATGGCAGAAGTGACAAAATTAGACATGCTGTGTTACTAGATGTGATGTAAAATGAACTGACAGCATATGTCCTTGGCCATCCGGCCAACAAAGTGTAATCTAACCCTACTTAAACATATAGACCTAATTTGAAGTCTGTACGAAACACAAAGGTCAGAAGAGCAGGTTACACAGGAGCTGTTATAGATTACAAGAAAATCACGGGTTTTAATTGGAGAAATTTATTTATGTATTAAGCATTGTCTATGCTACAGAAGAATCATTATTAGGTGTATGATATATGAAAATGTCATTATAGTTATATAAGATGTGTTGTTTAATGGGCACACAATTCAGGTGTGAGATAATGGCATGCTATGCTTTAAAGTTTTGGCAAAAAGAAAAATGTTAGCTGGGTGTGGTGGCGCACGCCTTTAATCCCAGCACTCGGGAGATAGAGGTAAGAGGATTGCCGTGAGTTTGACGCCACCCTGAGACTACACAGTGAATTTCCAGGTCAGCCTGGGCTAGAATTAGACCCTACCTCGAAAAACAAAACAAAACATTAATAGAGTTAAAACAAGGAAAAAAAAAAGCACTGAGCCTGACATCATGCGCCTCCTTGAAGTTGTCATCTAGATGTGAGCTGCTCAGCATGAGATTTCTAGCTCCTTCTATGTCTTAAGAACCCTTTTGCAGGATGAAGTATGTCCTCAGAAGAAAATGCTATACCTTTCCATCCAGGAACCTTGACTTTCACGTTTGTGTGTTCCCTTTTCTTCCTCAGTTCTCTTAGTGATTTCACTTGAGGCTCTAAGACTAGGGTCAGCTCTGAGCCTTCACAGAATAATGGCACTTTCCTAAACCCTCATGAGCGATGTCTGGGATGAAAGATCTGCAGCCAGCCTGCCAGGGGTCCAATTAAGGGCAAGTATGAAATGAAAAACTACACACACAAAAAGCACTGAGAAGAAACAAGCGTTGTACCATGTTGCTAGCTATGGTAATTAGAAATTCACTGAATTTTTTATTTGTGCCCACTTGGGAATGTTCATACTTAAAAATCAACTAGAAGTCACTATACTCTTTTTAGAGAAAAAAATAAATATATTCCAAATAAACTTGAACAGTGACTATTTTAGTTAGATGTGGGGGGCACTTATGTAATCCCAGTACTCTGGAAAGCAAGGATTAAAGAATGGGGGCAGGGAGGGTAAATACAATTATGTCGAATAAGAAAATTCAAAAGAGTTTGGTACAAATCAGTTTTATCTACATTTTAAAGCATGACATATTTTTGAGTGGGAAAGGGCAGAAACTTAATGAATGAGCTGAAAGAAAAAATTAAGAAAGAAGAAAGAAACCTAAGAATTCTTAAATAGGCAGAAAAAGGGAAATATTTCTCAAGAGAAAATAAAAGTAATACTAAAGCCAGCATGTCGGTGCACACCTCTATTCCCAGCAAAGGTAGAAGGATGGCTGTGAGGCCAGCCTGGGACTGCAGAGTTCCAGGTCAACCTGGGCTACACAATTATACCCTATTTCCAAAAAAAAAGAGTAATACTAAAGTTGAGGAGAAGCTGTCCTCACACTCTAAAACTTTAGTAACTAAATGCTCTGCTGGAGAGATGTCTTAGTGGTTAAGGCACTTGCCTGCGAAGCCTAAGGATCCAGGTTCTACTGCAGATGCACAAGGTGGTGCATGTGTCTGGAGTTTGTTTGCAGTGGCTGGAGACCCTGCCACCCCCCCTGTGTGTGTGTGTGTGTCTTTCTCTCCTTCCCTCCCTCTCTCTCTCTCATGTAAAATAAATCAATTATTTAAAATAACTAAATGCCATCTGATTGAATATACACTCAATTAATGTGGACAGTTGATGTTCACAGGCCTGATGAAGGTAAGGTATCACTAAAGAGCATAGTAAGGGGGGGGGGCAGAAAATTAGATATGAGTGGTATCTGGAAGGGGAAGTACCACACTATAGAACTACTGCCTCTGTTCTTACCATTGAAGAGGATAGAGGAAACAAGATTTTGGCTAGAATTTCATCAACAATATCTTCAAATGCATACAAGGAAGCCTTACAGAAGATATTAAGGAAGGGAGTTTGTAGGGACGCTTGAGTTTAACTGTAAGGGTAACAAGAATGATGGTAAATGTAAAGGAAAGAAAAGAGGCAACTTTTTTTAAAAGAATTGGACATTCAAAAAGGCACTAGACATGCAAAGGTGAGGAAAGACTAGTAACAGCACACAGAGGTTGGTAAATTCTAGAGCCAGTGGAACAATGTTCTAGAAATGGTCAGTGAGGATGGAATAGGAAAGAACAATCTTTTAATTGATTCTAACTTTAGGACATGAGTCATAGGGTCATGCTATTTTACGGTTTACAGAAAAAAAGAACATAAAATGATAAAATTGTGAAGTCAATGAGCATCTGTAGGAGGATTGCTATGAATTCAAGGCCAGCCTGGGAATACAGAGTGAATTCCAGGTTGGCCTGAGCTACAGTGAGACCCTAACTACGGGAGTGGGGGAGACAGCATGCTACAGGTGTGAGACCACAGGCAAATTACTTAAGCTCTTTCAGGCCTGGCCTGTTTCCTAATCTTTTGCTTAATAGCACACCTAGCCATCATATACTAACCTCAAAGGTTACTGCTGGAATCCATTTAACTTACATAGAAGAGAAAAGGTTGTATTTGGTAATGTACCATATTTATTGATTAGGCCAAGTTCACATATGGCAGCCAACCTATCAATCTCATAGAACATTCTCTTATTTTTGGTTGACACAAACAGATGCATATTATACCCACATATGGGTACACTAAGAAGTCATGGTAAAAAGGAATCTTGGATCTCTTGGATCTAGCAAAGTACTCTTCTCCATGAGAGTAAAAAAAATATATAGTTGATATTAGGCATCTCAATTTCAACAGGACTTAAGAGGGATTCAAATTAAGGGGGCCATTCCAGTCACTATGTTCAGCTAAAATTTAAGTACAATAAACTTATCCATTGCCAAGGACAAGACAGAAAGTGCCCAAATTGAATGGGCTCTAAGTCATGCTGAATATTCAGGAAATAATCCACTTGCACACATACATACACACACAATATAGTAACCTCTGAATAAAAAATAATGTAATTATACATGTGAGTATAGCTAAGTCAACGTTTGTATTAAGCTAAAGATCTAGTTTAAGGTTTTAGAGAAAAGAAGCAAATTCATTGTCATTCATTAAGTCAATTCTGCCCATAAGTACCTTTCCATCTGTGAAAAACATTAAGTAATTTCAGTCACTCCTCCCACCAAAGACAAATAACAGAGCTGAGCAACATATGAGCAACATATAAAAATGGTTTAAAAGGGTCTAAGACCTGTCAGGATAGTACTTTGAGATCCATTAAGAACTGGAATGCAGAGAAGGAAGCTAGAGGATAAACTCTTATGTGACAGACTGATAAGCCAGATCTACAAAAGAGAAAAAGTCTCTTTCCCCACCTCAGGTTGTGACTCTGAAGCACCCTACTTAAGAAGTAAATGTAAATCTGAAATTTATTCATTGAATGCAACATGGTCTTTAGTCATTTGGTTAACCAAGGAAAATCTGAAAAAGAAACAATTGGACTGAGGGTTATAGCTCAGTAACAGGGTGCTTGTCTGGCATACACAGGCCCTGACTTCAATCTCCAGTACCGCCAAAAACCTTAAATTTGATTAAGCAATCCTGGACTTGGAAAATCAGATTAATGAACACACACACTTTTCAGAAATAAATCACTTCTGGTCTCAAATGATTTTTCAAATAATTATCAAATACAATACCTAGCATACAATTAAAGAAAAACAGGCATGCTAGGAAACTACAAGATAAGCAAACGCCACATAAAACAACAAAACAGTTTCAATGAGGGGCTAGGTATTGGCAGTATCAGGTGCAGATTTTAAATTTTACTTCTATGTTCAAGACAAAAACCACGGCTGGGAAGACTCCTCATTTGGTAAAATGCACGTCTTGTAAGTAAGAGGACATAAGTTTGATCCCCAGCACACATGATAAATGACAGCTATTGTGGCACATGCCTGTAATAATACCAGTGCAGGAGAGGTAGACAGGAAGATACTTGGGGCTCAATGGCCAGCCAGGCAAGCCTGAATAGCAAGTTCCAGGCCAATAAGAGACCTTGTTCCAAAAAGAGGTAGATGGTATAACTGAAGAAGGACATCTGAGGATGTCCCCTGCTCTACACACACACACACACGACAAAAATTGTGCTAGAGAGATGGCTTAGCAGTTAAGGCATTTACATCGGAAGCCTAAGGACCCAGGTTGGATTCCCCAGAACCCACCTAAGCCAAATGCACATGGTGGTCCATGCATCTTGAGTTCGTTTGCAGTGGCTGGAGGCCCTGGCATGCTCATTCATTCTCATTCTCTCTCTGCCATAAATAAATAAAAATATTTTTTAAAAAGTGACAAAAATCAAACTTAAAAACCTTAGCAACACACTTGAAACTATAAAATGTGGCCAAGTATGGCTATATGCCACTTAATGACAAGGAAAATTTTAAGAAACTTTCTGTAAAAACACCATAGTGTACAAACTAAGACAGTTATAACATCACCACATAATGTAATTGTAGCAGACAGCTTCATGTTTGCTGAGATGAACTTCCAGACCAGGCACAGTTATGGAGGAAGGGATATTTATTGAAGTTTACAGATCCAGGGGGAGTTCCATAATGGCAGAAGAAGCTGACCAGCTCTTACAGGACTAGGCAGAGAAAGAGAGAAGCACAAGCCTAAAGCCAAAAACCACACAGCATAGCACAGCACACTTCAGGAACTCCAGCTAGGCACAATTTATTGAAATCTGAAACCCACCACCACACTTTAAGATCCACCCAGTGACACTGCCTCCAGCCAGGTGGCTACAGATGCAAACTACAAACTAATAAAACAATAAACATATTGGGAGCCATCTATTCAAACTACCACATTCCGGCCCTAGCCCCCAATAGATTCATAACCATCACACATTGAAAACTGTACTCAGTTTAATTTCAAAGGTCCCCACAGTCTTGAACAATTTAAGATAGTAAGTCCTTTAAAATCAAACAAGTTAAATACTTCCAACATATAAAGGCATAGAGTAAACATTTTCAACTGATATAAGGCATAGCAAGGACAGACTAAAACAATGCAAACTCAACCACCATCAAACAAACATCAAACTTCTGCAGTTCAAGTTCAATATAACCAAAGACTGACAGTCTCCAGATTTTCCAATTCCACCCCTCCAGCTGGCAGAGTAGCCAGGAAATACTTCTATCCTAGGCCAAAAGTGTGCTCTATGCTAGCCCTTGCATAGTCCTGGTATATCCAAAACATCTTCAGGTCTTCATGCAAACCACAGTCCATCTTTCAAAGGCTCTTTTAGCCTATCAGGGCATCAGGCCCCACATCATGCCACATCTCAGCAGCAGCTCCTGGAACCGTACGCAACTCACAACCACTCCACGCATTGTTCATGCTTCTGAAACCAATACCAGGTGTGCAGGACACAGCCATATTCTTAACTCAGGGACGAAATAAATCATACCCTTGAAAAGCAGGTTCCTTCTCCAGTGAACTCTTTCCAAAAGAGTTTGCATTTCTACGATAGTCTTTCCTCAGGCATCCTTTCCATTGTTTTAATGTAAAGCAGTTGGGCCATCTTCCTTAAGATTGCTAATGTGTTTGACAGTAGCAGGTTCAGTAATACAAGACCAGTGTCAGTGCCTGTAATTTTAACTTGCTTAAAGTTTTCCAGCTTAAAAATCTTAAATCTCTCAGTCCAATTATCTTTAGCCAAGCACATCAGTCCGTTACAAATCTAACCATGATCAAACTCTCTGGGCCTGGGCAGCAGAACGCAGCCAGCCCTTATGCCAGCAGCCCAGTTCCAACAAAGCCCTCTGCAGTCTTTCCTTCCCCGCTTAGAAAGTTCATAAGCCAAGCCTAGAAGTATAATACTGTCTGCACTTAGCATTCTCAAACTCTCATCATAACAGTCCATAAAACTTGGCTTACCACTCCAGAAGGCATCCTTAGTTGCAAGCACCAAGTCCATGCCCATTCCTCCAAAACAAAAGTTCCAAAAGACCAACATCCACATGGTCAGGTTCATCTCAGCCCACTCCTCGGTACCAACTTCTGTATTAGTCAGCTTCAGGTTTGCTGAGATGAACTTCCAGACCAGGCACAGTTATGGAGGAAGGGATATTTATTGAAGCTTACAGATCCAGGGGAAGTTCCATAATGGCAGAAGAAGCTGACCAGCTCTTATAGGACCAGGCAGAGAGGGAGAAACAAAAGCCTAATGCCAAAAGCCACACAGCAAAGCACACTTCAGGAACTCCTGCTAGGCACACTTTGCATATCTTTACATTTAAATCTGAAACCCACCACCACACCTTAAGGCCTTCAGCCAGGTGGCTGCAGATGCAAGCTACAAACTAATAAAACAGTGAACATATTGGGAGCCATCTATTCAAACTAACACAGTAATCTTATGTGGCATATATCATATCTGTGGTTCATGGTTGTAACAAATATTTTTATGAACCAAATGATCATAGATTATTTAAATAATCAAAGTAATTCTGCTACTGAAAATGCAAAAAAAAAAAAAAAAAAACCCTGGTTTTCAGTCATGAACTACAATTAATAACAGATGGACACAAATCGGTGAACCTAAATACTGGAGTGATAAGGCCAGTATAAAGAGAACAGATAAGTATTGCAGAGAATACAGTGAGATGGCTGACAGTTAATTGGAATCACAGAAGGAGAAATAGAATGTTATAAAAGCAGTATATTCATGATGGAAAAAACTTTCCAAAACTGATAAAAGATGTCAAATCACATATTTGAACATTTTAAATTTTTTATTTCTGGTTTTTCAAGATATGGTCTCACTCTAGCTCAGGTAGACCTGGAATTCACTACAGTCTCAGGCTGGCCTCAAACTCACAGTGATCCTCCTACCTCTGCCTCCCAAGTGCTCGAAATATAGGCTTGTGCCACCATGCCCAGATCTGATCATTTTAATAAATACCAACTTGAAAAATAATAGGGCTAGAGAGACAACTCAGTGACTAAAGGAGCTTGCTTTCAAAGCATGATGGTCTGCGTCTGCTTCCCAAGTAGTACCAATCTAAAGTCAGATGTGCAAAGTGGGGCATGGGTCTGGAGTTCATTTGCAGTGTCAGGAAGCCCTAGGGCACCCATAAACTCTCTCTGAAATAAGTACTTAAAAATTAAATGAAGAAAAGTTTAAAAGCATTATTAGGGGTAAAAGACTACTTGCAAAGATGCAATAGGTAGGTAAATTGATGGCTTCATTCTCATGAAAAATAAAATCAGAAAAAAAACATTAACTCTATTTTCAAGGAACAAAAAAGACAGTCATTGCCAACTTAGAATTCTACTGTGGAGAAAATATCCTTCAAGAATGAAACTGAAATACATTTTAAAGAAATAAAAACAGTTCACATACTGATACCCTCACTAAAAAATCACAAAGCTGAAGGAAATTCGCCCAACACATACCCAAAGGACTCTCCATTTTAGTACAGAGATACATACACATCCATCCTTATCATTGTTCTTTTTTATTATTATTATTAACCAGATGTTTCATTTGGATACATCATGTGTTGGTTCCCTCTTTTCCTTGTCCCTCCCACAATCCATTGGATACGCTCCTCAATGGGGTTGCAGGTATTTCCCATGGGGTTGTGGTTTTCACATTGTGGGAGTAGTAGCTATTTTTTGGGGGGAGGGAACGCCTCTGGGCATATCTCCACCTGTGGCTCTTACAATCTTTCTGCACCCTCTTGTGCAAAATTCTCTGAGCCGTGGTAGGTGAGTTTTAAGTCTCCTTCAGTGATAAGCTCAGAGGACCCTCTGGATCTCTGCTTTGGTAGGTGTTGAGTATCCTCAGGGTCTGTCTCCTACCCCTGGTGCTGATTATCAGGATCAGCATGTAAGCAGCACTCATTTGTCTCCCCAATTGCTCTGTAGATGGAGATAAACTAACCTTCATACTTCAGACAAGCCACAGCTGAATCACTGTTCTTTTTTTTTTAAAAAAATTATTTTTACTTAAGGGGGGAGGGAAAGAATTGGCACACCAGGACCTCTGGCCACTGCAAATGAACTCCAGACACATGTGTCACCAGGTGTATCTGGCTTACGTGGCTTCTGGGGAATCAAACCTGTGCTTCACAGGCAAGCACCTTAACCACTAAGCCATCTCTCCAGCCCTCACTGTGCTTTTCACAATAGCAAGGAAATGGACTCAGCCAGGATGTCCACCAACAGATAGATGACTGGATAATGAAAAGGTAGCATATTTACACAGTGGAATTTTATTCTACTGTAAACAAAAATGAAATTTAGTCAGGCATGGTGGCACATGCCTTTAATCCCAGCCCTTGGGAGGCAGAGGTAGGAGGATCACTGAGAGTTTGAGGCTACCCTGAGACTACATAATGAATTCCAGGTCAGCCTGGGCTAGAGTGAGACCCTACCTCGAAAAAAAATTTTAAAAAGTTTAAAAGAAAGACAGAGAAAAGGAAAATGAAATTCGTAGGAAAACAAAACTGGGATACATTAAATTAAAATGTTAAAATGAGGCAACTGAGACCCAGAAAGATAAATACTTTATGTTCTCTTTCATATACAGATCTTAGCTTTTAACTGTTAAGTAAGTTTATCTAGGTGGGAGTGGATGTGGATAACACCCAGGAAAGCAGAAAAGGGTCCAGAGAGACTAGAAAAGAAGCTTTAAGGGAAGGGGTGAGAAAGACTCTATAGAACACATGAGACATTCATCAAGTGGAAGGGATAAGACTGGGACTGTAAGAGCACAGTAGAAAGGGGAGACAGTGAGATGAGGATATGGCAGGGTGAAGGAGAATCAACCTAACAATAAATGTATGAAAACACCATAAGGAAACCAAAAGAAAACAGGCCCAAGATGGAATGTCACAGATGCAGAAAGGAATGAAAATCCATCAAAGTCTAAGCAAGTATGTGAGAAATGGAAAGGAACATTGACTGCTCAAAATAACAGTATCTGTGGGATTTAGAATATATAAACTACAGGACAGCAACTGCATGTACATCAGGAGGTAGGCAACTGGAACTTAAGTGTTTTATTTAATGTGCTTGCTTCAAATGGGAGGAAGGCAAAGTTATCACTCAACACTAGACTTTGATACATAAAGAAGACATGCTGGAAATTCTGTTGACATTTCATAAAGAATAAAAATGAATTTGGTATCAGAACTAGGAAAGAAAAACCTGATGTAAAAAGGATCAAAGGAAGAGAAAAGGAAAACAGGATAAAAAAAAATAGAGAGCCAGAAGAACAAATGTAATGAATGCTGTATTTAATCCCCAAGTGCTAGCAATTATAATAAATTTAAATTGACTAAATTTTCCAAGCAAGGAGAATGATGGTCAGGCTAGACAATGTGTGAAAAATATGGCATGCAAACAAGCCATCATATAGCTTGTTAGTTTAAGACAAATGTCAATGAAAAAAATTATGAAAGAATCACTTTATAATAAGAGATTTTAATTCACCAGAAATATAACAAAAAAAAATTTTCACACAGGTCATGTAAAATCCTTTTGGTGAAGATACCCTATGCCTTCGTTGCAAGACACTTTGAGAAATCAAGCTATAATTGAACTGGAAGCCCTCTCCCTCTTGACTAACTGTAATAGTGCTAGAAAGTGCTATGCAGCATGCAGAAGGAGAAAAGTCATCAATGATCTTAACCAGCAGTGGATCTTGCAAGCTACACAACCGGCCACCCAGACAAGATGCACACCCACTAGTACAATAGTGGCATGTCAGCTACTGGAATGCCTAACTGTTGTCTGATTAGATTTGAGGCCCACTAAGCAGGAGAGAATTTATGCATGATGCTAAAAATCTAGTCAAAAGCATATGGCTGAAAAGGTCACAAACCCTAGGGGAGAAGTTACTACTGTAGTTTGGCCACATGAATATGTTATGCCCACCAAATTGCCCTGTAAATGCATATATAAATACATGTATATTACTGTTGCTCCTATTTTTTTGTCAGAGAAGTTCCTTTTGGCTGGGTGTGGTGGTGCACACCTTTAATCCCAGTACTTGGGAGGTAGAGGTAGGAGGATCGCTGTGAGTTCAAGGCCACTCTGAGACTATACAGTGAATTCCAGGTCATCCTGGGCTATAGCGAGACCCTACCTTAAAAAAAAGTCTCTTTTCAGATGACAATGACTGCTAGGGAGACTAAAAACTACAAAGGTTAGGAGAAGTGGAGGAAGTAATCTATAAACCAAATGATGGGAAGGAGTGATTTGTAACGCTGTCTCCAAGTCAGGAAGTGGTCATGTTCATGATTGCACAGCAACTGTTATCTGTATAAGCCCTGCACAATATTGGGCCCAGCAGCAGGTTGTCCTGGATGACGGAGGGAAAAAAGATACTACTATTGAAGTGGGAAGAGTGGGAAAGAAGAGAGGAATCAGTGGAAGGACATGGGGAGGAAGGACAAAGGAGGGTAGCAGGAGAGGATTATTTAATTTTTAAATCAAGTTTTATTTTAAAAGAGAAAGAAAGAAACAAAATTTACCTATCACCTCAGTCTTATGGGTAACAGAGAGCAGATAACTGCTGTGACTCATGAAAACAGCTCTGCATTTGGAGACTCTCAAGGAAGTATGTGGATAAGCAACAGGAAAAAAGAAATTACCATGTTATTACAAATTAAGAAGTATGCTTTAAAATAACCCATGGATCAAAATAAATGAGGGGCTGGAGAGATTGCTTAGCAGTTAAGGCATTTGCCTGCGAAGCCTAAGGAGCTACGTTTGATTCTCCAGGTCCCACATAAGTCAGATGCACATGGGTCTGGAGTTTGTTTGCAGTGGCTGGAGGTCCAGGCACACCCATTGTCTGTCTTTCTGTCTGTCTGTCTGTCTCTCTCTCTCTCTCTGCCTCAAATAAATAAAGATAAAAATTTAAAAACCTTTCTGTTAAAAAAAAGGCAGAAGTGAGGCTGGGCTACATTAGAATCCATCTCAAAAAAAAAAAAAAAAACAAAAAACTAAGGGAAGAAAAAAAATCACAATGGAAGGCAATGTGAAAATGTGAACTAAAGAAAACATTACATAACAAAAATTTCATGGTGCTGGTATAGTTATACTTGACAGAGAAGCAATCATAGTATTAAGTGCATAAGTAAAATATTAACACCTCCTAGAGACGGTGTATTGTTGGAGGAGGGCTTACGGGTGTTATAGCCAGTTTCCCCTTGTCAGTGTTTGGCACACTCTTCTGTTACTATTGTCCACTTGATGTTGGCCAGGGGGTGATGTTCACCCTCTGCTCATGCCATCATTTTCCCTGCCATCATGGAGCTTCCCCCTTGAGCCTGTAAGCCAAAATGAACCTCTGTTTTTCCCACTTGCTGTTCTTGGTTGGGTGATTTCTACCAGCAATGTGAACCTGACTGCAACAATAAGGGAATACTATTTGGGAAAGAAAGGAACTAGTAAGAGGAATGAAAGAAGACAGTGGGGGACGGGGACAAGTAACATAATATATGAATATATCTGAATGAAAAGGTAATAATGAAAGTCATTACTTTTTATGCTAATTTAAAAATTAATTTAAAAATAGATCATTTATATACTCGATATCAAAAATACATGCATAGATAAAAACATAATTATTCATAGCATTATGCAAGCACCCAATGACTGATGAATAAATAAAATATGGTATATGTGTACAATGGTACTTATTTTACTTACTTGGCAATTAAAACAAATGAAGTACCAATACATGTTATAACATAGGTGAACCTAAAAAATACATGAAATGAAAGAGGCCAGTTACAAAAGAATACATGTTACATGATACAACTGACATGAAAATTTTTAGGTAGGGATTTCATTTTTTTTTCTTCTAAGTTTCCCTAGGTAGGCCGGGCTGGTCTTGAAAGCACAATACAGGTGCCTCAGCCTCTGGGTCAATTTCCCAATGATGGGTCTAAATATAATGTAACACATGTGTAATTCAGATGAAATGGACAATTTTTTTAAACAAAAATCCAATTTAAAAAGAAAGAAAGAAAATCCAATTAAAGCTAATAAGAAGGAATGAGCCTAAATAATATCAATTCAATTTCTAAGAAAAAAGAACTAGTAACTGAAGTTTTCCTCAAAGAAAACTGCCTAATGGCTTCACTGCTGAATTTGATCACACATCTAAAGAAATAAAAGCAATCTTAGCTGGGCGTGGTAGCACACGCCTTTAATCCCAGCCCTTGGGAGGCAGAGGTAGGAGGATTGCCGTGAGTTCGAGGCCACCCTGAGACTCCATAGTGAATTCCAGGTCATCCTGGGCTAGAATGAGACCCTACCTTGAAAAACCAAAAAAAAAAAAAAAAAAAAAAAGAAAAAAGAAAAAAGAAAAAAAAGAAAGAAAGAAAAGAAATACAAGCAATCTTAACAAGCTTTTCTAGATAGCAGAAAGAGCAATACTCCTTAAATCATTTTACAAGACTATCAAAATCTGACTAACAAAAGTAGAAGAAGTCTCACTCTTGAACAAGGATCCAGAATTCCACAGATAAAAAGAAAAATGTGATACTGATCAGGCTGGGTTGCAAAGTTGGTTTAGCAAAAGGAAAATCAGTCAATATGATTTGATTTGAAGAACCACATCTATGATTATTTTAACAGGAAAAGCAGCTGATAAAATCCAATACTGGGTTGAAGAGATTGTTCAGTGGTTAAAGGTACTTTCTTACAAAGCCTAAAAGCCAGTGTTTGATTCCCCAGTACCTATGTAAGGCCAAATGCACAAAGGGGCACATGCATCTGGATTTCATTTGCAGTAGCAAGAGGCCCTGGAGGGCCCATTCTCATTCTCTCCCTCCATTCCTTGCAAATAAAAAAATAAGTTTTAAAAAATCCAGTATCTAGCTCTTTTTGGTTTTTCACCTCTCTTGAACTTTCAGGTCTCTGTTCCGTTAAGCATCCCCCCCCCACCCTGTCCCAGCCTAGCTGGCTGAGATAGGGGGTGCTAGTCCCATGTGGGATCATAGGCTCTTGACCCCTCTTGTCTTCCACAGAGCAGGAGCTCTCTGTATTTCTTTTTCTCTTTTCTTCTCTTAATCTAATAAAGTCTCTTTAAGTCGTTTTTAAAAATCCAATATGTACTCGTAAGAACAGACTGACACTTCCTTAATCATATGTCTTGGAAAAATTTTTAAAAATCATCTTTATTACAAAAATACTGAAAGATTTTCTTTGAAACAGAGAACAAGACAGGTGCCCAAATATCATTTCTATTCAATATTACAGTTGAAGTACTAGCCAAACACTAAGACAAGAATCAAATAAAAGTACAACAAAACCACTGTGATGGCACATGCCTCCAATCCCAACACTCTGAAGGCAGAGGTAGAAGGATTGCTGTGAGTTCAAGGCCAGCTTGAGAATACAGAGGGACTTCCATGTCAGCCTAGACTAGAGTGAGACCTACCTCAAAAAAAATTTTTGAACAGAAAAAAATAATTTTTTTATTGACAGATAAGACTGACCACCTAGTAAAAGATTCTAAAGGTAAGTTCAAAGAGTAATAAAAAAAATCAACACAAGGATATATACAATGTCAACATAAAAATATAAAGACATGGGCTGAAGAGATGTCTTAGTGATTAAGGTGCTTGTCTGCAAAGCCAAAAGACCCAGGTTCAAAAGTAGCCATATAAAGCCAGATGCACAAGGTGGCCCATACATCTGGAGTTCATTTGTAGTGGCTGGAGGCCCTGGCATGCCCATTCTTTCTCTATATCTGCCCCGTTCTCTCTCTCAAATAAATAAATATTTTTAAAAATGCAAACATTTATAACATGGAAAATATCAAATATCACTCAACTTTCAGTCTTTCTGGAGAAAATTAAATATTACTAAGAAAAATTAGCATCTAAATAAAGTAGTATTCTATATTCATTAAGTAGAAAACAGAATAGAGATGGCATTCCTCCCCAGGTTGTTCTTTAGGGTCAACACAATTATAATCAAAACAACAGACTGTGTATGTCTGCATATGTGAAAAATGACAAGATGATACTAAAATTCATATAAATGTGTGAAGGGCTGAGAACAGCCAAGATATACTAAGGGCAAGAGGTGGAAGAACTTGTTCTACTGACTATTGAGACTTATTATAAAGCTGTAACAAACAAGACTGTGATATCAGAACAAAGAGAGACAAACAGAACACACCACTAGAACAGAACAGAGCATAGTAAAAAAAAAAACTATATTACAGATGGATAGTTAATCCTTCACAGTAGTATAGAAGACACAGTGTGCTGGCACATTTAACTATCCATATGGGGAAAAACAGCATCATCTCCTACGTCACAGGATAACACGACAACCAGTTTCAGGAAATCACCAGATCTATATGTGAAAGCCAAAGCCATAAAGTTTCCAAAAGATACAACCATGGGATAGGAAAAGATGGTTGAAACTCAGCCCTATGTTTAACCTTAATTTATTTATTTCCAAGAAGACAGAGATAAGGGGGGGGGTAACAAACCAGAGCTTCTAGCCACTGCAAACCAACTTTAGATGCATGTGCCCCTTTGTATATCCAGCTTTATGTGGGTAATGGGGAATCAAACACAGGTCGTTAGACTTTGCATGCAAGTGCCATAACTGCTAAGCCATCTCTCCAGCTATCCCATGTTTACTTTAAACATAAAGTAAGTTAAAACACAGAATTTTTGCCAGACATGGTGGCACATACCTTAAATCCCAGCACTCAGGAGGCAGAGGTAGGAGGATCACCATGAGTTCAAGGGCAGCCTGAAACTACATAGTGAATTCCAGGTCAGCTGGGGCTAGAGCAAGACCCTACCTTTAAAAAACAAACAAAAAATGAGAACTCTGGCTTCTGAAAAGAAAACTGAAAGACATGCAACACAAGGGGAGAATACATTTGTAGCCAGAAGGGGCTCATTTCCAGTATATAATAAAGTGCAAGTCAAAAAAGGACAAGGAGAGCTACAGAGATTGCTCAGTGGTTAAGGCACTTGCATGCAAATCCTAATGACCCAAGTTCAATTTCTCAGTACCCATGTAAACCAGATGCACAGTGGCATAGGCATCTGGAGTTCATTTGCAGTTTCTGGAAGCCCTAGTGCATCCATTCTCATTTTCTTTCTTACTTTCTGCTTGCTTGCTTGCTTGCTTCCTTCTGTCCTTCCTTTCTTTTCTTTCTCTCCTTCTCTCTCTCTCTCTCTCTCTGTTTGCAAATAAATAAAAGACAAGTATATACCAAGACTCATTTCTTAAAGAATTACACACAAAATTATTAAAGAATTTTTAAATTATTAAAAGAATATTACTATTACTATTATTAAAGAATACACACAAAATTGTTATGAAAACACAAAACCCTACCTGGAAGATTTTGATACAAATACTGACATTTTCCCCAATATTTATATAGTTTTTAACTATACATATTAAGATATTTTAAAACTTTTGAAATGTAAATATTCCAATAAACCAGTTCTTTCATTCCTCCTTTAAACACCAAGAAAGATAATCTTCACTGGAAAGTCTTCTTTAAAAAAAAATCTCTTCTTGAGCTGGGGAGATGGGTCAGCAGTTAAAGGCACTTGCTTACAAAAGCCTGACAGACTGGGTTCAAATCCCCCAGTACCCACATAAAGCCAGATGCACAAAGTGGTGCATGCATCTGGAGTTCACTTCCTGCAGCAGAGGACCCTGGCATGCCCATTCATATTGTCTCTCTCAAATTAATAGATAAATATATTTTTTAAAGCAATCTTTCTCTACCCCAAAGCTATCAAGACATTCTCCAAACACCGAAAGCTACTTCAACAACAATATCCATCAACAACAAGACAGACAAGAGGAATAGTATGCAGTAGCAAAAATTGTCTAAAACTATACATAGTCATTTCACATTCACAATCTTCACAAAAGTCAGAAAAGAGAACAGTAAGATTCCATTTATATAAAGTATGAAAGTAGGAAAAACTAATCTGTGGTGTTAAAAGTCAAGAAAATGGTAGGGAGGCAGGTTGCGGTAAGCAAGGCTTCAAAGTTGATGATACACAATTTACTGAGATTGGTACACAAATATGCTTGGCTGATGGAAATTCACTGAGTTGTTCAGTACTGATAATGCGTACTTTTTGCTTATCAGCAAAAATAACTGGCTCTTTTAAGTATGAAGGAATGCATTTTTCATAATTGTTTAGGGAATATGAGAACAAAACATCTTGAAGTCAAAAAAAAATCTTGAAGTCCATTGCTTCAGGTCAAAACACAAAATTCAAATAATTAAAATATATTTGAGAGCCAGGCGTGGTGGCACATGCCTTTAATCCCAGCACTCAGGAGGCGGAGGAAGGAGGATCGCTGTGAGTTTGAGGGCACTTTGAGACTACATAGTGAATTCAGGTCATACTGAGCTAAAGTGAGACCCTACCTCAAAAAACCAAATATATATATATTTGAAATTATAGTAATTACCAAAAATCCATATAGGTGTCAAAACAACTAGTCACTCTTAAACTTACATGTAATATGAGATGCTATTTGAATCCAATAGTAGAAACCAAGTTATACTTAGATGTAGTGACAAATGTTGATTCATAACAATGTATGACAACTAAATCCTATAGTTTTCTATTAAAAAGGTTTTGGATCTTAGACATTAATCAATGGGTAGTCAAACTATATCTAGTCCAATTAACAATTTTTACAAATAAAGATACAAACACTGAAGTTGGATATTTCGTCCAAGCTCATATAAATCTCTAAATAATTATAAACAACTGAAGCTACTGAATTAAATTCACTTCCTCTCAATTTTCTAATTTCAAGAGGATTTCCACTACCAAGAATATATTTACTGGCAATGCCTCTCAATACACACCATATTCAACAGACAAAATTTTATCCAAACAACCCAAAACTAATTTCTTTGCCATCCATGACTAACAGCCAAATTTATTGCTGTGGCAGAAAAGATAAGACTTTCTCAAAGTAAAGGTCATGATGTGTCAACTAGCAGATAACTTACTATGTACTTTGAATGATGAGTTTGACATCAAACTTAGAGCATGTGTGAAAATTCAGAATAATAAGGGCATATGATATCCCAGAAAAAGACTTAAAAACATCAATAATGGCCACAAATTGAACCCAAGTATTTTCTAACTGCTCATCTAAACATAAAAATGTGCTTACTTGCTGACATAAAATTATCATATTAGTCTAATACTTTCCTATTACACACCCTTAGGCTAGAGAAGTTTATGCATTTCATACATATCAATGCACTTAATACTCCCAAAAACCCAGTAAGAAGGCCACTGTTTTATCAATATTTTAAAGATGAGTAGTTCTGTAAGTACTAGAACAGAGATTTGAAGGCAGGCACTCTGGATGGACAGTCCAGGCTCGTAACCACTTTACTAGGAAATACAGCCTTCTGAGAAGCTAAGCCAGGAAAATGCTCCTGCCTTTTAAGAGACCAGCTTTTCCTATTCATCCAGTCTTCAGCTTGCACCAGATGAAAAGTTCCTCTCCCCAAGGACCAGGGTGTCCTTGCTTGTTAGGATCACGGAAGAAGATCCCGCTGATCCATCTGCAACAGTATGCTCATAATCTCGGTACCTGATGTACTCTGTGCATGTTCTTGCTGATACACAGAAGTTAGTTTTTATATTACTATCAGTATTCAAATTCAGATATGCTGAGCTGGCCTGGGAAACGACACCACACATCTTTTTCTGTGGGAAAACTACTGATTTCAAAATAACACGAAGTCTTTATAGACCTTAGAGAAATTGAGGCTCCCTGTAGCCTTACAGATGCCAACATCATTAAATTTTAATAAAAAGTGCTGCAGTTACTCAATCCAGTTTTACTCATACATCAAAGAAGCATACCTCTTTATACTTACCATGATAGGAATGGTGCTACAAAAAAAATTAGCTTACTATTCTATGGATTTCTTGAATTACGGCCCACGGTGGATAGAACTAGCAGTTTAATATAATGCTCTCCCTGACCCTCAATAAGCTTTGTCTTTAAAACTTACTACAAAGGAAACAAATACATCTATTCTAGCTACCCCCACCAGAATATAAAGGGTTAATATCTCAGCAGGTATCTCAAGTACTAAGAGTAGTATAACTATGAGGACAATGTTAATAACAGTAACTGTTTGGAGCACTTACCTTTACGAGACATGTTTTTAGAAAACACATCCTTTGGCCCATTTAATCCTCACATGAGATAAATACCACATTATCCCCATTTCAAAAATGAGGAAACAGGTCAGAGATTAAGCAATTTGCCTAAAAACACAGAGCTAGTGTCAGAACATCTATTTGAGCATTTTACCCTAATAGATCCAATTCTTAACCACCATACTCTGCATATAATTAAAGAATTTAGCAAACTTAAAATGAACAGAGGGCACAAACTTCAAATTCATTTTTCAAACAAAAATGTTGTGAAGCATATCTACCAAAGACTTATCTTGCCTGTTATTGGGACTATTTATTTCAAGCACACAAAGATTAAATATATTTATGGAGAACATATCTAAAATGCATTTAGTTTTTGCTATTCTCACTTCAAAATCTCTCACCAAACTGGCTGAGTGCCATAAACACTGGTAACTGTATACAACTCAACAGGCTAATAAAAATTTATTTTAAAATCTTCAAGTAAAAACATACTGTCTGTGCTTAGCAATAAGTAAACTAGAGCAAAGTAACAGCCAGAAGCTCAATGCCTTTGAAACGTTCCAAAAATCAGCAAGAAGTAGCAGGAGCAAGATAACCCTTTTGTAACAAACTGGAACCCTACTGTTTCATTAACACACGAAGAGTGACTTTAAACAACAAACCTTAGGTTCATATGAACCAAATGAAAACTTCAAAATCTGTGACTAAATTCAGAACTTCTTCACTGACAATAGAAAAAGCCTGTATATGTATATTTCCTAGAAGAACCATCTGTACCACATACCTAAACTAAATTTGGATAGCTTAAGGTATGCTCAACCTACTATCTTATTAAGTAATTAACAAAAAGGTAGGCCACCACCAATTTCTGAAGCACAAGCTTATTTTATTCATGTGTTCATGTCAGGGGGGGGGGAGGGAGGGAGAGAGGGAGACAGGGGATGTCTGTGTCTCTCACATGCCTGTGCATGTTGAAGCCAAAGGTCAATCGCTCACCACCTTACTATTATTTTTGATTTTTATTTTTTAGTTTTTTAAGGTAGGGACTCACTGTAGCCCAGGCTGATCTGGAATCCATTATATAGTCTCATGTTAGTCTTAAACTCAAACTCACTGCAATCCTCCCACCTCTGCTTCCTTAGTGCTGAGATTAAAGGTATGTGCCACTATGCCAGGCAGACCACCTTAGTTTTTATGTTTTGTTTTGTTTTTAATTTGAGACAGAGAGGAGAGAGAGAGAATGGGCGTGCCAGGACCTCTAGCCAGTACAAACGAACTCCAGATGCATGTGCCGCCTTGTGCATCTGGCTTTACGTGGGACATGGAGAATGGAACCTGGGTCCTTATGCTTTGCAAGAAAGTGTCTTAACTGCTAAGCCATCTCTCCAGCTCAACCTTGGTTTTTGAGACAGTCTTTTATTAAAAGCTGGAGTTCACTTATTTAGTTAGAGTACCTCACCAGTGAGCTCCAGCCCCAAGAGCCTATCTCTGCCTACCTTGCACTGAGGTTACAAGCAGGCATCACTGCACGTGGCAGTTTGCATGCATTATGAGGATGGAACTTGGGCTCTCAAGCAAGTACTGTAAACACTTTACCCACAGAGTCATCTCCCCAGGCTCACAAGCTTATTTTTTAGGTCATATATTTGAACCTTGGACATGGGCTTCCCAGGAAACAATGGTTAATGTGCTAGGTTCTAAACTAGCCCATAAAACCTTAATCCATAAGGTTACAGAAGTATACAAAACACCAAGGTGTATCAGCAATAATATTACAGTAAAATCCATTAGTATTCCAACTCAGGACAAAACCAACCACTGCCTGATTCAGTCTTCGATGTCGAAGGCAAACTTCACTCACTCAGCAGGTGCCTGGGTTTCCCTAAGAGCTCTTCCTTGACCTCCCTGACCAAGGCAGAATGAAAGGCATGAACAGGGGCAAAAGTCAGAGATAAGAGGGGAGGAAAGGTTGAGGATGAGGAAGGAAAGACCTACTTGGGAGAAAAAATGTAGGGTGGGATGGCAAATAAAAGGAAGGAGTAAAAGTTATGAGGATAGGATGAGCAGGTGAAGAGAATTATGGGAACAGATGCCCACTCCCATAGCACACAGGCTTAAGGAGAGGGAATACAAGAAAGCCCAGCAGAAGCCTTGACACTGCCTTCCTCCAGTTATTCTCACTTTTTACAAGAGAATCAGGTAGGTTAAGGGGTCTTATCTGCATCCCTCTTGACCTGCTAGGGTTCAGGAACTCAGCAAGGGAATGCACTTAGAGGTTTCATCAACCTCTTTGTCCTCATTCACCCTGCAAAGACTTCAGTGTCAACTTCAATGTCACCTAAGAACTAAAGGACCAGCAAAGAAGACAGGAAGGAACATGAGGTGAGAAATTTTAAGCAAGGAGGGAAGATGTTGGCGAGTCAGATAATTAACAGAGCTGTCAATGAATTAAATAATGAATCCTCTTAAGTCTTTACGATTCAGTTTGACAATTCCAAGTATTTCATCAGGTCTACCTCACCTTTAGACAAATATTTGTTGCCATGGTAATAAACATTTAGGATTTGATATGCAGAAGGTATGAAAATAAACTTCTAGATACAAACAAGGCAATTCCATGGTGTATTTTCTTTTTATGGTGATGATGTAAATAACTTTAGAAAGGTTTTTCTGGGCTTATTTGGTAGGCAACAATATTATCATTTGTCAATATTCTCACCCAAATTGCCCAAATACCACACGTAATTACCTTTCAAAGCAAACTCTTTCTTGGGAGTATAACTAGAATTAAAGACTTGCTCATTCAGCCCAAAGACTGTCAAGACTCCAAAGTATTTTTTTTTTTTTTTGGTTTTTCGAGGTAGGGTCTCACTCTGGCCCAGGCTGACCTGGAATTCATTATGTAGTCTCAGGGTGGCCTTGAACTCACGATGATCCTCCTACCTCTGCCTCCTGAGTGCTGGGACTAAAGGCGTGCACCACCACGCCCGGCTTTCCAAACTATTTTTAAAAACAGAGTCCCACACACCCTGACATATATACTGAGGAACACATAAATCCTTTCTCCATATCAATGAAACCTAGCTTACTTCACAATGAAGGGACCTAAAACAACTTAGTTCTTTAAAAGTGGAACAACAAATCCCAAACTGCATAATGACATTTCAAGAATGTCTGGTGAAAGACAATGAGTTACATAGGTAAACCTGACCAAATGACATGCTGGAGGATGAGCACCACTTAGGTGTCATCTTTCCTCCCCCTTCCACCTGTACTTCTATGGCTGTTCTTCCAGTGGAACTCAACCCAGATGTGGGGCTCTCTCTTACCCAGGCGGAGGGCCAGGGTGACAGGCTTAACAGCACACCAGAGAAGCAACAACAGAAAACAGTGAGAGCCAAAAGTGACGCTTCCCACCAACAGATCACCCCTACAAAATGATCCTGTGATTTTTGCCAACACTTCAGATACTGCTCTGGAACCTTTAAAAAGTCTGTCTTATATGAAATTGTGTAGCTTGGCATAAACACAGCCATATTTTCTGTAACACACGATCCCATTCCAATAACTTTGGTCTAAATTAAGAAAAACAAGGTCACCTATCAAGTACTGTACTGATGGACCAAGTAGCAGTGTGTGTATTTCCACAATGCTCCATAAAACAAATGCAAGCCCCTATTAATAGCTATTAGTAGTGCAAGCTTAATACTATTCAGGATCAGAATACACAAAGAATTTGATCTTTGAAGTATCCTGGGCATGCTGAAACAGGAGGCAGTTACTAAAAAACATTTGAATTTCAGATAGGTCACTACTGGCTATTGGGAATCCTTACAGATGAGTAGAATTCTAGTCAAATATTATTATTCCTGTTCAGAAAAAAAAAAACAAACAAACAATACAGTTCTTGAGATTAATAGTGGTTAAGGATGTGGAGAGCTTTCAAGATTACCAACAGAACTGAAGAGTTTCTTTACAACAAAAATTTTCATTAAAAATATTATCAGTCTTGGGCTGGAGAGATGGCTTAGGGGTTAAGCGCTTGCCTGTGAAGCCTAAAGACCCTGGTTTGAGGCTCTATTCCCCAGGACCCACGTTAGCCAGATGCACAAGGGGGCACACACGTCTGGAGTTCGTTTGCAGTGGTTAGAGGCCTTGGCGTGCCCATTCTCTTTCTTGCTCTATCTGCCTGTTTCTCTGTCTGTTGCTCTCAAATAAAATAACTAAAAATTAAAAAAAATATTATCAGTCAGCACATAAATTTATGCAGCGTTTGGAAGAAAGACCACATGCTGTAGAATCAATCACATATGAGTTTGAGTTCTAGCTTTGTGGTTTACCAGCAATGTAAGCTACAGAAGACTACTGGAGATTAGTGTCATTATCTGTGTAAGAGGGATAACATTATCTTCAGACCAGGGTAAGTACAGCACGCCGCCCACCAAGCCCAGTGCCTGCATATACTCAATGTTAGTTCAGTTCATGCCAATAAAAACTACAGGGTGGTCTGTAATTAGAGAAGAATGTGTCAAATAGACGAAAAACTTCAAGGTGATTGAACATAAATTATGTCCTGTCAGATGCAATGAAGGAAATTACCTATGTAATGTCTACCTTTACTGAAGTCTAACTTTCTCTTGGTTAAGTTAGTTGTCAGGGGAGGCTTCTAGGTTGTAAAAATTCACATCACACATTGTTTTAAAATCATGTATGTGTAGATATGTAAGGATATGCTTGCATTCTTCCAGTGATCATTAGAAAAAGCACAATCACCAAAGTTATTATGGGTAATGATGTCCTTTACAATTTAACACTGTGCAAAGTTCAACTCTCTTCTCAAAACCCTTTCTTGTTCAAAATGTTTTTTCCGCATGTTCTTGTACAGCGTTGCAAATCATTTCTAAAGAATAGGTAAAAGTAAACTCATCCTTCCAAAATGAAAAAAAAAAAGCAAAGCAAGATCCATTCATGAAATTGTTATGTTATCGTATTCACTTCAGTTCTTCTACAAACTCATAAAAACTGACAAACATCACTGACTGAACTGCACACCAAAATGAAAAGCCACACCAGGGCCAAAGGGAGCAAATGTTTTCAAAGAATTTCAATGATATGTTTCAGTAAACGCAAAAAAGGCTTTATGTGAACACATAAACGATATAAACTTCTGATTCTTCTTTATGCAGCTTAAGTTTTCCAGTTTCTAGCTCACACCCCTACCCCAATCCTGCTTTAATGCACTTTATGGGGCAGACAGGGTAGTAAATTGCAAAACTCCAAGTAGGAATAACTCTCTCTCATTTGTTGGTGGACCTCAGAGGACTGTTTATGCGATCCCCTTTAAATGAAGGTAAAATTTTCTCCTTACTCATCACCTACAGCAAATTGCAAACGTCTTCTCCAACCAGCATTACTCTCACTACTAACCTGGCCCACATGTCCCAACACCTTCAACAGAGCCAACCTAGGTTCTGCTAGTCCTGATCCCCCAAATCTTCTCGGGGCGTGAATCCCGGTTCACTCTTCCTAATGTCCAGGAAACCGTGAGGAAAGGCATCATTCCCGTCCACTCGGGGGCGAATGCCAATTAAGCACCCCCAGGGCCACTCCCTCTCGCCTTGGCCTCTCAGTGCGTTCGGGGCGTCCCGGGAGGGCGCAGACGCGACAGGCCCTGCGCAGATCTCCTGTGGTTGCTGCCAACGCCGGGCCGAGCCAAGCCCCCACTGGACACCCGCAGTCGCGCACACATGCCCACCGTCCTGGGCGTGGGGTGGTCAGGACGACCCCGAATTACCCTCCCCCCCAAGTCCTGATCTGGGGCAGGTGTCGGGGGCCTCCTTGCGAACACTCACCAGGGCGGTCGCGGCTCCACGGGGCGCCGCTGCCTCGCCCTCAGGCTCGTCGTGGGCTCCCGCGGGGGGGTCCGGCGCCGCTTCCCCGCCCGACCCCCCTCGGGTGCGCGCCGCGCGGAATACAGATCCGGTGTGAGCCGCCGCCGCCGCCCCCTTCCCTCTCTCCTCCCTCACTGCGTCCCTCCCACCGAGGCCCGCCTTGTATTTCCTGGATCCGGTCTCGGTGAGAGTTTGGCAAGAGAACCGCCGGCTTCAGGGCTTCCGTCGAGCGCCGTCGCTCGCCAGGCATAAAGATGGCACCACTGGGGACTACCGTAGGCGATCTCGCGAGGCTTTCCCCGCAGGAACCGGAGGGCGGGGCCACCGCGGGAAAGGTGATAAATTGGCCCGAGCCAAGGTTTTCCCATATCGGAAATGGGTAGTACCAGTGACATGAGCAAGTGACTGCGCCTGCGCGAGACCGTAGCGCTAACGCATGCCCAGAATGGACTCTAAAGTGAAACGCAGTTCGCCGAGTTTTACCTGTTTGTTTTTTTTTCCCTTAGGGCGCGGAGCGGAGGAACTGTAGTGAAACCTAGGAAGGGTTTGGCAGGACTAGGTGCCAAGGTAAGAGGCGTCTCCTCAGCCTTGGCATCCTTCAGAAGCTCAAACGGCCAACACATTGTGCATTCCCAGAAGTCCTCTAGCCCTGTGCTTCTCTCTATCTCTACTAAGACAGCGTTGTGTGGAAAGTCACAGATACCCCTTCTTCATTCTGTTGGCTCACGTTATCAAGAACTTCACAACTGTCAACCACTGCCTTCAGGTTTTTCACACCACCACCACCACCACCACCTAAGTTTCTCTTTCATTCTGATATTAACTAAATCTTTCAAATCCCTTTCAAAATAATGTGTTTTCCAGTTTTGTTTTGCCTTGCTCATTCATTTATTCCAATATATATTGTTAAGTTTCATGTGTGCCAAGTACTGAGGAAATAATGTGCTCTGACCACTGGCATGGAGAGAGATGACAAGGAAAAACAATGATAGGTTAGCTCTGTAAATTCTGTGATACATATGAATAGAGAGCAGGGCGTGGTGATGCATGCCTTTAATCCGAGCACTTGGGAAGCAGAAGTAAGAGGATGGATACCATGAGGTCGAGCCCAGCCTGGGACTACAGTATGAGTCCCAAGTCATCCTGGGTTAGAGTGACACGCTACCTCATGGAAAAAAATTAAAAAAGAAATGAACAGAGAGAGGGCTGGGGAGATGACTCGGCCTTTAAATACACTTGCTTGAAAAGCCTCCCAACCTGGGTTCAGTTCCCCTAATACTTACATAAAGGCAAACTCACAATGTGAATGCATCTGGAGCTCATATGCTCTCTCTGAAAAGGCTATAGAACTCAATGAACCAAATAGTGTGATGGTTAATCTTGATTGTCAACTTGACAGGTTTTAGAACCACCTAGGTGAAAAACCTCTGGCCATATTTGTGAGGGCGTTTCCAGAGAGCATTAGGGATTAAGATCCACCCTAAATATGGGTGGCACCATTTTGTAGTCTGGATTCTCGGAAACAAGCTTATCATCAGCATTCATCTACTTCCTGGCTGTAGACACAATGTGTTCAGTTGCCTCATGTTCCTGCTACCATAGCTGGAGCTACTGTTGCCATCCTCCTATGGAATGTACCCTTCTTGAAGTTGTTTTGGTCAATTTTTTTTATAACAGCAATGAAAAAAATTGAACTAATAGAGGTAGCACCTGCAGGACAGAACTACAATGTCTGTACTAGAGTGAGGATCAAGAAGAGAAAACTGTATTACAATTTAGACATTGGGCTAAGCAAAACTCCAATTTCTGAGGAGAAAGCAGCATCCCCTAGTGGTGATGTCTCTGAAGACGGGCATGACACTAAATTTGCAAGTGTGGGGAAACTATAAACTGGATCCAACTGCAGCAGAGGGAAGCACCCCTCTCCATCTAAGAGCTTCCAGTCTCCCTTCAGCCTGGGTTATAGGACAATTGCTTCTAGATCAGAGTTTCACGACAAGACGGGCAGCCTCAGTTAATTTACAAAGCCATGAGTGAAAAGTAAGTGCTTATTTTAGTACGACACTGAGACTTTTGCTTATTAAATAGGGAAAGAGAATAATACAGCAGCTCTACTTTACAACATAAACTAAGATTGATCTCTGTCTGTCTCTGTCTTCTTGCCCCTCCTTCCCTAGAGTATTGTCTTTGTCTACATAGTCCAGAAGAGCTCAGCATCACATCACATTCCTGCATTCAGGAAGGATTATTGACGTTCCTTACAAATCAGGATAAATGGGTTGCTTAGGTTCATGGATGGCGCAACAGCAGCTGCACCATTGAAAAGCCCAGGCAGCTACTCACAGACATTTCATCTCTAGAAGCACACTGCCCAGCCTGCAAGCAGCTGTGCCGAGAGAGCCTTGAGCAGACCATATGACTTGCAGGCAGCTCAATTGAAGAGTTTCATCTCCAAGCAGTTGAAGCAGTTCTTTTTCCTTTATATGTCCTTAGGGAGGAGTCTTGCAACCTTTTTCCAGAGTCGTTGACTTCCTCCTTACTCTCAGAAACTTCCTTTACCCCGCCCCCCCGCACTCCAGGAGGGAGTCTTCCTATTTCTATTATTACTATTATTATTATTATTATTATTTTTGGTTTTTACTCCAGGTTGGGTCTCCCTTTCCAGGAGGGAATGTTTTGATTTTTAAATAACATTGGCCAAAGTTTGCCTGTTCTTTATCATGCCTATAACCTTGAGGATTTGTCATGTGACCTTTAAGTTTCAGGTCTCCTGGACTTGACTTCCTCAATCAGACACTCCTTCCTCTTTTAGGAGGAACTATTTCAATTCAGAGAAATTTCCTACACAACACCTGTATGTAGCTAAAAATTCTATGAAGCTGGAAAAAAGACAGGGAATGGGAAATAACCATGAACACTTCAACCCTATAAAATAGTCAAAATCAAGAATGTGATGTAAAGTTATATCTTGTCCTGTTTCCCAGTTGGGTCTTGTCACCAATGAGTAGCTTGGAATCAAGGAAACAAGAGGAAATCCTTCTCTTTGGGACTTTATTCCTCATTCCATCTTCCATTTTCTAGCTGTAACTTCTTCTCCAGAAGGGAAAAAAGATGAGAATGGAGCTAACAAGCTCATTTTCTTCACTGACAGTGTCATTAAATGATTTTTTTTTTTCCTGTGTGGGCATGGAAGATGCTTAAAATTGGCTTTATTTATTTATTTATTCATTCATTCATTTTCACCCTTCCACTGGGAAGATTCAGTAGCACATTTCAGGAGACACACTAAGCTCTTTGCTCTGTATGGCCTCTTTCTCCTCAGCCTCTGGTCTTGTTTACTTTTCAGTTCTGTTGTAAGTCTTCCTGTAATTGTCAGTACTTTGTGTGTAACTGCCATTCAAATGCTGGCCCCTTTATAGACAACCATGATTCTTCAACCCTCTTACTTCACAGTTCTTAGATATGGACTCTATCTTCTAACTTCTCTGTTCCTGCCTCTTGTCGAATACCTACAGCTACCTGCTCCAAGGATCTCCTCAGCCATTACCAGGACCTTCAACAGGGCACAAGAAAGGCAATCAAACTTTTTAAATTTGTTTTGGAACACTCATCTGCTATATGGTGCAGAACCAACAGGGATTGCATTGGTGTTCCAGCAAACATCCTATCTTCATAATCTCATGAAGCAAACAGCAGTGTCTATATTTAGACAGGCTTCAAAATTCCATGTATCTAAAGATACATGGGAAGGTCTTCCTAAAACCCATCAAGTGTGACCTACAGATATCTGCAGTTCAGTAACCAAACAGCTGGTGGGTGATACATCTTAAAAGACAGCTCTAGCACAGCTTTCAGAGGTCACCTCACTTTTCTTTCCCTGCCCTCACAAGGAAAGAAAATCTACAACAGTCCTTCAAAGATGATAATAAATATTTTCTTTGTAGTTGTCTCTTATTTAGGCTGGAGGAAGTGAGTGATAGTCATAGAACCAGTTTTGCAACCTCTTGGTGAATCCTGTGAAGTAAAGCCTAGAATCTCTCTTTAGAATATGATAGAATTTATCATTTATTATTCTTTTTACCTATGTCAGACACATCTTATATACCATGTCAGGTGTTTTTTGCCTCACCCTACTATATCAATAACCTATTATCATGTAAAAATTTATAACAATATTCTAAACTATGATCATTTTACTTGCTAATTATTCAGTGAGCCAGAAATTTGTGTGGACTAGGCTTGGAAATATTCCTTAAGGTCTCATTTGGGATCACTCATGGTGACAAGAATAAACACTATGAGACCTACAGCTCCACAAGGTGTGATCTAAAAGCTAAAAAGGTAGCAGTACCTTAATAGACCATTTCTTTAGGCTATCTGCTTTTTAGGGAGGAGATATATTATAAAAGCTGTGGTTCTCAATGTCACGTGCTACTTTAGTATATAGTAAAACTGGTCTATTTGACTCAGGCAACACATTTTCTTTTTCGAGGTAGGGTCTCGCTCTAGACCAGTCTGACCTGGAATTCACCATGTAGTCTCAGCATGGCCTCAAACCCATAACCATCCTCCTACTTCTGCCTCCTGAGTGCCAGGATTAAAGTCGTGTGCCACCATACCTGGCTGTTTTAGGCAACAATTTATGGAACACAATATCAACATACGATCATTTTATGTACTTCTGAATGGTGGGACTGGTAAGTGAACTGAGGATAGGGAAGGCCATTTCTTTTCTCTTTTTTTTTTTTAGAAGCTGTGAAATATGTCCTCCAGTTGGGGTTTTGTTTTATTTTTATTTTTATTTTTTAATTTAGTTATTTGAGAGCAACAGACAGAGAGAAGGAGGGAGAGAGAGAGAAAGAGAAAGAATGGGTGTGCCAGGGCTTCCAGCCACTGCAAATGAACTCCAGACGCGTGCACCCTCTTGTGCATCTGGCTAACGTGGGTCCTGGGGAATCGAGCCTCGAACCGGGGTCCTTAGGCTTCACAGGCAAGCGCTTAACCGCTAAGCCATCTCTCCAGCCTAAGAAGGACATTTCTTATTGACATTATGAATCAGTTCTGGAAAGAATGAATTGCTGTGTCACTGGCACACCCACTCTGTGGGAAGGATCCAAAGTCATCACTCTGCCAAATTAGCTGGCTGGTCCCCTTGAGAAGTGGTGTTATGTCCTGGGCTCATTGTTGGTTTGTGCTGTTGATAAGTAGCTGGTTAAGGCTAGGTGATAGAAAGCCCTTGCTGGACTGGAAGGGTGACAGGATTCCATTGAGAGGATCCATTTGTCCCTCTACCTTCGTCTGGCAAAAGCCTAAGAGGAACCTTGTTAGTGATAGACTGACTACTAAGGCTACTTCATGCCAGCCAATCTGAATTGGGTTGGGGGTAACTCTTATTATGTCAGGATCACATTCAGATAGATATGCTCTTTGTGTTAAAATATTCTATTTTACTTATCTTACTTTTCTACTATGTAGACCCCTATATTGACTTACCCAATTGACAAAGGAGTCCCTTGTAATCTAAATTTTTGCCTTATAATGACTTTGCTTTCCACTCAGTCTTCACTTAATACCTCCCCCTAAACTGGTCAGTTCCCTTTTGGAAGTCACATTATACTGAGTGGGCATGATGGTGCAGTGTAATCCTAAAACATGGAAGGCAGGGGAAGGAAGATCACGAGATCAAGGCCATCCTGGGTTATATAGCAAGAACTTTTCTCAATGAAGCAAAAAATAAACCCTATAAATTCAGATAGGAAGAAATCACAAAGTCTTCTTAGCTTGCTAGAGGAATAAAGAGTAGCCTATTTTAATCTTGCCTATCAACTGAACTCAGTCCTCCTATACTAAAACACTAAAAATGGAATGTATTATTATTAATTAGGTGCAAAGAAGGAAGTA
Organism: Dipus sagitta; assembly: GCA_036346955.1. Taxonomy (NCBI): domain Eukaryota; kingdom Metazoa; phylum Chordata; class Mammalia; order Rodentia; family Dipodidae; genus Dipus; species Dipus sagitta. The sequence continues at coordinate 18,508,817 of CM070776.1, read as the reverse complement.
ACAATTTTCTACCACTCCACCCTTTTCACCCCTGGGCCTATAGAAGGACACCTTTTCTCACACACCAAAATTCTCTAATTTGGGAGTTATATACCTGGTTAAACATAATGGATTAATATTCCTCTTGGAATATGAATCAACTATACTAACAAGGGCTGTTTTTGGAATAATCTAAAAGGTTGGGTTTCTGCCTCAGGCCATTACCTAATCTCAACTAGATTGCTAGAAGGCAGCAATCTCAGTTGTAAAACATAATCAGACTTTTCCATCTCTCCCTTTCAGCACTAGCACTCCTAGCCATCTATGTCCTCATCCAGTGCAAAGATCAATTGTCTATTCTGTATCCTCACTGGCTCCTCTCTATCAAAGCTGTCCTTATAGTAGTAGCAACCCATCTCTGAGAATAGTTTAAAATTGGCTCAACTTTTTTTTTCTGATTTGAAGTCAAAGTTTAACTAGTAATAGGATCAAGCCCTTTATGGGGGCAGTTCTCTTCATCATTTTTTAAAGCACATACTTCAAATTGAACAAGCATATTCTCAGTGTCTCCTAAACAAATTCATGGTGAGTCTGTTTCTCTCCTTACTGCTAGATAAGCTCCATAGATCTCTAGAAGAATCCTTATATACAAGCTGATAGTTGCCCACTTTCCTCAACTTCCATACTGGAACAATCACAAATTTCTTAAGAGAAATGTATGCTCTAATGGGCCAACAAGGCAGACTTGATACAGATCAGGAGGTGGATAATGGTGTCAGGGGAAGATAGGAGAGGAAAACACTGTTTGGGCAAGGAACAGCTAACAATTAGTTAGGGGAATTAGGAAAGGTTCAAAGGGAGTGACCTCACTATGATTATACTCATGATAGAGAACATATATACTGGGTACTTCTGGTGCTCAACCAAGATTCCTGCCTCAGAGCAATATGTCTATCCTTAAGTACTGGTTCCTGGCAGTATACATGTACATTCCTCATCAAGAGTTGCCTGTGTCTTCAAGGAGCCACCTCATACAGGTTATGCATTCTCACAGTGGGTGGCCTATAGCTGATGACTGGATGATGTGGATATGCAAAAACCATGTACTCTTGCCTTAATGTGGAAAAGCTTTGAAGTGCCCTTCAACTTCAGAGCACAATATCATATAGGCTAAAGCCCTTGTCTGCAACCACATCAAAGTTCAGTGTCTCTATTTTCCCAATTCTGTCTCCTTTACTGCCATCAGAGTGAATTTACTAATAGAATTTCTCAATAAGCCCTTTACACTCATGTATCTCAAAATTTGTTCCCAGAAAATCCAATCTAAGACTTATGTATGATATGACTTGAGTATCTCCCCCAAAACCTGTGGAAATTTATCACTGTAACTGTATTGAGAGGTTGAACCTTTAAGAGATTAGATTGTGATATCTTCCGTGTTATGATTGGGTTAATATCATTAATGCTGCCAGAGGTAGTTGAAGGTTAGACATAGTGACCCAAGCACTTAGGAGTCAAATCAGGAAAGTCATCACAGGTTCAAGAGCAGTCTGGTCTATATAGCAAATTCTGGACCAATCTGGGCTACATGAAACTTCACTTCAAATTAGACCATCACATAGGCTAGAGTCTTGGGCTGAATAAAAAGGAGAAATTGAGCTAAGCACCACCATTTCCTGCTTTAGCAGCTACATTTTCATTGCTAGGACAAATCACCTGACCAAAAGCAGCTTATGGGAGGAAAGGATTTGTTTCAGGCTTGCAGTGTTGAGGGAAAACTTTATTGTGGCCCATGTAGCTGAATCACTTCATCACACGCCTGTAGCAGAGAGAACAGCTAAGCTAAGCTATCTCTGAACAAACATTAGGCTAGACTCATCAACTCCAAGGTCTGTCCACATCAATACTCCTACAGTAAGGCTCAACCTCCCAAAGACTCCACCCGGCTGGTGACTAAGCAGGAAGCTTTGTTACAAACATCTGAGACAATGGGGGGCATTTATATTCAAACCACCACACATTCTCTCTGCTTCCTGGTCTACCTAGATGTGAAGATGCCTGGCCACATGCTCCTGCTGCCATGCATTCTGCTATCCCTTCCCCAACATGATAGACTATGACTATACTATGGAAACTATTAAGAAGGAATGGGGTTGCTGATGTGATTAACCTGTTTATGTGGCTCTCAAGCCTCTGAAACCAGTTTGTGAGAATGTAAAAAAAAAAAAAAAAAAGTCTGGAGCTATGGAATAGAGAAGCCCTAGAATGTTTCAAGTAGAGTTTAATGGGCCATTCTAGTGGGAGGTGAGAAGCCAGAATGCTGAGGGAAATGAGGACAGTGTAGGCCTACCTGGCTCATGAGATTTTAGAGGGACATAATGACACTCTCAGAAACCATCCAAAAGAAAGGCTTGAGGAATAACAGTTTACAATACATAGCTTAATTATTTATAATACATAACTTAGCATATTAGGCTGGACAGAGCATGCACAATAATCCCATTACTCAGGAGGCAAAGGGAGAAGAATTGCTGCAAATTTGAGGCCAGCCTGGTTAATGTAATGAGTAATAGGCTATCGGGACTACATAGCAAGAACTTGTATTAAAAATAAATGCAAGAGGGGCTGGAGAGATGGCTCAGCAGTTAAGGCACTTGCCTGCAAAACCTAAGTACCCAAATTCTGTTCCTTTGTATCCACATAAAGCCCAATGCATAAGGTGGTACATGGCTCTGGAGTTCGTTTGCAGTAGCTAGAGGCCCTGGTGTGCCAATTCTTTCTTTCTATCTATCTATCTATCTATCTATCTATCTATCTATCTATCTATCTGTCTCTCCCACACTCTTTCTAAAATAAATAACTAAAATAAACTAAGTGCAAGAATCCTTAGCACATTTGGTTATAAAATTATAAATGAAGCATATTGCTTAAATAAAAATATATTGACTCTCCCTTAAATATTAAGTTAAATTTTCTGCAATTCTATCATTTTGGCATAACTGCTTTTCTTTTTACTCATTACTTCATTCAAAAAAAAATGTAAGGACCTTAATGACTAGTAAGCATTATGCCAAAAGCTAGGGTCACAGCAGGGATGTTGCACACATCACATTCTCTGGCATACCATTTACCAGAATTTCATCTGAGGAACAGATATAACTAAGGCAGACAAGAAAATGAAGTTTAATTTTAGTTGGAAATATATTTAGCTTGAAACTCTGGTATTATGGACATGCCAAATATATATTGAGAGGAGAGCTGTTGTTCTCTGCTACTTTGATATTATGGTCATTCAAACAGCTGTCTATCCTTCTTCCTCCATATAAAACATACTGTAGCACCAATGCAGAGAATGGGGAAGTAAAATTCCGTTATCACATGCATTTCAGTATAGAACCTCTAACTGATGTGTTCTCTATATCATATTCAGATGTGTCTGTTTGTGAATCTGTCGATTTATTTTAAAAATATTTTCTTTATTACTTTATTTGTAGAGGGAGAGAGAGAGAGAGAGAGAGAGAGAGGATGGGCATGCCAGGGCCTCCAGACACTGCAAAAAACTCCAGACACATGCACCACCTTGTGCATCTGGCTTATGTGGATCCTGGGGAAAAGAACTTGGATCTTTTGGCTTTGCAGGCAAGCACCTTAACTACTAAGACATTTCTCCAGCCTTTGATTTGTTTTAAAAAGTCAGATATGTGTCTTATCCACAATTTAATGTTGGAGTAGGAATTAAGTCACAGGAACAAAAGCATTGATATTGAAAAAAAAAGAGAAGTACATCTATTCAGAAGTCATAGGTTTATAATCATTATTCATGTCTACTGGATTGGAAGTACAAAAGCTCTTTGTCCTAGCATTGGATTGAACACCTTAGTTAGACAATGCCTCTGACAGCCTTAGACTCTGTTTACCACCCACATTGAATATTATGGCCATATCCACAGTGGGCCTTTCTTGTGATTGCTCACTTTTGGCAATGTATTAGTGGGGCTAGCACTACTTGGGGGGCAGATTCTAATCATCATAGATATTTGTAGACCAAACTTTTGGTTACTTTGCCTTTTGGATTGTCTCTAATACACAATAAGCTTTGGGTTCAATGGTTATTTGTCAGTTACATATAGAAGTAATTGCAGCATAACAGCTCTTCCAAGCAAAATTCTCTTGCTGTGTCTCTGTTCTCTTACTCAAGTTAATAGCTGCTTCTTTAAGGTCAACATAAAGGGTTTGGATGGCAAGTTGAAGTTTTTAATATGATCTTTACCTTTGCTCTGGTTCTCACTCATGGGTCGAGAAGCAAAGCAGCTCCGGGAGCCACCAGATTACGTCTTGGCAAGTTTCTCTTTTTCGCAGCCTTTTTATATTACTCTATGATGAAGCTCTAGAATTTTTTTTTTCGAAGTAGGGTCTCACTCTAGCCCAGTCTGATCTGGAATTCACTATGTAGTCTCAGGGTGGCCTCAAACTCACGGCCATGCTCCTAACTCTGCCTCCCGAGTGCTGGGGTTAAAGGTGTGTGCCACCAAGCCCGGCTCTAGAAATTTTTGACTCAATTTTTTAAAATTATCTTTTATTTATTTATTTGAGAGCGACAGACAGAGAAAGAGGGAGACAGAGAGAGAGAATGGGCGCGCCAGGGCCTCCAGCCACTGCAAACGAACTCCAGATGCGTGCGCCCCCTTGTGCATCTGGCTAACGTGGGTCCTGGGGAGTTGAGCTTTGAACTGGGGTCCTCAGGCTTCACAGGCAAGCGCTTAACCGCTAAGCCATCTCTCCAGCCCATCAATTGTTTTTTTTTGTTAACAACTTCCGTAATTATAGATAATGAATGATGGTATTTTCTCCCCTCCCATTTTCCCCTTTGCAACTCCACTCTTTGTCATACACCTTCTCCCTGTCATTCAGTCATCACCTGTCATCTTTTCCTCCTATTATGATGGTTTTGTGTAGGTAGTGTTAGACACTGCAAGGTCATGAATATCCAGGCCATTTTGTGCCTGGAAGAGTGCATTGTAAAGAGGCCTACCCTTCCTTTGGCTCTTACATTCTTCCTGCTTCCTCTTCTGCAATGGACCCTGAGCCTTGGCATAGAGATGTTTCAGTGCTGAGTACTCCTCTGTCACTTCTTCTCAGCAGTATGGTACCTGCCTTCTGAGTCATCCCAGAGGTCACCACCATCTAGAAAGAGAAGCTTCTCTAACCAAAAGTGAGAGTAGCATTAATATATGTTGTTGACTTTTGTAATTATGTGGCACTCAGAAATTTCAGGCCACAGATAAAGCATGTGCCTTGGCAACACTGTCTTTCTTTCCATCTTTGGTTGCTGTCTGGCTACTTGTGGCCAGGCCATTCCTCAACAGGATGTTGCTGAAAGAAGCAAGATACAGTGTTTTAGATCTCTCTTATTTATTGGCATAAATAAGAGAGATTTAAAATATGGTTGCTTTCAACACCTGGGAGCATTCGTTCAAGATATTGCTGACTTTTTGGAGGCTGTGCATAGTTAACATTTCTATGTCTTTGGAAGAAGGAGAAAGCAGAGTGGGAAAGAAATTGCACCATCTGCCACGAACGCCTGGTTCTTAATTTTACTCAATCCAATGAGTCAGCAACTTGTAAAAGGCATGGGGCCAATAAAATAGAAAATTGGCACCCTCAGATTGACATACTGTACAGTATGAAAGAACTCACTGTAAAAGGAAACCCACATAGCCTCCCCACATCAAAAACTTATATCTAAACTATTGCTAGTGTTGTATGACTGGTATAAATGTCTAAAGATAATCTCTTAAGTAGAAATGGAACTGACTTTCTGGATCCTGTCAAAAAGTAAATGACGAAGGCGTTGATTTTGAAATGTTAGCAAAATATCTATGTGCTGATTTAAAAGTGCATAAAGATGAAAACAATTGATGCACCCTTAGAACTTGTCAATGTGGCTGTCTGATTACTAATGTCACTTCCAAAATTCTTTTGTCCTCTCATAGATATGGTTAATGTAGATTTGGGACATAAAGCATGTTCTAAATATCATCTCATGGTATTTCTTCCTTTCTCATATCATGTAATGGACTTTTAAAGTGCATAAAAATAAATTAATGATTGTCACAAAATATTATCTCTTCTCGTCTCAGCATATTCATCTGCTTTATTAATATGTCATTTTTTGATGCTCATTTTGCCTGATAAATTTACTCCCAATTGATTAACTCTAGCACTAAAGATACCTTCATTAGTCTACACTGCCAAAATACAAATTAAATATCAATTTTATTGAAGAATGGAAGCAGTGATCATTCTAACTTGTTCTGGAACAAAGGCAATAGAATTTAAGTAGTTTATATTATTATATCTATTTATACTAGTATGTAATACAGGAAATTTTTCTGCTTTATTAACTGCTATATACCTGGTGTCTAGAACACACATGATGGAGACATATTAAATAAATAAATGTTATTAGAGTTAATGAATTTTCTCTTTTTTGGAGATAGTTTTCATTGTATAGCTGAGGCTGATCTCAAAATCACAATCTTCCTTCCTAGGTTTATAGGTATCATGCTCGGCTTTATTTTTTTCCATTAAAAAAATAGTTTTGGGGCCTGTTGAGTTGGCTCAGCAGTTAGGGCACTTGCCTGCAAAGACTAAGGACATGGGTCTGATTCCCCAGTATCCACATAAAGCCAGGTGTACAAAGTGGTACATTAATTTGGAGTTGGTTTGTAGTGGCAAGAGGTACTGGCATGCCCATTCTCTGTCTCTCTCTCTCTCTCTCTATATATATATATATATGACTCTCTCTCTAATAAACAAATAAAGCCACACTTTTTGCCACTACAAATGAACTCCAGGCATATGTGCCATGTTGTGCATCTGGTACTAAGGAATTGGACCTGGGTCAATAGGCTTTGCAAACTCCTTTAACTGCTGAGCCATCTCTCCAGCCTAATTTGATTTTTTTGACATATGATCTCACTCTAGCCTAGGCTGCCCTTGAATTCACTTTGTAGCCCAGGCTGGCCTCAAACTCATGGTGATCCTCCTACTTCAGCCTTCCCAGTGCTTGGATTAAAGTTGTATTCCATCACACACACCTGACTGTAGGGCTTTTAATGATAAAGGTTATATTTTGTTAAAAAAAAACACATTCTTACTGTGGGGGTTGGCCCCATATTTTTGGGGCTTGGTCTGAAGTCATAATTGAGCCAAGACCTCTGCTCTATTGTCAGTACCTCCAAAATCAACAAGAAAACTATAGTCAGATTCTTTTTTGGGGTAGGGTCTCGCTCTAGCACAAGCTGACCTAGACTTCACTATGTAGTCTCAGAGTAGCCTTGAACTCCCTGTGATCCTCCTACCTCTGCTTCCAAAGTGCTAGGATTAAAGGAAAGTGCCACCACTCCTGGCTCTATTTTATTTTTTATGTATTTGAAAGAGAGGGATAGATAGAGATAGAGACAGAGAGAGAATGAGCAGGCCAGGGCCTCTAGCCATTGCAAACGAACTCCAGACACATGTGCCCCCTTGTGCTTCCAGTTTATGTGGGTACTGGGACATCGAACCCAGGTCCTTAGGCTTTGCTGGCAAGCACCTTAACTGCTGAGTCTTTTCTTCAGCCCCATGTAGCCAGACTTTTGGTCCACTGGCTGTTAGCTACTCTGTGTGTGGGTAATTGTTTTTTCCCTTTTATCCCCTTCTGCAGTCTCTCTTTCATCTCCTTACACATATTGTAGTAATGTGATATGTCAGTGTGTGCGCTAAGTTAATAAAGACTTTTTTTTTTGCTCTTTTAGTTTTTTTTTTTTTTCAGTTTTTCAAGGTAGGATCTCACTCTAGCCCAGGTTGACCTGGAATTCACTATGGAGTCTCAGGGTGGCCTTGAACTCACGGCAATCCTCCTACCTCTGCCTCCTGAGTGCTGGGATTAAAGGTGTGCGCCACCACGCACAGCACACTCTTTTAGTTTTTAAGGTGATGCATAATAAGATGTTGTATCTTCAAGAAGGCAATAATAGCGACTGGGCCAGTTATGGTGGTACTAACCCTTAATCTCAGCACTGGGGAGACTGAGGTAGGAGAATTGCTGTGATTTTGAGACCAGCTTGGACTAGAGTGAGACCTTGTTCCAAAAAACAAGGGGCGGGAGAGATAGCTTAGTGGTTAAGCGCTTGCCTATGAAGCCTAAGGACCCTGGTTCGAGGCTCGATTCCCCAGGACCCACATTAGCCAGATGCACAAGGGGGCGCACGTGTCTGGAGTTCGTTTGCAGTGGCTGGAGGCCCTGACATGCCCATTCTCCCTCTCTCTCTCTATCTGCCTCTTTCTCTCTCTGTCGCTCTCAAATAAATAAAATAAAATAAAAACAAGAAAAAGAGGGCTGGAGAGATCATTCAGCAGTTAAGGCACTTGCCTACAAAGCCTAACGACTCAGGTTCAACTTCCCAGTACCCACATAAAGCCAGATGCACAAAGAGGAACATGCATGCGGTGTTTGTTTACAGCAGATAGAGGTCCTGGCATGCCCATTCTCTCTGTCTCTCTCTGCTTGCAAGTACATAAATATTTTTCTTTTTTAAAGGTAGGGTCTCACTGTAGCCCAGACTGACCTGGAATTCAATATGTAGTCTCAAGGTGGCCTTGAACTCACCACAATCCTCCTACCTCTGCCTCTCCAGTGCTGGAATTAAAGGCATGCGCGACCACACCGGGCTATGATTCCTGGATTTGACAAAGAAAGTTTATATCCAGAGAAATTTTTTAGTCATGAACTCTTGGCAAAAATATTTTTTTTTAAAAGAGAGGAAGAAGAAATTTCTTTCTTTAAAGAAAGAAAGAAAGAAATAATGGTTATCCCATTTATATTGTGCTAACTTTACTCTCTGTTGGAGAATTTGCTTCTCTTTTTCAGATACACACAGATCCTAAGGAGAGAACCACCCAATTATACCTCAAAATGGCCTCAGCTGAAACTAAGAATAATTGGGGAAACTTGCAAGAACGCTGTTTTCTTGTCGAACCGGGAACCAGCACAATGGTGAAGGAGATAGACACAGAGAAAAATGAACCCCTACCAAACCAGATATTCAGACACAGAGGCTCCCAAGATCTCAACATTGAAGCAGACCTAAAATGAACCCAACATGGCTCAGGGAAATTTGCGGAAGAGGGGGCAGAAAGATTGTCAGAGCCACACCTTGGGTCATGATACGCAAAGACATTTCCTCCTACCCCAAACTGATGGCTAATCCATCAATGCATGACCCATATACCCTAACAAGGAGGGTCCCTGTGGAGGGGGCAGGACAGGGAGGAGGCTAACAATGGTACCAACTTGACTGTATTCACTGAGAACAAAAAAAAGACTGAAAAACAAAAAAGAAAGGAAGGAAGGAAGGAAGGAAGGAAGGAAGGAAGGAAGGAAGAAAGGAAGGAAGGAAGGAAGAAAGAAAGATGATTGGAACCCAAGTCCCAATTTCACTATCAGCCTGTCATGTTACAAATTTCTGGGAAAACTATTTAGTAAGAACAATTTGCCATGAAGTGTATAAAAACATTCATTTAGAGGAAAAATTATGTAATCATCTGTGAAAAAAGTTTTGAGGAGTCTGATCCCAGATAGACACATGGCCAAATAAGCTGTCCCAATATACATAATTGTTCATAAGCTCAGAAAGATTGGCCATGGGGGAATATGGGTATAGTAGGGAAAGTCCTGGAGGGGAGAGGACAAGACAGAAACAATGTAGGAAGTTGTATACAGGCCTTTTTCAGATTGTGGCTGAATACTGAGTCATGCATGATCAGAATTTAAATGCAGAGTGTGTCTAAAAATTGTAAAGGCAAAATGCTCAAGTACTACAACTGAAAAGGATATATTTTATAAAAGCAAATGCTCACAAGTATGCTATTCAGACATTTCACCTGGGTAACAATTACATTTTGCTGAAAAGTATTGGTAATGATAGTTGTTAAGGCTATATGTATATGTGAACTCTCTAAAGATTACCTCAGTCAACATCAAGATTCTTACATTTATTTTGCAAACTATCAAAGCAATCCAAAGCCTCCTATTTGCCAAGTTGTGGATTGAAGGTTTGAATTTCCCTCAGCCTTTATAGGGAAACACTTTGGCATTCATTTCTCTGACATGAGATTGCTTTTCCCAAAGCAATTTTGGAGGGAACATTAAGTGCTATAGAACTGGAATTGGAGAAGGGGGACTTTACAAAATGTTTTTAATCAGAGTTATGTGGGAGCACATTTAATCATTGTTTAATGGAAGGCTTTAAGGAAACAACACTTTATTTAAGAGACTTATTGCTTTAAGTTAATTTGAACTGGGTTCTCTTTCTCATTCTCTTCTTTGGCTTTTCATCTCGAAAATGTTTGGGCACTATTGAGCTTACTGTTTCTGTATGGTAGCCAATCTACAGCTCATTGCTACACCCACCCCCATCATCATCATCATTTGAACTATAAATGGAAATTCATATGCTTCATTTTGGCCCTTGTTAGTTGTGGTTGCCACTGACAATTCCCTTTTCATTTGAAGAAAAGCCAGAATGGTGCTGTATATTTTCAGTCATATTCTCTCTGGCATCAAATGTCACTGCTGGGTTGCATGAAGGTTTATTTGTAGATCTCAAGACACCTCTACCTTTTAAAGCTTTCGTGTACAGGAACTTCGGGGAGAATAACTTGACCTTTTAAAAAGTAAACTTTCCAATTGAGTATCTCCCTCTGGTTCCAGGTTCACATGGTTGTATGTGTGTAGGTATGTGTACATATGAGCTTTTGTGATAATGTAGATTCTGATTTCTCAAACTGATATGGTAAGTCTCTAAATTCACCAGAGAGAGCTTTTATTGATTATAATGAGTAAATTACAAAAAGTACTTAACATGGAGATCCTAACGTATACTTATCTTTCCTTCCTCATTCTGGGTTCATCAATTCTTCCTATGTAGAGGGTTTAGAGTTTATTTATAGGCAAAAATTGAGTAACTCACTGTCTTTAGTCCACTTTCTGCTGCAATAACACAATACCATAGACTGGGTGATTTATATATAAATAAAAAAAATTCATTTCTCATAGATCCGGCCAAGCAATCCACCATCAAGGCACTGGTCTGTGGTGAAGTCCTTCTTGCTATGTCACAGAAACACATAGTATATCATGTAGTGAAAGAGAGAGAATGTCAGCACAGGTCTCTTCCTCTTCTTATGTAGCCACTAATCTTATAGTGGGGATCCAAATCTTATGACTTCATCTAACCTCCAAATAACATCAATGTAAAACATTGAGGGTGGAGTTTCTTTTTTTTGAAGTTTAGGAGGATTTTATTATAGAATATTATAGAGCTTAAGAGAGAAAATGGCAAAGCTCCCATGAAACAGGAGGGATCCTGAGGAGGTTATTTTGGAGTTAGGTGAATATATTCAAATCCCCGCACTGACTATTCTACTTTGCCTAAGACTTCAAGTGCAGGGAACAGTTCTACACACACAAGACTCAATCATGCAACCAGGAAAGTCCCTGGCAAACCAAGATAAGCCAATCACCTTAGGCAGAAGTCATATACAAGATACTTCTCATACTGGATTTCTTCCTGAACCCTGGGTTCATTGAAGAGTGCTATTCCTAAAGGCACAAGGAGAAAGGGGCACAATGCTTATGTATAATTTTATTTGGCATATAACATATATATACAAATTACAGGAATCATAAATATAACAATCTATTCATTACCACCAAGTGAACATACACTTGTATTATCCAGATCAAGTAAGAGAATGTTCCAGAATACTTGAAGCCTCCTTGATATATTCTTTCAGTCATTATCCCCTTTAAAATATACTTTATTGTTATTTTATTTATTTGAGTGAGCGAGAAAGAGAGAGAGAGAGAGAAGAGAGACAGATAGAGAATGGGCACACCAGGGCCTTAAGCCACTGCTAACGAATTCCAGATGCATGCGCCACCTTGTGCATCTGGCTTACATGGGTCTTGGGAAATTGAACTTGGATCCTTTGGCTTTGCAGGCAAGCACCTTAACTGCTAAATCATTTCTCTAGTCCCACAATCCCCTTTAATAATCATTATCTTAACTTACAATACTTCAGACTAGTTTGACCTGCTATCAAACTGAACACTTTATACTTTAATTTCTGGTTCCTTTCATTTAACATTATGTCTTATGTGGTTAATTTATGTTGTTGTCATTTAGCTCACTCTTTGTTGCTATATAATATTACATTGTGTAACTACACCATGATTTACTTACCCATTCTACTTTTGATGGACATCAAATTGGAATGTTTCCATTTAGGGGCTATTGTGAACAGTGGTACATACATATTCATTTGCATGTGCCATGAATAATTTTGATGGTAAGGAGAGAGGAGTGTGGTTATTTGGCAGACACTCAAGGAGATAGAAATACTCAAAGGAATCCATACAAACCGCAAATCATCATTGGGTTCCATAATTTACTACAAGAATCACAGAAATCACTAGAACTTATCATACTCACATCCTCATTTGTTATAAGAAAAGGCTGCACTGAAATTGACCAAATATGTATAAGACAGCATGGGAAAGTTCTAGACTTTCAAACTTGGGGTTCCCATTTTGTCAGCGCATATTTATGTGGAGCAGTAAATAGAGTGTGCTAATTGTCCACTTAGGAAAGTCATCTGAGCATCAGTGACTAGAGTTTCTATCTGGGCTTTATTAGATAGGCATGATTTGATGAAACTATGGTTGAATTAAATTTATAGCTCTCACACCCCTTCACACTGTTGGTTATTCTGGTGCATCCAGCCTCCATAGAAAGGCTGTCTAAGGTGACTTGCTTCATCCTCAGTCATCTCCTTAGCATAAATGATCAGGTGCTACCAAGGTGGCCCATCATGAATTAGAAAATGACTTCCACCACTCCAGAAATTCCAAAGATTTCTTTTACCTCTAGGGGGCAGGACGAGGGTGAGACTATGCTTTGGGCAAAGTCAATTTTCTTACTACACAGGATCCTTTCCCCTTTTCTGGATAAGATACCCAGATTCTCATGCAGCAATAAGAGAGGAGCCGTTCCAATGACTGGGATCATTTACTCACTGGAAATGAATACTCAGTACAGAATTTAAAAATAGAATTAGGGGCTGGAGAGATGGCTTAGTGGTTAAGCACTTACCTGTGAAGCCTAAGGACCCCAGTTCGAGGCTCGATTCCCCAGGACCCACGTTAGCCAGATGCACAAGGGGACGAACACATCTGGAGTTCGTTTGCAGTGGCTGGAGGCCCTGGCGTGCCCATTCTCTCTCTCTCTATCTGCCTCTTTCTCTCTCTGTCACTCTCAAATAAATAAATAAAAATGAACAAAAATTATTAAAAAATAGAATTATATATATGTACATATATATATATATGTATGTATATATATACATAGTTATACTCTTTTATCCCCTCACCCCAACTCTCATTACCCTGGAGGCCCTCCTCAGTGGGGTTATGGCATTCATTGTAGAGTCATGAAAGTCTCAGTCAGTCCTTGTAGGATAGAGCGGTACTGATCCTCAGGGCATTCCTACCCACTTTTTGCCTCCTACAATCTTTCTGCCCCCTCTTCTGCAATGTTCCCTGAGCCATGGCAGGCCTGTTGGCAGTCTGACTTTGTACTGTGCTCTCTATAGCCTCTGGATTTCTGCTTTGATAGGTTGTGATTGATCATTGTGTCTCTCACCATCAATGGATCTTGGTTCTCCTCCATTTTCTCCGCCTTCTGGAAAACAAAACAGATTTTCCAACCAGGAGTGAGAGCACCTTGGGTTAAAGGGGATATACAAAGTTATTTGAGAGACTTTTTCATCTTCTCCAGAGAGCAATGGAAATTTCTCTCTGACGTCGATGATTTTCGTGACCATTGGATTCTGACTTGGTTTCCAGTACCAGATATGAGTTCTCTCCCACTGAGTGGGCCACATGTGCAGTCAAAGAACAGTTGGCTATCCACACAGGCTGTGTGCCACTATTGCACAAGCGTGTACTTCTGGTTGGTTTTATAGTCTGCAGGGTCCACTGATTATTCATGCTGTTGGTGACCACTGTCTTCCAGCAGCTCCCATAGTAGGGCTTACCAGCACCATGATGTCTAGCTAGGAGGGAGCTAGTTTCCCTTTGGGTTCCAGCATGGTGTTTCGATTTAAAAGAGAAGTTAAGGTGATTTATGAAAGCAATTCCTGTGCATGTGAAAGCAGCAGCACAATATGTTGCAATATAAATCAATGTGCTTTTCATTACTAGTAATTCCTTTTAACTCCAAGGCTCTTCCCTAACTAAAATGAGCAGAAATGGCGAAGAAGCATTTACTTTTGTACTACACAAAGGCTTCTGAAGCTTTTTACAGAGACGATATTTATGAGAGAAAAGGTTTCTTGGGCAGGGGAGAGTTACACAAGCCTGGTTGTTTGGATAGCAAAAGCTAAGGACCTGAGGGCTTCAGGGTAGACACAGAAAGATCTAGAAGACCAGATAAAAACCATGACACCTAAAGCTATAAAAAAAGCTTCTTTGGACTTGCAGAGAAGGAAATAAGAAGAGCAAAAGTAACCTACAATGTGTTCCTGAGATGGATTTCGAGTCCCTTCATGTACTCCCTCAGCTCCTGGTGCAGCAAAGCAAAAGGGAAGAGACAGTCAAGAATGGCTTGTAGTAGACACTCTCAGCTTAATGCCCCTTCCTTTGACCTTCATTTTAGTGTGGTCTCTATGCTTTCTACTGTCCAGCACCTACCTGCATCATTGCCTCTAAACATTTTGCCTCCCCACCAACAATTCTGCCTTATGCAGCAGATCAGAAATGCCAGGAATCAATTTTGAGAGCGACTCGCACCACAAAATTTCATATTATAGTTATAATTTCCATTGTAAATGATATTACATTATTATCACCCTATATCCTTATCCCCTTGGGTAGGATAATTCTTTACAATTTGCCTGTATAGCTACCCCATGGAGTTAAGCTCCACATGTTCACGGTAATAGGTGGCTTAATAATGCACTTTATCTGCCTTACTGAAAGGTGGGCTGGGTGATATGCTGAGAGTTTATGTGGCTTCAAGTCATGATAATGATCCCTGCATCACTCCCTTCCAAATACCCATATAGAGGTGATTTGTACATGTGCCATCAGAACTACCTGTGCTTCAGTCCTATGTTAGAGGCTGCTTCTTGAGATGCCCGCACTGACTGTACGCAGCTCTTCCTCCAGCTTTCAAAGAGAAAAAAACCTTCTTTTCAATTGGCCCAAGAGGACTAAAGGGCTGGGCGTGGTGGCGCACATCTTTAGTTCCAGCACTCGGGAGGCAGAGGTAGGAGGATCGCTGTGAGTTGGAGGCCACCCTGAGACTACAGAGTGAATTCCAGGTCAGCCTGGGCTAAAGTGAACCCCTACCTCCAAAAACAAAAACAAAAAAAGCAAACAGATAAAAAGGAAAAAGAGGGTTGCTTATATGTCTATTCGATTTCACTGTACTTACTTGCAACTGATGCTTTTTAATTAATAGCACCATACACTCAGGTCATAGAATATTCTCATGTGCTTTGGAATTTCTTTTGGGCTGTGAGCTCATCTTCAGTGAGAATTATCTTCCACGAGATGCTTCTGTACAACCCGATCAAGGAGGTGCCATAAATAGATGTCTTAACTTTTGCCTCTGCTCTGGAATTGCAACTTCTAGAGTGAAGAAGAGTGTTAAGTGGGTTTCTCATTAAAGTGTACTCATATTGCAATCCCTAGGCAGAGTTCACACAAAGGGCTTCCAGTTTTGTAGGTAGTAGCTCTGTTTCGGCCAATGGCCCACATTAAGCAATCTAATTGTTTTTTAAATTTTTCCATATTTTTTATCCTTTTTATTGACAATTTTCAAACATGTACATAGTTTATTTTGATTATAGTCCCACCCTATTACCTTCTGTTATTTCCCGCTCTTTCTCCCCTGTACTCCTTCTTTCTGATTACTCTTTCTGATTTCTCTATTTTGATGTGTTTTGGAAATTTTTGCCCCTGTTTCATCTACTTTTATTTTTTTGATAAAGGACAGGGAAGCTCATTTCTAGTGCCCATTTTTATTTTGACAGAGGGTCCAGTTTTCTGGTTTGAGCTCTTTCTTTAGCTTGGATTCCAGGGTGTTCTTGTGCTGGGAACTCAGCCCTTGGAGACGTGTATCCAGGCCCAGTAGTTCAAAAGCTGTCTGGCTTCAATTCCTTCCCATTGCCTTGGCATACAGGAATTTACTCTGCAGTTTGCCTACAATGTAAAAGTACATTTTCAGAGCTGGGGATATAACTCAGTGGTACAGTATTTTCCTAACAAGCATGATGTCTTAGGTTCAATTCAAGAGAGGCTAGAGAGATGAACCAGAGTTAAACAGTCAAAGGCACTTGATTATAAAGCCTGTCATCCTGGGTTTGATTCCCCAGTACCTACATAAAGCCAGATGCACAAAGGGATGCGTGTGTGTGGACTTTACGGGCAGTGGCAGGAGGCCCTAGAGCATCCTTTCTCATTCTCTCTCTCTCTTCCTCCCTTCCCTTTACTTACAAAAAATAAATAAAACATTAAAAATGAAGAAAGAAAACATACATTCATATCTTACATGTCATTTCTGGATTTTAGAGAGAGGTAATTAACCTCAGAGAGTCACAGCCTCTTTCATGTCCCATATGTTGACATTCCCATTTTAAAAGATAATCCAGAGCAGAGAAAGACCAAGGACTTTGAAGTCAAACAGTATAATGCTAAAGGATGATTTACAAAAGTTAAAATATGGCTCTCATACCAATAAAGAATAGGCACATTCTAATGAGAAAATCAATACTATGGAAAGGCTGGTTCAAAGAGCATTTTTCGCACTGGCATATTTGTAAATCTCCAGGACAAGCACTTTGAAATAAGTTTACAATGCAAGAGACAAAACTGGTTAATGGGCTGAGGACATGGTCAGCGATTAAAGGTGCTTGCTCGCATGTCTGCCAGCCTGAGGTCAAGTCCCCAGAAACCATGTCAAGCCAGACACAATGTGGTGCACACATCTGGCAATGCACCTACAGCAAAAGAATGTGAATCAGGAGAATGCCAAAACTCAGGGGACAGCTAGACTGGCACACATGAAGCAAAGCAGCAAAAATAAGATTAAAAAAAAAATGGACTCTGTCTCAAGCAGGGTGAAGGGAGGAGACAATCACTCCAGGTTATCTTCAGCCCTCCACAATGTGCTATGATGGACACATACCCACCCACACATATCATACACAACTATACATACATACAAACAGACACACACTCTCTCTCTCTGAATTTAAAGAACCTGGTTAATGTCCAAATGGGCAGTCAGTCTATTAATTTTGATTGTACTTTTTATTTATTTATCTATCAGAGAAAGAGAGAGAGAGACAGAGAGAGAGAGAGAGAGAATGGGTGTGCTAGGGCCTTCAGCCTCTGCAAGTGAACTCAAGAGGCATGTGCCACCTTGTGCATCTGGCTTACATAGGTGCTGCAGAATTGAACCTGGGTCCTTAGGCTTTGTAGGCAAGTGCCTTAACTACTAAGCCATCTCTTCACCCTGATTGTATGTTTTTTAAAAAATTATTTATTTATTTATTTGAGAGAGAGAGAGAGAAAGAGACAGAGAGAGAGAGAGAGAGAGAGAGAGAGAGAGAGAGAGAGAGAAAGAGACACAGAGAGAGAGAGAGAGAGTGAGGGGGGGCAGATAAAGAGTATGGGCACACTAGGGCTTCTATCCACTGCAAACAAACTCCAGACACATGCACCACCTTGTGCATCTGGGTATGTGGGTCCTGGGGAATCAAACCTGGGTTCTTTGACTTTGCAGGCAAGTGCCTTAACTGCTAAGCCATCTCTCCAGCCCTGGTTGAAATTTTCACTAGATAGTAAAATTAACATATAAATGCAGAGTTTGAGCACTTAGTTAATAGTTAATGACAAAGTTGCATAGATATATCCCCATGAATAATAAAGTAATGCTTGGGTGACCCTGCCATCATCCCAGGGTGGTACTCAGAACATGTAATTCACTTACCCCTTCATTTTTCATGATTTAGAGAATGTATTTTAACAATTTCTAGGACACTTTGTTAGGCCATATACTAACTTTTAAACATTTTCTCAGTTTCTTCATCTAAAAATATGGAGTTAATAACCTCTTTGCTTAATTATTTTGTCCTTTTCCTCCACTAACAGAGACAATTCATAACCTCTAGGCACATAGACTATGGAGCTGGGCACAATTGACACCCATGGCGTTTAATAGAGACCTGAAGGAACTGGGATATGAGTAAGGAAATAGACTGGAGCCTGGGTCACTGTATGTGGTGAATGAGAAGTCTAGAAAGAAAAACAAGTTGAAAAGGGGTAGAGCCAATCTTAAGAAGTCAGAAGGAGGAGAAACCCAGACATAAATGTATCAGTTAATGACTCACACAAGTTTGGAGCTCAAAGAAAGCAATGAAGAAAAAAAGAGCATGAGAGTGAATACCCTGATCTGAATCTATGACCTGATTCATGGAAGGTGGCAGATTTTATGCTATTCAGTTTTGCCAATAGTATAGGATAGCATTCCCCTGAAGATTAAGATTACTCCAGGCAATGAATAGGATAAAAACTAAAGATAATTTACATCAGCACCATTGTTTAGTAGCTAAAACTAGCAGGCGCTTAAGAACTGGTACTGATCACACATTTTAATCCAGCTTTATCTCAGTACAGGTTGTAGGTGAGGCAGTATTCTTTAAAAGGGAACTATGAATAAGCCATATGGAGACAGACTTATTTAGCTAAAAAGAAGGTTTAAAAAGAGACTTTGGGCATACACACCCTATGGGAGGTGGATAATGTTGTGCCCAGAAGCCATAGATTGTTACAAGAAAATTTTAGTACTGGGGGTGGGATACCTTCCACTGAGGTGTTGGTCAGGGAGGCTCTTGCTGTCCCCCCTCCAAAAGCATTACAGGCTATTGCTGGCTCTTGGTTTCCCACAAGATCTGTATGGTAAGACCCTATTACTGAAGACTCCACATGCTCTGGCTATAGTTCACTGGGAAACCAAGCATGAGCTGAGCTGAAAGCCTCCTTCCTGTTGACTGTCAGGATGCTGAAAAGAGCTATGCAGCCAGTTGACAGAGGAGAGTCCTTATAGTTCTTAACCAGAAGTGCATTCTGCAAGCTTTAAATGTGCCAGCTGGTGCAATGGTGGCCTGTCTGGTATGGGGGAAAAAATAACTGTTCTCTGATTGGATTTGAGGCCCATTCCACAGGAGGTAATTCATGCTGTGGTGGTTTGATTCAGGTATCGCCCATAAGCTTAAGTGTTTTGAATGCTAGGTTCTCAGATGATGGAGATTTGGGAATCAATGCCTCCAGGAAGTGGTGTATTTTGGGGGGCGGGCTTATGGGTGTCATAGCCAATTTCCCCATGCCTGTGTTTGGCAAACTCTCCCGTTCCTGTTGTCCACCTGTTGGTGAGGAGGTGATGTCCACCCTCTGCTCATGCCATCATTTTCCCCCGTCATCATGGAGCTTCCCCTCGAGACTGTAAGCCAAAATAAACCTCCTCCCCCCCCCCCCAATCTGCTCTTGGTCGGGTGATTTCTGCCAGCAACGTGAACCTGACTGCAACACATGACTATTACTGAAAATGTAATTAAAAGCCTATGGCTGAGGAGGACATAAGACCCAGGGGTAGCCAGGCATGGTGGTGCATGCCTTTAATCCCAGAACTCGGGAGGCAGAGGTAGGAAGATCGCTGTGAGTTTGAGGCCACTCTGAGACTACATAGTGAATTCCAGGTCAGCCTGGACCAGAATGAGACCCTACCTCGAAAAACGGAAAAAAAGAAAAAGACCTAGGGGGGGGACTTTCTGCTGCTGTTTGGCTAAATGGATATATGATACCCACCAAACTGCTCTCTAAATACTTATATTTATCCTCATATATTAATGCTACACTCACTTTTATGTAGAGAAGCTTCTCTTTTCAAATGGTGGTGACCACTGGAGTGACTCAAAATTATCAAAGTGCTGAGAGGAAGTAAAAGTGGAAGGGCTGGAGAGATGGCTCAGCATTTAAGGGTGCTGACTTGCCTACCAAGCTTGACAGTTGAATGACCCAGGTTCAATTCCCTAGTACCCAGCTAAAGCCACATGCACAAAGTGACACATATGTCTGGAGTTCATTTGTAGTGGCAGGAGGCCCTGACATGCCTATACTCACTCTCTGTCTGCCTCTCTCTCTCTCTCTCTCAAATCAATAAAATAAATTGAAATAAAAAAGAAGTGACAGTGGAAGAAAAAAAGATTACTTCAAAATAGAAGAGAGACTATTTGGAAAGAAGAGGAGGATTCAGTTGGAGGGGAAAATTTGTGAGGGGGAAAGGGAGGAGATTATAATAACAGTATATTATCTGTGGCTATGGAAGTTGTCAATAAAGATGTTTTAGGAAAGAATTTAACAGCCAATGGATGGGGGGAACTTAATACTTTCTTCTAGATGTAAATGGCATTCATGATATTACAGTGGCTGAGGCTATCATGAATTCTGTATAGTAGCAGAAAAAAGTGGTGACATTAAAATAGAACAGGACAAGAACTAGTTGGAAAGAAGAAGAATATCAGCAGAGGGGGGATGGGAAGAGAGACAAAGGTGGGTTGTGGGAGGGGATTATGATCATGGCATATTGGGTATATGTATAGAGGTTGTCAATAAAAAGTTTTTAAAAAGCTGGGCATGGTGGTACATGCCTTTAATCGAAGCACTAGGAGGATTGGCATGAGTTCAAGGCCACCCTGAGACGACATAGTGAATACCTGGTCAGCCTGGGCTAGAGAAAGCACCTACCCTGTAAAGCCAAAAAATGTTTAAAAAAATAAAAAGGAAAGAACAAAGAGGATATGTCTCTGTATATGAGATGGATGACTGTTATTTCCGCCTGCTGTGGCAACCCAGGAGATAATGTCACTTGTGCCTTCCTTCAAGAACCTGCTTATCAGCTGCAGAGTACAGTTAGCTGACAGACTCCAATGCAATGTCTTCTGGGTGTGCCTCAGCATATAATTGTGAAGTCCTTTTCTCAGGGCAAGCATAATGCAGCTACAATGTCATGGCAACTTCTATGTAATATAGGTCTTCATTAGCAAAAATATCTTTGTTCAGAGATCTCCACTGGATTAGCTGAGACTGTCTGGTCTGCGCAGTCTCAGGAGCTCTCTGTCAGGATTTTCTTCCTCACTTTTTATTTTATAGGTGTCAGATATGCACCACCACGTGAAGGCTTTGTCTGGTCATTTTTCCTCCTTCTGCTTTCATACAAGTTTTAAACCCCTCAATTAATTTTTGTGTATTGCTTACTCTCTCATTATTTGCTTCCCAGGAGACCTGGGGGGATTCAGTGGTAATGAAAGTCATCTGAGAAATCAGGAGGCAAGATAAGAAATTATGACTGGGTCACTCACTGTCTGAATGGCCATAAGGACCCCTATCCTTGGCTGTAGGATGGCCCTTGATATAAGGTCAGAGTATCATTGCTGAAATTCCCACTGTTGGTCATTTGTGGGAAAGATCTGCTGGAGGAGAATGCTGTCTGGTGCAAGGCTTTGCAAGAATCTTGTGGGATAATCAGAATGCATAAAAGTACAATGGGATTGCTTGTTTGCTCCAAATTTCAATCACACTCTAGAAAGATAAGGAAAACTAGAAGTAGTTAATGAACAATTGAAAAGCAGGCATGAAGGCCAGAAGGCCCATTTGGTAGTTTACACAGAGACCCTTATCTCCTCCACTGGGAGAGTGGAAAAATCTGAGGATAAAACCCATGGTTCAATAGTCATATTTGCTATCCTTCAAAGATGTTTTGAAGGCTTACTGAAACATTGCATTATAGCAATTTCAGAGCTCAGGTGCAATCTTAGACTCTGAAACGTGGTACTGAGAAACATTCTCCTGAAGCTCTGAACACCAAATCTCCAGAGGTTGCCTGCTCCCCACTATTAAGAACTTATGAAGTGCTTTGTTAAATTAATATATGCTTATGCTGAGGGTGGAGTGGTTAAGGCATTTGTCTGTGAAGCCCAAAGACCTAGGTTCAATTCCCCAAAACCCACATAAGCCAGATGCACAAGAGGGCGCATGTATCTCGAGTTCGTTTGCAGTGGCTGGAGGCCCTGGCTAGAGGCCCTGTCATGCCCATTCTCTCTCTATCTGCCCCTATCTCTCTCTCAAATAAAATAAATAAATAATAAATAAATATTTTAAAAGAGATTATGCTAACATCACTCAGCTTGGGATGCACTGGATCTGATGAAGGGGGAAAGGACAATATCCCAAGGGAGCTCTAAGAGCTGTTGAGGAGGTCTTAACAGACCCACAGGGATAACAGAGGACTGGATTTTGAGGAAGTTTGATGAATGAAGGTGAAAACTATGCCTGATAAGGAAGAGCTCAGTAACTTTATGCCACTGTTTTGGGACACTCTGGCAAAGACTTCAGGTGATGGGGCAAACTCCCTACCAGGTGGCTCCTAGATGTAACAATGAATTAGCTGAGTATATGAAAATATGAAAGCAGAATGATTCATTCACTGAATATGGGATTTTTCATGTACTAATTGAAAGTACATTTGTATGTTTAGCCACTAATCCTATGGAGGGTACATTTTGATATTGATTAGAAACTATAAAAGAGTTCACCTTAGCATTGAAGTGAGCCCAGGAAAAACCAAGATGATTATTAGAAAGCAATGCTGAACACCCAAGCGAACTTGCAGTCTCTTCCACAAAGCAACCCTCAGTGGTTTCTAGTCCAGACTGGAACAGAACTTTATATGTAGGCTATGCTGGCCTTGAACTTGTGATACTCCCACCTCAGTCTCTCTATTGTAGGCATATGGTGCCATGCCCAGCTGCATATGTAAATGTTAATAAATGAATTTTTGGAGTTTGTGGCAAGATTACCAATAATGTTGCCATGATATTTGTCCTACAATTTCTCTTTTGTAACAAAACCCATTATTTTTATCTAGGTCCATGACTTCTGAGTCAAATCTACTTTTTATTTTTAATTTTTTAAAAACTTTTTATTAACAACTTCAATAGATATAGACAATATACTATGATCATAATCTCTCCCACCCTCTCCTTCTCCCTCTTAAGTCCCCCCTTCATTCTCCATTGACTCACTTATTCTTTCCCACCAGTCTTTTTTTTTTTTTTTTTTTTTTTTTTTTTTTTTTTTTTGGTTTTTCAAGGTAGGGTCTCACTCTAGTCCAGGCTGACCTGGAATTCACTATGGAGTCTCAGGGTGGCCTCGAACTCACGGCGATCCTCCTACCTCTGCCTCCCAAGTGCTGGGATTAAAGGCATGTGCCACCACACCCAGCTCAGTCTCCTATTTTGTTGTCATCATTTTCTCTCCTATTATGCAGGTTTTGTGTAGGTAGTGTCAGCTACTTGTGAGGTCATGAGTGCCATGGTCAGTTTGTGTCTGGTTGACAGCATTGTAAGTAGAACTCTTGCTTTTGCTCTTACATTGTTTCTTCCACCTCTTCCACAATGGACCCCGAGCCTTGGAGAGTATGACAGAGATGTCTCAGTTAGTGCTTAACACTCCACTGTCACTTCTCAGCAATTATGGCCAATTCTGAGTCTCCCTGCCATCTGAAAATAGAAGCTTCTGTAATCAAAACTGAGGATAGCATTAATATATGAGCATAAATATAAGTGTTTAGAGGGCAGTTTGGTGAGCTTAATATATCCTTTTAGCCAGACAACAGTAGTAGTTTCTCCCCTAGGAAATATGTCCTCCCCACCCATAGATTTTTAACTAAGTTTTCAGTAACAGGCATGAATTTTCTCCCATGGAGTGGGCCTCAAGTTCAATCAGAGCACTTGGTTTCCCCCATAACAGATATGCCACCTGTGGTGGTTTGATTCAGGTATCCCCCATAAACTTAGGTGTTCTGAAGGCTAGGTTGCTAGCTGATGAAGATTTGGGAATTAACACCTCTTGGAGGCAGTGTATTGTTGGGGGCAGGCTTATGGGTGTTATAGCCAGTTTCCCCTTGCCAGTGTTTGGCACACTCTCCTGTTACTATTGTTCACTTTATGTTGGCCAGGGGGTGATGTCCACCCTCTGCTCATGCCATTGTTTTCCCTGCCATCATGGAGCTTCCTCTCGAGTTTGTAAGCCAAAATAAACATTTTCATCCCCCCCCCTTCCAAAGCTGCTCTTGGTCGGGTGATTTCTGCCAGCAATGTGAACCTGACTGCAACATCGCACCTTTGCATCAGTTGCCAGTTGGTTTATTTGGCCTGGCTGGAGAGCTGCAAAGCTTATATGGTCCACTGATAGATAAGACAGTTAATGACTTCTGTCTCCAAAAAGGTTGAATGCTGCAAACTTCTTTCCAACATCCTGGCAGCTACTCAATAGGGACGAGGCTTCTAGCTCAGCTCCAGCTTATAAATCTACATTTTGAAGACTCCTTTGTAGCTAAATGGGTATGGTAATATAACAGTTCATCTTGATTGCCAATCTATAGTCAATACTTATCATGATACAAGATGATTTGACAAAATATTGGTGATATGTTCACATACTTGATCTTAAGGAGTATTTGTGCAGGTGATTTGCTAACAGAAATGTTTTTGATGTGGCTGCCATTCAAGTCAATAAGAAACATATTGATCTTTGTAGTCCATGGTGGAAGTGAAAGTGAGAGATGATTCTAAGTTATCTAAAAGAACTTTGCTAATAGTTGAGATACAAGGCAAGCGGAGTGGAGTAGAACACAGCCTTGAATGATACCACTTAAAATCACAGCGTTATATATTAGAAGCATTAAGATAGACCCTAAATTTCATGATAGCTAAAAAGCTGGGGGCCAAATAAGTATGAATACCATGGGGTCTATGTTGTAATTGTGGAGTTGCCAATCACATTAGACTATCAATTAACACTGCAATTTGATTTCTTATCCTTAACGGATTATCACGAAAAGTTATATTCACTGAATAATCTCATACATAACATTTGTCAGATATGAACTAGTACTGAATTCTGATTGAGTGGTCCACAGATACGGTGAGTGGTCTGTATATAGTTGGGGCTGGATTAGAGGATTTGATACTACTGGAAGAACCAGAATAAAATTAGAAGGAGTAAAAGAAACTTGCTGGTTGTTTAGTAAAATCTAAGAATGATTATTATTTTTTTATATTTTTAACTTTTTTCTGCAGTAGGGTCTCACTGTAGCTCAGGCTGATCTGGAATTTAATATGTAGTCTCAGGGTAACCTTGAATTCACAGCCATCCTCCTACCTCTGCCTCCCAAGTGCTGAGATTAAAGGCATGTGCCACCATACCCGGCTAGAATAATAATTAAAAAAAAAACTATTTTACCTAATATTTGCAAGGAGAGAGAACAACAGGAAGAGAAAGAGGAAAAAGAGAATGGGTACGTCAGAGCCTCCTGCCACTGCAAACTAATTCCAGATGCATGAGCCACTTTGTGCGTATGGTTTTATGTGGGTACTGGGGAAGCCCCTAAGCATAATTCTTTAATCTGATTTACTAAATTCAATATACATATATTTATACTATTCTCTAATCTATGTTAATTACTGCTAATAAGAACCTAACCTGGGACAATGGTATAACAAGACCACATATTACTTGTGGATTATCTTTGTTTAAAATATTTTAAACTTCCTAGTTTTAGTTAAGCATGTCTTAGGCAATAAGAAGTTTGTAGTGAGGGTTAACGTTAATAGGCACCTCTGAGATGGCCTCTTCTGTATGTCTTTTCACATGGCTCCTCATTAGTCTGGCCAAGTTTGTGTCATGTTTCATTGTGTTCCCAGCAGAATTGGGAAGGCCTATATTGACCAAACACTGGAACCTGATTTTAATTGCCAATAGTCTGTTGGTGGAAACAAAAGGGAGAGCTCCTTTCTCCAGGTACTCCGGGCAATTTCAGGAAATCGTAGGAAATTGCCAATGAAATTTACAAATCCCTTTGCTCTGGATTACTTTTCTCAATCTTTGATTAGCCCCATCTAATTAGTTTGCAGGAAAGTTTAGTTACCAATTGAAATGAAGGTAAACATATTTTTATAGGGTTAAAAATACCTGTAGCACAATAGCATGGATTTTAAAGGTATATATAATATTTTCCAAAGATGTGTCATAATTCTTGATACTCAGCAATATACAATTTATAATTGTAAATATTTTTTTTTTGAGGTAGGGCCTCACACTAGCTCAGGTTGACCTGGAATTCACTATGTAGTCTCAGGGTGGCCTCAAACTCTCAGCGATCCTCCTATGTCTGCCTCCCAAGTGCTAGGATTAAAGGCATGTGCCACCATGCCCGGCCCAATTGTAAGTATTTTGTGGAGAATTTTGTCATTTAAGCAAATATGGGGCTAGAGAGATGGCTTAGTGGTTAAGGTGCTTGTCTGCAAAGCCAAAGGACCTAGGTTTGATTACCCAGTGTCCATGTAAAGCCAGATACACAAGGTGGCTCATGTTTCTGGAGTTTGTTTGCAGTGGCTAGAGGCCCTGGTATGCCCATTCTCCCTCCCCCTGCCTCTTTCTCTCTCTCAAATAATAATAAATAAGTATGTTAAACTATATGAGCTTAAGCAAATATGGCGCTATTAAGATAGCCATTTATGTAGGACCAGCCCTGGCTGCCTCCATCAGTATATGATGTTTAAGATTTTAAAGAACATATTATTTAAAAATATTATTAAAGTTAGGAGAGATTGGAAAGGGTGTAAAAATTAAAGTTAGGAACTGGATTTGTTCAGTGCATGCTCTATGTATTTACGGAAATATATGGAACCTATTAATATGTACAGTGAATATTAAAAGCTCTTAACAATAGCTTTTAAAGAGTGCATATAATTTTCAAAAATCTGGGGCTTGCCGGGCGTGGTGGCACATGCCTTTAATCCCAGCACTCGGGAGGCAGAGGTAGGAGGATCGTCGTGAGTTCGAGGCCACCCTGAGACTACATAGTGAATTCCAGGTCAGCCTGGGCCAGAGTGAGACCCTACCTCCCTCGAAAAACCAAAAAAAAAAAAAAAAAATCTGGGGCTAAGGAGATGGCTCAGTGGATCAAGTGCTTGCTGTACAACTAAGAATTTCCACGTTCATATCCCCAGATCCCATGAAAAATAAAAATAAATAAATAAAAAGAGCTAGAGGCTGTGGCGGGCTTTTTATTATCCCAGTATGCTTAAAGGAAGAAGGGAGGTGGGGAAATTCTCCTGTCCTGGAGAATCTCCTGCAAGTTCAAGAATGGAGTGGAGAGGAATAGTGAACACTGGAGAACCCTGCCTCAGACAAGATGGAAAGCAAGGACCAATGCTGGGAACACACATGACTGTGCGCCCGCACACGCGCGTGCACACACACACACACACACACACACCTCAGATAGATAAATATATACATAAATATTTGGTACCAAAACACAGAAAAAAATATTTTTATTTTGGTCTTTCGAGGTAGGGTCTCACTCTAGTTTAGGCTGACCTGGAATTCACTATGGAGTCTCAGGCTGGCCTCGAACTCATGACAATCCTCCTACCTCTGCCTCCCAAGTGCTGGGATTGAAAGGCATGCGCCACCACACCCAGCTTTCAGAAAATAGTATTTTAAAATCTGGTTTTATTAGAATAAAATTGTTTCAAACATGAAGCATTGTGGGTACAACTACTTTAAGGAAGGCCTGATACATGCTCTCAAATAAGAAAGGATTGTGAAAAGGGTTTTTGACATGTAGACTCACTGGGCACCTTATTTCTGATTGTAAGTTAAATTTCTCCTTCATTATAACTCTAGGCCAGTGACTATTTGGAGTGACTGGGACCTGAATATATCAATAGTTCAGTCGATATTTTTTGAGAAAATCACCCTATTAATTACATGGGACACAAGAAGAAAAATGAAGCCTAAAACTAGTTTTGATGCCTAGAAGAAAAAGCAACTGTTACTTTGGCCAATGTACATTTCTGCAAAGGGGAATCATGTCCTAGAGAAAGCAAATATTTTCTCGAAGGACATTAGGTGCAAGGAGCTTTGTTAGTTTGTAGTTTAGCACCATCGATTGTGGATTGCTTTGTTTTACCCCCAAAATAGTTTAATAGGTTAATAGGTTTAAGCTAAGAAGGTATTATTAGTGGAAATGCCACCTTATATTTAGGACTTATATTTAGAACTTGAAGATTTTCAAACATTTTCTCCATGTTACTCCCTTTATAACCTCATAGACGAGGGAGAATATTAGGTTTATCTATAAATAACAAATTGGGTGAGGGTGCTTGTTGAAGCAAAAGTTAATTCCTTTGTCCTGTGCCTCCACTGGGGTGAAGAAGGGTATGAATTTGGAGAGGAAATGAGGATATAGTGATCACTGAGTGCCCCTAAGAGTCCTGGAGCTTGTTCTCCACTCTGTGTGGCACATCAGATGGCTTTGGGGGGGGATCTGAGGGTGGTGTAACTCCACTAAGTATAGCCAGATTTCAATCCTTTAAGAGAAACCCCTCCTTTACCAGAACAGAAGACAGAGAGGCTGAGAAATGTCTGGAAGCAGATATAACTTAAGTCAGTTTCATGGAAGTACATGCTTTTTGTGTGGGGGAAATAGCTGAATGTCCCTAAACTTCTGAGAATCTCAAAGAGTATCAGTGGAACTTAGCATGCCTGGGGTCAGGAGAGAGAAAAATCAGTTGTGTTCTGAAACCACAGGTCATTCTGGGATTATGCTCAATGATAAAAAGCAGATAAGAAGTTAAATTCCAGTAAATTCCGAGAAAAGATATGACCTCTGTATCTAGAAGCTCTTTGAACCCTGACCTGTAGTAAACTACCCAGAAAGAAACTAGCTCATTCTGGGGGAGAGTAAGAGGTGGGAAATACTCAAGAGAGTCTGAGTTTAAAATCAGAACTGGCTGTGAGTCCTAGGTTTTACACTGGTTATTACCTTGGGATCTTAATAACTAAATTAATTACAAAGCGAAAAGAAAAGCACACTTTTCAGGTTATTCAAAAGTTAAATTACTTTCAGTAAAATATACTTAAAACTGATTGAATGGAGTTCTATAGTAATTACTACAAATAATGGGAGCTATTTCATAATTTGTGAGTTCTCTTATTTCCAGTGAAATATTTGAACTTTAGATTTCAATGTGACGTTTTTCTACAATAAAATTTTGAGATTGTGAATTAAATACCTACTATCTTTGTATAGATAAACTGCATAATTTCCTGTTTCATGGGCGAAGGCCTTTTGCTGTTAGAGGGATTGCAGAAAGGAGGAAAGAGGGAGAGAGGGAAGTAGGGAGAGGAGAGAAAGAGAGAGAGAGAGATCCTGAGGGAAACTCTAGTAGTAACAATACCTAACCCAATATATCTTAATTGTTTTAAATATTTTATTTATTTATTTGCAAGGAGAGAGAGAGAGAGAGAATGGGCACACCAGGGCCTCCAGCCATTGCAAATCAAGTCCAGTGGGTCCTGGGGAATCGAACCTGGGTCCTCTGGCTTAAGCAATTTCTCCAGCCCATATTTTAATTTTTGACAGGTTTCCATATAACTCAGGCTGGCCTCAAACGTACTGTGAACTAGGGATGCCCTTGAACTCCTTATCTTCCTGCCACCACCCTTTATGTGCTGGGATTACAAGCATGAACCAGTTTAATTGTTCCAGTTCTTGTCACATGCAGCTAAGATTCTTTTTTTTTTAAATTATATTTTATTTATTAGAGACAGAGAGAGAGAGAGAGAGAAAGAGAGAGAGAGAGAGAGAGAGAATGGGCACGCCAGGGCCTCTAGCCATTGCAAATGAACTCCAGATGCATGTGCCACCATATGCATCTGGTTTATGTGGGACCTGGAGAATCTAACCTGGGTCCTTAAGCTTTGCAGGCAAGCACTTTAACTGCTAAGCCATTTCTCCAGCCCAAGATTCTGAACTCGCAAAAAAAAAAAAAAGAAACAACAACATGCAGATTTTATATGGACAAAACCAAACACTTACATTGTCTCCAAGCAGATAAATTGAAACAATGGCGATATGTAAGTAAAGGAGACATCCATAGGGGGCTTTCCTATTTCGTGTAGTACTGCTAGAACCACTGTGTAACATAAAGGAGGAAAAGTTTTCCATTTCCTGTCACTCCTAGAAAGGGAGTGAGGGAGCATATGACAATAATTCTGTCCATGAATGCTACCTTTATTTAATCTGGAAGACATAATGCCAAGATATAGGGAAGTTTCAAAATTATTCATAGACATGGTGATCACGAAAGGCCAGCACTCATGGTGTGGGGGGCTGAGGTCAGAATCTAGATGCCATGGTGGAGCCACCCTTGAATAACCCTTCCCCTTTGAGTATGGGTGGGACCAGTGACCTGCTCATTAGTAAAATGGGTAAATGTGATGAGATACTCATTCACTTGATTGTGTGGCATTATATTAAACTCTGTCTCAGTCACTTGTAAGAAGAGATTTTTTTTCTTAAAGAAATAAGTGGATGTTGGCCTGGAGAGATGGCTTAGCGGTTAAGCGCTTACCTGTGAAACTTAAGGACCCTGGTTCGAGGCTCGATTCCCCAGGACCCACGTTAGCCAGATGCTCAAGAGAGTGTACACGTCTGGAGTTCATTTGCAGTGGTTGGAGGCCCTGGCATGCCCATTCTCTCTCTTGCTCTATCTGCCTGTTTCTCTCTCTCTCTCTCTCTCTCTCTCTCTGCCTCTTTCTATGTCTCTTGCTCTCAAGTAAGTAAAAATAAACAACAACAACGAAAAAACACTAAAAAAAATAGAAATAAGTGGATGCCTTTTGCGAGTGCCATATGGTGAGGAAGAAAACGGGGACCCTAGTCTTATTTCACCAGGCCTTGAATCTGCCAATAAGTACATGAGTTGGGACAAGCATCTGGTGAATTAGAAGAGACATAGCATTGTCTGACTTTTTACAAAATATTTTTTGTTTACTTATTTGCAAGCAGAGATAGAGAGAAGAGAGAGAGACAAAGAGAATGGACCAGGACCTCCAGCAGTTACACATGAACCCCAGATGATTTTGCCACCTTGTCCATCTGGCTTTATGTATATTTTAGAGAACCAAACTCAGGTGGTTAGGTTTTGCAGGCAAGCACCTTAACTGCGTAAGCCATTTCTCCAGCCCCTGACTCTTTTTTTTTTGGACACAGAACCTCACTAGGTTGCCCAAGCTTCCTTCAAATTCCTGACTCCTGGGCTCAAATGGTTCTTGTGCCTCTGAGTAGCACATAGTACAGGCATGCACCATTACCCCTGAACTGGCTGCTGTCTTTTCTCCCATCTTTGTGTGTGTGTGTGTGTGTGTGTGTGTGTGGTGTGTCACAGCACATGTGTGGAGGTCAGAAAACAACCTGTGTGTCTGTTTTCACCTCCCACCTTGTTTGAGGCTGGATCTCCAGGCTGGCTGGCCCACCGGCTTTTGGGGATGCTCCTCTCTCCACTTCCCATCTCACTGTAGGAACACTAGGATAGTGGATGCGTGCTACCATGCCTGGCTTTATGTGGGCTCTAGGGATCTGAACTCCAGTATTTTTGCTTTTTTACCTTGCACGTTACTCACTAAGCCATCTCCGCAGACCCTGGTTGGCATATTGACTGAAATCTTGTGAGAATTCTGAGCAGAGGGTCCCATTATACCACATCCATGGTCCTGACCCTTCAAAAAGTATGAAATAATAACATAGGATGTTTTAACCTGTTGCATGTGTGATAATCTCTGTAATATTACAATAGATAATGTGTTAATTGTACTCACTCTGCCTCAGAACATGCCTACAGTTTTTGAGCTCCATATTGAACTCTTTTTAAAAATACTTTATTTATTTGAGAAAGAGAAAGAAAGAGGGAGAGAATGGATGCACCAGAGCCTCCAGCCACTGCAAACGAACTTCAGACACATGTGCCACCTTGTGCATCTGGCCTACGTGGTTACTGGGGAATTGAACCTGGGCCAGCTCTCCAGCACCATATTGAACTCTTGCTCTGTCTTGAGAACCTCTTCACTGAAACTCCTGCAAGTCGCATTCCCCACACTCAGCTAGTTCCTGGTTTTCTGCTAGAATCTGCCAATGAAAATAGTGGTGGGAGACTTGAAGGCAGGGGAGAAACATTGTCCTTCATTGTTAGAAGTTTCTGGCAATAGCACCATTAGAGAAAACAACTGAAGGTAACCATAGAAAGCTCTGGGCTTTAACATCATTAGTGAGAGTGTGAGATTCTGGTTTCCCACTAAGCAGAAGTAATTCAATTTTAATAGAAGTCGCGGCAATAGTGATGTCTGTGGAAATTCAATGATGAGTACAGGCTCGTGGGATCCAGGCCAAGGACCTTAGTATTCCACTGGTCTCTGAGAAATACAGTTCATAGTCATTCCTTCTGCTCCCTTATTCCTTGGTTGCCTTTTACATTTTGCTCTTTGCACACTTCTAAAATCCATTTAACAACTTCCCTACATAAAATTCCCTTTGCTTAAATACATAGAATGGTTTCTACTTACTTAAATGAACACTGACTCAAAGAGCTCTGTTTGTGCATGTTGCCCTCTGGTCTCCCTTGGCTCTTGCTTCACTGTCAGATGATGATTTTCCAGACTTCAGGGATTCTGTAAGATCTCTAATATAATTACAATAAATTCCTTTTGGATTCAAGTCAGCCAGAATTTATTTCTGTTGCCTGCAATCAAATATCCTAATTATTAATAGAAATTTCAACATTGTAGAATGCATCTTCTTGTTTGGCTGCTCAAAATTATTATAACAATACACCCTTGGGGCTGGGGAAGTGGTTCAAGCACTTGTCTGCAAAGCCAAAGGACCCAGGTTCGATTCCCCAGGACCCACGTAAGCCAGATGCACAAGGAGGCACATACGTCTGGAGTTCATTTGCAGCAGCTGGAGGCCTTGGCATGCCCATTCTCTCTCTCTCTCTCTGTCTCTGCTTCTATCTCTCTTTATCTCAAATAAATAAAAATAAAATAAATATTTTTAATAACAATGCAAGCTTACCTTATAGCTCCAGCAGTTAGAAATTCCCAGAAGTGGCCCTAGGTGAAAATCAAGGTTCTGTCTATAGCCATACCACCCTGAATGCGCCTGATCTCGTCTGAAAACCGAGGTGCTGCTTTCTTTCTGGATGTTTCAGTCTTCAGAAGCCACTGAATTCCTTTGCACATGTTCTCCCCCTCATTCCTTAAGCCAGCTGCATCTTATCCCCCTGACATTATTTTTCTTTCTTCCTTCCTTCCTTCCTTCCTTTCTTTCTTTCTTTCTTTCTTTCTTTCTTTCTTTCTTTCTTTCTTTCTTTCTTTCTTTCTTTCTTTCTTTCTTTTTGGTTTTTTAAGGTAGGGTCTCACTCTAGCTCAGGCTGACCTGGAGTTCACTATGTAGTCTCAGGGTGACCTCGAACTCACAGTGATCCTCCTACCTCTGCCTCCTGAGTGCTGGGATTCAAGGCGTGTGCCATCACACCTGGGACATTTTTCTTTTTCTTTTTTTTTTTGAAAAAAATTAACATTTTATTTATTTGAGAGAGAGAGAGAGAGAGAGAGAGAGAGAATGATCATGCCAGGGCCTCCTGCCACTGCAAACAAACTTCTGATGCATGTGCTACTTTGTGCATCTAGCTTTATGTGGGAACTGGGGAAATGAACCTGGGCCATCAAGCCTTGAAAGATGTGCCTTTAAGTGCTGAGCCATCTCTCCAGCTCCTCCCTGACCTTTCTCAATGGCCATGTTTACCTATGACTATTCTGCTTCTCTCTTTCCCTTTTAGGACCCTTGTTATTGCATTGAGCTTGTATAGGTAATCCGTAATAATTTATTTTATTTTAAATATTTATTTATTTATTTGCATG
This sequence comes from Dipus sagitta, assembly GCA_036346955.1. Taxonomy (NCBI): domain Eukaryota; kingdom Metazoa; phylum Chordata; class Mammalia; order Rodentia; family Dipodidae; genus Dipus; species Dipus sagitta. The sequence continues at coordinate 18,474,838 of CM070776.1, read as the reverse complement.
TGTGTTTATATATGGGTGCATCAAGTTCTCTTGCTACCAGATACATGTGCCACTTTGTACTACTGGCTTTGGGTATCTGGGAAATCCAACCTTGGCTGGCAAGCTTTGTGAGCAAGTGCCTTTAACTGCCCCCTCTGGATAATTTATTTTAAAGTGAGCTGATTAGCAATCATAATTTCTCTTTGTAATTTACCATAATTCACAGGATCCAGGCATTGGTATGTCCATAAGGAGGATGGGAATTAATCTTTTTCACACATAAAGTTACCAATTCCCCCTAGAGGTCACTTACAGTTTTAATGTAATGTTAATTAGAGTCTTGTTAATAGGATTCTAAACCTAAATGCACCACAGGGTGGGCATGGTGGCATATGCCTTTAATCCCAGCACTTGAGAGCAAAGGTAAGAGGATCACTGTGAATTTCAGGCCAGACTGCATAGTGAATTCCAGGTCAGCTTGGGCGAGAGTGAGACCCTACCTCAAACAAAAGAAAACAAGCCAGGCGTGGTCACGCATGCCTTGAATCCCAGCACTCTGGAGGCAGAGGGAGGAGGATCGCTGTGAGTTCTAGGCCACTGTGAGATTCCATAGTGAATTCCAGGTCAGCCTGGGCTACAGTGAAACCCTACCTTGAAAAACCAAAGAAAAAAAACAAAACAAAACAAAACAAAAAACTAAGCTTAAAGTGCAAGATGTACTGTGTGAGATTAATAAAGAAGTTGTTGAAAATTAGGAGTAATGATGGAGACTTGCTCCACCAGATAAGAAGCACGACATAAAGCTAAAGTAATAAAACTTCTTCAGTAGCAGTGGCTGATAGGAGATTGTATGAGTACAGGCCATTCATTGGGCCTAAAAGTAGAGCCCTTCTGTACATGAAATACAAAGACAACCCAGATTGAGCTGTTGATCATTGAGAATTACGTGGTCCCCAAGACAAGACAGGCTTCTGTCAAAGCACGTGATTACCCACATTAGGTAAAAGTTAAAACCCCATTGCTGAAGAGAGCACATGCTGCCAACACAGAACACCAAGAGATCCGGCTGGCATCTAGAAGGGAGCCAGTCCCCAGATGGTTAGGCCATATAGTGCTGGAAAGCACTATATGAGCTGCTGGGGGAAAATGACCAGTAATATTGTGAGCAAGGAGGCGACACTACACTATGAAAGCAACCAGCCTGACAAGATGTATACACTTGTGCAATAGTGGCACACAGCCTCAGTGGGTAACCAGTGGCTCTCTGATTAACTAAAAGATCTGCTCAGTGAAAAGAAACCCATCACTGCAAATGGGAACCAAGTCAGAATCGCAGGGAGACCAAGATTATGAACTCCAACGAGAACCTACCATTAATCTTTAGCCAAAAGAGAGGCCACACCCGTCAAAAATCTCTCTAAATTAACAATGATTTTCCCCTTTAGCCAATGCTGAACTCACTATCCATTGGAGAATCTGTTTTTTTTTTTTTTTTCAGAAGGCACAGAGAAATCTATCCACAAGACAAGGAAGATATCTGACTCCCTGTCAGGAGATAAACCATCCCTCGCCTGTTAGCTAGGACCCAGGTGAAACCACAGAGGAGGTGCAGAAATGAGCAAGAGTGCTGCTTCCACGGTGAGCCTGACAACTTGCACCAGGGTGATGGAGACTGACACTGAGGATACTCAAAACATCCCAAAGCAGCAATCCAGAAGCTGCTGAGAAGTCAACATTAAAGTAGATTTAAAACACACCCGCTAAAGCTCAGGGAGTTTGGAGGAAGAGGGAACAGAAATATTGTAAGAGCCACAGGGTGGGAGGGAGTATCCAGAGGCACTGCTCCCCCCATGCACACACAATGACTGACTGCTGCTCTCACAACTCATAACCCACAACCCCATGGTAGATACCAGCAATCCCACTGAGGAGGGCCCTCAGTGGAATGGAGGAAGGAAAGAGGGAAATGATGGTATCAACATGTTACGTGTCCATATACAGTATATACTTAATAAAATAAATAAATAAATAAAAGTAAATTCTAAAAGCCAGGCATGGTGGCACACGCCTTTAATCCCAGCACTTGGGAGGCACAGATAGGAAGATTGCTGTGAGTTCAAGGCCACCCTGAGACTACATAGTGAATTTCAGGTCAGCCTGGGCTAGAGTGACACTATACCTTGAAAAAAAAAGACAAATTAGAAATAAGTTCTAGAGGAAGTTAATATCTAGATGTTAAAAAACCGTATGCATTACTGGAAGCACTACCCATTTACACAAACTCAAACTCTCAAAATGGGTAAAATTATTTAAAACAACCTGGCAATTATAAACTACTGACATTTAATATGTGTAACTTTAATATTTAAATATGTTAACACCATAAATCAAAATAAATCCAAATGCCAGGCTGGGGAGATATCTGGGGGACATATTATAAGTATACACACATATATGAATATATATGTATATATATGTAATATATATCATGAAAAATCATATTTTATTTGTATTTAAATACTCATTGTTTGTATGTGCATGCAATATCTGGTACTAAAAACAAGAAATGACAATTCAATTGAAATTGAAACAAGTCAATAATTTACTGAAGAAAATCAAGTGTCCAATATACATATGAAGTAATGCCCACTTGAGCTATAAAAATGTAAATTAAATAATAATAAACTCTTTTTTTCTTGTTAGAATGGGAAAAATTAACATAATGTGTATAACATTTAGTATTAAGTAGTCTGGTAGAAATGTGGACTCATACACCATTTGGAATAACTATGTTGGGGAGAAAGTTTGATGGTGTTTTTACAAAGGACAACCATGCCTACATCTATAAATAGAAATCATCTCAAGTTTTTAACTTATGTATAATTACATTTGTTACAGCAATGAAAAATTATGTCCAATTATGTTTTCACAATAATATATCACAAATAATCGACATGTGCATGGATTAGAGAAAGGTTAAGTAAAACATGGTACCTTTTGCATAGTTATGAAAAATGTGGCAGATGTGTATGTCCTTATATGGAAAGCTAAGCTATATTAATAAGTGAAAGAAATTTGCAGCAAGTGTATCTCAAATTTCTCATATTGTATCATATCACAAATATTTAATTGTTAACATATATTCTTCATACAAATAAGTCATAACTGATCATAATGCAATACAGTCCTTTATTCAACATGTTTAGAAAGGAATATAGCGAATCCATATTTTAACTTTTCCTATTTTTTCACGGTGCTAGAGTTCAGCCACAGAGCTCTACTTTTGGGGGGACTGTGTGTGTGTGTGTGTTTTGCTGGAGTTTGAACACAAGTCTCACACATAGCAGGCAAGTACTCTACCACTTAAATATATGATGCTCAGCCCTGATTCTTTAACTTCTAGAAATAAATGTGTGTTTAGATTATTATTTAAAAACTTTAGCCAGGCATGGTGGCACATGTCTTTAACCCCAGCACTAGGGAGACAGAGGTAGGAGGATCACTGTGAGTTCGAGGCCAGTTTGGGCTAAAGTGAAACCCTACCTTGAAAAAACAACAACAAATTACATTAAAAGTTCAGGTCTTATTTATTTATTTATTTATTTATTTACTATTTATTTATTTGTTTGTCTCTTTGTTTTTGGGTAAGGCTAGCTCTATCCACTTTAGCCCAGGCTGACCCAGAACTCACTCTGTAGCCCAGGATGGCCTCATACTCATGACGCCATGATACCTGTCATACTTTTTTTCTTGATTAAGAAAACCACGATGAAAAATAAATTAACTAAAAAACAAACAAACAAAAACAATGTAGAGAAAATATATTGGAAAAAACTTTCAAATATTAACAGTAGTTATTTTAGGACTATGGAATCTTAGATTCATGGCTACTGTTTCTATGTCAGTTTTTTTAAGATTTATTTTTATTTATTTATTTATTCATTTATTTATTAGAGACAGAGAGAGAGAGGAAGAGAAAGAGAGAGAGTGAAAGAGAGAGAGAGAGAGAGAGAGAGAGAGAGAATGGGCAAGCCGGGGCCTCTAGCCACTGCAAATAAGCCACAGATGTATGTGCCACCATGTGCATCTGGCATGTGTGGGACCTAGAGAATCGAACCTGGGTCCTTAGGCTTTGCAGGCAAGTGCCTTAAATGCTAAGTCATCTCCCCAGCCCTATGTCAGTTTTTCCCAGTGGCACATATTTCTGTCATAAGAGAAAAACTGTGAAAAATGCCAGTAAAATGTTTTATGGTAACTAACTTAAGTTAGGATCTACTGGATAGTGTTTTTTATGACTTTATTTTTCCATGTTGATAGGCAAGAAATACATTGGCTTTCAAGTTCAAAGGCCTGAATTCATACCTTTGCCACTTATTTATTTATTTACTCATTCATTTCTTTTGTATTTCTTAAGGAAGGGCTTCACTCTGTAGCCCATGCTGTCCTTGAACTTTTGATTTTCTGTTTTAGCCTCCTGAGTGCTAGGACTGCAAACATGTCCTATTACACAGCTTTATCCAAGTTATCATGTCTTACTCTGTTTAAACTCAGGCAAATTATCACCTCTAAGCTGAATTTCCTCATGGGTAAAAGGGGCTGGTACTTGTGACTACTTGATAGAACTGAGCATTATGTGTGCTAACACCTTTATAAAGAATGGGGAGCATTACAAATGCTCAGTAATCATTAGTTCCTTCTCAGTCTCTCAAGCTGTATCAGAAATGTGGCACTCCTCCATAGACTTTCTCTCTTATTCATTTATGTCCCATTTGTGTGTAGTTAAAGCTTGCTTATAGAATGCTTATAATCATTTTCATTTATTATATGATGTATTTTGAATCTTTTCATATAATTGTGTGAATCCCATTTTGTTTTCCTACTTGTCTTGTCTGGATTCATCTCTATGTGGCATTGTTTGGGAAGGCTAGGATAGCTAACCCCTGTCTGCACAGGGTCTTTTAATTTATAATAGGCCAATCCAGGTCTGTTTAAATAGTCGAGTCAGGTTCTAAGAGCAATGAGAGTGGAAGTTCTCTTGAGGCTTGGAAACCACACATGTTATTTTCACTGCCTTCTTATAGCCAAAGCAAGTTGCAAGAAAAGCTTCCAAGAGTAGAGAATCCACCTCCATTTCTTTCAATTGCAGAAGCTATAGTAGAGAAAGATGAAAGAATAGGGACATATTTTCAATTTATCCGAGATGCATAGGTAATTAGTCAGAATGCTATGATGAGCAGTCTGCCCTGATGATCAATGAGTCCAGACAAACTGCAATATGCTTTTGTGACAAAACAAAATAAAATGAAAGCTGAATGTATTTCTAATTTGATCTTGAATTCTTTTTTTCTGCATGTGTAGGTCATGTGCATGTTCATGTGTGTAGGAGCAGACAGAAGTATATCTAAGGAAGTCAGAGGACAACCTTGAGTGTCATTTCTCAGAAAGGTCACCCACCTTATTATAAGAATCAGGGCCTTTGAACACCCTTGTGCTCACCAATTTGGCTAGAGTGGCTGGTCAGTGAGCCCCAGGGATCCACCTGTGTCTGCTACCTCAGCTCTGGGACTACAGATGCACACCACCATGCCTAGCATTTACAAGGGTATAAGGGATCAAAATCTGGCTCTCATGCTTGTGAGATAATTGTTGGGCTCTGAAAGGCCCAGGTGTGAGGCCTAGTGGAACTTCCTGAGCCTAGCTAAAATTTGGTGATCTGCCTCTGGCCAGACGTGACTCAGCAAGACGCCTAATGGCTTCTTGCCTGCTACTTCCGCATGGGATTTAGGATTATCATCTCAATAGTCACAGTTTACTATTGGCCCTTACCTTTCCCCACCATCCTAGAATCCCCGCCTTCATCCCCAACATTATATAGGCAACTGTTTATAGCAATAAATCGAGTTCCTGCTTCGACAAGACTCCCGACTCAGTGTGGTTTTTCTCCGGTGGCCAGGAGAGGTCTGAGTCGTCGGACGCTCATCTCCTCCTCAGCCCCTCGGGAGGAACCAGCGGGCCTGGTCCTTCCCTCAGCACTACCTGCCCCCGCCGGCGGAGCCCGGCATCTGGCGCCTAACGTGGGGCTCTCGGAGCCCGGCAGATAATCATTTTATGGACCTAGCTATTTCCCTAGCTCTGTTACCGAACTTTTACTTTCTTGAGAAATGCATGACATTCAGTCAAAAGACCAAACTGAAGAGAATATTTTCCCCATGATCTGCCCATCACAGAGCTAGCCATCTCAGAAAAGTCGAATGACTTCTTAGTGACATTCTTAAAGAGTGACAGTAAAACCTGTCTTCTATGGGCTGAATCTAGGACAACATTGTTGAAAACGACAAGAGGGTGATGACAGTATACCTAAGGACTTTAATGTTCCTGAATCAGTCACGAATGGAAAGTAAAAAAAAAAAAATGCTCATAGCACATTAAAAAATCTGCCTCAGGCAATCTTAAAATGTTTGACATTTCATTTACTGGAAAAAATGTACCTTGTGTAATTAAAAAAGTTTTGACAACAACTGAAAGTGACTTTAAGACCTGTTAAAATCTGGTCAATGAAGCTGCTGATTATGTTAAAGTTTATTTTTTTATCTTATTTTATTTTAACAGTGATATTGGAGGCTGTGGATATTTAGCTATACATCTAATGGGTACTGCACAGGGGAAATGTACCTCAATGAAATATTTTCAGAATACAATGATGCAGAAGCCTGCAGAAGCTTAGGGAATCCAAAAGAAATTTTATTCATGTTCTATTTTTATAAGGCAGCGAGAAATGAAAAGAGTCCTATTCTGGTAGTATTCTGTTGGAAGAAATTTGTATTTAATTTGCTAACAATAAGTTGGTAGCAATGGTCAGTAGTGTCCAAGGGGTTAAGATAGCTAGTTATAGCAGCTTATGAAGACAATCAAAGAATGAATCATGCTACCACAGCCCTCACTACTTGTATTGACTATGCTCCTGAATTCTGTTTTCTTTTCTTTTTCTTTAAACAAAGAGAGAGTGGGGGGGGGGGCGGAATTGGTGCACCAGGGCTCAGCCACTGCAATTGAACTCCAGACACGTTCACTAGCTAGTGGCCATGTGCCACCTTGAGCTTGCCTCTTCTTTGTGTGTCTGGTTTATGTGGGGTCTGGAGAGTTGAACATGGTTTGTAGGCAAGTGCCCTAACCACTAAGCCATCTCTCCAGCCCACTCCTGCATTCTTACTGTGTGAGTCCATGCCAATAGATGGGAGTGAGGGGGGTAAAGCATCACTTTGGTTCATTCCAGATAGTCTAGGCAACAATGATGGCTACAGAAAAGTTGCTTCCATCCAAAACTTCTCCTGACTGGATGATAGCTTCAATTTGTTTGAAGGGTTCTGCAGTCTTCAGTCTCCTTTGACTAAGGAGCTCCAGCTCTTCTCTTATCAGCTCCCTGTGTTTTGCTTCTTTCAGCTCATGCAGGCATGGTTTCTGCCTCTTTCCATTTGGTTGCAAAGGCAATGCTTCTAGCTTGGGTTTTCAGCACATAAATTTCTTGAAGACTCCATTTCGGTGAATATTTTCTTTATGTAGGAAAACTAACAGATCCTTATAAATTTATGTGAGAAAAGGCCTTAATGGGAGAATATAGAGTAGCTTACCAAATCAGAGAAAAAGCCCAAGAAGTAGGTCTTAGAAAAGTCAAGTGCCAGGGATGTGCAAGCAAGAATTAAACAAATACATTATGAGAGATTTAAATATTTCATTTAGGGAGATGGTTTGGCGGTTAAGGTGCTTGCCTGCAAAGCCAAAGGACCCAGGTTTGATTCCCCAGGACCACGTAAAATATTTTATTTATTTATGTATTTATTTCAGAAAAAGTGAGAAAGAGGTAGACAGAGAGGGAGAGAGAGAGAGAGAGAGAGAGAGAGAGAGAGCGAGCATGCCAGCACCTCTAGACACTGTAAACAAATTCCAGATGCATGCACCACCTTCTGCATCTGGGCATCACGTGGGTACTGGGGAATTGAACCTGGGTCCTTAGGCTTTGTAGGTAAGTGCCTTTTACTAATAAGCCATCTCTCTAGCCCAAATTCTGAGATTCAAATTCCTGAGATGGGTAGAAGTAGGAGGCTGGTGGATTTGACACGTATAGCATCAGGTCAAAGGGGAGACAGTGAGTATTAACAGGCCCATGAAGATTATATTCCACGTTTGTGTCAGGAAATAGTTTTTAAGGAAATGTGAGGTGCTAAACATCACAATGAAGTGGTAGGATTTCTGGGTGCACAAAACCATCACATGAGCCTGTACTTGGAAACAAAGATGCCATGGTACATAGGGTTAAATATCTGTTCACATACAAGTCAGGGTTTTTCTTATTGAATAATCCACAAGTGAACTTCACAGAAGTGCTGTAGGTGGCATGTGTTCTCATTCTGGACCAGACTACCTGAATGATCAGGCACAGTGACGCCTGCTTGAAACCACGTGAGCTGGAGGCTGTTTTGTTATTAGCAAAAGTGGGCAATTTTTGTCATAGTGTTGCATGATGATTAAATGAAATGAATACACTGAAAGTCTGTAGACTAGACTCCAACTTCTAAAAACAATATACTTCTTACCTATTGTTAGGGTGAAATATTATATCGCTGTTATGATAGCAAATCCTTAACTCTGGCTTAATATGTTATGCTTATAAAGCTAAGAAATTACCCCCCCCATTTCTGGGCTTTGTAGCACATATTTTTTTCTTTATTAGTTATGTACATACTCAGTGTGCACACAGCCATGCAGGTACCATCGTTAGCCTCCTCCCTCCTCCGAAGGGACCCTCCTTTTTGGGGATTGTGGGTCTTGCATTGTGGGGGTAGCCATCAGTTATGGGAAAGAGGCAATGTCTCACACACAATTTTATATTGGCATTTTCCCCTATGATGGTGCTCTCTGCACCCAGGTGACCACTATATTAGTTTTCCATTGCTGCTGTAGCAAATTGATGCAAAAAGTGGCTTAAATACACAATTTTGTTAGTTTATTGTCATGGTGGTGCAGTGGGCTCATATCAAGGCTTTGTTTGGCCAGGGTGCTTCCTTCCTGAACTTTTCTAGGAGAACATATATTCCTTGTCGTTTCCAGCTTCTAGGGGCCGCCTGCCTTCCTTGGCATAGACTTCTGCCAACTTCAAGGCCAGACATTGCACCATCGCTCCATTCTCTGCTTCTCTTAACCCATCTTAGCTGAGCCTCCGCCTTCTTTTTTCTCTAATAAGGGCTTGTCGAATTACACAGGTCCACCTGGGAAACCCAGGATACCATCCTCCTCTTAATCTAATCACACATGCAAAGTACCGTTGGGTTTACAGGTTGTGCAGATTAGAATGCCAGCATCTTGGCTGGGAGCAGGAGAGATATTTATTCCAACACAAGTCATAGTTGCTTACCGTATTTCACTTTGCTGCTATTTCTTATCCAGAAATATTGAACTTATGCTCTGAGGCCAATACAGATCTTTTGTCATTTTGGGTGGTATTTGTAAGAAGCCAAAATCGAAGGGTCATTTTGTTTTTCAGTGTAAAAGTATAATTTTATCCGAAACCAGATTTTTCCTCTGTTAGATTATCTTTCTGCTAAATTTTGAAATGATATTTTCTAATAGGATCTGTTTTGAAATATATTTTTTGGCAAACTTAACAGTTTGGAATTAAGAAAGTCAAATCCTTGGGATTTCGGTTGGGGAAAAGGTCTTTGAATTCTGTCTCATTTTCTTGTTTAGACACTCAGCTTAATCTGTGACTAGTTTGACATCTCCTTCGAGGGCAGGGGTTCTCAAAGCCCCCATCCAGTGGACATTTAACTTGCTAACCTCTAGAAACTAGTGGGTAGCAGCTAGGGCAGCTACGAACATCCTACAATGCATGGAGCCGCCCTCCCCTTACCTGCGACTACGTGTTTAGAACTTATGTTCACTTCCGGCTCCATGCAACTGGAGTCAATTCCTGTGACTTGAAGAGCCCCAGATCCAGGATTTCTCAGATGGAGGAGGCATAAAGTCTATGTTCAGCAGATAGCACACTACTTCCTGTTGCTTAGAATTGGTTTGGACAAGGGATAAAAAGCTAAAATCTCTCTCTCTCTCTCTCTCACACACACACACACACACACACTTAAATAAGCTAGCGTGACTCCAGTCTTGTTGATTCAAAACCGATCAAAATGGTGCCACATCCAATGAAAAAGTCAGGTCTAACTTGTGTAAGTAAGAGGACTAATGTCCTATCTCGTCCCTCCCTTGAGGCTACATGTGCAAACTCACCTATGGGCTTGAAGGGGCAAGACAAGAAACTATCCGTAGGCATTTCAGAAATACAGCATGTTCATGTCTATGACAACGCACAGATAGGTTTTGGAGTTGAAATTCCTCAGTACGCTGTGACATCCCCTTGAAAAAGCTAATAGGTGTATATGGCAGTGCTATGTAAACTCTCCTCCTCCTGTGTAGCAACTGAGGCTTGAGCTTTCTCTAATTCAGCCAAGCACTAGGAGATGTTGAGCAACTACCAATCACAAAACACAGTTCCAAAGCGAAACGGTCAGTGCCCCCATCAGGAGAAAGCGGAGCATCCTATGAATTAAGCTGACAAATTGCTCTTGTTTTTCATTTTTGTTTTTTTTTTTTTTTTTTTTTTTTGAGATAGGTTCTTTCTCTCTAGCCCAGGCTGTCCTGGAATTCACTATGCAGTCTCAGGGTGGCCTCAAACACATGGTGATTTTCCTATCTCTGCCTCTCCAGTACTGGGATTAAAGGCATGTGCCACCGTGCCTGGCTCACTCTGTTTGGGACATATCACATAATTTCATTATTCTGCTCTTGTTCATACTTCCCTCTACCCTGGAATATGTCCTCCTTCTTTCTTCTTCCTCCTAGTTTCCAAGCTTGAACCTCTCCAATGCACAGATGAAGTAATTTCCTCTTCCATGAATCCTTACTCCATTCCTCTCATCTCCATCTACCTGCATTTATAGTACTGTGTTTGCTTAATAGATAGCCTTGCTAAAGTTAAGATAGTGTTTACCAGGCTCACTTTTCTCTTTGCTGGACATACCATTAAGCTAAATTTCCTGGCCACTTTTGTATCTAAGTAGAACTGTTTCAGGTTTGGTGCTTGGGATGTGGACAGAATTAGTATGTCATTTCCAAGCCCAACCCTTGACACTTTCCACATCATCCATGCATCTGTTTCTTCATCTATTTCTTTGATGGAACTATGAACCATGAAGTTATGAAGTGAAGGGACCTAGATTCCAGAATCACCATTTAGAGGACAGTGCTCCAGGAGAGCCACAAAAATCAGAACGGTTATGCACCAGTTTAAGGGTGAATGAATACACTTTTACTATATGAAGCCATTGAGACGACTTTCTATAATACATTTCCCCTTTCAGTTTAACAATTTTTTCTAATGGAGACCAGCTAGCCAATATTCTAACCATGTTCCATTATCCATACCTCTTTAACTCAAAGTATGTACTCACTTTGTAACTTACTACCACCTCAGGCACGGCTCCCACTTTCCTGGAGAAAGGAAGAAAATCCTATCCTAACTCTCTGCTGGAAGGGTTTCCAGTGTTTGCTAATCCATTCTTTATTTTAAAAAACAAAACAAAACAAAACAAAACAAAACAAAACAAAGGGGCTGGAGAGATGGCTTAGCGGTTAAGCGCTTGCCTGTGAAGCCTAAGGACCCTGGTTCGAGGCTTGATTCCCCAGGACCCACGTTAGCCAGATGTATAAGTGGGTGCACGCATCTGCAGTTCATTTGCAATGACTAGAGGTCCTGGCGCACCCATTCTGTCCCTCTCTGTCCCTCTCTGTCTGTCGCTCTCAAATAAATGGAAAAAAAAAAACTTCCAGTATTCTTTATTTTATTTATTCATTTGTGTGTTTGTGTGAGAGATAGATAGATAGATAGATAGAGAGAGAGAGAGAGAGAGAGAATGGGTGCTCCAGCCACTGCAAACAAACTCCAGATGCATTCACCACCTTGTGCATCTTATGTGGGTCATAGACAATCAAACTTGGGTCCTTAGGCTTTGCAGGCAAGCTCCTTACCCACTAAGCCATGCCTCTAGTCCACCAATCCATTCTTGAGATGCAAAAGTGCCTCCAAATTCTTCCCAAAAGGCTTCACAAGCATATGTAAATAAGATATTCAAGGTGGGTGTAGTGGCACGTACCTGCAATCCCAGCCCTTGGGCAGTGGAGACAGGAAAATCAGGAGTTCAAGGTCACCCTTAGCTATAGAGTAAGTTTGAAGCCAGCCTGAACTACATGATACCATGTCAAAACAAAATAACAACCAAACACAAACAAACAAACAAAACCCAGAGATCCAGCCAGGCGAGGTGTCACATGCTTCTAATCCCAGCACTTGGGAAGCAGAGGTGGGAGTTTGAGGCCAGCCAGGGAGTAAAAGACTGATGAGTGAGGGGGAGAGGAAGAAGAGGAGTGAAGAAAAAAATCTCTGAGAAGTTTAGTTATAAATACAGATTGTAATTAATTAAATTTTCAAATTTGAGATAGGGTCTTATTATGAAGCTCAGGCTGGCCCGAAACTCATTTTGTTGCCCAGGCTAGCCTCAAACTTTCAATTCTCCTGCCCCAGACTACTGACTGCTGGGATTATAGGTGTATACCACCACCTGCCACCCGTCAGATGTTATAGTATCTGTTCTAACCCCTTATCAACTAGAATGCATTGCCTTTTAGGGGCGAAATGTGAAGCAGCATTCACTCTGTTATAATGGGGTTGTTATGAGCTGGATATTGCATAGAGTATATTCTAGGAAGCTGGTAGTTTTTCAAGGCTAATTGGGACAAGAAAGTGGCAATTCTGGAAGAATTATCTTCTCGTTAGGACCTGGCAATCACTTTGATGTTCCTCTTCATGTTGTGAAACATGGCTGCTTGGCACATGTGGGAAAAGACATCTTTTTTCTGTTGTTAAAGTACAAGAATGAAGGCCTTACTCACTGCAGGCATAGCAGATGAGTGACCAGCAAAGGGGCAACAGAGAGTAGCTATGACAGATGGCGTGGGCAGAAGGAAAGAAGAGCAGGACATGCATAATTAACTGTCACTTCTGCCCAAACAAGTTCAAAGCTGACGTGACTCATCAGGGAAGTACAATGAACATTTTATGGGGTTATTATTCTAAAGTCTCAACTTTCTGGAATAAAAGTAAGGTCCTTCTGGAAATAATGAACTTGAATACAGAAAACCAAAGAGAATCCCATGTTGAGAGGACAAACGTATGGGTTGAAGAATGCATCAGAAGTGCTGGAGATAGAGATCAGGGGTTAAAGCACTTGCCTACAAAGCCTAGTGACCATGGTTCGATTCCCCAGTGCCCACATAAAGCCAGATGCACAAAGGGGTGCTTGCATTTGGACTTCCTTCGCAGTGGCTAAAGGCCCTGGAGCACCCATTCACACACACACACTCTCTCTCTCCCTCCCTTCCTCTTTTTCATCTCCTTGCAAATAAATGAATAAAATATTAAAAAGAATACATCAGAAATGATTACCGTTATGAATATTTGCTTAATTTCCTAATTATGCATCTTAATGAGACAAAAGTTAATGTCGTTGTCTTGTTACACTCTTCCTATTCCGGATACAGAGTCCGTGATTGTTCGAGAAATGTCTTAGCAGCTTTAAACCTAGAGGACAGTAACTGGGCAGTGTTCTTGGCTTTCTCAGTTCCCGTCTTTACTGTGGATCCATTGGTGTAGTAATAGAGGCAGCTTGTTAAGTTTGCATTGAAGAAACATCTGGGTAACTTATCCCTAAATAGCTCTTACCCAATGCTGCCACAGTCACTGTCGAAGCAGAGAGTGAGCTGGTACTATTTTCCTTTACCTAGGCGCTTCCTGGATCTGCTACCTGTTTTCCCCAGTAGACGACTTTAAACTAATTGAATTTGAGGGATCTGGAATATGTGACACGAGCAGTATATATGAAATCTTACACATTCAGCCATTTGACTATGGCTTATCGTGGTCCTTCTGTGGACCAAGTACTGTTCTAGGTGCTCCTTGTACAGTGGAGAAGAAAACGACAAAAATCCATCTTTCTACCAGTAGGGGGAGACAGATAACAAAATAAGAAATAGCTATAGAAAGTGTTAGAAGGTTGTGCATCTGGAGACGACAAATAGAATAAGGGGGATAGAGAGCATTGGGGACTGGGCTGGAAGTGTCGGTAATACTGAGCTATTATTAGTATCAGTATTTATTGGAGCCGGAATTCACCAGCTGACAAAGTAGGATTTTTTTTTTTTCGCCCTTCCTTACACTGTCACTACCATGACAACCTAGAATTGTAAAAATGATTATAGTTGATACATTTCCTACTCGGGAGAAGGAGGTGAGATCGGAATATAATTATGTTCTGTGTAGGTATTGACATCACCATCTGAGGATCTATTGAGGATCAGGTAATTGGCCAAGAACAGCAAATAAAGCACCAGTGCTGCTGTACACAGTTTTGTTTGTTGTTGTTTTTTTTTTTAAATGACCAGGTTCTTTACAATTGTGAACTCTCTTTTTTTTTTTGTTCATTTTTATTTATTGATTTGAGAGTGACAGAGAGAGAGGGAGAGAAAGAGGCAGATAAAGAGAGAATGGGCGCGCCAGGGCTTCCAGCCACTGCAAATGAACTCCAGACGCGTGCACCTCCTTGTGCATCTGGCTAACGTGGGTCCTGGGGAATCGAGCCTCGAACTGGGGTCCTTAGGCTTCACAGGCAAGCGCTTAACCGCTAAGCCATCTCTCCACCCTGTACACAGTTTTAATGACGATGTAAACCGGCTCTCTGTGCGTTGTACAGTTCACATGCTGACTGATTTACTTTCTTCTTTTCATGTAAATAACATATGTTTCCTGATGCTGACAAGTATTTTTCATAACATAGTTTCATCACTGGCCTAGTATTTTTCTATGCGTCATGATTTCTGCACATTTCCAGTATTTAAGGTCATTTTGCTAGTCCCCATAAGTTAACTATGATGAAATGCTGCTACATATACCTTTGGGCACATTTGTGGCTTCATCTCTATATGACTTTAAAAAGGTAGAATTGTGGATTCATAGGATATTCATAATTTTATGATTTGATGCAAATTACCAGTTACTCACTAGAACGCTAAATGTAGCCCTGTATTTAAAAAGTTTGTTTCTTTATATTCACA